>JAEAOA010002223.1:227500-885000 GCA_016746295.1 Potamilus streckersoni | reverse complement strand
ATTTCCCTATGTTGAAAGCATGTGCCCTTTTGTGCAGATATAGAATTTATGGAGAGAATCATTGATAATAGTTAGGCCATTCATAACTTTGTTTTTTATAAATCCATAAAAGAGAGTGAGGTAATTCAGTGGAAATCTATAACAAGGTTTGAAAGAAATATTGATGAGTCATAGCTAACGAATTCGGAATACTAAATATACCAACAAACACGTACATATTTATAAATAGTTTGCAAAGCACTAAATATCATCATTGGTTACCCGAATGCAATTGTTAACATATGAAAAGAAAGAGTGGAGTTATCACGTGATTTAACTGCCAAAACGTCGGTGTTAAAGACGATATTCGTGTGAAATCACGAAAATACGGTAACATTCAAGACAATAGATCTTGATTTATTACCGCGAGAAAATGTACTTAGAAATGTTTGCTGGTAACCTGGTAGAATTCATACTATATTTTTAAGTACTATACAAAAAACTCATGCAAAGCAGACACCTTTAATTGACGTCACACGCTCTCTGTTTCCGGTTGTTTAACGAACAATATTTATACAGTGTGACCTTGTTATTCTTACCCAATAAAAATGAATTTTATTTTCTTCAACAAACGAAGGCCCATTAGTATTATTTAGAGTTGATACTGTCATATGATATGATGAAACATATGATATGATGAAATACCGTAAAAAGCATAATACTGTTTAAATATAACCTCATATATTATTCCGACAGGAGGTCACGCATGTGTGAATACAGATAATAAACGATGAGTGTGTATTGTGCGGAACTGTAATGAACACACTTAGGTAGTGTGGTAATCATATATAAAATACCTATACTTACCAAATGTCTGCAAATCCTTTCAAATAAACTCCGATTTAATGCACTTTTGTAACTTCACCGAGTAAACTCCAGCTGTTGTAAATAAACCGAATATTATTCACTGTAAAGAATTTGCAAAGCACATAACAACCTGTCAAAGAATAAATAGATGACCTGATTTTCGTTGTTGCAAACTGCAACACAAAAGGCTTTTCGAGAAAGAGCTCAGGTTACTTAATTTCATTGAGTATGTTGTTGTTGTTATGGGGCTTAACGCCATTTTTCAGCATATGGCTGCCAGTATTAATGGTAGAGGAAGAAACCGGGAAATCCGTTGAAAGAACCACTGACCCACGAGAAGCTAATGGCAAGCTTTCTCACCTATCCACATGCGCCGAATCTTATACTCGAACCCACGCAGACAGAGGTGAGATGGCAGTGATCCGTAACGGAGAATGCTTTAGACCACTTAGCCACTAGCGGACCCCTCATTGAGTATGAAAGCGTAGAATAATGACTTAAATTAAGACAACACAAATTCCTTCATAACTGTTTTCCAGTTGTTTTTTTTTTAAATTCAGGAACCCAAGTCTTTGTGCGTTTTTATCGGTTTATCTGACATGGTACAAATAATATGAGTGGAACTCCTCATTCTTGTTTTTTCCTTTTTTCCCCCTCTTTCCACTTGGGTCACTATCACAACAACAAAAATCAACAACAATAACTACTAATACTACTGCTGTAGCTGTGGCTACCACTAAAATTGCAAACTTCCTGCTCATTAGTGTTGACTTTTAAAACTGTTTCTACTGAATTAACCAAACGTTAGTTTTATATCACATCTCCCTCACAGACATTTATGAAACCATTACCGTTTCTACTATTGTATTTTTGCATGATTTGTTTTCTTTCAAATTTTGTTCCTTTCTGCTACTGTATTATATACGTTCAACTCCTGAAAAGAGGAACAAACCCTCTCCAAACAATTAGGAATTTTTTTTTACAAATATGTATAGTGGTTCGAGATATATTTAGTCGACCTGAAATTATGGGGTCCAGGGTTGTCATGCCACAAATATTGTAAGAAACCAAAAGAAAATATTTCAATAAAATACGTAGATAGTGCACAATTTTTAATGTACCAAAACTGGTTGGAGATTTTTGAAATTCAACCAACATGCGAAGTTGATGACATTGACCTGCTCGTGTTTATTAACACGGACCATAAGAAATTGGTCAACCTACACTATTATTGACCGGAGGTAGTGGTAATAGCAGGTGTGATGAAAATGATGGTGGTGATAACGACCATGGTGATGATTACAACAGCGACCACAATACTACATTTATCACGCCATTCATGTTATTTACATATAATCCTTTAAAACATTTCTCTTAGTATTTTTTAAATTCAAATTCTAGCAAATCCAGGATGCTGAATATGAGTGAGTTTTACAAGTCGATCCTAGCACTAAATACAAAGTGCTTTAGATATCATGACCTTCAAAGGTCACACCACACATACTCCTAAACAAAATAATAAAACAACAACCTTAAAATGGCATCTCCAAGACACATGATAAAATTTGATGACACGTATCTGGATAAATATCAAAATAGAATAATATATAAAATGATCCATGTGAAACACACCCAATGAAAAATAACAAAGAAAGTCTTAGTGGTTAATTGACTTTAAGCACGACAGATAGATCCTGATTATAACTTAAACTATATGCCTTGGTTAAACTTATCTGTGAACTGTTTCGCTTTGTGCCTGTAAAATAGCTTGCCTTGTGATAATGTTTCAATTGCTACCCATACTAACAACGTCAGATGAAGTATCATGTATATTGTCTTTGATGGAACGTGGGTGGCGGTGTGGATGGGTTCCGTGATATTTTGGCTAGGGGTGAAAATGCTTGATTATATTACAAATCTATGGTCTTGAACTAAGTGAAAGAAAAGAGCGAAATCACCACCTTTTCTAAATTAAACAAGACAATTAATTTTCCAAAAATACGATATGAAACTTTATTAAAGAACTTACAGTATTATGACTTCAGTCCCAAATAGTCGAGAAAGTTCTGTCTGACGTACACAATTATTCAGTATTCCAAATGAATTCCACTGATGTTTCGAATAAATTCTGATAGTGAATGTGCTGATTTCTCAATATCTTGGAATAGTATTGATATGCTAACAATCTTGATTATTCACATTTATATAATTAAAATATATTCTTGAACGAACTCACAATACTTCCAAATCATTGAGTCTTAGAGTACAAAACACATTGTAATTCACAATTAAAAAATAGATATATTAAATTCTCTCAACTAAATCACGACTAAAATTGATTCCTCTGAAGTTTGAACATAACATAGGCAAGAGTCATTCTAAAGCAAAGAACATTTATATAAATATTGAGACATACCAACTGAACAAGGCTGAAGGTTTTTTTTTCTTCAAATTAAATTCGTAAACAACTTGTTTCTAGAGCATTCATAATTTCTAAATTAAGTTAGAAATTGAACTCAACATATGTAAACCTGTTTACCTCTGATTAATAACGATCTTAATATATAATCTAAAATCAAAGAGACACATAATCATGTACTATATTATTTATAGAAAAGAAATAAAATGTAGTCAGCTAGGCCCTAAACTCAATTACTAACCAAGTTCAATAACACGATATAGATTATACATAACATAGAATCAAGGAAGCTAGCCCACACGCAATAAAAATTAAATATACAAAACAAATAAATATAAAATTAAAATTATGTAAATCGCGACTTACATTTTTATTACATCGTGTCTGAAAATGATGCAGAAATCAGGGTAGATCGGCGTTGATTGTAAATCAAAACTATGTGACAAGTGAAATTTTGCAGTCTCTTACAGAATTAAACTGTATGGTTGCCAAGGTTACAGAGTTTACTTTTTGAATACGGAGATAAACATCTCCAAAAATAAACAAAACAACAAGAACAACACACACCAACCAAAAAGAACCCAACAAATTACTTAATGTAAAATTCACAATCATTAAAATATTTTATTTAATGATGGTTTGCTCGGAAGTCTGTTGGATACAATCGCTGTGACGAGTCTACAATATCCCCACCCCCAACAAGAGTCACTGTATCAGTCTGTTCAATATGTGCATAGACGTAGAAGACAATCTATTCATGTTGATATAAAAACATTCATTAATTGAAAAAGAAATGCACAATTATAAAGCATTTTATGTCGCAGTTATGGTTAAAAATACTGTCGTAATTTAATGCAAAATTTCGGAACTTCTTTTTATAGATGTAGTAATGCAAATCTTATACACGTTGGCAACGGATGCAGGAATACTTATATGCAATTTGGCGGCTTTTGCATTAAAACATGCATAATTAAAAAAGTATACGCATGTATAAACAGATACACACAATGTTACTGCAAGGTGTCTATTATAAAGCGGCGGATGACCCTTTCTCTTAAAAGTAACATGGTGTATCTTTCTTTATTAGATAAAGGCTGCATAATCAAGTTTTATGCTTTAGTTCAACACAAGTGAAAGGAAACGGTAACCTAAATGATATTATTCTGATACGGAATGCATAAAATTCTTTGCATGACATATCGTACGCTTGATCATTTACTGAGAATACTTTATTCCACTTTTCAAACATACCTTTCTCAAACTTTTAATGAAATAAACCTTGCAATTCATTGTTTAATATAGCGCCTCTTCTACGTTTTTTCCTGGTTCTAGACAGGATAGGGACGTAAGTAATTATTGGGGGACGATATGGGAACATAATGATCATGTAAGCACAAAAGGGATAAACATTATGGCCGCCATCTTGTAAACAATATTTTGGGGCACAAGAAAATGTATTTATTTATTCACAGGATTAATTTAGGGAGACAGTTTGGGCACAAGTGTGAAAGTGATGTGAAAAATGAATCAACTTTCGGGTACAGTATGGCCACAAGGGGAAATGTACACTATGGGTAACTAAAGGAATTTAACATAATGCTAGATGCCGACCAGGACTCAGTCCTATCGACCAAACCACTCTGTGATGGACAACACTTACAGCCACTCATCATCACCCACATCTATTTGCCATTACCGTCATCTAATAGTTGATATGTATGGTTAGGAATGTAACTTTATTTGATTGTATAGAAACCATACTTATATAATCAATCCAATGCATTCTATTTTTACAATCACTATAATAAAAAAAAAATCATTTAATCCTGCACTACTTATATCCTGTCATATTCAAAGTTTGGATAAAGGGGAAAAGGGTTTGTATGATAACTGTCAAAAATGGTTTTGTTTTCTTCTTAAGATTCTTCTGAAAATTGACTTGTACATTAGTGGTTTTCACGCTGATTTCAAATACTTCGGGTACTCGGTGTCGAAGATTCAACGCTGATATATATCGTTGTTTGACTCAAAAACAGATTAAACAGTGGGTTAACCCATTCCTGTATAGACTAGCCACAGACTGAAAATTAATTTGAGTCTCTACCAGTCAGAGTTGGTGTCACATATCTCAGCAATGGTGGATATTGTATTGACAACTACCAAGATGTCAGCGGCAGTGGCATTAACCATCACCGCAGCAGCAACAAAACATGGGGGAGGAAAATGTTCATGGTAGTTGCAGCTGACGTTGAAATTTCCATGACTTTTTCTTAAACCTTCCAGCACCTATCACGGCCACTCATATTCATCATTTAACGAGATGTTATCTAGTCATATATATATGCATACATATATACACTCTCGTCATTGCTCACAAAGGAAATTATCATCCTACACAGAGATTTAATTCATATATCCTAAGAAATGTGACATATTCGTATACTGGGGTGAATTCATGAAATTCCTACGCAACTCTACATATCAAATAATTAATTGCATACAAATCGTCAATTTTCTCAATGGACTGATAATAAAAATATAAAAGAATTAACTGGTAAATTAACATATCGCAAGATTCCTACGGAATGTATACACGATTACATGCGTGAATCATAATGTATTATAGCTGCAAACAAACATATGAGAAAGCATATTAAAATTTGAAACTAAAATTGCGTACCTTCTGTCGTTTCTTTCCAAACAAACAGTTCTAGCCTAGTCTGTCCTCTCTCTAAGACAACTATCAGGATCTGTATTGATTTTACGAGACCACTACAGTGCATTCCGGAATTGGTTTTACCTTCTCTCAAGGAAAATCTAACAGATTTTTTAAAAAGATAGTTCTTAAATCGTCTCTCAAGGTGTACGCCCTTAAGTTTCAATGGCCAATTAAAAATAAGTGTTCCTAAAATTTCGCTCCAAATTCAGTGTCTAGTCTCTTTCGTTTGTTTCACTGGCTCAAAATATTTCACAATTAGCGTCATTTGAAAACTCAATTATTTGATGTGTACCACAGGAAATGGCTGGTTCAGATTCAGCTGGTGTTTAACACAATTCCTCATTTTATGTTGAAATGAAACGAGGAAATAGTATTGAACTTCCACTAGACCTTTCTGTTTCAATTATGTTAACTAGAAAGCACAATTTATTTAACAATGGGTTTCAACACGTTTCAAAATTCGACACATCACAGGAGTGAAGGATGATGAAGAGAAATGGGGATGTTTATATATGTCTATTGTAATGAGAGAAATATAAGAATATGTTTTAGTTAAAACGATGTCTAGACATAGGAATGTTACTGCTGTCAAATAATGTTCAAAAACTACTTTAAAGTATATTCACCAGTTACCCACTATTTTTCAAGAAACGTCATGAATAGTGAGAGCATGTAATGTTGGGCATATATGTTTCATTTTTCTTGTATGTACTCACTTAAACACCTGACTTAGAATAATGTGAGTGGGTGGGACATAATGCTGTGTGTCTGCGGCATGATGTCCCAGTGCTAGACATCAAAATAAACTGTCACGCTGAAGGCATAGTAACGATGAATGACAAATTGTTAAAGCTACGTTAAAAGTCCAAATTAAACACATACATAAATCACACATGTTTGAAACTCATGTTGCCCCAATGTGTGCTTTGTGTGCGAACAAAATCTTGGATGAAAAACATATTGTCTACTTTTTAGAAAAGTTCATTTGATAATTTACGTTATTTTATATATGACATTACACATCGTTAAGTTATTTTGCCATTAAGTTAGCATGTTCGATTATGGAATGAAGCCTTTACTAATTATGTGCATGGCACACTTGAAAACGAGGAGACGTTTAGTAAGGTGAAATAATAATGAATTGATTATCAATTAAAGCCCAAATATCTAGCCCAAATATGTGCATGTGTTATAATGCATCATTTAGCTTACATTAAAATGTTTACTGAACAGAAGTTTTACTTTAGTATTATATCTGTGTCGAATGACCGTAGGATAGTGTGACGTTGATTATTCAAGATCTGAATGAAATCATATACGTAGCCTCATACCTGTTTAAGATAAATGGATAACACTTGTTATACTTCTATACTGTCACTATAAGGTAGGTTTAACTGCACATTTGGCCACATCTTCAATTTTTGGATCGAATCTCTATAATCTAATTGCTTAAGTGGCTGCTACATATTATAACAAAAGCTATTTGAGATACAAAAATTAACTATTGCAGATATTCTTCTCAGTTTGCTAGAACCTCTTGTACCAATGTTGTATCTTCTGGGTCATGGTCAATAATCGATATATTCCCTAGTGAATGCATTTTTCCTTTAATTATTATTCATGCGTTCCTATTCAAGCTATCTGCAAAGTTCATGCAATAATCTGATATTTGGAGCAATCGGAGCGAAGGATCAAAGAAAATTATTCTACCTTTACTAGGATGTAATTTGAGGATTTTATCTTCTTTCTCTTACTCTTCTGTGCGTTCTATGCTGTAATCACGCAAGCCTATCGATCGTCAATATCAGAATCAAGTGATATTCAGTTAATGTCGCTTTAGTGATAAGTGAATCACTTTAAACATGATATTTATATTTAAAATTCATTCATCAAATTAGAGTGCTCACTCTGATGTATACATGAGACGATTCCGGTTTATTAACCGTATCCCATTTCAAAATCCATTACATTTAGTGGCGTGTCACATCAGAAATGAAACAGATCAAAGTTTGATAGATGCTGATAACAGTTACAGAAGGTGGTAGATCAGTGATTTCACCAAATATGCCAAGGGACATGGGTTATTTTGTAGGATCAAACCTTAATGTCAGCACATATTTGATATTAAATGAAACGCTACTGGCTCTCTGACTGTAAAATTAACGTAACCATTGTCGTGACAAAAGATCATCGAATATTACAGTAGTTATACTAGAAATAGTTTCTATAATCACCATGCCATTTACCTCATCTGGTAGTATCGAGCACAAGAAGAAAGTTGAACTCTCATTAAAGACCGGTAGTAAATAAGCTGTTTCATATAATCAATACATATTTCATAATTATCTCTGAATATTTGCATCGCTTCTCTTGTAGATTGCTATACATTAACAGTTTTCTATGAAGCTGTAAAGTCGTTCACTAAATGAGTGTCAAAGTTAATATAAAAATGCAATCATGTCTGAAAAGGCTTCATGAATCAGAAATTTCTACCAAAGATATTAATCCATACGGTTCTTAAAGGTTATAACACAAATAGTTTGTATTTGTAATTAGCTGCAAGATCTACCATATCTGATTTCTTTCTGTAAATTATTTTACAAATGGTTTTAAGATCATACTTGCAAATGAACATTTTTATCATGTACTATTTGACTAGCAACCTGGAGGTAAAGATGAAGTGGGATAGTCAGTTTTGTATATTAGATAGGTGTAGATTAAAGAAAACTTTTAGTTACTCTAATAGCAGATATAGACATAACAGCATTCGTACGAAATAAGGCAGAGCACTATATTTCCTGCCACATTACTGATATAAGGACAATTTATTCTTACTACCAATCGGAAATATATCTTTATACTTTATAATGATTAAAATGTTGTGTATGTATCACCGTTGGATACATTAAAAATATTATATAAATAATGCCTTTATTAATTTCAGAGTATAATTACTGATCATAATAATTAAACAAGACTTAATGATGTGAGCGTCAATGCACGAATCTTCTTGAAAACATCAATAACACTTCAAACGTTTTGAGAATAATAATAAAGAACCGCAGAAAATAGTAGGACATAGCTTTATAATGTAATAGTATCTACGAATGGCTTTGATGTTTATAACATTATTGTCACACTGTTTCTTTGAAAATAGATGATATTGCTAAATAATTGTTATATTAACGAGTTGTAATGGACGATAAGCAAGCGGTATTACTATTTACGGGATTAGGGATTAACAATACAGTAATGTTACTTCAATATCAGATAATGTTCCTAGATATCCTTACCCTTTATCCTTTTAGCAATATTATTACCTTAAATCAGAATCACAGAATACGTGTTACACTAGTACCTTGGAAATAGGATATTGTTGCTACATGGTTTTGTGGATTTACGGTGCTCTTATTTCAGTGAAAGAATGCTAAATGTTACATTGGAAATAGGATACTATTACGATTTCGGTTAGGATTAACAAAGTAGTTCCATTATTATAATGAATATTGGAGATAAGAAAATCAATGTTGCACTATTATCTTGAAAGTAGGGCATTGTCACGGCATGGCCGTGGGGATTTACAATGTAGTATGGTCACTCCACTAGACTGTATAGATAACTTGGAACTAGGACATTATTGCCACATTGCTTGGGGATTAATAAAGTAGCAGCGCTGCTGGCAAAGTTACAAGTGCAACATGTATTCAGTTAAAGGTTCTTCTTCTTCTAATATCTTGTCTAAAGAAGTTTAATATTAAATGTGTTTAATAGAATTTTAATATTTATATAGAAATTACAGTTCCTTTTTCATTAAGGAAGTACGTTTGAACAGAATTTAAATAACTGCCGCAACAAATGGGAAGGCGAACTTATGACGAAATTCCAAAAACCAGAGACAAATAATATCACAGTGACTTTCTGAACTACAAAGAAAAAAGGATATGGAACGAGTACCATCATACTGGTATACTATTCTGATTACTCGCTGGTATCAATCACAATTAAATTGTACGAAACTAGCAAAAAGATCAAAATACAACAAACCTGTTGTGGATTACTGCAGACCAAGTAATCGCAGAGCATAGCCATGTCAGTCCAATAGTGATGTAAATCTATAAAACGAAACCTCATTGATACGAAGAACACTCTAAGACATAGGATGCAAAAATTGCTAGCACGGAACGAAAGCTAACACATTTTCAAACACATTTACTGCCAAAATGGCAGCTTTGAATGCGTTAAGATTAAATGGAAAATGAGAGCTATTTTACTCTATGCAGTGTGTGTACCTTCAATTATGCGGGGGAAATAGAAAAACGTAATAACAGTAAGAAAACCTTCACATATGTCACTAGATTACCAAAATTATAAAGAAACCTTTGCAGAGGATTTCCCATCCTCTCGTAACATTTTTAAGCAGTTTTGTTTTGACTGGAAAAGTCCCCATATTCAACTGGAAGCAAAAAACAAAATCAATCTGCCTATTCTGATACTCAGTGGCTTAAACCAGGACAAAGCAATGGGTCATCATTACATACCAACCAGCAGCAACTTAAAGGATAACTATGGTCGCCATGTGTATGTAGTTCCCATTTTATTGACAAATGGGGCTGATGAATTTGGACCCCACCCACCTCACTTCTATTTCTCTCTAATTTTTAGCTGTTCCTTTTGAACAACTGAGTCCTTACAAGTGGGAAGAAGCAGTAGACAATATTATAACAACAAGTACTATTGACCTTAACACTTAGTGAAACATATCCTTTTAGTGCCTTTGAATGGCTAAAATTAAAATGTGACACATTTTAGTGGGCATTAAGGAATGATAGGTGTTAACAATTGATCGTAGTCGGATTACCACCACCTTCGAATTCTGCCATATAGCCATGCTAGAGACTGGGAGGAAATTACCGATTACTATAAACACAAATATCCTCATTAACAATTTTCTTTGCACGTAAGTCTAATTAGTTCGTGTATGTTCAAGAGATACGTACTTTAACGTAAATGAAACGTTTATCAAGTGATAACTTGAAGAATGTTGTTTGTATAGGCCTTACATACATACATACATACATACATACATACATACATACATACATACATACATACATACATACATACATACATACATACATACATACATACATACATACATACATACATACATACATACATACATACATACATACATACATACATACATACATACATACATAAGTACGTGCGTGCGTGCGTGCGTGCGTGCGTGCATGCATGCATGCATGCATGTATGTATGTATGTATGTATGTATGTATGTATGTATGTATGTATGTATGTATGTATGTATGTATGTATGTATGTATGTATGTATGTATGTATGTATGTATGTTTGTGTGATGGGACTGTTGTATATGAACCAGTTTTGCTTTTTGCTTAACATGATATCGATGTGTTCAACATATATATTTGCTTACAATGTGTGTGACAAACGGGATTTTTCTTACAATGTGTTTGACAAACGGGAGTTTGGTTACATTTGTGGTTTGAATGCGTCTTATTTACCGATGTATCTGATTATTTTTGGTAGGTTTGTGTGAAGCTCTTGAAGAATTATTATTCATGTGCCATAATTTTTAAGACAATGTTGTTTATATTTCATACATGCTAAGCTAAAAGAATATGATAAATCTAAAATAGTTCCAAGTCTTGATCTTTATTCACCAAATCACCCGGTGTAGAAAGTCCTACATCTCACTTATTAGTGTCAATTTATTATGTTTGTCTATGATTGTTAATTTGTTTCTTTGCTTGAATCGATGTTTTATGCTTTTCTTTAAGTTCCCAGTTGTTGATCTGGTTTCTGTTTATTTTTGGTCTCTTTCTCTATATTTTATCTTTTGTTTAATAGATTTGGTTTAGATGGTCACTTTTTTGTTTTTTTTATTTATAGAATGTCACTTTTGCCTACCTCTTTTTCCTCTTGATCTGAAAGATTTTGACCCAGATTATGTCCAGTATATGTTGAATGTCATGAGCCAGAAAACAGACACATTTGCATCGTACGAGTGGTTAATGGCGACATATATACTATCTAAATCTATTAGTTCAGATATTTAGTAACACTAGAGATCTTTAGATGCGCATACTAAGTGACATCACATCGCATTTACCATTGTTGAATGAATAATTCATAAAAGCTTAAAGAGGTGATGACATGAGCATTATATATTTCTTTGAAATTGTATTTTATGTTCTTTAATCATCTGAAGGATAATCCCGCCAAATCATTCTATTTAGCAATTATCTTCGAAAATGTGACTGGATTGCATGGTTCTTTATTAGCCACATTGGACTGGGTATCGGTTAGAACATTGGCACAAATAATTTATTGTAGGCAAGAAGCATAATGTGTATAAAGTACCATAATACGTACAGAGGTTCCATTGATTACTGATGTTAGATTGAAGATGTAACTTCTTAACTATAAATTAAACATCGCCAAGAACCTGTAAAAGTTAAGTAAAATGATTTAAATTGAATCCATTGATGAAATCATTTTAATTCCATCTCCATCCCCCAAAACATGCTCGTCTCGAAAATGTACTAGAGAAAACTGGACGGAGAATATATAATAAAAGCACTTACATAGTGTTATTGTCACTTTAAACAAGGAAGTATCGATGGTTATTGAAAAAGATAAGTCCAGCTGGCGACATGCTCTGATCATTTGTCTGAAAAGACAAGTTACGATTGTTCGCTGACGTAAAAAAACTCTCAGAGGAATAGGAGGCATCTCCAACCCAGACCTGACTTAACCTTCAAGTGCAGCAACTGCAGCAAGGATTGCCACTCCCGTGAGGGGCTGCATAGCCACAGAAGACGCTGCACAACTACCAACTGGAACACTTCTCATGGGCGCATTTCCGCATTTCTATCCTCTCTCTCTCTCGACTAACGAATGCCAACACACACACACACACACACACACACACACACACACACACACATATATATATATATATATATATATATATATATATATATATATATATATATATATATATATATATATATATATATATATATATATATTTGTTTGTCGTATATATGTTTTGTATTTGCCTTTGAAAAAGACTCATTAAGAGTCGAAAGCGCTCAGGCTAGTTAGTTAATAGTTTCGTACTGTTCGTCGTCAGTTTATTGCATCTATTTTAATCAATTCCTGACACACGTGATCCCTTGGTGGATCCAGTGCTCTTGAAAGGGTTGTTATTCGCCATATGATTTGTATATATATTCCCTATATCAAAGCGCAAGGAAGTAAAACATGAAGTCACTATGGATTAATATAGCAATGCTACATCCGGGATAAATGATACGAGAGATAAGATTTATGCTCCTCAGATTTATATAGTATAAATAGTATCTTTTCCATTGTCAATCTGTCTCTATTTTGGTTTTTGTAAATTAGTTTTTTAACTGGCGTGGAAATGTAATGACAAAGTATCATCAATTTTATTTGTGCAGTAAAATGTATATGCTGTCACTGAAAGTATAATGATGATATAAAATCATCAAAAGATCAAATATTGTTAATTACCTTCTAATTATTCACGCAGTGTATCCGCTACTCTCGAGTTATGATGTGGTGTAATGCGGGAAACTGGGACGAGATTTTCGATTAAACAATATTGAACTATCCCAATAAGCAGTGCTGGATTACCTAGGTCACCAGTCCAACAGGCGTACCAGAAAAAAATTGAAATTAAATGTTGATGATAAAACTGAATGAATTATGTATAATCATTTCAATCTCCATGTACGCGTATTTTGATTTGAAATGATGGCATCACATCACTGCTTCAACTACAATAGGGATTGCCACTCGCGCATTGGCCTGCACAGCCACTATGGTCTCCCGAGACTGAGCTGTGATGTGATGTGATGTGATGTGGTTATGATTTTTAACGTAGCTTTAACAATTTTTCAGTCATATTCCTACAATATCTGCAGTGTGGCAGTTTATAGTGATATCTAGCACTGCGGCATTATGCCGCAGACATGTAGTATGATATCCCAACCAGTCACATTATTCTGACACCAGGTCCACCAGTCCTAACACCAACCTCTTAATGCTGAGCGTCAAGCTGTTAGTACCAGTTTTCTAAGTGTTTGGTATGACTTGACCGGGGATTGAACCTACAACCTCTCGCATTCGAGGCGGACGCTCTTACCACTAGGCCACCGAAGCGGTTCGAGACTGAGCTGCTAATGACGATGATAATATATATATATATATATATATATATATATATATATATGTATATATATATATATATATATATATATATATATGTATATATATATATATATATATATATATATATATATATATATATATATATATATATATATATATATATATATATATATATATATATATGTGTATATATATATATATATATATATATATATATATATATATATATATATATGTATATATATATATATATATATATATATATATATATATATATATGTTTCGTATTGATCATGTTTCCCACTGTTTGGCGTATTGATTATTTAAGGATGCTACAGTGTTTATTTCAATATATTTAAGATAAATCTGGTTTTGGTTGCTTCTTTTTAGTATGAGAGGTGATGACTTTGCTTGGTCTTGTTTTATCCATATAATTGCTTATCACCCTGACTGCTGGACAGAACATACGATCAGCGAGGAGTGGTTTTATTGCTTTTCTCCTCATGTGTCAGTCTGGTCTTCCATTCTTCTATCGTTTACATGCTGAGTGAAATATATAACACATTCTTGTACAATAAATCATCGAGTTTACACGCAACTATAAATGTAATTTTAGAACTCTTTTCCTTCTCGATGTTCTCGTGCAAATTACAGTAATTTGAGCCCAGGTCCGTTTTATAAATACAAGTCAGCAGGAGTGTACACGCACTTGCTGAGTTTCTATGACTTTATTTCTTCGTTTGTTTATTGCCCAGTGAATATCAGGTAAAAGAACGAAAACGCTTTCCACATATCTAATGCATAGAAAAAAGGCTACTGACACAGAGAGAGTTTAAGTATAGAAAGTGTGGAAATTAATTTATTTACCAATGTTTTGCTTGTTTTATTTTACTTTCAATGACCAAAGATTCATTTGTGGCACGCCCTTTCCTTGTTCTTATGCATGTTTTACTTGTAAGAGCAGGAAAGGGTCTGGTTTTGTTTTATTAAGCCTATTCAAGCCTGGAGAAGTTATATGCGAATGAAGCTATAATCTAGCAGAAAATGAAGAAATAAACTATATTGTTCTAACAGCATTCTTCTCTACAGAGAAATGTTCTAGTTTTGATTACATTGACGATTAAAATTTATGCCTTGGTTTCAATATTAAATTTATTTTTCAAGTCAAGGATCACATGAGTCACAGTTTCGTCTGGTGCTCCGTAATTTGCTGCGATTCCTCTTCGTAGCTCTGAAACAACGAGATGCTTTGCATTCATTAACGGTGCTCATGAATATAGACTGAAATATTATGTGGCGCCCGTGTCACATGCATTGTTGGCTAGTTTTAAACCCTAGTGGTTATATCAGGCCCTTTATGTCGTTAAGCTTCTAAGAGAGTACCAACAATTAGTATTAAATCAAGAACACGTTGAAGGAATTCTCTTGAGGTATTGTTAGGCATAAATCCGTAGGTTTGTAAGTTTCGACAGAATACAAAATCGATCGTCAGCCGAGTGCTGTTGCTGGTTTCTTTTTTCTCCTTAATCTTTATTTGAGAACATCAATTATAACAAATACGGATTCGTTCGTGACAGAAAACCTGGATAAAAGATAAACAACAGACAGCGAACAGCTAATGACACTCAAGAAATCTGTTTCAAGAACACATCCTTTCAAAACTTTGCTAGAGAATACTCTGTCAAATACGCTGTTATTTGAAATAAAAATAATAGAAACATACATAAAAATAGGTCCACCAAAATTAATGATTATGTCTGTCTGTCTGTCTGTCAGTAACGTGATGAGGTATGGTGAAAGTATGTAAGAGGTAATACAACCTTATGCTACTTTATCGCAACGAATCAAATGACCTTTTTCTCAATTGTGGGATTAGAAATATTTTTTGAACAGTAACTTAGTACAATTTTGGAATGCCCGGTATAATGAAGAGACTTTTGTTCTGTAAATTAATGTTCCAATGTAAAATAATAAGTGATTGATGTATTTAATTTAGAGCGTCAGGGTATAAGCAGCTAAAGAGCAATGAATACGAAATCCATCTATCTAAAAAGCAGTCCTTATATCAAACCGTCGATCCTTTTCTTCAACAATTACAAACGAGATCGCATTTTTCAAATTAAAATAATATGAAATGTTCCAGTCAAAACGTGGGAAGCTCGCGTCTTTGACGAAAATGTACTTCGATGTGAGTACAGACATTATTCCGTGTAAGAACTGTAACATGTCTTCTATATAAAGTAGCGAATCCGCCCTGACCGTAAGAAGGACGTTACTAAGGAATATACTTCCAGTTTCCCAATAGCATTTGCATCATATTCGAACGAAACACTTTGATATAATAAAAATCAGTGGAGGGCCCATGATGCAAATGCTATTGGGAAACTGGAAGTTTCCCATCACAACAGTTACATCACCATTTTGACTCTCAATATGATCGAATTAGAATTCAGGTTTCGTTTTCGCCCCTTATTATAATACCATAAACTGGGATTTAGTGGCACAGACATTCGCCCCTTATTATAATACCATAAGCTAGGATTTAGTGGCACAGACATTCGCCCCTTATTATAATACCATAAGCTAGGATTTAGTGGCACAGATATTCTCCCCTTATTATAATACCGTAAGCTAGGATTTAATGACACAGATATTCGCCCCTTATTATAATACCACAAGCTAGGATTTAGTGGCACAGACATTCGCCCCTTATTATAATACCATAAGCTAGGATTTAGCGGCACAGACATTCGCCCCTTATTATAATACCATAAGCTAGGATTTAGTGGCACAGACATTCAACCCTTATTATAATACCATAAGCTAGGATTTAGTGGCACAGATATTCGCCCCTTATTATAATACCGTAAGCTAGGATTTAATGACACAGATATTCGCCCCTTATTATAATACCATAAGCTAGGATTTAGTGGCACAGATATTCTCCCCTTATTATAATACCGTAAGCTAGGATTTAATGACACAGATATTCGCCCCTTATTATAATACCATAAGCTAGGATTTAGTGGCACAGACATTCGCCCCTTATTATAATACCATAAGCTAGGATTTAGCGGCACAGACATTCGCTCCTTATTATAATACCATAAGCTAGGATTTAGTGGCACAGACATGCTGCTGCCATTATGTATCTCAGTATTTCTAAGGGCATCTGATATTGAATCCATATTCCACCGATGGAGCATTGCATCCAATATCAAAACTCTTGGCAACCCTTGCTACGCTATTTGATCAACACGTTTGAGAGAGAGAGAGAGAGAGAGAGAGAGAGAGAGAGAGAGAGAGAGAGAGAGAGAGAGAGAGAGAGAGAGAGAGAGAGAGAGAGAGAGAGAGAGATTCGTGGTGCAAACAGCTGACCATAACGAGCAACAACAAATTATTTACTGCGAAGGTTACAGTAATCGTATCATATATCTATTACCAAACTATAATTCCAATTTGTATAAATTGAACGCGTTTTCTGCAATTTGATTGAATGTAAGCTATCATGTGAGAAAAAGCTGGATATTTTGCACATCGATAAATTCTGCGGACTAGGTTTGTTTTTCTATTTCCACGTCATTTTGAAGTGACGTGTTATCTCTACCAACTCATTAATTCCTAATGACATCAACAATAACTCTCCCACCCACTCCTGTGATTTCCAATCAGTTTACAAACCACGGATTCAATTAGGACCATTATAAGTTATAACAATGTAACTTCACAGACCTTCCAGTACTCCACCGCTCATCCTTTCTGCCTACGAAGGCATGTGATAGGCTTTACAAGACAATCTTCGGAAATTATTGCATTTCACCTGGACAACATGTTACAGCAGCGGTTATTTAAGGTCAGGGTCATGTGTCAAACAAGTGATCTCACTAAAAATGGACACGATTTTGCTTTTGAAAGATTGAGGTGCATAGAAAGTAACAACGTTGTTATAATAACACGTGCAATACACAAGCGTAATTTTCGAGGAAAAAGGAATAGCCTGGTTTAACCGCAACAGCCATTTTTGTATATTAAAATAATTATCATAACAACGTATACTCACCGACATGAACCGCTATGACATTCTAGCCCATATTACAGTATAAAGTATCGACGAATTTTGGCCAGCGAAGATCGGGCTATGTATTATATCGCTGTTATGAGGCTAATGAAAACAAACTTCGATCTTCAAAGTGAAGGTTTTGTTGATTAAATATGATGATATAATGTTAGAAAGGAAGCAAATCGGAATTATAAGGATTAAATGATCATAGTTGGGTATTTATCGATGTGCAAATTTAACCTAATCACTCACAAAGCAAGCAAATTGTACTTCCGATTTTATTTGCTTTGTGAGTGATTAGGTCAAATTTACACATCGATAAAATTTTAACCATGATCATTTAATCCTATAATGAAAGTATTATCGAATACGGCTGGTTAATTCTCATTCTTCACTTACCAAACAATTCAGTTGATAATTAAAATTTAAACCCTGGATAGAAGTAAAGATGGAATGTTTTCTGATGGTAATTGATTTTAACGTTTGCTTTTTCTTTAGTAAAATTTACAAATCATATCTGTAATAATGGTAAGAATTTACAGAAACAAAATCCATAAGTGCCAACTGTACATTGGTGTAAACGTCTGTACAAACTGGACATTTAAAACAAAACGACTTAGTTCAATTGTATGATATCAAATGGAGAAAATCACAATGAATACGTATAATGGTTTGAAGACGAGGTAAATTATCTCTTAAAAAAGTAATGCATGCACAATGTAATATTTGACAGATAATGCAATATATAGTTAATATATCTATCATGGATAAATACGAGTTATTGTATCGACTAACATTCATTTTGGATATCTGGATTATAGTTCGTTATGCATCGGTATGTTGCACTGCATTAAACAAAATAGATGGTTTATTTACACAGCAAGTGTTTCAATTTGCAAATCTGGGTCATTAGCTATTATTAATATTGACTTGTCTGCATTAAATAAGAGAATTACGTGAATATTTTCGATAATAATCGAACAGTACATAAAAAATAGGAATCCATATAAGATTTAAAAACATAAATAGTGACTCTTTTCGTAGTCTACTGGTATAGCTTAATAAAACTTGTGTAAAGGTGGTGAGCGTATCTAATGCACAACTCGTGGGTTGCGGGTTCAAATAATGATCAGGTTATCCGTAGTGCATTTGCTGTGCACGTCACTTTATATTTCTTGCCTGGGCACTAAATGATCTTTCGTGTCCTGATGTAATAACAGACATGTAGTTGATCTAAGAAACGTAAAAAGGCATGACAGAAGTAGACTGGAACCATATCACTGTTTCATGTGATATGCATATCCAAAACGGTGTACATGATCAGTGACATTTAAAATAACATTAAACATAACAAGCTAATCGTTCGTGTATTTAATATTAAAATCATTATTAATTGTAAAATGTTTACTGCAATTTGAGTTAAAGACACAGATTGGTACCTTGGAAACTTCCAAAATAGAAATTACCTATTAAGTTTCGAGAAGATTTCAATAAAATGATAATAATTGCGATCTAAGAATAGAGTCGTATATAATCTTGCTTGATTGTTTGATTGAGATTTTTTCATTCATGGCTTAACATCTGTCTTAACATATACATCAGAAACAGTCTTATTACTGTGTTCAATTTATTATTCAATGTAATGACAAAGTGCCAAAATAATAATCTTGGACAAAAATATTAATTTGGAATTGTGGTGAATTCAAACAAGGACTACGGAAACATCAATACATTTAGTTTTAAAGTTTATCTAGAATAACACTGGAATTCAAATGGAACTTCATACAAATCTGGAATAACACTGGAATTCAAGTGGAACTTCATACAAATCTGGAATAACACTGGAATTCAAGTGGAACTTCATACAAATCTGGAATAACACTGGAATTCAAGAGGAAGTTCATACAAATCTGGAATAACACTGGAATTCAAGAGGAACATCATGAATTTGGACTTTTGATTGAACTTTTAGAATTATTAGTTATGTAATTCACAATACTTTAGTTTCTTTCCAAAGTTTAACTTTGCGTTCTATGGGAATAAATTACTTGATGAATTTTACAAACCTTGTTAGTTTTCACTCTTTTCGTTCCTAGTAACACATTAAAGCATATTTCCACATTCATAATATTAGAAGGAAATATTACATATCAAAACATTAAGGTTACAAATCTGGAAACCTTTCATTATGAAAGCTAATTTGCTAAAAACTAGAGAAGATGGAACTGTAAAGGATGAAAATCGAAAATGCCTGTATCCCTGAAGCAACATTTTTCAGCGATTTTTATTATTATTATTATTATTATTATTATTATTATTATTATTATTATTATTATTATTATTATTATTATTATTATTATTATTATTATTAGTTTATTTACTACTCCCGCTTTAGAGTCTTGAAGATTAGTACTTGAGCTTGAGAATGATTTTAAAGTGATGAAACACTATTTTAATAACGAGTTTACAAAGTCTCGAGTTCGAAAATTAATTTTATAAATAAGTTGACACTATTTTCTGACCCAATATAAATTATTTTTTTTTAATCCTTCCCTTTTGTGATTTTTCCCTGCTGCAACTCCTATATGTTTTCTTCCTCTTGACGCCATATGAGTTGGATAGGAATAAAAGGGTAGAAAATACCAATAATCCTTTGTGATAAGGACATCATCTTTAATTCTGGATTGGAGAACAAGTTTTAAATAAACAAATGTGAATATGTATCACAATTACCCTTATACAAAACGTATCAATAATTTAACCAACTCGATAATAATAATCTTAAACTTAAAGTATTTCTTCACAAAGAAAGAAATGGATTATGCAATAACATTTAAACCCTAATGCCGCCGATGTCATAACTTTCACCCTTCTTCCAATTTATCTAAAGGTTGGAAGATTGGAAATGATTCGAGAAAATGAGCTGAGATAAGCCTATCTTTTAAATAATCAAGATATTAGGTTAAACAAGGTTCAAATATTCAGTTTAGAATTTAGAGGAGTCATCCCTTAATTCAGCTCACGAAAGGGTTCACAATTTATTCTTTTTCGGAAGTGCTACAAACGGAGTAATCACACTTTCGATAAATTCCGATAGTGCCTAATCTAATAACAACCTAAGGGCGCACAAAGTGATTCGAGAGGGAATGAAAAGCCCATCCCGCTTTTCTGAGCGGATCTGACCATGTATTAGATAATTTTGACTGGTGAAAATTGGTGATCACCTGTGGTACTTTGGAACGTGAAGGTGGGTTGAAGATAATCCGACGTAGCGTGGTGTTGACGTATCTTAGTGGTTAGAGCATCCTCCTCGGATGCGGGAGGTCGTGGGTTCGCTTCCCAGATGAGTGATACCAAAGACTTACAAAAATGGTAATAACAGCTTCCTCGCTTGGCGTTCAGCATTAAGAAGCTAATGTTGGGACTGGTCGGCTTGGTGTGAATAATGAATAAAATAGTCAGAATAATGTGACTGGGTGGGACATCATGTTACATGTCTGCGGCATGATGTCCCAGTGCTAGACATCACTATAAACTGCCACACTGTAGACATTGTAGGGATATGACTAAAAAGTTGTTGAAGCTACATTTAAAAAATCCCCCAAACAAACACAAACTTATCTTTACAACGGCGTTGTCATCAAACCTTGTGTTCAGTCTTTGACTGAAATAGGGTTACCCATGAATTTCGCCCATCAGCATCGGATTAATTTGTGCACGTGTGAAAATTGGCAGGGTTCTCAGTTCGAGGGAGAAATTACATGGCTCGCATTGTGATTTCACGTCGATATTATCTGGATTTTACAGAACCCATCTATGTTAAGGAAAGACATTTATCTTGATTCAGTATTATTCACATGAATTGCCATATACGACTTTCTGCAGGTAACAGCAGCATTAGGACTTTAAACGAAATATATGTTAAATGAAATGAAATCAACAGAAAAAAATGAACAAGTACAGCACACAATAAATTGGACATTTCGAAAGCATTTTCTGGTGTTTTGATAAATATACCTGTTTTCAGAGAACTTGCATAAATAAAAATTTACTGCTTTACATGACTTTGATCCTTAACAGCGCTAATTATTTTTCACGGCCATGCCCTATGTTTCATCTCTCTCTCTCTTTCTCTCTCTCTCTCTCTCTCTCTCTCTCTCTCTCTTTCACACACACACACACACACACACACACACACACACACACACACACAAACACACACACACAAACACACACACTTTCGAGTATGAAATGCATAAAAATAAAGGGATGGCCATATTTATCCCGTGAAAATCTCATGCTCAATTACAAGGCCAACGCCACTTATATTACCAAATTTTAGCTAGGTTTCATTAGGAAAGCAAAGTTTTATGATTAGCCTAACCAAAATTAAAGAGTTAAAATAGAAATTAGCATCCTAGTGATACAAGCAGGACATACCTACCAACAGACGTGTCATGAAAGTAAAACGCAGATTTATATTTTAGCTCTCGGATGGTATTGACACAAAACATAAATGTTTCATGGCACAAAAGAAAAGATCTACGTCAAAAGACCAAATTCATCCTTCAGATTATCAAACGTAACATACAGATCCTTGGAATCTAATGAAGCCTTCTGTATTTGAAAGTTGCCAGGCAACGAAAACAGAAAAGGACAAACATCTAGTTTTGTGTAGAAACAAGCGTGATACCTAATGCTCTTTTGGCTGAAATAATGAGGAATACACTGCTTAGGTATGAGACAATAATCATTTTTTTAAGTAAACCACTATATTGTTGTTATGTTTATTTTAAGTCACCCATAGTTTCGAGAAGAAATATTTTGACACAGCATTGAGGAACTGTATTTTCTTTCTTCTTCTTAAGCTAAGTAATAGAAATGATCGAAAACCAAATATTTTGTAAAATTCAACAAATTATTTATTTCTCTAGAACACAAAGTAAAAAATGGCCATAGGGTATTGTGAATTAAATCCCCAAAAATCCTACGATTTCTAAAACAGGTCCTAGTTATAAAGTTCTGAATACACTTCAGTGATATTATAAAATAAACCCAAATCAGGAAGTGCCGAAGTGCCTGTGATGGCATGTATTGTAGTTATGCGTCAACAATCTTTGATTGAATCACAATAACACAATCCAGAAATATATCCTTATTTGGACTTTAACTATACATCCAAGTCTTTGTTTCCAATAATGTTATTTTTAAGCACTTTGTATTTCCAGAAAAGAATAACTTGAACTAACAAATTTGAATACATACAATCCAATCTAAATGAAATATAATGATATAACAATAATACTAATGATTATGCTCAGATCTTACGAATGAATATATGTTAGATAAACAAGATTATATCATCCTCTGCTTGACTTCAGGTTACAATTAGTATTTCTAAAAAAAAGTATTATTACCTAAAGAAAAATTTTAATATGGAAGATCTGTTACACAAATTATAATATAAAATGTGGTAAATTCTAGAAGGTATGTTACAAAATAATAAATACAAATGTGGTAAACAACAGGCAGGCCTGACATCTCACAAGAAATTTCCAATGTTCTGGACTCAAATTAACATAAACATTCTGTTTACAAAGATAAAATCATGGAGTCAGGTCAGGTAGAAAGTGAATTTGGTTATGGATATCTTATCGATGCGATATAACGAATAAAAATATATCAAACAGTGCAAAACAAATTAAATATACATAACACTTCTTTTTTATTTACTTGTTTGGTGGATTAAAATAAACCAGCGAAACATATGAAATGAAACTTCTCTCGTTCATATTGTAGTGTGATTGGTGTAATGTCTATTACACGATATCGTATTGTAAATTGTATTCCGTAGGGGAGACATGTTGTCGCACATAATTTTGTATTGGTATAACGAAGACACGATTGTGTATTTTAAAGTCAATGAGGAAAAAAGTTCCTGAGAGAAAAGATACTTGTTCCGTCTGGTCTATTTTGCATTACTCATTGACTCAGACAATATTAAGGATATACAGAATAATAAAAGGAAAGGGGATAAAACACTTAATTATGACAAACAGGGTTTGTTAACAAAATCATTCTTCTTAGACAAAAAGTTGGATTGTAAAAAATATACTATTAATTTAATCAAAACACATTTAGATCTGAATGATTACTACAGGTGGTATATACTGAACAGCAGCTAGTTATCACGTATTTCTACTCCATGATTTCTACAGATGGTATATACTGACAAGCTAGAGTTATGAGGTATTTCTACTTGATGATTTCCACAGAATCAATTATTAAATAAGGTTTAACTATATAATCAATAATTGAACCAGCAATCGCACATAGATTGTCTAGCGGGATTTCGCATTGAGTTTACTTCCGACATCACTCAGAGAATGTCTAGTGGGAGTTTGCATTGAGTTTACTTCCGACATCACAAAGAGAAAGGCTAGTGGGAGTTTGCATTGAGTTAACTTCCGACATCACACAGAGAATTTCTAGTGGGAGTTTGCATTGAGTTTACTTCCGACATCACACAGAGAATGTTTAGTTGGAGTTTGCATTGAGTTTTCTTCCGACATCACACAGAGAATGTCTAGTGGAAGTTTGCATTGAGTTTACTTCCGACATCACACATAGAATGTCTAGTGGGAGTTTCCTTTGAGTTTACTTTTGACTTCAATTTATCCCTATCAATAAAGATCAAGAATGACGACTACTTCGTCGTTATTGGTACCAACTGAGTGTTAGTTCAAGAATAGATGACATCTACTTCATCGTTATTGGTATCAATTGAGTATATTTTCCAGTATAGATGATATCATTTTAATTGTTCTTGGTACCAGCTGAGTATTTGTTCAAATATAGACGAAACCTGTTTTTGCGTGACTAGTACCAACTTCTGAGTATTTGGTCAAGTATAAATGTCAGTTTCTACTGAAGGAAGACAAGTCCCGCAGTAACACTTTCCGACTGATGAACAGATAAAGTACACTGAATTATACTATTTACAGCACGAATAGATGGTCAGTGACGGACAAGGGTTATTGAAATTCTTCAATCTGGCATTTAACAACCATACATATTGATCGATCAAACTATTGTGCAAATATGGAAACCTTGTTGGTGTAATGTAACAGGGGATTTAATCACGTTGATTCATGTTGTAAGTGTGGCATTTCAGATGTATAATATACTTGACTTTGTTGAATAGCACGAAAAAAATGCAAACTTTCAAAGGAAACAAGGGCATGGTTATGCTTCTATTTTTCCAGTTAGTTGTTGTCCTCTACTTGGCACCAACAGAAGGATTCCAACAGGAGAGTAAAATAAATAGTTGTTGAAGTGTATAATTTGAAAACTAAGGTTACGAGAAGTTCAAAACAAATTTTTGCAATGTCTTTTATCATAGGTCAGAAGGCCAGTCTTTGATATGACATTTAGAAGCTTAAGAGAATTATCAGTTTTAACAGAGTATAGAATTCAGGAAGCACTACATTATTACTCGTCCAGTTTCACCTAAATATGAATCGCGAGTCCCATAAACTAAACATTATTTAAGTACCATTTGGGTCTTCATGAGTCCCCGTGCTTCCATAACCTAGAAAAAAAATTAGGATGACGTTCTTTCATTTGTGCCGCCTCTACATAAGGCAGTTTTTACTGTCAACGACGTAGGTGTATTGTACACTGGCTTCAACAGAATAGAGCTGATACATAATTTTGAAATAGCATCTGAGAGCAAAAATCATGAGTAATATCGAATGCATATTAGCATAGATGCATGATTTATACGTCTGGTGACTACGTCTGCTTTATACATCCAAACAGTAGTTACATACATACATACATACATACATACATACATACATACATACATACATACATACATACATACATACATACATACATACATACATACATACATACATACATACATACATACATACATACATACATACGCACGCACGCACGCACGCACGCACGCACGCACGCACACACTCACACACACACACACATACATACATACATACATACATACATACATACATACATACATACATACATACATACATACATACATACATACATACGCACGCACGCACGCACGCACGCACGCACGCACACACTCACACACACACACACACACACACATACATACATACATACATACATACATACATACATACATACATACATACATACATACATACATACATACATACATACATACATACATACATACATACATACATACATACATACATAGGGACCTTACGTCAAGCAGATAAGGGATGCATGAAAGTCTTGAAGATAAGTAGCAGTTGACTGTCACTATCCTTGTGACCCATAGGGGCTCTAATCATGACCACTAGGTCTCGTTAGGGACGTCTAAAGGAGTAGCAAATGAGAAGAAAAATAAGAGATAGCAAGAAAGCAAAACGAGCAAAGAACAAAAAAAAGCTTACAAAAATCCCGAATGTAACAAAACAATAGGACAAACTAGAGACTACAGTAGATACATTACAAGTATATTTGAAAATAATAAATCGATTTACTATCAGGAAAATAGCGTGAGTAAATTGAAGCCAACAATAACATACATGCAAATACATATAAATCTAGTAAGTATGTGACGAATATATTACCTAAAAATGTTATGGCAGAAGGAGTAGTCAATGAACATGCAACAAGGGATAACGTTGGACAGTAAAGGTACCGTTATTATCTTTTTCCTTGAGCATATCTTTTCAAATCGTGTGGCATTCTTGTCTCTGGTGAATAAAATTAATTTTATGGTTTTGAATCAATGTCATAAACTTGTTAAATGTCCAAACTAAAACTACAAGCTGCTAACATTAATGATAACCGTGGACAAAGATTACGCCTTTTGTTGATAGAGGTCTCCTGTCTTGTCTGAATAAGAGCCAACTGGCTCATGAGCAATGACGTAACAAAACAGATGACAAGTCATGCTTTTTGAGAGAATGGTTCTTGCTCAGGTGACTGGTTTTATTCACTGTATATTGCAACGGACCAGTTATTTATCCACCTGCAATAAAATGTTTCATTTTTATTGTAGAAACTGTGTTTGTGATTTGGGTTTTAAACGCATCTTTAACAATTTTTCAGTCATATCGCTACAATGTCCGCAGTTTGGCAGTTTATAGTGATATTTATAGCACTGGGGCATCATGCCGCAGACATGTAGTATGATGTCCCACCCAGTCACATTATCCAGACACTAGGATGACCAGTCCTAACACTAACCTCTTAACGCTGAGCGCCAAGCGAGACAGCTGTTAGTACCTGAATCGCCAGAAGACTAAATATCAACATATATCCATTCAAAATACAGTAATGTACCAACGTATAATTCTTGGACAGCCATCGCATGAATTTAATCTACGGGACTCCATCGTTACTGTATTTTGAATGGATATGTGTAGCTTTTTAGTCTTTTGGCTATTCTGAAGCAATAAAAGAAGCGTGAAAAAGTGAAATCTAGCAGAGGCTATGGTCACCCTGGCACTCCTTGCGTTAACTTATAATACCAATAAGGTAACTTCGTGTTGTCAAAGATTTAATCTTACTTTATTATTACAATGTCAGACTTTTGTTCTAAAGCTAACAGTGGTATGGCATCACATCGACTTGTAGGACATATGTCATTGCGTATTGTTATCGATCATAATATTGGAACTGATTGTCACCTTCAGTTAACATCTATATCCGAAATTAAATCTACGAGACATTAACGATAATTTACAAAGTCACGTGGTGGGTTTCAGATTCAACGGCTGTCCTAATGGTTTATAGGAATATCGACATTCATGGATAGTCATGAATTACAGAGTAGAACGTCCAAGTAAATAGTCATTCTGTACGATTTAGGTAGGTTGATTGAATTTGTATGGCGCACCAGCACAAAGTGGCCATTTAGCGCCATACAACAGGTTATATCCATCATTATATACAAATGGCAAAACGGTTCAGTATCGGACAGCGATGCGAAATCAAATAGCTAAAGGTAAAACGATACAAATGGTAACGGTGATAAAAAAATAAAGTTTCCCGATCAACGGGGATTGCAAATAATGTATGACAATGAAAACATATGAAAGGTAATTAAAATCTAGCGACCGTACATATATAGCACATAAATATGTTTAATGTGATAACATAAAAGTTATAACTTATGATATATGTTTACTTCCTTAAGGAGGTCTATAATATAAGAAATACTAACTGTATCAAAAAGCTCCCTCATGTCTTGCACATTGTAATATTGATTACGTGTAGATTGGAGGTCGAAACACTCTATTGTAAGATTTAAATATGTTTACCATGATATGAAGTATCACATATTAAATTACATTTTTAGGCCAGTGGCATCGATATGAATTATTATTATTATTATTATTATTATTATTATTATTATTATTATTATTATTATTATTATTATTATTATTATTATTATTATTGTTGTTGTTGTTGTTGTTGTTGTTGTTGTTGTTGTTGCTGCTGTCTCAGTTGAATGAGGAATGTTGCTTCAAGAAAAAATAGTTTCATTATTTATCCTTTAAAGTTTTCTCTACTCAAGTTTTCGGCAGTTTGGCTATCGTGATGAACTGTTTCCATATTTGGACTTAAAATTTTTGGAATAAGCTGATAAAGTTTTCTGCTAGTAGTTCTGAGTGTAGGAGACTTGATTTGTAAAAAATCATTTTTCACTAAAACGTCGTATGGTGTCAATCTAGTTCTGTCAGGTTTATACGATTCTTAGAGTATATTGCCTGGCTGTTTTTCAATGGCGCATCAGGCTATGTTAGTGCCTGAGCAAGAAAAGCAAAGTGATACTCTCAGAAGTTATACGAAAAATAGCCAGAGCAGGTGTGAGCTGTTTTTATTTCTTCGCTGATTACAACTGATCCACCGCAGCTTTATAAAGCTATACAAGTAGAGAACGAATAAGATGTTTTATGTCATCGATTGTCATTAAATCTTATCAGGCTTCCTCGCCTGCGAGTACAGTTAGATCATTATCGACGATGTCTACGTGCATTCTTTAATTTAACGCAGATAAGTCGATGGAAACGACAGCTAATGACCCAGTTTTGGAAATAGAAACTTTTGCTTTGTAAAATCGGTTTTGTTTATTGCAGAACATCAGACAGATGGATAATAACCCATTATCCAGACATCCAGAATGAATGTCAATCGATAAAATGACTTTCCTTTAACAATTATGCCATTAACAATTTTATTTCGCATCATTTGTCTAATATTACATTGTAACTGAGTGCATTACTTTCTTGAGAGATAATTTACCTTGTTAAAGGATATTTATCTGATTTCATATTTAGCTTGATGTCATGTCAATTGAACTAAGTCGCTTAAAGGCTTTTTTAAATGTTCACTTTTGCAGACCTTTCCATGAATGAGTAATTGACACTTATTGAATTTTTCTGTGAATTATGACAGCACTTACAGTCTAATTTATGAAAATAGATGTGTTTTGTAATTTTGTTTCTTTGGTCAATGAAGAAGAATAATTAACCTGACAGATTAGTCTATCCTTGCATGGTTCGTTAATAAACATCATATGATTCGATTAGAGTCATTTCCACACTCTATAATTCTTTTTACTTTTTTATAATCAGCTCTTGGCACAGTGACAGTTCCCAAATGATATTTGTATGATAGATCTTCTGTTTATTTGTATTATTTCAACGTTTTTAGAGCGGATATGGAAGTTTATAGTCTTCTAGGTCAAAGTTTTGTAATTGTCTTCGTCCGGTCAGATCAATTCTGTGGTTATGGCAGGTGTTTTCAATTCGAACACAGAATAATGTCAGCACTGTCATCAAAGAAACAAGCCTCCACGTTTTACTTGAACCTTTAAGATGAAAAAAATTATGTGTTGAAGGAAAAGTGAATCGATTGACCGATGTAAGGATGGACGGTTACATGAATGGTGTTCGTATTATTAGGCCTATGTATTTCACTCGTACCATACCAAATGAAATATACCAATGCTCGATGTTTGACATTGTAATATTCCAATTCAGAACGAAGGCGTTTTCGTTAATCCGGGCATTCCAGAAAATTACTTTCAGTCATTGTTCTGAGGTCGACAATTATTTTGAGTCATGCAGCTGAGAAATTAAGATGAAAAAATTATGTGTTGAAGGAAAAGTGAATCGATTGACCGATGTAAGGATGGACGATTACATGAATGGTGTTCGTATTATTAGGCCTATGTATTTCACTCGTACCATACCAAATGAAATATACCAATGCTCGATGTTTGACATTGTAATATTCCAATTCAGAACGAAGGCGTTTTCGTTAATCCGGGCATTCCAGAAAATTACTTTCAGTCATTGTTCAGAGGTCGACAATTAGTTTGAGTCATGCAGCTGAGAAATTGTTTGATTCGTTGCGGTAGCGTTAAGTAAGATTGAATTCCTGTAGAGTAACTGCTTCACGTTAAGGTGGAAAAGGGCTTGTGCTTGTACTGTGAGCACCACAAAGTGTCAAAAACGGCCTTCGGACATTAAAATTGCAGGTATAAATTTGGGGTTGGGTACATAAACTTCTACTATAAGCTGCCACTGACTTCTCTGGTCAAGTGGATACTATTTTTATGCTTTGTTTTATGGACCTTCTTGATCTTACTTGTGTTTTCGATTTTTTATGATCTGTTTCTACTGGGTCATTGATTGCGGCATTAAAATTTGTACATAAAACCTGGTCCCTTCCCTTTAAGGAAAAATGATAATTTTTTATGGTGCAGTCAGCCATGTATATTTTACTTTTCTGTTTCTTTGTTTATATTGAAAGAAATTTTATGCATTAGCTTCATTATATTTCCTTCTTTTTTCCATATATCATGTATGTAATGCTCTTTGGCGAGGGAGGTAATTGTGTTTTATACCTCAATGTGAGAACTGTTTACATCATGACAATGACAAAGTAGCATATTTTGGACTTACCTTACTAAATATGGAACCAAAATGGTGACCACAATGTATTGTCTTGCATTTTCTGTAGTTGGCAAGGTTTGTACACCCATTTGTATGAATATTATTCACATTTCAATACAGACACAAAGAAACAATTGCTTAGCATCTCAACATGCATTCTTTAAAGTAATTTAACTCCACATGAGCAACTAGAGGTCAGAGGAATCATAAAAAACATACCCTCGTGAATGTTGAATGTCACCAGTCGAACGGTGTTAGAAACGATGATGCATATGGCATATCGCTTGGTATATTTTGGTGAGAAGAATGAAAGTTTTAGCAACTCCGACATAGTTTCAACTTTCATGAACCCACTGTCAAGTTGACATGAGGTTCATATCTCACACTTGGATGATAATAGGAAATGTTTCAGTGTTATATATATATATATATATATATATATATATATATATATATATATATATATATATATATATATATAAAACACTAGGTTCAATTAAGAAAGGGAAAAAGCTTAAACTTAAGTGGCAGTTTCAAGCATTGGACAATACACATATAGTTTCCTCTCTGAAATTATTGTTTTTATTGAATATTAAAAGTACATCAATATCACTTGTTTCTTTTCTTTTTTTCTTTTTGCTGGTCTCAGTTTGCATGGTAGAAGATTAGGATTAATCGGTTAGTCATGCTGAAAAAAACAATAGCTTGAATTTCATCCAGGTACTCATTCTTATCTGTGTGCACAAAAGAGAGACTTTGACGGATAGATTTAGCTTCCGCATGAGTTGTTTTATGGCATGTGCTTATTAAAAGACAAGCAAGGGAAGGAATTTTGATTCTGTCCTGATGCTCTGGTTGTAAACAAAGACCAAAAGCTTCGTTGCTTGGAAACAATTTGAAATCTTTCAAGAAATGCAGTCAGTCATAACTCACAATGTAAGTAATGCAGAGCTTTTTGCCGCAAGGTAGTCTCTTTTCTAACAGTGTAATACCATTTTTAATTTTGAGCACAAAAAGTTTTCCTTTAAACCATTATGCTAGATAATGTTTAAATATGCGATATATACACAACTTGTGACATAAAAAATTTCAGCCAAATTCTTAAGGTGGCAGGGTCCATTTTCGTAATTTGGTTTCTGGCGAATTTCTTAACTTAATGCTAAGGCGTGACTTTTTCAGCTATTATTGTTTACCAATTAAAGATATAGATATATTTGTAAACTAGGTGTTTCGGCATTGTATTGTTCTTGAAATTGATATGAGACTTGTACAGTTTCCATAGTTACTCTTCAATATGTTGGTAATGAAATACCAATAGTTGGCTAGGAAGAAGAGCTAGCCTCCCATAGTAGTAAACACGTTTGTTTGGGGCAAGGATAATATCTAAAATACGGCTTGGATGACAACTATTTTCAACTGCATCAGCCTGTTTAGTACACACTGTTTTGCAGAATTGTCATCTAGCAAAAGATCTTGCGTTTGCAGTGTGAGCACCACATGGTGTCTAAAATGCTATAAGCTGCCACTGACCTCTGGTCAAGTGGATACTAGTTTTATGATTTATTTTAATATAGGTATCTCATTATATGGACATTCTTGTCCTCACTTGAGTTTTTGATTTTTTTAATGATTTTTTTGTACTAGGTCACTGATTGCGGCATTACATTTATACATAAAACCTGGCCCCTGCCCCCTTAACTCAGCATATTAACGACAGACAGACGGAAATACACATATGCATTTCAGGTGGACTGATTTACGGATTATTACTATTGTATTATTAAAGAAAACCTCATATGTTGCAAAAGAACATTCTCTCTCAAAGCTTTAAAATTACATGTTCTCGAATTAAAAGTTTCTTAACTCAACCAGAGTCATACTAGAGCGCTGTCTTATGAACTTTTCCCAGACTTTCCATCACAAAAGATTATTTTACCTGCTATAATAGATCCTTTCAAGTAAAGATTATTGTGTTAAAGAAAGGAAGAAAAACAACTAAAAGACAATAATTTTTGCTTTATGTCCAAACCTACCAACCTACAATTTCATGTCTAACAATACCTCATTAGAATTCTTTCAACTCATTTTTGACAGATACTAATTGTTGATTTTATCTTAGGAGTTTAACTTAATAAATCGCCTGGTGTGATCACTGGGACATTAATTTAGCTGTCTGATAGTGGATATGAAACCCATCACACATACCAATACTACTATATGTATTCATTACCACCTTTTCCGAATGTGAAACATGGCCTTGTGCTGGAGCAACGAAGTCTAGGTAATCTAGACCGCTTCAGCCCTTATCGTTATGCTATGAAAAACCTAACCAGGACCTGGGAATAAAACAAACAAACCGTGGCAGAAGAATGAGGCGCCACAAAGTATGGAGATCTAAACTCCACTTGGGTGTTGTGAGAGTTATTTAAGATAACATTGTGTTAAATAATAAAAATAAAGCATCTAAATTATCTTATTCTACCATTTACCATCAAAAAGCTTGAAATACATATTTCCACTATATAGTTTGTGTTATGATTCATTAGGCATATAATTTCTAGTTTATGATTACGTATTTAAAGTTAGTTTCAATGCTCACGTTTGAAAGGTGCAATTCAATATTGTATTAAACTGAAGTCGATGCTACGTATTGGTCAGATCAAACTTAGAAAGCGAAAGCAAAGATGCAATATATGTTTGAAAATATATGAATTCCAGACAGAGATTGATATTTTGTTTAGAAATAATTTAATAATTTCCAAAATAATGATTCAAGGGTTAATACGTCTTACGCTTTATATGGGATTTGTTTAAATGTCTTATGAGAAACACTTAATTTCGATGCCTTTGTAAATCCAACATGTACCACCAGTCGGACGGGTCATCAAAGTAAGTAGTTAGGACATGTGTTCAATTCCAGAGGATCAATATTTAATTGAGAAAAGTGGCTCATTTAATGCGGCAAAAGGTTTGTTTCTCTTATGTTTCTCACTCAAAATTAGTAGAGTTCAATTATTGTTGCAATATTCTTTTTTTCCATTAAACTAGGTCAGAAATGTCCAATTTTGTATGTGATATGTTTTGAACACGTTAATAGAACTACTCTAGCAGCGTCTTTTACATAAAATGGTGTGACTGATATATATATATATATATATATATATATATATATATATATATATATATATATATATATATATATATATATATATATATATATATATATTCACACAAGTGTAAAGCCTAAAATTACCAGTCCTATTTACGCCCTCTTTTTAAATTTTCGTCAGTGGTTTTTTGTTAAATGCTACTTTTTATAATTATTATTGTTATTATTATTATTATTATTATTATTATTATTATTATTATTATTATTATTATTATTATTATTATTATTATTATTATTATATCATATTATTATTATTATTATTATTGTTATTATTATTATTATTATTATTATTATTATTATTATTATTATTATTATTATTATTATTATTATTAACTGTGATAGCAACTCGCTACATGCTATTCGAAATCGGACCATATAAATATGATTATATATATATATATATATATATATATATATATATATATATATATATATATATATATAATATTTTTTTATTTAAGTAAAATATTAATTGTTGTCGCGGAATCGTATTTCAGTGAATCATTTTCTCCGTTACATTTTTAAAGAGATGTTAAACCTCAAATTATATTTTTTCGGTGGAAGCAATTATACAGTCTTATTGCATCACAAGAAAACTAGTTATTGTCTATAGCTGTGTTGTCACTGAGTCACATTTGATCTGTTGATAGTACGCTAACCAATCAATTTAAATGATCAATTGGGAAACGCATCCTACGATGGGAAAACAATGTCACACGCAATCAGCGCCGGATTAAGCACCGTGGAGGCCCATAGGCAGTCAAACTTTTGGGGCCCCATGCCCCTAGTCGGCCTGGTGCCTACTAGAAGTAGAACGCCAGTGCCCAGTCGATTTTACTCGTTTAAATTAGCCTACCAGTGCCAAGACATAAAATGTCCTTTTATAAGTATAAAATGTCATATGTAGCAATACCGTAATGCCAATACGACATTATAATTATTAGATTAATAATTTAAGAAAACAATCACTGTAGTCTATATATTTACGTATTTAACTATTTATCCAGAAAGAAATAATAAGAAACTTAAATTACGATCTACGATAGATAGCTACCGTTCCGTACCGTAAAATACGAGTTAACCGTTTACAATTACCAATCTCTTTTTAAGTAACGACTAACGAACCTTCAAAAAGTCTTCTGTCTTAATTTCGCAATAGTGAAATCGTTTAAAATATCCTGAAAGTCAATATTCTGCAAAACGTAGTTTTCAGTGGCCATAATGGCAAGTGTATTCAATCGTTCTTGCGTCATTGAAACTCGATGACAGTTTTTCAGGATTTTCAATTTGGAAAATGTTCGTTCGCCGGTCGCGTTTGTGATCATTAAGCATCTGTAAATTCGTAGTGCAGTCAAAAAGTTTGGAAATGTAGACTGAATCATGTTGTCACAAATGAGTTTATATGATTGCGATGCAGGTATTTTATCATCGGAATCTTCAAACTGCAAAGCAGCCAATGCGAAATACTTGAAGTAAACCATTTCTTCCTGGAAATGGATATCGATGTCATCAGGATAATTCTCTCGAAATGTCTCGGTTGCGTGTCTTAATTCGTCATTTGTTTTGGACGGAAATTCAACTAAAAATCCAAACAACGACTGAATTTTGCCGTATGCTCGCATGCGGCGGTTGAGCTCAGCAGGTAGTTTGTCCAATATCAGTAAATAGGTTTAAATCCTGAACTTGTCTTTTCCAAGAAGTAAAACTTCTTAAGCGTCACCATCGGCGTGATGTCGTTTTCGCTTGCGAAAACGATTACAATCGTCAGAGTACTGTGCTTCAACTTTCTCGTTCGCCTTCTCTTCGTATTCATCAAACAAATCTCTCTGTGATGTTAGAAAATCTGACAATGATTGCAACATATTGACGGCCGTCTGGAGTTCTATCGTTTCTTTCTGTAATGATTTACTGACTGCATTGATTCTTTCCAAGATGACAGCCCAAAAGACTGACATAACGGCTGTTTCCTTCCTCGACAGGTCTTGTAACAGACATTTTGCTTCGTTAATTGTCTCTGGCTTTTGCTTCACATCTTCTGCAATGACAGACAAAGCCTTCTGGAAGCTGCTGTAACTATAAGACAGCGCCTTGGTCGCATCCGCCCGCTCACACCACCTTGTTCCAGTCACTCTTTTTAAAACGAGTCCAGAGCCAGCTTCATTTTCAAGCCATTTGGACATAAACGCCCAACGGGCAGTAGACGCAGAAAAGAAGTTAAACAATTTCTGAACAAGTGCGAAGAAAGAAAGTGCGTTAACGCAGGTTTCTGCAGCAGAAACTCCAACCAAATTTAACGAATGTGCTGCGCAGGGAATGTAGTGTGCAAGTGGATTGATTTGGCAAATGTGTGCCTGAAGACCGTTGTAACGCCCTGACATGTTTGCGACATTGTTGTAAGATTGTCATCGCAGATTTTTTATATCAATGTCACATTTGTTTAGAAATTTTAAGACGGTCGTAGCAAGATCTTCTCCTGTGTAACTTTCAATTGGGATGAAGGTGAGAAACCGTTCCATCACTTCGCCGTCTAACATTCTTACGTATCTAACAACTACTGTCAGCTGGTCAATGTGCGATATGTCCGGCGTGGAATCGACGCTTAAAGAAAAGTACTTGGATTGCTGCAATTCTTTCACAATAACTGCCAGAACCTGATTTCCCATTATCCCAATAATTTCTTCACAAATTGTAGATGATAAGTAGGACGGTCTTCCTCGGCCTTGGTTACCATATTTGGCTAAATGAGAACTCAGGAAAGGATCGTACTGTGCAATCAACTCTAAAACGCCCAAGTAATTTCCGTTGTGTTAGGATCCTATATTTTCATTTTCACCGCGAAAGCCTAATCCATGCGACGACAGAAACTTGACAACCGACACTACTCGCTGCAGAAACTTTATCCAGTATTCTTTCTCTTTGTCGAATTGCATTTGTAAACAGCAGTCTAAGCGACATACTGCACGTCGCCTAGTAATAAGCGCCTGCATACATGCTCGGTGCATCTCACTGTTCTCGTGCATCTGGATGCGCTGAGAAGCATTTTTCCAGTCAGAAAATCCATCACAGAATTGTGTTTGAATTCCTTTACCTGTATCACGAAATAAGACGCAATGAAAACAGTATACATTGCCAGAAGTTGGCGAGTACATCAACCATTCCCGTTTAATTTGTTCTCTATTCACATGCTTCCGAAACATCATGGAACGAGTAAAATATCGTTCGTGCAGTACCATCATCGTACTGCCTACGTGAAGCCGAAAAATCACAATCAAAGTGCTGACATTCTACAGGATCTCTACTACACCAATGTTCTTGCACTGCGTTAGTAATGTTTTCCAATAATCGAACGTCTTTTTGAAATTCCGGTCCCTGAATTTGCCTCTCCGGAGCAATCACATTAAAATCCTGATTGGTTTTGGCAGTCTCATCTATGGTGTCCTGAGGCTCAGCCATTTGTACAGCAGTCACTTTGGAAGGCAAGTCTGTCGCCATAACATCGCTGGCACTGCCGGCGGCAGTACTACCACAGGCTTGATCTTCTGCAGAAGAACGAGTGAAGCCAAGTTGGAAAAGCGACGGAGTCCTTTTAATTTCTTCTTGAAGCTTCACTGTGGCTTCCTTTTTCTTTCTTCGCTTCTCTGCTCCGCTTTCGTGCCTTCTCTCTTTCATCGACATTTTATCTAGGCCCTATCAATTTTATTTATAATTATTTAATTTAATTTAACTTAACTACTAGACTAACTTGAAAACATTATTGTATGACGTCAGCGTCGTCACTCGCCTCTATTCTTAACAAGAAGTAAGTAAGTAAAAAAATTCTTTCGTCACGGTCTCATGGGGCCCCTAAAAGTCGCGGGGCCCATAGGCAGTTGCCTACTCTGCCTAATGGGTAATCCGAGACTGCACGCAATGACAAACACAACACCGCTGCCATCGACTTTTAAGAGTTACTAGAGTACTTCACTGTGTGGAATACGGTGAAATTTTGAACTGCCAAAATGTCGCATTTTTCATAGTTCTAGAGATGTTATTGCTGTATATTATTATTATTATTATTATTATTATTATTATTATTATTATTATTATTATTATTATTATTATTATTATTATTATTATTAGAGTTAACAGCAATGTATACATTTAGCTTATTGTTTCCTTTAAGTAATGTCATCAATATCATTTACAAACAGAAGTGCGTGTCTTTCAATCGATTTTGAATAATATTCAACGTAGAATATTCATTAAGAGGATCTATATTTTTCATATCTGGGTGGGATGTATAGTAGGGAAACATGGAAGCATGTATAATATGGAAAATTTCACTACAAATGCCACGGCCTGTATAGTCAGTACCTATATAGAAAATTTACAGATATTATTGGCCCTTGATTTGCTTTTCCTTACATTGAGGGTGGATTGGGTGACGACTGCAACACTTTGTGTGTATTGGCGCTCTAGTCAGAGACGAATGTTATGACCGTCTTGCTCAGGTTATAAAACGTGTGTAGTGGAAGAAAGACGACTTCCATTCTGCCATCTTGCTTTGAATCATAAACTACAGCTTAACACTGATGCCTCTTCTGCCATTTTACTTATTTGAAATCCAATATCAGCTTCTGATGCTCTTTGGTTTCAACCAAGTCCTATGACCACAAAGTCGCCATAACAGAAGACCAGTGATCAAAGTGAAATGAATTAGTTCCAGATGAGAACATACCCAAATCAAAGTCCTTGCCTCTTTCCCAGAATTTGTTCAGAGAGAGAGAGAGAGAGAGAGAGAGAGAGAGAGAGAGAGAGAGAGAGAGAGAGAGAGAGAGAGAGAGAGAGAGAGAGAGAGAGAGAGAGAGAGAGAGAGATTCTTGATATACTAACAAAATATGTTTTGAGTTTGAAAATATTTTTCTTTTAAAAGAATCTTAAAGTATGCATGACGATGGAACACTAATACAAATACATTCAACTTTTCGGTAGTGAGTAGCCAGTTCAATGGAAGGTTTTGACGTTCCTGCAAGCCTTCACAATTTACCAAGGGAAATAGAAACGTTATTGACTATATGTGTAAGCTCATAATTACACAACGATTCTTCAACATCCTGGTTGGACGTGCAAATTTCCATAATACCTGGACCTTGATCCAAAAATCGTTTAACTCACTTTCAATTCTGCAAACTTAAATTGGTTTAGAAAGTCTAAGCCAAAATAATCTTTTCCCTCTCTTTTACGTAAAAGTTATCAAATAATAAAACTTACAACGCTCCAGATGAAGCTTTTTAATCTCAAAAAGTAAATTAAACATCTCGCCCATCTTGGCGCTTTGAAGTTAAAATCTGGAAATAAAATGCATTTTGAAACTTTCTATGCTTAAAATTCATATGGGTCAATAGCAGTTTGCTTTGTTCTCTACATTGCTTAAATGGAACATACTGTAGCACTTTTACCTGACTCACAGTCGTAAATGCATTATCGGCATTTGCACGTAGACGCGCAGAAATAAAAGTCATAAAATGTAGTAACTGCTAAACTTACATGTAAACTCCTGTCTTGATATATTTCTCACGTCACCGAAGCCAGTCTCACTCTTTGTTTCATTTAGTCGTTATGTAGGAACAAAGATAAAAAAACAAGAAGAAAGCAGTGACCGATAGAAAGATAATGACATCAGCAACGTACAATTTTAGTGACCTTATATTTCCAACATTTAAACGTACAGGGCTTTTCAGTTTCATTAAGTCCTATATAAATAATCAAATTCATTTTTCAAAACATGTAATGACGATTGAAAGAAATGCTTCTTAAGAAATCAAAACATTTTCCGTTTTCCGAGGGACATCTGTCCGTTTGCATCGAGGCAATCAATTGGTAGATTTGCTTTTACGCATTCTACTTGTAAAATCCCTGTTTTGGTAGCAGATTGCTTTTCTTGATTACATTACATAAATTGTAAAGTCTCTCTGAGTCAGTAGCAGTATTACTTTTCTTCATTGTATTGTATAAATTGTTATAAAACTTATCTGTCAATAGCATTTGCCTTTCCTTCATTACATGCAATAAAGTCTCTCTGTGACAGTAGCAATATTACTTTTCTTCATGGTATTGTATAAATTGTTATAAAACTTATCTGTCAATAGCATTTGACTTTCCTTCATTACATGCAATAAAGTCTCTCTGTGACAGCAACATTTTCCTTTCCTTTATCACATTATACAAAGTCCCTCTGTGCCAATTGCAGTTTGCTTTTCTTCTGCACATGTCATAAATCGACCCAAGTGTAATTATCTTTGCTGGATTTACAATATTTTAATTTGCACGAAGACACCTCGATATAAAAAATTACAGTTATAAATACTTGCAAGTTTCAAATGATTTTTAAGACAATGTTTAATTTCATATGTGATATTATGACGTGACTTGCTAAAACACAAGCCATTTTAACTTTTATTTTCAATTTCTTTTATTAGAATGAAAATAAAAGATAAAGAACAAAATATTAAAGCACTGTTGACGTACAGCATTAGTACCCGTATATCTAAAATCCGAAAGCAAAATGGAAGTTTTGTACCCGTATGTCTAAACACTGCCAGCAACGTGGAATTGTATTACCTGTATGTCTAAACACCGCCAGCAACGTGGAAATATTTGTACCCTTATGCCAAAACACCACCAGTAATGTGGAATTTGTGTACACTATATCGAAACACCGCCAGCAACGTGGAATTTTTGTACTCGTATATCTAAACACCGCCAACAACATGGAAGATTTGTACCCGTATGTCTTAACACCGCCAGTAACGTGGAATTGTAGTACCTGTATGTCTAAACACAGCCAGCAACGTGGAAATATTTGTAACCGTATGTATAAACACCGCAAGCATCGTGGAATTTTTGTACCTGTATGTCTAAATACCGTCAGCAACGTGGAATATTTGAACCCGTATGTGTAAACACCGCCAGCAACGTGGAGTCCGTATACCTATATATCCAAACACAGCCAACAAACACTGTACAAAATTGTAAGTTACAGCAAGTTCTATATTGATAACCAGATTTATTTTTCAAAATTAAAAATTTATATGATAAAGGAAATCATCACAGAACTGGAACTTATATGCATCTTATTGTGAGGTAGATCTCTACAACTTTGTACCAATGTTAATAACAATCTGTCGATAACACAATGTCTAAAGCCGCACAAAATTAAAGGAAATAAAACAAACCAGTTGCAGAGTCTACGGAAATAAAACAAAACCAGACACGACTACATTCAGAATGACACGGACATACAGGTTCTAATACTTTGCTGATGTTTCCTGGGCAGGTTTAATAAATTGTATGCATATATTAATGTGCAAAGAGGTAATAACACAGATATAAATGTGGATGGATGGATGGATGACTAGATAGACAATCTCTTAATATTATCCTATTTATTCCACAAAATTACTTTAGGAAAAATCCATAAAAACCTTTAGAACCTTCGATCAAAATTTAGGTGCTTAAAACGATACTTTGATAAGTTTAATTCTGGCTCAAATTAATAACTGCAACATATATGCATTTCATGATTATTTTATTTAGCTGACATCTTGAATTTTCGTTATGATCAATACGATAAAGTAACTTTAAAGCGATTCATCAAGTATCAATATATATGGTAATCATATAAATGAGTAGAAAGCTAATATCAACATAACAACCAACTTCAATAAAAAGGCCAATTTGACTAGGAAAATTCTGTTGGAGATTAATGCATTTCTAGAGTTGCGATGATCACTACAACGGAAACATTTTTAAATATCTACGATGCAAAAAGTTCTGGCATAACTTCAGTGCAATCAATGTACACTATGCGCAATATATTTGGGATTTAAGTTAAGCCAAGCAATTTATATTTACAATCGTTAAGGCAACCTCTTCTTAGCTTTTGTATCCACAACAAAATCATGAATTAATGAAGAATTTTTTAGATAAACATTTTCATTTGCACTGATTACATGATAACAAATCGAATAAAGAAATAAAGCTCTACAGACACAGCGTCAAATTAAAGTCATTATCACTGAAAGCTGAAAATTGGCTTTTGCATATTTACTTCAGTTCTTGATCACGTACCTTGACCGACGTTTTTCTTGTTCTTGTACTAAAGGTCAGATGTTTTTGTCAGATTCTTCTACAGTTATATGACGGTCCCAGAACGTCTAATAGGAAACTGCCATTTTCTGCAAGCTGGTTAAGGTCATTACCAGATGCCTTAAACTGAGCACCAGGCTGAGACCTTATGGCCAATAAATTCCAGAGGCACCTATCTAGTGCTTATATTTAAAAGTTCTGCATGCATATGATGTATACTGTTAGTAATTTTGTAACATGAATCCAATAAAAAAATTTCTTGTCGAGATAAAATCTGTCCAGTCTTACTTATTTCATTTGAGACGATTCCCCATAAACATAGTTCATGCATATGTGAACGGCCTAACTCCATTACCTTAAATTAATGTTTATTATTGTTTCAGTTTGAGACATTTAATTCACGCCTAGCTGTCAGCATTAGTTCATTACATGTACTGTCCTAATACAAGACAGACTTTTATCTGCAGAAAGAAAATCTTGCGGTGCAACACGGGCAAATTATTGACACTTAAATACATTAAAGAGCATAAACTATTAAATAATCTTGTTCCTACTGTTTGTCATACACACTGAATGTATATATTGCCATTCAGTATTATAAATGTTTAAAGCATGCCATAGCTTTTATGTCTGTAATAATATGATGCTATTTGTACTGTTTCTGAGACTTGTTTTACTGCATATATCTGCTTTTAATGGCAGTATCTCTCAAAAAATAATTTTGAATCTCATTTATGTTTTTATATTTCGCTTTTGTATTTATTATTTTTTGGTAAGTTTTAATATATCACTTGAGTAATTACAATTACTGTGTTATATAATTTTAAATTATTATCCTCATGCTTATGTATAGAGGCTTTGTCTCGAAATGCTTAAATTCAAAAATATTCTTGAAGAATCCTAAGATAGACTGTTGGATGACAACTAGATGGTAAACATTTTATTTCTCTTCTTATGACAAGGTATTAAATTGGTGGCTTTCTATATGACAGGGTATTTACAATTATCTAAAGATGTCTCAAACTGACGTACAATTGGTTTTATTATATAATATGAGACTCCTTCAAGAGTTAATGACCGATAAAACCTGACGCTGCAACATTTCAGGAGATAATGGTATTGTAAATATCTCGTAGTTGTTCTTTAATAATCCAAAGCTTTATCAACAGCCTGAGGTATGGAAGTATCCTTATCATCAACAATAGAAACGGTTGCAAATTAATTAATTAGGTATTTGTTTTTATACTAATTTTTTCTCCAAGACATAAAGGATGATCACAGTTAAATTTTATTCTTTAATAAGATCACTTCATAAAATCTTCCAGTTTGCCTAGAATGTAAAACGAGAAAAGTGTATATCTTCAAAATCTTATTAGAAAATGTTTATTTTGCTTTCCTTTATGCTTATTCGCTTTATTTTTGTTTTCTTTTAAATTTGCCATTTATTTACATTATTCATAATTGAAGTGACTTTTTTGCCTCCATACCTTTTGCATCGAATTTAAGTGCTTTGTTCGCATAACCGAGGATGTTCATGTGAACGCACAATGTTGTTTTTATGTGCTACGTCATTATAGCCATATTTAATACTTTTTAAATTAAAGATTCAGTAGCATATCAATATTTTATTATTGAGAATTTCTTCCCAAGAGTAGTTTTTCATATAAGATAAAAACGAATTAAATTCTGCTCGTGATTATAGCTAGGTTTAGCGATTGTAAGTTTGAGACTGAAAATCCACATCGAGCAAGACACTATTCTTATTATGTTGTTCGTATATTTAATTAAATTGCTTGTGTGTTAGGTTTAAAAAAATATTTTATTTTGTGTTTTATTACATTTTATTGTAATACTAATTTGCACATGATTCGATAATTTTCAATTAAATTATGTTTGCATACAACGCAAAAGGTGTTACATTAGCAGTATTTTAGCTCACTGGTACGTTGAGTTTGTAAACATCAAGTGATAATTATTGGCTAGTTCCAAGGTCATATATATATATATATATATATATATATATATATATATATATATATATATATATATATATATATATATATATATATATATATATATATATAAACATAGCTACTTTAGCTACGTAACAAATTTCATTTCTTATTGCGTTGTTCAAGTATTAAGAGACCACGTGAACCTTTGCGCGGGAATTGGAAGATGTTTTATTTGGGTTAAATACTTGTGTCTTAGTGAAATATAACTAGTCGTTCTTAACAGCTAGATGGAACAAGATGTTTCTGATTGGTGTTGCCAGTTTGCTTATATTCTTTATTTTGGATAATAATTTATTCTCTAGAAGACTAAACAAGTGTACCTTTTTATCAAAAAAGAGTTCTGGGAAAAAGAAATTCAGCAGAAATTTATTCTGGAATTCGATACGGAAACATAAAATATGATTCAGTTGAGGATCAGCTACCATCAGGTTTGATCTGACATCATCTGACGTCATCGCCTCCATATTGGAATTTCATCGAGATTTAAACCAGGATTGAGTTACAACTGTTTAGTGATAGGGCCTATAGTTTTGAATCTTAGGATTAAATTTTGGATCATATGCACAAAACGTAAGTTCTACGTTCTATTTGTACTTTGTTTTCCAAGGAAATAAAATATTTTTAACATTTACAAAGCTTATTGACTTCACTCTTTTCATTTGTTACATTCGTAGGAGCCTACACGTAACACTGATCTGAGGTCAATGGTTTCCATGGAATAACATACCTGCATCAAATATTAATATGGCTTACAAATCTCTAGAAATTCAGTATGGTGGACTAAAAGGTCCCGACAAACCTAATTTTCCCAAAATAACACACACATACATACATATGTACACACACACACACACACACACACACATATATATATATATATATATATATATATATATATATATATATATATATATATATATATATATATATATATATATGTCCTTAATGCATCACTTCATTTTAGATTTTAAGATTTTTAAGATGCATTAAGCATAAAATCTTATATGAAGTTTCCTACATTGTGTTGTTCTACTTTGTTAGTTGGATGAGCATCAAAATAGGAATATGGAATCTAAAACATTGTATGCCGTCCGGTAAATATGGACTCTAAAACATTGTATGCCGTCCGGTAAATATGGAATCTAAAACATTGTATGCCGTCCGGTAAATATGAAATCTAAAACATTGTATGCCGTCCGGTAAATATGGAATCTAAAACATTGTATGCCGTCCGGTAAATTCTACTGCCGGAATTTTACCGCGTGCTTCTCATCTGTTCATTCTTTCTTCTAAGGAATGTAAGAAAGACAAAAATGAGTAACTAAAAAGGATTTGTTCACGTTATGTTGAATATGGATTATACATTATGGTTATCCAGATTTGTTTAGATCACATAAGAACGTTTTATGCTGCAAGTTTTCTGTATGATTTAGCAAGACTGTAATTCAAATACTGTAGTGGAGAGAAGGAATTATTGTTACAAATCCCTTCATTGCGTGAAAAGCAGCTATAATTCACGGCGAATCGTGTTTTGTTCAAATACTCACTGCACTTTATGTATTTATCGTTTGGCTTTGGTTAAATCAAAGAATAGCTTATTTTCCCCGTGGCGAGAATTTCCAAAATAATTAAAAGAAAAAGAAAGAAAACAATTATCTTTCATGTGATAACGTTTAGTGTCTGAGTTAGTATACATATGGAATGCAGTATGAAGCGCAATAAAATAACAAAAGCTTTGGTTATTGTCCGTTAAGCTTATCACGCTTTGAAACGTTACTTTCCTTGAGTCACACACGTAGTTAAGAAACAATAGCGTACCCATCTTGATCAGGTTAAATAAAACAGAGTGAAAGAAACAAGAAAACACATTTATATCATATAATAAAATAAGCAACAATCAATATCAACAAAAAAACCAACGACTTACATTGACACTATAAAGAAGTCGACTGTGATAACCTTAAATAATCAATAAAGCAGATGTTAAATATACTTAATACACAGGTACGTAAATTAGACGTTTATTTATATTTCAAATTTGTTAGGCTCTATGGTCCTAAGCTAAGTTACAGAACAAATGCCAAAGCCAACAAGTTTTGTACAATTTAACAAATAATTTGTTTCCTTAGAATACAAAGAGACAACTTTAAAAAATAACTAACAGTTTTCTGGATTAAAATGCAATTAGTCTTAAAAGTTTATCACAGGTTGATGCGCAAAATGTAGCTAGTGGCATTCCAACTGCGGTCCAATATTCTATAACTTGGTAATGTGCCAATGTCATGTAGTGTGAGGAATTTACAAGGCTCATGATCTATCACATTAATGTATATGAAATTGTTTATATCTGAACTAGCTACAATTCCAGATTAATGTTTTGCGTTTCAGATAAATAATCTCTGATTGAGAACTGCTCCAAGACTAATTTGAATAGTAGTATTCTAGTTCACAATGGCATGGTTGCCAACGTACACTAAAAGTCTTGATCTTTTCTTTAAATTATGTTCGACCAATCAAATGCTCTAGCGCACGCTTCAGAGCAATTGAGACCGCAATCACTGATTTCACCTTGGACGGACTTTGCCTTGAATGGAACAATATAAAACATAATTTCATAGTTTCAAACCACATATTATACTATAATTCAAAAGATGATACATAATTCCCTAAAACAATACTATTAGCTATGTACTAGGTTGTTTATAAAATTAAAACCTCTGCTCAGGTACACAATAAACTTGACTTTGGAACTGAACTTAACTGGATTTTGGATTACACTGGCGTAACGTACATGTGCCAGTGTTTACTGCATGCATGACATACTATTAAATTACAAAGGGGAAGGAAAACTCTTCCCTTAGGCATTAATGCTCTCAAAGAGGGTTTTTAAATGACCCCGGGATATTTCTTAGTTCTAGCTGGTGACGACTGAGTAATGGTGCAGCCATTTCACCAGCTATGTGCTGTTGCTTGAGAAGGAATGGACACAACACACACTCAAGTATAGTCAGTACTACAGTATTACCACCAGGTGTCAAACAAGCGTTACGAGACGTCCGCTACCATCAGTTGACAGCAATGACATCTCATTAGGGTACCTGGTGTGTTGCTGGTGGAAATCGTTTTACATTCCGTCCGAGTACGGATGCCTGGGTCAAGCAAGGAAAACAAATGTGCCTGGCAAAGATCTCTATGGATGACATGTCCGCCTCAAAACGCCAGACCGCATTTCAGTTAAGGTCCAGTTGTATTAATGGACATTCTCTAAAGCCAATAATCTAGTAGCCACCTGTGCAATTAGGCAAATAAACCAAGTTTCAAACTTTCCTTTTTAATTACAAAGGTTGAATTTAGCGTACAAAGTGTGCAATGAATTTCTCAAAAATATTCCAGTCAGTCGAGTCGAAATGACATTTTCTATCACGCCTGATAACAAACAAGATAAGATTTTTTTATGGGGAACCAAAGAATAGAATTCGGTATTTCAGATAGGGATATTATCAAAATGGTTTTCAAGCCAAATTGACAATCTAATGGTAAAATTGATCTCCACTCGTAGCCCTTAGAACGGCTGATATGGACTAGTAGATAGGCTTCCAAATAGTCTGGTAGCTTCCATTCTCCCCTTTCGTAGGTTGTAATGGCTCCTGGGTGACTTTGAATAAGTAACTAATGCAAATTAAATATAGATAAAAAAGTAAAGATTAGTGAATATATGACAAATTCTTTCTCTCTCAGACACACATACAAACACACACACACACACACACAAATGAAAACCTTACACTGTTTGGATTGATCAACATATATGATTAGTGTATGGGTTTATGAATATATATGATTGATATATAGTTTTATTCCATAAACATATATGATGCTACTACGCTATGCGAATACTCCTGATCCCCTTTATCTCATTCATGGTCATGTCATGTTGTGCATTCATCAAGGGATGTAGGGTCCCTTGGGGACCTCTCTATCCGATGGTCTAGAATATTTGGCCACTCACTAACTTAGCTAACCAGTATCGTTTAGTAAAAAGACTAACACCACTATAGCCACTAGTATGCAGGTTAGACAGCATCACAGAGTTCGACAACACCCATAAAACAGTTATTAATTTAATAGCTGACGCGTGTAATGTCATATAATACGCATTAAACCTTCGAGTGAGATTTGTGGATATAGGTTACTCATGTGTGCATATGAACTGATTTCATTACAAGTTAAACATTATTCATTGAGTAATTGAGAAATACAGAAAATGTTAAAGCTTTATTCGATACTTATGACATTTGTTTTCTACAACAAAATGTATTACTATTAGGACCAAAAGAGTCTTAATTACCTTTGTAAATATCTGTTTATCTTGTGATCTTGTTGAACATTTAGGGAACTTGTGGATTATTTGGGAAAAATTAGTTCTGTTGTAGAAAATGCTAATACTCTGAACTTTTATGTAATATTAGAATACTCAATTTGACTCCCTTTGAGGTGAACCTCGACTATTTAGTGATGTATATGGTTATATCGTCGTATATGGTTATATCGTATCGGGCTTAAAACTTCTAGTAGACCACACAACAAATTTGACTTATCTCAGTGTATCCTCACAATCTGCTCATTCCGCAAAAAGTGATACAAAAATAACACCCTAGTAGGGTCCAACAATCGTCCTACTTTAATAATGATCACTGATGATCCATTAAATTACTTTTATTTTTGTCCCAGCAAACCCTTTAAATTTGTACTACAATAAAACTAGTTAGACCTCATTGCAAAAGTGTCCGTATATTTTTGCACATAAAATATATATTATCTTTAATGTTGAAAGTAAGTTTATTTTATATCTATATTGTATGCAGTCAGAAATAAAGAATTTTTATTTTCTTATTTTTACCTTATCTTGATCTTGTTATGACTTTCTTTTGTACATGAAAATCTAAGACAAGAGTTACTGCGTTTGAGTATAACATCTTGAGCATTGCTAATAGTTTATTGCATATATATATATATATATATATATATATATATATATATATATATATATATATATATATATATATATATATATATATATAAACTGAATTCAGCTTATTTCCTTAGTTACAAAAAGGGTTTTTATTTTTTTATTTTGAATTGTCATTCAGTTTGGGATTCAAGTGATCCTTTACGCGCTCATGTCTTGCCGGTTATCAAATGGATGTATGTAAATATCACATCCCCATTGTATGTTTCGTATGCAATGTACATAATGCAGGCAGAAGAGTGCTTATATGGTGTCACTGTTTACATTGTGAACACTGTCGAGCACTTTAGAGTGCGGCTGTGTTTGGAATAGAGAGGCTCACCAATGCGAAGTACATAAAGAACAGAAGTGAAGCATTCTTGTTCGTGTCGTGAAATTAATGAATTTAAAATGGGGAATGGTCCACGTTTGTCAGGATAATCGGGCTGTTTAATGTATGTTATTTAACTTGAGAAATCGGTGATAAGACTGTTTTGTCAATGCAAAATAGCAGAATATTACCAAATACACATTTGCCGATAAGACCAGCATGCCCGATTATAATAAAAAGGTACAATTCTGGGAAGGCTTGAGACGAAACGTTTTAAGCAATTGTGAAGAGATATCAACATTACAAAGTTGATTAAACCAGGACAAAGGAAGTAACACTGTTAGTCACAAAGTCATCATCGGTCAAATTGATTATGGTGATCAATGTACATGTTTCTTATATGTACAAAGACAAACTTGCATAACTTACCATTGCTTGATTTGGCTAAGTTAATATACGAGGGATGATGTTACTTACAACACATAAATCAGTATGCACTAAATTAACACAGAGAGAGGAATGTTATGATGTCTCACCGAAATGAAAAAAAAATGCAAATAACCTGGTTAGAACTTTGGCGCTAACTTTGATACCATACTCTAACGTACTCTGGAGATGAAAACTAACGCCTTCAATATCAGAACGAAAATGTTCTGTGGGCAATGGGAATCAAGTCTGCACTGCGCATAATGTGCTTCCAATAAAGCAGTAGAGTAGAAATGATTGATGATTGAATGGTTTCATAATATTTGCAAATAAGTTAAAAACCGTGAGCTTGGAAACGCAATGAGAACGGTAGTGGTAGGCAAGACAATATTGCATTATTTATTCATCTGATATGTGTGAAGTATAATAGAGAATGCTCGAATTAACTCATGAGATTTTTAAAAAAAATTTGCTTCGTGGCTTTGTATGTGCATGGGAAGCTCTACCAAGCACATTTGTGTTCCAGGAATTATTTTTGCCCTAGCAAGCCATATTATGAATCGAGCATCGTAGTGAAAAATCATAAACTACAGGCAGCCAACAGCTTCACGGATCTGTGCTGCAAAGGGACTAGACAAAAGTTCTGACAAAGAGGTTCTCACGAGGACCGGCATCCCATACTTCTTCACGTTTCTACAGAGTGCCCAAGTTATATAAGCACGACGCATGGTCTGCATGCCAGAGGAACGGATTTGAAACAGCTGTTGAGTGGCGTACTCTGCGAGGGAAAGCGCGCTGTTGTTGGACAAATAAACATTTCAAGGACTCAATGAAGGTGTCCTTGAAAAACATACATATAAACAGTGCCTCATGGGAGGTACTTGCACAATACCAGCCATCCTAGCGTATAAATACCATTTCCTGCGCCTACGTAAAAGAACAGCTTCAATTGCCGAGGCCCAGAGAAAACGTGCTACTCGTATTGCCAGAGCTGCCAACACATTTACTTCCATACCAACTGTTGTGTGCCCCACCTGCGAAAGAGACCTCCATGCCCGGATTGGTCTTGCTGGTCATCTCAGGACATACCGCTTGACAAAAGAGAACTGAGCTGCTAGTTTATTCTTGGAACTGACAATATCAGGAATATTTGTTACAAATTTCTTTCATTAAATCTCTATAGCAATTATTAGTGACGTTTCAAAACTTCGAAGCCATAAAGATATTAAAACGGAGTGTTACAGAAATATAGGTTTCAATGCATCCATAGCTGAACATTCAAGTGCCATGTTGAAGCTTCTTCTGGAATTGGAATCCAATAAAATTAAAGCGAAATTAAAGCGAAACCTGCTAAAGCTCACAAAGAATATTATTAAAAACTAGTAACTCTAGATCGATTTTTATTTGAGGAATGAGAAAGTTATTAAGTACATGCTATGAGCTAGTGAAGATTTGAACATGGCGTGAGTTTACGGAATGATTTATATCAAGCCTACAATGTACTGGATCAAATGGTCCATGACGAAACATCTGATTTAATTAAAACATACAAATCCTATATATACTTCATCCAGGAAAATGCATAAACATTAATTGACAATAATCAAACTCAATATTAAAATGAAATTGATAAAATTGGTATTGGCAATAAAAGCTTGAAACTATTCGAATGGAAGTTGTAATACTGCCTGGGGCTGATTATTCTGATACAAATGATGTATTAGTATGATTGAATGATTTTACCACTCTTTGTGGTCCTCTGAACATTTAAATCAACGACAATAATCATGGCATGGACAATTTGGACCTTTAGCATGTATCTGTGGCCACTGATAATGACCATGACATGGACAAAATGAGATCAAAGTAACAATGATAACAATCAGTACATGGACACACTGGACACTAAAGAAAATGTATCTGTAGACAATGATAATCATCACGACATGAACAAACTGGGCACTGATGTTTCTGTAGACAATGGACAAACTGGGCACTAAGGATTATCTGAAGAAATAATAAAAATCAGTACATGGACACACTGGAAACTAAAGAAGATTTATCTGTAGAAAATGATAATAGTCACGACATGGACAAACTGGGCACTGATGTTTCTGTAGACCTATGAACAAACTGGGCACTAAGGATGTATCTGTAGACAATGATAATAATCATTAAATGGACAAACTGGACACTAAGGATGTATCTGTAGACAATGATAATAATCATTACATGGACAAACTGGACAATAAAGATTTGTCTGTAGACAATGATAATAATCATTACATGAGCAAACCGGATACTAAGAATGTATCTGTAGAGAATGGTAACAATTATCATATGGACAAACTTGACACTAAGGATGTATACGTATACAATGATAATAATCATTACATGGACAAACTGGACACTGAGGATATATATATAGAGAGAAAGGCAGTAACCATTAAATGGACACGGTGGACACTTATGTGTCTCCAGACAATAACAACATTTTATTTAATTTAACTATAAAATATTTATTGATAAAAAATAACAAAGCACTTTTGCAGAAGAAATTGGCACAAGAGCCTGTAAGGTATGATATAAAGATTAAATGACTTTAGCACAAAATACTTATATTACACAGCCTTTTCGATTACTCTTATTATGTTAGTAAGGGTAATGCTACTTAGTAATGTCATTATAACTTCTGTTCCTCACACAAACACCTTACTCAATCATCCGATATATTGTATAATTATGAATCACGAGATAATGAATCTAATGTATGCATTGAATCGCGTACAACTCATGTTGAATCTTTAAAAGAATATTGTAATTGAAAAATAAAAACTTTACTTAAAGAAATTATGAGGGAAGGGGGAAGATGTGGGAAAATATTTTAGAGTTTAACATATTTTGATCTTTTTCAATAGGAAGAAAAAATTTTCAGGACTTGTATGGTCATAATAATTTATTACTTTTTTACGATATGGCTGTGGTGCTCAACTAATGGACTAGAAAAAACTATTAAACTATATAAATTTACAAAAAATAACTTATTTTCGTTGTCTATCAAATGGTAGATGAAGAACATTTTTCGTACATGTTCAGCCGATGATGAATACTAACTATTGAAGTCATCCTTACATTTACGGTATTAATCAGAATCAACCTTTGATTTGATGAAATGTGCAAGCATAGAACATACTACGCATTAGTGCAAGACGTTATCATTGATCGTAAGGTTATGTCAAGTCTGTTTTATCGCTGCCTAAGCAACGGTCACTAGACATATTTATCACAGTAGAATCTTTTATAATCAATAATCACAACACTTTCATTATTTAAATATATATTATATGTATGTGTATACACTTATGTTTTAGATTCTTAAATTCAAGAGTGGCCATGTTGGGAGAAAATTAAGTGTCTGTACCAATTGAAAATATATTTTACATACCCTAAAGAAACAATCAAGATGATGATGCGAGAGAACTTAAAGTGATAAAATATGATTAAATTGCAAGACTTCCTTCTGGATGAAAACATTTTCAATATATAAACAGACATATTCACTTGTTCAGTTTGTATATTAATTAATAAGTTTTACTTAATCGATGACTTTTTCTAACCAATAAGTTTTACGTAAGTTTTTCACCGTGTACATTTCGTCTGATATGTTGTGGCAAGTACTGTTGTGCAAGAACGGTACATGTATATAATATGATAATCCAGTAACTGAATTAAATATATAATTGTTCATATAATAATAATAAATGTATGTTTCTTGGCATATCTAGGACTTGATTATTTTATTTATTTCCTGTATGGGATAAAATTGCTGTTCAATATGGTGTTCCTAGTCAGAAGTATCCATTCAGAGGATAAATAATTATTATCCATTGTTTACCATTAAAGATTGCTAGTTCACCTGGACCTGTTATTCATTATATTCAACCTTGAATGTGACATTTTACGAATTCGTTTAAACAAACGGGCATTGGTTATAGGGTGCCAAAAGATATATTAAGTCCGCTATTGTACGTTTTGTTCGTATTCAAGCCAGTGCCCTAATAATCAAACGCAACTTAACTGGCGTGAGGCGGCCATTTTACACAACGTTTATCACAAACCTATAACTTCCATCCTGTACAATTTTAAAACATTGTGTCAACCGGAAGAACGTATGATGGTGAAATGGAAGAGTTAGATCAAACACACATCATTTTCAGGAGGCAGGATACCAGGCTATTGATATATAGGTACATAACAGACAGACTGGATCTGCACATATATATGTTTACAATCTCAAACAAAGTTTTAGAAAAATAAACCCCAATGAAACAGAGACCTACAATCAAGTAATGAGACTGTCAGTCAGCACACCCAGCATTTACATTGTTTCACGAGATATCATATTTAGTGGATTAGTTTATTTACCATTACAACAAGAGATTAACATATTATTATTATTATTATTATTATTATTATTATTATTATTATTATTATTATTATTATTATTATTATTATTATTATTATTATTATTATTATTATTACTATTATTTGTTACGAGTGATAAGAGAACAAACAACACAGACCCTGGTGAAACTGTACGTTATGCGATGCCAGATCAGGGTTTATCTTGTTTGTTAGTGCATGTTGTATCTGAAATTCTACGTTTTCTAAAATTAGTTTGTAACGTATATCTCGCGACATTAGACTAAAATTTATGTTACAACTCGATGGTCTTAAATTAAATAACAGAAAAAAGCAATACAATTTGTAAACTTTAACAAATAATTTATTACCCTAGAATATAAAGCAGAAATTTAAAACAAAATTTTTAATTATATCCTAAATAGTACAAAATTTTATCACAATTGCAAAAGCATAGAGATTTCTGAATGAATTTTAATGATATTCCAAATGAATTCCAGTTTCGAACGTGCTGATGTAACAATAGCCTGGAATAGTTTGACGTGACAATAGACTTGATGTATCATAATGATATAACCCTAAATGTCCTTGAATTAATTCGCATTTATCCCAAAATATTGATTTAGTTCAAAAGTATCCTTGAGTACTTTGTGATTTGAATTAAAAATTTAAAGAACTATATCCTTTCAAATTTGAATCGAACACAACTAAAAGACTTATTCCAATATAGATGTTAAGGTGGGAATTCGTAATTCTGATGTAAATGACTTTAAATAAATGCCCATTTGATATATGCCGCAATTTCCTTTTTCTGAAAATACTCTGTTATCCTAGTGGAAAATTAATCCAAACTGTAAACAAAGTCAGGTTTGCTAAGTTAAACTTTAGCGATCAACATAACAAATATTAGTTAGACTATGAACTTCTAAGTGGAAATCCAATGTCTTGAACTCAGATCCAAGTAATTATGATTACCTACAAGCATTAATTATATATATATATATATATATATATATATATATATATATATATATATATATATATATATATATATATATATATATATATATGCACCGTAATAGACAAAAAAATGTATGTAATATGATGTTTACAACATATCCTTTACTACAATGTATTATCATAAACAAAAGCCGAACACACAATATAGATGTACATAACATTCGTATAGACAATTTGTTAAGGACACAAGATACACAACGTTTATTCAAAGACTCTTGTGGTGGATTTGTTGTTGCAGCGACCACACTAATCATGCGGACAACTATTTTGCAGGAATTCACTAGCAAAAGCAAAGACCGAGCAAGCGCTCAAGACATTCACCACGAAGATGATGATAATGATTACGATGACTATGAAAATGAAGAAGTTAATTCTAATTATGATTGTGATGATAATGATGATTCAATGGCAATGGTGGTGATGATGGTGCCACTAATTCATTTTATTTATACATTATATCTAACAAGGGAAACTATTTTAATAATAAAATTATTTGAACGATGACATAGTTATGATTTATTGAACTATCACAAAAGAAAACATAACGATTTAAGATATCAAATAGTACTTTACCATTTTCATAAATAATATCAAAATTTTATCATTGAATATCTTAACTTAAACTGCCACTCCAATCTCACATAATTATGAGAAAAGTAATAATTATTATAATTTAAAAAATGATAAGTATTTCAACTTATTGCATGAGTTCCGTAGTCACCGTTTACATCATATGAGTTTCACAAATTATGTTCGTTTTATTATCGCATTTTCTGCTTCATAACTGTGACGATTAAAAGCAATTAAAAGGTTTTGCAATCAGTAAGCCGTCACCAAGACTCCAGAATATTCCATGAATAAAATCATCAATACGACTTGACGACGTTCAGCAGTTTGTCGTCAAAGCAGTTCCTTTACAACAGTTATTCTCACCTTCAAGAATTTATTGCATTTTGCACTGTTTACTTTGCATGATATTCAATAGTTTCGACATTTAACTTGCAAATGGCTAATCATGACTATAATAATAATAATTTCCGGAGTATATGCTAGGCAAAGAAAAGCGGCACATATCCTAGGCAATAATCTCCGGAACATATTCTATATATCATTTCCGGAGCATATCTTAGGCAATTATATTCAATATGGATAACTCAGCCTGTACACTGATATGCTTCATTTTGTGCCTGTAAATTTAATAATTAAATGATTTTTTGACAAGATATAGCAATGAGTCCGACAAAATTTGAAAATGTTTTCAGGATTGTGTACCAGTAGATTTAACAAGTCAGCAAATTAAGAACAACTCTACAATATTTACCGAAATATTCTACCACTTGAAGATAAGACTTTGGTGTGATTATGTGTCTGCCATGCCAAATGATTCCCCATCATCTCCATGTTAAATTAGTGGCTTAGCAATGAATTTCAAAAAAATTATCTTAAAAATTTGTATTGTTACTACAAGCAAATGTAAAAAAAATATTTTCATATGAAATGTCGGCTCCAATATATTCATAGTTACCACTCTTTAAAAGAAAGAATTATGTATGCTTACTTGAAGACGTTGCTCTGAAAATTAAGGTATATCATAAACAGTCGATTTGGTATCAAAATTAATATCAATTTTATTTATTCTTATTACTTCAAATTTTAAGTTTTGTGAATTATCCCTAATAGATCAAACCTAATTTATTGCCGCATGTAAAATAAATATAAATTGAAAACAATAAATATATAATGTTGAAGCTAGGGTAGTGTAATAGAGTAAGAACAACATTCATAACGTTGCATGATTACGCTGCATAAAACAACTTTATTTATTTGAATACAGAAATTGAATGGTATTAAGGTAAACAAAAATGTTATTTCTATAATAAATATCAGTGAACGAGTGTGCAATATGTTACGCATTAATTCTGATTTCCTCATCTTTAGATTTGTATGGACCCTGCAACGAATGTAAAATGGATATTAACTAGATACAGAAATTTCGCTACACATACAGTTTTTTGTGTTTCATTAACAGTATAATTACAACTCCAAAGCTTTGTTTCATTATTAGTGTAATTGTTACTCCAACGCCTTATTTTCTTATTAGCGTAATTACTAGAACAACGCCTAATTTTATTACTAGTGTAATTACTACTCCAACGTCTTATTTTATTATTAGTGTAATTACTACTGCAACGCCTTATTTTATTACTAGTGTAATTACTACTCCAACGCCTTATTTTACTATTAGTGTAATTTCTACTCCTAAGCCTTGTTTCATTATTAGTGTAATTAATGCTTCAAACAACATATCAACTGAATATGGAGCTTTATTAAACACTGTGTACAGATAGAAAAGTTACTTGCAGCTGTGATATGTTTACAAGCGCAGCAGCGTTAGAGTAATTCTCTAATGACCGCCAGGTTGAAAATTAAAATGTGTACGTCAGCAAATATATGTCATCAAAATGTGTTATCTCTAAATTTTCCTTCCATGTTCCGTATTTTTACAGCCATCGTAAAGAGAATCTAATGCAAAGTTTCGAGTCAATTAAACAATGTCCATTGGACGTTTATCGTGTCTTATGTGTGTCAGTTCTAGATTTTCCGATTTTATTTCTTTATTGCCAGAACGTTTGGAGTACTTAACTTTTTAAAATAGATATATTTGCATCTTTATTGGTATAAAAGTCTAAAACAATGAGCGCATTATATAGGCTGGTGTATATTTTGCCCTACACTTTATTGCATATATATCCCCATAGAGTCAGTATACAGACAACAATATAAACAGTACTCTATCTCCTGGAGATAATAACTGCATAGCAATCTGAAAATGCATAAATTTCTGAAATTTCCAAATGTACACCATAAGCAAAGAAAGTTCTCGACTAATGTCGATGGCAGCTTAGTACGTCTATAATTATTCTCTGTCTCATTAATATCACATTAATTCTCCTAGTTTAATGCAGGAAAAGCAAATATTTTCATATCTTCCACGAAATAGTGACATAAATAAGTCCTTTTCATCTACATGTATGTTTTGATTTAACACTGTTGAGACATTATGTGGTCTTCAATCCCTAGCTAGTAAGAAACATTTTGCACCTAGTCAAGTTATATCGGTCATGCTTTAATTGCAAAGCTACTGTAGATATATCTAGTTCAAGGCCTTTGATTATCAGGTTTTATATGTTTTATATATGAGTGGAAGAAACACGCATTATACAGTCACGTTTTCGGTTCTTTAGTTTCAAAGCCGGTCAGCAACAATGCTAACGACGTGATTAATACAGATATAAATAATTATATTTGTCACCTTTAATAGAATGACAAGGATTTTTCGCCACTAAATATATAATGTTAAACATACTTTGTGATGACTTTGCTGATAAATATTTCTGGACTTAATTTATCATCAATACAGGTCAGTTTCTGAAGCTGTGTCCAACCGTAGTAAATTCGATGTCACATCATTTTCTACAAGCAGAATAAAATCAATAATGGTAATATACCACATATATGAATAAGACGTTCAGGAGCACGACCTTTATATGACCTTCAGCCACGTGCTAGACATAATCAAGGTCAAAGCCTAGCAATTTAAAACTAACAAGCTTGGTAGCCTTTACAATCTTCCCTTTTAGACCGATATCAAATATCTGATTATGATTTTTAATGAAGCTTTAACAATTTTTCAGTCCTATCGAAACGACGTCTGCAGCGTGGCAGTTGATAGTGATGTCTAGCACCGGGCACTCATGCCTCAGATATAAAGCATGATGTGTCACCCAGTAACATTATCCTAATGCCAGGTCGACCAGTCCTAACACTAACATCTTAATACTGAGCACCAAGCAAGGCAGCTGTTAGAACCATTTTTGTAAGTCTTTGGTATGACTCGACCTGGGATCGAACCCTATATTTCCTGCATCTGAGACGGATGCTCTAACCACTAGGCCACCGGAGCGGTCTATAAACAATAAAATAAAATAATACATAAAAATAAAATAATAAATATATAAAAAAGAAATCATATTTTACTTGACGGATATAGCTGACATAATTGTACTATAATAAAGCTAACGTAGCTATATCAATACTAAATGTTAATAACGGGAGTTCACACACACACTTATATATATATATATATATATATATATATATATATATATATATATATATATATATATATATATATATATATATATATATATATATATATATATATATGTGTGTGTGTGTGTGTGTGTGTGTGTGTGTGCGTGTAATGATATACTACAAGACTACAAGAACATTACCAGCATAAAATTTACAAATTAAATTACAAGTTAATACATTTTTCTACTGTAGTTGACGGAGCAATGTGGCGGTATGCTTGGAACCTTAGAATACTTCTTCTAGAACGGCTCTATTGTCCGAACACTCAATCAAGTCAGAACGAGCGTTGCTCAAAATAGCTTTTGTTAATCCATGAATAATAGAATTTATTTTTCCATACAGTTGAAGGGAGAGGCGTATAAAAAGGGGTTTGTATATATATATATATATATATATATATATATATATATATATATATATATATATATATATATATATATATAAGTAAAAGTACAAATTTATATATATATATATATATATATATATATATATATATATATATATATATATATATATATATATATATATATATATATATATATATATATATGTGTGTGTGTGTGTGTGTGTGTGTGCGTACAAGACAACAAGTGCCCATTTTATGACTGTACACTTTTAATTCGAGAAAAATTTATTTAGCGTACATCGTATTAGTTGTCAAATTCCGGTGTTTTGAAATGTCATATCAAATCCAGCCCCATTTCCCTCCAAAAATATCGAATTTTTGGAGCCGTTACGAAAAGCTTTCGATTTCGATTTACCAGTCTTCTCTAGTTAAGGTCCCGATATGCTATAGCCACAATGATGCCGTTTTCACAAATTTCACCATCCCTGCAATCTAACCAAAGTGTGGAAGGGAGGAAATGAATGATGCAAAACCTGCTCACATTAACTGTTCTTAGAAGAAGAAAAAAAAATCAAGCGATTAGGTTTAAACAACGTTCTAATATTTAGTTTAGAATTAAGACGTGTCACCCCTTAATTCAGTCAAAGAAGTCGATAGTAATTCCATTCTTTCTAGATAGTGCTCCATTAGTACTGATGTAATATAATAGACAAATTCTTTTTGTGACTAACCAAATAACAACAATATTCGCACGTGTCGGACAAACTGATTCGATTGGGAATGATGAGAGACAGGCACGCCTTTAAGGAGAATCTGAGACAAAAGAGCATTTGTTAGATAAAAATAAGACTCGGGTGAATATTGGTGCTGGGGAGCTAAAATACTTTGTAGGATGAAACGTGAGCTGACGAAAAATCCAGTTGTTGAGAGGATTTCCATATCAGATGTTAAGTATAAGACATTAACATAAGTTTGTTGTGTTTGAAGAAAAAAGTACTCTTAATTCCTAGGCCTAGTACTGTATCATATCAAACGCAAAATGAGAATAGCATTTCACATAAGGATCACCTACCGTATAAAGGTGTTAGTTTCTTATAATTACAACGTATCTAGCTGATCAACATCAGATTAATTGGTACACGTATGAAAAATGGCCGCGATTGTCAGTTAGCTCGAGAGAAAACTCTTATGGATCATAATGAGATGAAACGTTGTTATTATCTGATTTTAATATGACCAATATCACTCAATGATTTAGTACATAAATTTTGCTTGTAACGGAGTCATTGGGGATTTGATCCAGTTACACTTTGGCGGAACGATCTCTTATTTATTAGCTTCGGATCACTGAATTTCATTGGCTGCAGTGACAAGCCACTGCATCAAATCAAAATTGCTCGATGCACAAGGCACTACTGTTACATGCTATCCGAATGGTAAGTTGGCATTATATACTAAGAGAGGCAATTTGTAAACTCCAACAGATGTCATTAGCGTGAAACTCTAAATTGTCGAATCGACCCGCAAGAGTGTAGATAGGTTAACCCATCGGAGTCATCGATCGACTGTATATATTTTAAGTATATGTCCAAGAAAATGTTTATTTTAGAATACTTGGTAAAGTTGCTTGTTTCCTACATTGTCGGATGGTTTAATAGTATCTAGTTGTTTGATATTTTAGCAAGGTGGTTTACTTTACTGCCCACTGAGTGAGTAATTTGTACTTTCATTACACTTCAAGCATTAAAATAAAAAATGTATAAAATGTATTTTAAAAATTACTGGAATTTTATTTTGTTTGTTTTGATTTCGATCACTCATATTGTCGTATGATTGAGATTCTTCAGATTATCCCGTTAATTTTAGCTCTAACCAGTAATAATAAAATAAAGCACGTGATTTCAACGTTTTCTTAGTTTTCAAATGAATATAATCTTGAGTAATGAACAAAATATTATGATGATTTCACCTTTGCTTTCTTGTCAAATATAGTTATATAAGCTAATATTGAGGGATATTACCCACAGGTATGGCGACATTTACCGGATACCTTGGTATAGAAGAAAGTAAAATAAAAGAACATGATATCTGTACATATTTGACGACTTCATTCGTACAATCGTTTCTCTTATTCTCCTATCCCTACTCAACCAAAATGAATGCCATTGATTGTTTAAATTCCGGCAATTTGCAGACAAGGTAATAATAATCATTCTTCTGAGCAGAAAGCATTTGCAGTAGTAGTAGTAATAGTAGTAGTAGTAATAGTAGTAGTAGTAGTAGTAGTGGTGGTAGTAATAGTAGCAGCAGCAGTAATACCAATGTTGAATCTTCCTTAATTACATTCAAGAGACAACTAGAGTAGGTTTATCCTTTCTCATTATTATTACTGCCAGAGCGATTACGTGTATTTTGGGACTAAATGGTTGCGATATTTAGTAGTAGTTGCAGCAGTAGTAAAAGTAGTAATAGCAGTATTAGTAAAAATAGCAATGCTATTGGTGATGTAGTTAAATTATTTTATTTACAATTATACTTGAGGACGAAACTGTTTAATAACATTTAAGAATTTTAAGGAGAAAGACTGATGATAAATAATGCTTAATACAATACCCACACAGATTCTACTATCCAATACTAGTATGCCATTTTGTTAAAGTAATATCAGCATGTTTCATTTTAAGGTAAGTGTTTTCTTTAGATAATGGTAACCACAGAAGCAGCTGATTGATTTTTCAAACACGGTTGGAGAACATTATATTATTGTGAATTGATTGTATCATCTGTACTTGAGTGTACTAGCAATGCGTCATTCATCTCGTTACCAGTTACAACATTTTCCGTCCCTTAAATTGTTTAATTTTCGTTGTTAGGACTTCATTGCATCAGCTGCTCCTAATTGGTATGATGAAAAATACTGTAAAGCTCATTCTGTCTGTAAGCTGTCAACAAGATTTTCTAATCTTCCTTGAACAAACTCAGTCCACGCAGTTTAATTTGATCAGGTTTACCATTTTGTACATAAACCAGGCTGTTAAAAGCTCTTATATTCACTGAAAAGAATTGATTATTTTTTGAATTCGTTTAATTTGAATCGAAGAATCACATCTAAACATTTAGCTTCTAATCAGCCGATAGTGTACATAGCGATCGTTTCTAGAACATCATGTATTCAGTTATATTCAACGGAGATATCTGTGAAAATACTGCATTTTATAGATTTTATTTCCATATTTATTTTAGACATTATTATTAGATATTGTCCTGACAACATATCTATGAATTTAACAGAATGTAAAATAAATATGTTTGATATTTTATATCGGTACAAGTAAAACTCATGCAAATGAATGATATCAGCCGGTTGTCTTCCTAAGCGATTTTTTTCAGATGGCGCTGCAAGCAATTAAGTCCCTCGTGCGGAACACTTTTGATTTTTATCTCGCATCGCGTGTCTAATGTTGTGTGTAAGCGTTGGACATTTGGATTTTATTTTTTTTTAAAAAAAAAACGTATTTAATTGATGCCTGAAATGACATGTGTCGTGCCAAGCTGTTCTGATAAAGCGTGACGGAGCAGGATTTATCAGTGGTTGCCATCTAGTAAATTCAGCTACGTTCGCAACCAACATTTTACCAAAGACGACTACGATGCTCTGACGATAAATAATAATAATAATAATAATAATAATAATAATAATAATAATAATAATAATAATAATAATAATAATCTCTCATCAAACCTTTAAATATGAGTTGACCAGTCTGGAAAGTTACCTTCCTCTTGAAAGAAAAATGCTATCGCTTAAGTGCTTGCTTAAGGATAGTAAATATACAGCAATAGGTGACCCACTTACAACCATTCCTGCAAATTGTCTGCATTAATAATGGTGAGATATATTAATACATCACTTTCCAGTCAATCAAAACAGTCCAGGCAGTCAAGTACGACATCTTTGTTGGACTGTTCTTAGTTTGGAGCTGAGAGGGACAGCACACCTATTTCTGTCAAAATGCGCTTTACATTTTTTCTTCGTTATGTGCTGCTTTTGCTGACTTTCACATCATGTACTTTCCTTATCAGAGGTATAATTTCCTGTTTGATTCATTTTCCTATTCCGTGAATTCATCAGGAATTTAATTGCCATTTACTGGACCCTCCGGGTGTTTATTTTGTCTACAAACAGTGACGTCACGCTCTCCAAGAAGATGTCAGTCCCATACGACTTGGATTGTCCTTTCAACTGAACTACTATCCATTTAATGCGGAAACTGGAATCTACATGCATTAAAGTGTCTGCTGTTCTCCCAAAGCACTCAGTGAGACTGCTATACATAGATAATGCATCTTTCACGAGTTTGCAGCCTGTTGATCGTTTAACGAGACAAGAGTGGAACAACCCAAGTCAATCGCAACCCAGCACACGTCAGTCAGAATAAGAAGCAACATCCCTCATTCCACATCCAACTCCACGTCCACGTCGTCGATATGCGACCATTGTTTATGCTGATATGGCAGAGGAATTCACTTTAGCAGAAACAGCAGTACAATGCAGTATTCCAAAAGTAGGAACCACTTCCACCATGGCCACCAATGCTTTAAACACATTGTCTTACTTAACATAATGACCTCAATCCACTCCATTCAGCGTACTATCATTGACCTCAATAATTCCATTAGAAGCAGCATCCCTCACTCCACATCGAAGTTCACGTCCGCATTGCCGTGGTGCGAGCATTGTTAATGCTAATATGGTAGAGGCATTCACTACAGCAGATGTCAGTGAAGCGGAAACGGCAGTACAATACAATATTCCGGAAATATGAACTACTTCCAATGGCCGCCATTGCTGTAAACAAACTGCCTCCAGCCAAACATAATGACCTCAATCAACTTCATTCAGTGTTCTATCGTTGATCTCAATAATTCCATTGCAAACATTATGGCACGAAACAATCGTCTTCTTCGGATTTATTCTTAAGCGACTCAAACTATATCTTATCATTGCCAGTAGCCTAGCTTGCGACGTCGTTTAATCAGCTGATGTAGTTCCCGGGAGTTTCGCCGGAAATAATACCAGCAACCGACGTGCCATCCGAAAGCCAGCGGAAGCAGATAGTTGATGGTAAGCATGTCAATCTTACTACTCTTTTGCTACTACTGTTATAATTGGATATATCAAATCACGATGACAAAGCAGGGAAGAATGAGTTCGATTGCTTAAGAGTCTCAGTCTGAGTTCATAACGGCTTTCTGAATATTTAAACGAATCAAATGTTTAGTTTACCGGGATTCCATCAATACATCCGTTCATTTCTGTGTCGGCAATTTACACTTTCATCTAGAATGTGCTTGTCTCACGTTAAAATCGTCAAAAAACGACCATTTCCGTAAGGGTGTGACCGTTCAGTTACATGCCACACATCGCGGTATATGACCATACTCTGCTTTGAAGAATTCCATGCAACTCAGAAGATGTTCGCCATCCCAGCCCCACTTTTATTTACGGGTATAGGTTAAGCGTGATCAAGATTAATACTTTTTAATCACATGTAACGTGTCTACTGTGAGATGTAATGGACACTTCCCAGTATTGTGGGCATTTATTCCGTATAAGTGCAGCTACTTTGGCAATGGCTCGTCTGGAAGACTATATAATCTAAGTTCTGGACCGGTGGTCTTCAGATTTTTACAGAAGATAAATGCGCAAACTTTGCAGTATTATCCAGGCAGCGTAGAGGGCCGTAACCATGGATGCAAATAGCAGTACACAACAACCATGATCATGCTGCATTCCACGTGCAAGGATAGGAAATAACCCATTCATACTAATCTTCTATCCTAGGCGTGTATTTCTGGATCCAGTTCAAAGCTATGTGATTTTATTGCTGTGGTTGCAGTTTCCATAGCCATTCATAACGTTTCTATATTCATTATATGTGGTGTTATGTACGTCCATGATACTAGTGTTTTTTGTATTGCACATGTCCATATCCATCGTTGTCATTGCGATATCTGCATTCTGTGTGTTGCAAAAAAGGCATATGTGGGAGTAGTAAAGGAAAATGAGAAATTTGGCCCACCACCCCCTCCCACACCTCCTCCTCCAACCCCGCCAAACCCCTCATTTTCCTATACTACTACTACGTAGACAGGTATTTTGTAACCAGACAAAACAACAGGTGTTGGAATGCGATAAGCTCTGTTAACAGAAGTGACGAATTTGTTAGAACAGCGTATGTGTGGAATATGATTATTCTAAAGACGGCAAATAGGTTTTACCACAAATTTTTTATCAGATAACAGGATGAAAATTAAACTGTGTATTAGAAGGTTTCAGTTAACAAGGTGGAAATTAAACTAGCATTAGAATGAAAATGATATTATTTTATATCTCATTACCAATGATTAATGTTTCAACTGTTGATATTAAAAATACTTCACTATCACGACTATAGATACTAAATTTTACTTTACTGCTCACACAGCGATGGGACTCAAACAAATCTTTCATTTCTTGTTTGTTCAGAGGATATTTTTTGTTGATAAAATATACCCTTGACCGATCGAGATCAATTGTGAGTTTAGTATAGTTTTGTTGGCTAATGGGGCTGTGAAAGGTTTTAAATTCCGCTAGCAACTTTTGATACAATTGTTCGAGATAATTGAAATACACGCTGTTATCAGATCTGATGAGCGAAAGTTTTAACTTGTCACGTGTTCCATTAAAACATATACCTGATGTTTCATTATTAAATTCAACTGTCAATTGTTTACCGTCCATCATTAGATATTTGCTGTTACTATTGTAGCTATTTGTCATTGTCAAATTTTCAAACATTATTTTATAAGTTTAGATAAAATTTTAGTCACAATGAAAATACCCAAGGGCAAATGTATCTACTCCATTTTCACAATAACGTTTGTCATCAAAATTACACAATCCACGTTTGATAATGACATCTGTTTCAAGCTTATGATGATTAGTTCCAATTGCCATAGCTCTCATAAAACTAACACCGCCATCAAGCGCGCACTTCTAGTCATCAAATTTCATAAACTTTTTAACAAAATTACGAGGCAGACCTTTGGCTTTTTTCGTTATTTTATTATTGTCTAACAATATGGCATACATTTTGCTGCGTAATCCGATAAAGTATTTGATAGCGCTCGAGTTCATTTCATCTTTAAACTTACCAATAACCTTTTTATTTGTGTCGTCATGAAATTTACTGTCACGTGGATAATTGGAAAGATCAAACAGATGTCGATTATTGTACATGTCCTGATAGATGTCCTCACATTCGATTTCATATACGAGCGAATCAGTATCAGTAAACAATAATCTACTAGCCGGCCACTGATTTTTAACAAAAGTGTAATGAAAATCGCACATCAGCCACTTTGATAAATCTAACACTGCAGCTCCAACATAGATCGGCCTGTTTAGTTTTAGATTTGTTTTTCTTCTTTGTATCGCAACAAGATTTTCATTAAATATTTTCATGCTCACAAAATCATCGTCTGACACAAGTTTGTTTCTGCGATTGACATCATTAACTATTTCAATATTTACGCGTTTCCTAATTTTCTTCATCGTCTTACCAAAAACGGAATTGTTCATCAGTTTAAAGAAGTTTTCTCAAACTCTGTTTTCGCTGCAGCCCTTCTTGAAGTGTTTGAGTTAATATAACCTCTCATCCACGGCGACTGATTAAATTTTAGTACACGATGAACTTTTCTCAACACAAGACCAGCATCGACTGCTTGTTTTAAAACTTTGTAATGCAAAACGTAATTTTTCTTATCAAGTAAATTTGGTACTAGTTTCTTGACCATGGAATGTTGCCTTGGTGATGCTAACGCTTGTTGTTCTTTTGATAACAAACTATAATCTATGACCATCGATTCCGCACAGAAAGGGTAATCGTTAAGTAATTTGAGTAGCGAATTTGGATAATCAAGATCAACTTCAACGAAATAGGAAACATCATCGGGTATCTTTTTTTCTGTCCGATAGAAATCGATCAGCCGTGATCCAATGAAATCCACCAAGAGGCATTGGTTCTGCCATCGAATACCCGTACAAGTTATTACAATCTAGATAAACTATATACTTCGAAGGAAGGTCAGGGTTATACTGTTTCAAATATTTGTTGTTTGCTTCAGCATACTTTTTTGTTATCACGATAATACCGCCTCGGATACCTTTTTCAATAAAATTGAACATATCAACATCAGTCAGGAATTCCAACCTTACCTTACTAAATTTTAGCAGAGCATCCCATGACAGTCCAGGGGCAGAATAATACCAGCAAGGATCTAGTCCGTAATTATTATAACTCACTTCTCGAAAACTTTCGAAAACATCTGCTAATAATAACACGTCAGTTTTCAAATACAAATCATGATAATCACCAAAAGTTTCACAATCAAACTCTTTCCAGATATCTTGTGTATACATGTACTCATCATCAGTTATATTTTCATTTTTAAGTTGTGAGTAAAATTTATCTTTGCCAGGTAAAGATGTTTCATCAAATTTACTCCAGTCGTCGAGGTATTCGTATGGAAAAACTCCTTTTTTAGCTAGTAGATTAAATTTATCTCCAAAACAGTCTCTTAGGTTATCAAATTTACTACAACCTTTTACTAGCTCATCTAACGAGGCTGCCATAAACTGCAGGCTGTCAATAAAACGCAATTTACCTGGCGTAACTGACATGTACTTTTCAAAATTATTTGGGATGCATTTGATGACGTTATCGAGTTTTAGACGAGATTTTATATCAGGATCACCAAAAGCTTCTACAATAATATGGCTATCATATCCTCGAAAATTGTGAAGAATAACCGGAATAAAATCTGGAGCATGAAATTTTAAATTACACTGATTATGAGCCGCTCCACGATACTGTCCAGTCAAATGACAATGGTCATGTACTTTTTTGTTGTCAGTATCAAAAGCTTTTTCACAAATATGACAAATTTCTGCTTGCTCGTGATCGGATTCTTGTTGAGGCGTTAATTTTAACATTGGCGTTACTTTTTTCAAACGAGTAAATATATTATCAACTTCGTTAATCAACTGCTTGAGAAGCCAAACAGCTGGATTTTTACCACGATATAATTTAATTGGTTTAGATAATCTAGAATCAGTACAACAAACTACCTTATACGCTACTCCACACGGAACATAATTTTGAACTTTTCTTGTACTCGATTGATTAGGATTATTTTCTACGCCAAGTACAGGTTGAAGTAAACACTCAAAATCAGCGTATATAACGAAAGGAATTTTTAGTTTGTGATTATGATGGACAAACTGTAACACACTATCTTTTTTAGATGGCATTGTTATTCTTTGCACATCACTACAGTACTGCAAATGCTTTTATAATGTTTCATTGTTAGCACAACCATGCAAGCAGCGGTAACAAAAGAACTTTTTGTTCTTATTTTTATTGTACTGTTTACCAACTAGTCCGTTAAAGTTTTTAATCCAAACGTAATGATTTTTGTAAAACAGTAAATTTATAGTCGATTGTGAAGCTTTTTCTGAAATATATCTCGGGTATACATCCTCTTTTTCATCTAGTCCGAAAACGTTAATTGAAACATTATTTTGCTTTTCAAATTTTAGTATTTGATTTTCTGCTACAGGAAAGTTAGTATCTTTAAAATTTAATCTAGACACGTGACTGATATATTTTTCAACGCGATCAGCGTGTTTTTCTGCTGGAAATAGTGCGGAAAGAACAGCCCATTGGAAACACTTGTTATCTACGTTTTTGATGTGTATACAACATCTTTTACTTTTTTTTGGTGGCAGGTCGATGTATGAACTACCTCGTAATGCGTTATATTTCATCGTGTGAAACAATATTTCTTTGATCATTTCAAACTTCCAACCCGAACCTAATTGAGTGAATTCCTCTATTTTTTTCCAGATTTCTTGGTGTATTTCATCAGATAGTGATAACAGATCAGTCCCAAGCAAAACACGTCTTGATTTTGCGTTCATATAAGGTTCTGCAATTTCCTTGTTAGTTAATTCTTTCGTTATAACTAACTTTGAAAATATAACATGATATTGCACAAATAATCTGATACTTTTGTGTTTTTCGAGCTCACGTTTTACAGTTGTCTGTAGTAGGTGGTAAAGATTTGCTGCATTAAAATTTACTAAAACAATTTGATTATCAAACTGATAACTATTATCAAAACCTGCAAAAGCAGTCGCTATTTTATCAAGTTCTCCCATAAGACTTCTCTAGCTATATCACGCAATTTTAACATTCTTATACTATAATGTAATATCTACTTGATAATTTTCTCACACTGCGCATGCGCTAAAAATCAATTAAAGTTTTAAAAAATCTCCTATAATATAATGACAGCAAATCTAACAAACACATGTGAGCAAGAAGCATATCAAATTCACCCAAAGTATAACTTAACCTCACACTGCGCATGCGCTAAAAATCAATTAAAGATAAAAAAAATCGCCTATAATATAATGACAGTAAATCTGACAAGCGCACGTGAGCAAGAGATTTATCATGTTCACCCAAAATACAACTTATACGCTGGAAATACATTAGGTTCAGTTATTAACATCAAAACTAGAATATCTGTTGGCAAATTAACGTCAGCGGGTTATACGATTAGTGTAAAGGGAGATAATGCCGAGAGGATTGCAATGTTTAGAAAAGATTTTATTTACATGTTGTTTTGCGATGATATTCCAGAGGGACAGCGTGTATATCACGTGAACGATAAGTCACTGATGACAACATTGAAAACTTATCCTTACAAGATGAGTTTCAGCCGCATCCGGTCTTTGATTTATACGAGGCTAACGATTGCGGTATTATTAGAAACAGAGAAACTAAACAAGTTCTTGGTACTATGAACAATATGGGATATATCAGGGTAACTGTTAGAGGAACATCGACAGATCAAGTTTGTTATACTGGTCATAGGTTTGCTTACGAGGTGTTCAACGGAACTATACTTAATGATTTGGTTATTAATCATATTAATAACGTAAAAACTGATAATCGATTGAGAAATCTGGAGCTAGTGACGCAAAAGAAAAATGTGAGAAAAGGACGAGGTGGTGGTATTAATTTTAGATGTCCAGCAAAACCTGTTATTTCAAAAAACCTTGAAACAGATGAGGAGATCGAATTCAAATCGATTACAGCTGCGGCAAAGCATTATAAGATAAATTCCAGAGCAATAAAATTTGTAGCTGATGGAGCAACAAAATCAGCTTTTTCAAGAGAATACGATGCTAGGATTGGTTTTAGATATGATATTTGATAGCTCGGTTTTAGTCAAGCAATGATGAGCAAATGCTATAATATCATCATAATCAAATTTTAACGTTGTTACTGCACTTTCATGAATTTTATTTTTTTCTGCTTCTGTTAGCAATATTTTATGAGAATCACCTTCCATTACAATAACGTCAACACTATAACCCAACAAACATTTTCTTACCGCTTCGGCTAGTTCGTTGTAATTTAATATATTAACTTTTTGGTGATATTTTATCTCACCAGTCATCTTATAACAATAATTTAGATAAAAATATATTATAATAATGGACTTGATGAAACGACTCGTTGAACTTTACAAACAAGATACTAGCTACAAAGTCGCCAGCGATAAGGTCGTCAGTGATGAGGTCACATTTTCCAAAGATTTCATAGACAAATCTATTGGTTATAATGAAGATGATATTTTATATAACAGCGAATCTGATGATGATGGTGAAATAGTCACTGTTGCTGACAGATCAAATTACAGCAGACCAACAACTAAACGATATAATGTCAAGTATCACATTGCAAAAAAATAATGAAATTTAATTTTACCGTTGCCGAACAACAACTGTTTTGGCAGTTAATCAAACCTTTCTTAAACATCAGAATTCCAGGCCGACAGAACAATATCAAATTCATATTTGTCAAGATTTTTAATCTAATGACGATCTCTGACGATCGTAAGCAGTATCTAATATCGTTATGTAAACCAGTAAAATGTAAATCTGTCAAACAAAAGTATGAGAAAATTTATAATAACATTATATCATAATCTACTTAGTTGGGATCCAACTGTTAAATTTATCGCTATACCCACGCCATTTGACTAAACTTTTATCTCCTTTTTTCTAATCACTTTCTCGATAACAAAAACATCCTGCTCAGTTTTCTGTAGTTCTTGTTCATAAAAACTACCTACGATCGGTTCCCCTGCCAGATCTTTTAAAAGGTTCGTTACAGGTATTGTGAAAAGTACCTTATCAACTACAAAACCTTCTTCACTCCAGTTCGGAGTAAATCCTTTTGCAAATACCTTTTTTGTCAAAGAAATTCTAACTTTATCACCAACCTTAAATTTATGTCTGCGGTACATGTTTTCATTTGCTAATATTGGATTTTTAATAGCTTTTTTAGGTGTCATTTTGATGGTTCGATGTTTCGTGTTATTATATTCACCTACGATTTGAGAAAGGTCATCGATGTACCTGTTGGTGTTTTTAGCTGTCATATGTTTGTGCAATTTCTCGTTTAGCGTGCGATTAAATCTCTCAACAACAACGCTTTTACTTTCGTTTCCTAAAACATATTTTTTTATATTATTTTGTTCTAGAAACTGTTCAAACTTTTTGTTAAAAAACTCGGATCCGTGATCAGTCCAGATTTTATTTGGTTTTCTTTCTGTACTCGTTATTATTTGTTTTAGCGCATCAGTCGTTGAAGTCCCTGTCTTATCCGAAACAGGTACACTGAAAGCGTATTTGCTAAAAACATCTATAACATTAAACAAATACATTTTTGGAGCACCATCAGCGCCAACGTTAAACTGAGCTAGATTGGATACATCCACCAAATCTATTGCCCAGATATCATCTACACCATTAGCGACAACTTTACGTCGTGGGAACTTTTTTTAGGTCTGTGCAGCTCGACTGCAAGATCATCGTATACTTTTTTGCCTATACCGAGTTTATATTTTGCTCCTATCATTCCCTGAACAAATTTTCTATCAAAACGTTCTCGTAGATTTGTTGGCTCCATATCACGTAATTCGTCTAACATTACTTTATCACAATCTGCTTTCGAGTTTTCATGATCACGATAACAGATATCATGACGCATCGCTATTGCATCCACTTGATTATAAGGCTCTTGACCTGGCAATGGATTGTCGTTTTCATCTAGTTGTTGATCTAGCGGATTGTAAGGTCCTGTATACCGATGACCTGGCAATGTCCAACCGCCTTTTGGTTTTGGTAATTTTCCAATAATTTTATGTATATCTATACCTGACCCTATTATTTCTCTGTTGTTACAACATTGACAGTATGCGACAATTTTATTTTGCTCAAGACACAAATCTCTATCAGAATCACAGTTGCATATCATTCTATATTTTTAGTCGTCGACTAAAATAATATCAGGATAACCAGATCCTAGCGACATCTCTGAGGATACTGTCGCTGGGGACACTTTCTTTAAAAACATATTTTTTCTTTTTCCGCAGACTGCACAAAAACTTTTTAATATTATCCTGTTGTTTTTTGTTTTTTCTGTTGTTTCATTAATATTTTCTGTTTTAGTTCTACACTTGAGACAGTATGTTGACATTATTATATTTTTAAGTTTAGATAAAATTTATTGCGATCTCATCATTAGCGTGAGAAGGATGCTTGTCAAACTGTAAAATAAATTTTAAAAAATTAAGATTTCTGCTTATCTGTTGGATAAATATAATACAATAATATCCGCAAGCAGACGTTCCAACAGGTTGGAGTTGATTTGATAAATAATATATCTTTTTAAATTTTTTCTTCATATACTTTTTATTACATCGCTTGGAGGAAGTCCAAACGAGTCAAAATAATTATTGTTATAAACTGCTACCCAATGCGTGCCGGATCCGTCATTAAAATCTTGTATATTAATAACACACGAACTTACAGCTGATGGTGATTTTATTGCTGCGAGTTCATCTTTAGAATAAACTCCGTGAAATCCAGGAACCGCTTTTAACTTATCAATGATATCAAAATTACTCAACGGGGTGGTCGAGTTCCCGGTAATGTAGACCACGTCCGATTCCTAAAAGATTTGGCAGCAGACTTCCCGCTAGTCACGCCAAAAGTGGAGCGAACGGAATAATTCCTCATTGTTTTGGTTGATTGCATATGCATTTGCATTTTGGTGTTGACGATTTTGTTTTTGTTGTTTTTTTTTGTTATTGGCAATTTCTTTTTCTTTTGTGGCATTATAATATATCATTTACATAAAATTTACAATCTTTTTATTCCACTTCCACGAATGATACCATTACCTTCGACTGCTTTCTTCGTTGCGCCAGATATTGCTCCAGACGCTGCTGCTAATGTTCGCGTAGATGTAAATAATAAGTTACATCTTCATTATTAACATGTAACTGTTTTCCTGATTGATCTGTCAACTGCATTATTATACATGATATTTGATTTTCAACATTTAAAGGATAATAGATAATATCTCGTGGAGTTATTTGCATGAGAGAACCTGGCGGAACTTTAGGTGAGAAACTGTAAATCGTTTGACCTTTGCTGCCTTTTGATGTATAAGAGCCAGAAGCAATAGAGCAATTTACTAATATTGTATTTACTTCTGTTATATTTGCTGGCAGTTCACTGTCATATGTAATAGGCTGATCAAGTGCAGTGTAAGTTTTTTCAGTAAATCCTAACAGTTGTGCAATATTTCTTTCTCTTGGTTCAAGACTGATTACTATATTTTTCAAAGTTATCCTAGTTCGCAATGTGTTATAATTTGCTGCCAATTCAAAATTATCAGCCACACCGTCAGCTTTTGTGATGAGCTCTTTGATTGTCTTGTTTAGATCAGTAATATTATAAGCTCCTTGCGGAATTTTTATTTTTTTTTTGTAGATATTGGAGATGTTGTAATCATAGTAAATAGATTTCATCGTTAACATCATTTTTCACGTTAGGTATAGCATTCCAGCAAGTACAAGAAATTAATCCAATTTCATATTGTTTTGTAGGATCTAGTTGGATAGGTGGAAAATAATTTACTGAAAAATTTGCGCTATCTATCGCACACTCACTAGAGTTTAGTAATAATGTTGTTTGCATTCCTTTAATATTATATCATTTTATAAAATTAAGTCGCCTCGATTAAGTCACGGTGTAAAGTTTCATATTCGTCAGATGTTAATAATTCACTCGATCTTAGATGATCAAGTATGTCAATGATTTCATTATCAAGTTCAACACTAACATTCCCAGCTTCCTTTGATGATATTAATAACATTAATCTACCTATCATTTCAGTAGTTGATGTAAATACCTTTACACCAGTTCCTGTTCTTACTTCTCTACTTTTCTCTACACGAGTTTTATCAAAAGTAAAAATTTTCCTTTTAAAACTCCACCCTTTAGCAAAAGGTTTTAATCTACTATTTTCTGCTATTTTTTTAAACGTGAGAGCAATAACACCGTTTCTCATTCTTTCATAAAGTGGAATCATATTATCAATCTCTGTAACCGTGTTTAATTCATCTTTAGCAGCAGCTCCGTCTTTAAATATTACATCTAATCTATCGAGTAATGTTTGATATTCTACATCAGTCCACTTGCTTATATCATCAATACCCCTTATATTTTCATTCTGTAAAAAATCATCATATTCAATACCTTTTATCTCATCATTTGCTCTTTTTGTAAAATAAAATCTTTGATCTCCAACTTCCATAAACTTTACAGTAAGCTCACCAACTCTTTGTTGCTCCTCTTTGATATCTTTTATATCTCCTGATAAAAAATTTTTATAATATTTGTTATTCCTTGCGTTGTTAACTCTGCTAATCTTCGCTCAAGTTCCAGCGGATTGTTTATCAATCGATCTGTTTCAGCTTGTCTAGCCGCAGGATCAGCTGTATTTGCTGTAAATGCCTCAATTAGTTTTCTTTTTTCTTCATCAGATCTAGTAACAAGTTTTGCAGCAGCTGCTTCCTGTTGTTCTTTAACAATTCCAACCAAGTCTTTTTCCTGCAGTTGTTTAAGTTCTTCTTCTGACAGTGGTTTAATTTCAGGTTGTTTACCTAATAGTGCTTCAGAAACCGGCTTGAAAATTGTAGCTGTTGCTTCTGTAGCGGTTACTTGCCCACGTCGTGCTTGTTGTACTTTTTGCTTAAGCGATGTCTGAGATTGAGCAAGTTTTTTTTAGATCTTCTATGTGTTGTCTGTATCTTGCTCGTTTGTCCATTATTATTATTATAAATTTTATAAAATTGAAACCCTTACTGTAAGTAAGTGTCAATACAACAGCGAAACATTTTAGTTGGATCATTTGTAAGTTTATCAAATAAGAAAAAGTTGTATTTATATTTTGTAGCATGACGGTAAAGTTCAATAAACTTATCTTTTCTCACGTCACCGCATTGTCCGCTTGCAATATTTCTAACGTCAACATTGTCCAGTTCTGGAAATAATATAAAACAACCCGTATTTCGCCGAATAAATCTGTAAACATTATAAAATCCTTGAGCGATATAAACAGAATTACATTGTTTGTTAAGTGACAGTGAGAAATACGATCTTATTTTGTTTATCTCCATGTTATTTAGCGGAATATCGTCAAAAACTACTATCTTATGTTCATCTGCATCAAGTTGATTAACTGGAATAAGATCTTCTGGCTGCCTAATTATAAAAAAAATCTTCACCAGCCTTAAGTTCATCACGAAGTTTGTCATTATAATCGCTTAATAGCTCATACTTATCTTGCTGTGGATTGATTTTGTAAATATAGACTCTATCGTAGTCAAAATTATCACCAAGAAGCAAGTTCATAAGCAAATTTGTTTTTCCTGATCCAGTTCGCCCAACAATAAGATAATGACAATCAGGAAGTTCTTTGTTATGTTTGTGTTTCACCAGCTTCTCTGTATTAAAGTTTAATATCGACGATTTTGCCATTTTGTATAATATTAAACTAGTGTTGATAATTTTATCTAAGACAGTAAATAATGAGTTACTATACAAAATTTGGAACACTATCAGGAGATTTATCCACAAAAGGTTACCAAGATGACTTATTCAAATATGCAACTCTTGATCAGCTCAAAAATGAAATCAATAATTTACTAAATCTTACCAGTGTAGAACCAGATGAAGTCGTCATTTTCCAGGACAAAGAAGGACTATTAAAAACGAGTGATGTAAAACTGCCAGATGTACTTGTACGAATTCCTAATGCGGTTGCTGATAATATCATGACTTTTAACAATCAAGGTAAGATACAAGATTCTGGTAGGTCAGTAAATGATTTTGTTAAAAAAGCTGGTGATTTATTTAATGGGAATATTGTTATGAACCAGAACAAGATTACAGATCTTGGATATCCAACTACAGATGGAGACGCTGTAACTAAGAAATATGTCGATGATCAGGACGTTCCAATCAGTAATGAAATAACAGCGCTCAAAAATGAATTTACCGGTCACGTAAAAACGTTTTTAAATTTTCGTAGAAACATAAACACGCTTAAAGATGATTATTTTGGAAATCCATCAATTGTTAACATTACACTCGCTAATATTAACACAAAACGCAATGATATTAACACAAAACTCAATGATATTATTAGTGGAATTTCTAATATTGTTGAGAAAACGAGTATGGTTAAATTTCCTCACAAACAGATTAAAAATATTGTGTATACTGTTGATACTGGTTATACTGGGTGGACACCAAACATAATTCTATCAAATATATTGCAGAAGTTACCGGTGTGTATAGATTGTCAGTGCTTAGCATTGCAAAGTTTAGAATATCTACCAAATATCTATTTCGTCATCCAAATGATGACTCATCTGGAGTATTATCTGTAATAATAAACAAAAATTCTGAAGAAGAATTTGTACTTGAACCAGTTGATAAAACTTTAAAATTAGCAATTTTTCTCTGGTGTTTGGAATTTATAGCTGAACAACCAGCTCTTATTATGGATTAACCAAACATAGGACTATGTGAACTATTATTATAATGAAAAGAAGTATAGTTGATTTCAATCATATTTCAAAAGATATTCCAAAACAATGTGTAGACGCATTAATACAATACTATAAATATTATCATAAAAAAACTTTGGTGCGTGAAAAAATGTTACAAATACTACAACAAGATCCTTCGAGTAATATCTTATCTACCCTTGTTAATGACCAGTTCTGGTATAATTTCAAGTGGGGTATCATTAAATCCTTTTTTGTTAATCATATCCGCTATTGGTGTTTCATTTACTGCGGCGTGTAAAAAAGTAGAACCAAGACTTTTGATAAAGAAGCACGGTTGTTTAACATCAATTAAAACTTACAAGAAACTACTTGATCAGATCCGGTCTTACCTACGAGGAGTTACATATAATATGGATGATTTATTACGTGAATTTCGTATTATTGACAATATGTTAACAGATATTCTACCAATGAGGGTTAGCAAGTATGAAAAAAAATATCACAAAAATATGAGTAACATAAAATTTTATCTAAACTTAAGATATAATATAACTAAAATAATATCATTTTCATTCTAATGCTAGTTTAATTTCCGCCTTGTTAACTAAAATGTTCTAATGCACAGTTTAATTTTCATCCTGTTATCTGATAAAAAATTTGTGGTAAAACCTATTTGCCGTCTTTAGAATAATCGTATTCCACGCATGCGCTGTTCTAACAAATTCGTCACTTCTGTTGACAGAGCTTATCGCATTCCAACACCTGTTGTTTTGTCTGGTTACAAAATATCTGTCTACATAGTAGTAGTATAGGAAAATGAGGGTTTTGGCGGGGGTGGGGGAGGAGGTGTGGGTGGGCCAAAAGCCTCATTTTCCTCTACTACTGTGGGGAGCTCTGCATGCGTGCGATACCAGTGGCAATTGTGTGTATCCGTCGTTTTCATTGCCAATTGTGTATTAAGATTGTTTAATTCATGGAGGTGTTACTGCATTCTCATGATATTCTTCTACCCATTTCATGGATGTGATCATCTTGCAGTTCATGTGGCTTTGGTTTGATAGGTCAGTCTAGTGTAATTGTCGTAATAATAGCCTTCATGCTGTTACATCCATTATCGGTTTATTCCTCCATGTATATATTTTTGTTCCATTATTGTTGATATCCTGCCATTGAACAGACAAATATTTATTTCTTTATTGAACACTGAGTGCTTCCACAACTTATTTCATTCTTGGCAGACATCTTCTGCAAATATGTTCTCTTTGGACATTCATTTCATTTCATTCCGTTTATTTATCTAAGAATCTAATGTCAGCGTTATATTTCGTATTCAAATTTAACCCATTGAGTGAAGTCCACACACTTGGCACTGTCATGCCAACCTTCGTTGAACAGCCCAGTCTTTGCTGGGATCCTTCATTTTCCACTAGAGAAATTTTACTCAATGGTTATCCATAACATTTTGTCTGGGAGTTTCACAGACCAACTGTGACCTTTGTACAACCACTTTGTGCCATTCAGCAGCCGCTGAATCACTCACTGACAAAATGAACCAACACAGTTTCATCAGTAGTAACAGACAGTCCTTGAGGCAAACATTAAAATGATAAAAAAAACTTAACTAGATCTTTCTTTTGCTGTGTATGCAAAGCCATCTAACAGCCATATCGTGTCAAGCATACTCCATTATACCAAAGTTTAAGTCTATTAATCTTGATAATGAAGACGGATTCTCATCTGAAATGAATGACATCATCAGTATTTTGCCCAAAATCGTACGTATCAACAGGCATTTATCTTCAAATTAATATAAAAAAATAATATCCTGTATCGCAGTATGTCTTCTCTTTTATTCTAGCATGCCTTGAAGTACTATCAATCGGACACAAATGTTATTCCAAATACAAATACAGATAATACAATTATGAATGAAAATGTATTTACATACATAAGCATAGACACAGACATGTGAATGTGAACGAAAATAAAAGAAATTTAATATCAATACATTAATGACTCAACCCAAAATTAAGCTTGACACAATTTGTAAGTGCAGACACATAGAAAATCAATGCAGTGAGCCGAACGAAGAAACTGAAAGATGATAAACATGAAATAAGTTAGTATATAATAAAATACATGTTTTTCTTTGGAAATTTATTAATCCAAAAGTTTTTTGAAAGTTAGATTTTGCTGAATCTGTTTTACAATTCATTTGACCACCGCGCTGGCATATGTGACAGGTGCCACATTACAAAATTACAAAATCATAAATGTAATTATATTTTTTATATTTAATTTGTGACACGTAACCGTTTGCTGAAAATGATAAATATTCTGATACAACCGTTTGTAAAAGTGATCATTGTAATGAATTGTTTTGTCAGAAATAATACAATTACACCGTAAAAATCATTAAAATAGTAACAAAATTCCTCAGGAATTTCTGTATATTCGTTACTGATCGAAACTTCAGACGTTCCTGTACAGTGAAAAAAAAAAGACCCGTGGTACGAACCATCGGGAAAGATGCAGCGGTGAACCAGTATTCCAGTAATATCGCACACCTTTGCTGGATATGAATGAATTTTTTCTAACTGAGCGAAGCGGACACGTGCCTGATTGTTCATGAAGATAGCCAGACACAGCCAAAAGGACAATTTGCTTCGATATCGATAAAGATTATCAATTAGAGCCAAAATGACAAATGTATAATTATCCATGAATATTATCAGACAGAGCCTAAGGGACTAATGCCAGGATATGAGTTCATAATTGTCAGGCAGAGCAAAAATAACATATGTCAAGATACACATTACAATTGACAGAAATAGCAAAACTTCATATGTAGAGCAGAGATGTCCATATAAATTGTGAGAGAGCCACAAATGCATATACCTCAATATTCATGATGATTGATAGGAGGACCAACAAAATATCCATGGAAACTATCAGAAGATTCAAAAGATATATCCATATATTTCTCCAGAAGATGAATAGACATATGCCTAGATGTCCATGAAAATTGTCAAACAGAGGCAAAGGAACGTAGGCCTAAATGTATATGTAGATAAAAAAAACACTCCTGCCAAGTTGTCATGGAAACTATCAGACAGAGCCAAACCACTTATGCTTAGATATCCATGAAAACTGTAAGTAGGGGCAAAAAGGATATTTGCATAGATATTCAATAAGACTGATAGAAATAGCCAGAAAGACTTACGCCAAGAGATTCATAAAGATTGTAAGACAGCCTCAAAATGTCCTTACAATCTGCAGATTCATACATGTTAAATATTGTTCAGCTTTCGAATTTTATTATGCAATGTAACTCAAACATTTGCAACAAGGTCTCGCATGGTCAAGTTTCACCTCTTCTTCTAGCCTCCAATCGTTCTGACGTCACTGATAGTAAAAGCGTTTGATGTTTACTTTTGTAACAATACGTCTTTCAGTCGTATGTCAAATATCAAGTATTTTTAGACTATTATTTGTCTAACAGACAAAACATAAGATGCCGAGACTTTCTGCATCGACAACGAAAATGATATCCCCATGGGAATTTAGATAATTAATAAAACTTTCTAAGGTTTAAGGTCTTTGATTCATCTTATTAGATTTATTGAGATAAGTGGATACGGTTCAGTGAATACTTTAGCATTATCGCGATTATGGCGATAACACCATCATTCCCAATGAAAAATGCAATTGTTTTAATGGAATGATGTAAATTCATAATGGTTTACCAAGTCACCCTCAACATACATAATTCATTACTGAACGTATATTAATGATCAACACGACGTTGCATCTTATCAGCACCCAAAATTTCTATTATTTCTTTCTTTATTATTTATTTTCTGATATTACTGCTGATTTATATTTTTCGTTATACAAAATATTTGTTATACTTACGAAGTTTGATCAAATATTTACTCCAGCCTTAGGATATGAATTGCTGTTTTCTTGGCACTGATCAAAGTCATCCCTGTTGAACTATTTTTATAATGGGATGTTTGGTTATATTTTGATTGGTAAAGGTATGTCCTTTCGTCATGACCAACATATCCGACATAGCGTAACAATGAAAATATAACCTAAAACAATGCCCATCATTGACACAATAGTTCCAATCAATAGATCTTATTAAATAAATGGGGTCAAAACATGATGGCAGGTAAATCCATCTGTTGTGCATAAACTGGAGCTAATTAATCATATTTCTCGAGTAACATGTTATGAGATAGCGTTGTATTAGCAGGATGCATAGTTTAAAAATCCTTGAGATGATTCGATTAATTAAACTTTAAATATTAAGTTTTTCGGGCAAAACACCATCACCTCTATAATCATCTACAAATGATTTCTTCGACCATTTTTAATGCGCTGTGATATAATTTATTACATACATCTTAAGAAATATAATGATTACTTAGAGTACATTGACTAGTATCTTTAGGTATAATGTATGTCACCATTTACCTGGCATTCGATGTCAATGTGTTTGTTTTCTAGTAATAATTTTCAATATAAATTGGACATTGTCTGGGTCAAGGTCTTGCATGTGAAAACAAATAAGACGCAAATGCAACCGACGAGCTGTCAGTCGTCCTCGGTGGACTTGAATAAAGAAAACAAAAGTAAAGTGGTCTAGCAGAATTAAATTAACCAAACTAAATGTAATTTCATAGAACAAAAATGAAGGCAAAAGACCGAAATTAAATAAGAAAAGTTTTAAAAGGTGACAAACTAAAACTTAAAAGAAACATAAAACAGGCTGTGGAATCATAGAAATAGAGTGCAAACAAATAAACAACATAATAAAATCATGTCAATTATCAAAATAACAAACTTTATATTCTGAGTAATTTAATCTAAAAGATCAGTATAAAGAACGATTGATGTATTATATTCGTTTAGCTTAACATTTAAAATATATAACAGCTTTGCCCTAATCTTTGGACACATGTTTAATTCTTCAACAGTTGTCCGCATAAATATTAAAACCAAAAACAAGCGCAGATATCCCATGTTACAAATGTGACCAAATTCCCGTTTAATCACACACATTTTTGGACACATTTTATCAAATGCAATCCGATGAAATTTGAACTGAGAATTTTATTTCATCTCTTCATAAGACGTTGCATATTATTCCAGCAAAACAACATTGATTAATCACTCAGAAAGAGATATTCTTGCACAGCTGTCTCTTGCTGTAATTATCATTTGTGGTCAAGCAGATGTCTTAGACATACATATATAGCTATAATTATGCAATAAGCCCGAAAAGAATTGCATTAGAGGATATTTGTGTTTATCTTATGGTAATCGATGAATTAATTATGACTTCATCTTTGCTATACATCAAAACTCGAGAGGAGTAGGTTCAAATTGGTGTGAATACTCTCAAGCAATTATCACAAGTCACAAGGAAAATTTTGACATTTAATTGCGGCTGGAAAATGTACCAAGGGTATTACCAACTGTTAAGGTCAACCACCTTGGATATATCAGTTACTGATGTCACTTGAACAGCTAAATCCATCTTGCAGTTGAAATACTCATTTGTACAATCGAAAAAGGGAGCAACTTAAAAACAAAAAAAAGAATTTCTTACTTCTCTGTTTTGTAGTAAATATAAACTTCTTTAGACACTATTTTAGACTTAGTAAGGACGAAGCATAAGAAAACTGTAAAGTGAATGCCTGTTATTCTTGTTAATGTGTTAGTAACAATACTATATTGTTAATAATCAAACCCATATAGTACCAATGCTTGGTTTCCAGTGTAATAGTGCAACATTAATTTTGTGATCGTGTATAGGAGCAATGCTACATTACTAATTCCCAAAAACATGTTGTTTTTTTTTCTAAGATAAATATAAATATATATATATATATATATATATATATATATATATATATATATATTTATATATATATATATATATATATATTTATATATATCTTATGTCTTAGTAGCTTTTGTTAATCTCTAACCCGCACCTCTAACTTACTAAGTGTAAAGGCAATGATTTATTGACGGCGCCAAGAGCTGTTCTTAAATGCGTCCAACTTAATTTTGTGCCATATAGGTTTTGTATAAAGCATAACATTTAGAATTTTTTCCTTGGTGTTAATATCGAACTTAGAATTTTAATGTCCAAATACAGGACCATATTTAAATAGTCGTGAAATATTTTTTGGGATATATTATGCGTAGAGAACGAATTTAATTTCTTTAGCCTGTATGATAGTATTATTTGTATTAAAACTTTTATATGATGGATTAGTAGAAATGTTCTGTAAATTATTTCTATTTACATATTTGATTTATACTATTAATAACAAATTTAACATCTTCCTACCCAAGGTAGTTGCAGCTTGAATTTCCTGATTAGCTGATATTAGTTGAGTAAAACTGCAACAAACATCCTGATCTGCCTTAGCATAAATGCGCCTGCCGATCAGGGTCTGTGTTGTTTGTTCTACTTATTACTCTTAACATCCTCCACAGACCAGATCTGCGTTATGCAACGGAAGATCTGAATCTGTGTAGTTTGCAGTATATATGGTTGATGGTTCTTTTATTCTTTACTCAGTTTCAACAATTGTCTACTATTGTGTGTCTACTGTCTATTGCTGGAAAATAATTCAGATTTAAAACTAAGCAATTGTAATTGAAGATTCGCTAGAATGTTATGCATATGAGTAGTGATTCTTGCTTTTACTCTAATTGTTTTTCTATCTAGACCGGTATGGGAATTTCTTGTTAAGAAAATAATGGGGAAAATATACTTAAATTTGCGATCTTGTTCAGTACGAAATTTATTTGTGCAAAAAAGATTTTTCATGACGTGTCATTTGAACTTATTTTTATATTAAAGCGTTTGATGGTTCTATTGTTTGTTTATGTATATCCCTCCGTTTTTCAAAACATAGAGATTTTCCAGTCTATAAATTAAAACTGTCATATATCATAATTAATAAATATGAGAGAATCGACATGTTCAGTTTCATACAAAAGAAGACTTCGTGATAAATCAAAGTACATTCACATATCACCTAAGATTCGTTGAAGCTGTCAGAGGAGAAAATCCCCTCATCCAGACATCGAACTCACTCTGTTAATGAACAATGTGTGGGCACTTTGAAACAACTGATGTATTCCACATTAAAGACTGTGACGCTTTTCAAATATTTGATAATGCAGAGTTCCTCTTCGGTTTCAAGGCCAAGTACTGTTTCCTGAAAGTGCCTGGTGTAAATCTTCATCCTAGAACTGGTGGATTCTTCACATTTAGCTATTATTCGATGATATATATCTTACCTATAATAACATTTTAATGAGCTGTCCTAACTAATCAGGAAATTCAAGCTGCAAGCATGCATGTGTATTGTTTGCCATTCATGTTACCAATTAAAGATAATGTTTATGTCTGGTTACTTATATGCTCTTTGTAGGGACTCTAACTATGTCGTGAGCAGTATGGCGTCTATCCCTTGTTTGAATCCGAAACATGGCATCAACAAAGTCAGAGAGTAAAATTGCAAAGCAGGTGGTATGCGACAGTCTATTCAGACAGCGGAAATAAGACTTTTTAGTCGTCTTGGCTTATTGGATTTGAGGCCTTTACTTTTCTACAAAACTCTCCAGATGCATTTTTACCTCAAATTTAGTACTTTAACTTATACAGTTGTACGTCTCTGGTAGATTTGCGATAGCCCTTGCCCTCGATATTCTTTTATATAATATTTTAGATACCCCAGGGAGCCGTAACCATAGTCTGAACAATTCCATTAACGAAAAGCTACGAACATTTCTCCTAAATGACTGTTTAAATTACCAAAATGGTATTTTCAATACTGCATCTCTCGTGTTTGTTATGGACATTACATATATCGCGTTCGTTCATTTGTTTGTTTAAAAGTTTAATTTGTGGCTCAGATTGTTCACTTTATCATCCCTACTTTCAATTAGACTAAACAGCTGCTTTAGTTAATGCACAACAAATCTAATAAACTAAAACCTAAAGTCTAGTACATGAGTGCACAAGGTTTGTTTACAAAGTAGTTCTTAATACACTGTATTTTTTAAGTGCACGTGTCATGTATGTACGTGCAATATAAAGGTATTCAATATCGTTGAATACTGCACGATTCTAACAGTGTAAAATTAACGGACAAAAAGGACTATATAATAAAATCCAATATTTTAAAGATAATTATTGAATATCGAAAATAGAAATTAAAGCGAATCGTATAAAAACGGGATATCGGCTCTAGTTACCGTTGAAATGGATGATATGCAGAGCCATTAGACGTAGATCAACAGCAAGCACTTCCATACGTATTTTATTGCATTATTACGGAATTAATTATACGCAGCGGATCACCCGTTCCTTGTATAGCCACTGTCATATTAGCATATTATGAAATTCAGAAATATAATAATTTATACAGTTGTCAGCTCCAGGTATCTGTATTGCTTGCGGAAAAGATTGCCATCTCCAGTTTTTCGTCCCTTATCATGAATCTTGTTGCCGTAGTGAAGCATATGAATGCCATTTCGCAGCAATGAAAGGTATTAGCATTCTGCCGTTCGTTTTCCTGGTAATAAAGCGGAAATTACCTTCGAGTCGTTGATGGGGAAATTGGCTTGTAACACAACGATGTTAAGAAGTTGCTATTATTGAATATTCATGGCATATTATGTATTGAGAATAATTCCTGAATTTGCATAATGCTGGAGATTATATCGAAAATTTCGCTGTTAATGGTGTTTAAAATGTGTGATTTAAAACGGTGTGTTGCGCCACTATCAAGTGTGCAATCTTAGTAAAGAGATAAATCAATGAGTGACTGAATAATATATATATATATATATATATATATATATATATATATATATATATATATATATATATATATAGATGCAATAAACTGACGACGAACAGTACGAAACTAGTAACTAACTAGCCTAAGCGCTTTCGACTCTTAATGAGTCTTTTTCAAAGGCAAATACAAAACATAGTTACGACAAACAAATAAACACAAAAACGTTGCGTTTGTAAACCTCTACATTTCTATCTTCACATGTGCTAAAACTATAAATACAAACAGCTTGTATAGACTAGTTGCGGAAACTGAAAACGTTGTATAAGTCCCTAAAAGTCTACAAGCCAAAGCGACATCTATTTTTACTTTGTGTACATATGTAACGCAGATTATATCCCGGATATTTGGTTCTATACCGGTTATTCTTATAGTAAAAATTGAAGGATAAGAAGATTTAGAAAATGTTAAATTCTACTAGTGCATAGTTTTCATTTTCTAGTCTTCTTGGTTTAGACCGCTTGGTTTCAATGTTCTAAGGCGGCGTATCCAGTATGATTCCTTTTCCTTCCTGGTTTCGGAACTCCAGCTGTGGTTGTTGGCAATAGCGATAAGTATTATATCACTGAAAGTGTGGCCAGGGGAGGAGAAGTGTTCTGCGACCGGGCTTCTGTACAGCTTTTTTGTCATCCAATCAGATCTATGAAGGTTTATCCTTATGTGTAGCTTTTCAGTTTCTCCCACGTACTGAAGGCCACAGATCTTACATGTGATGAGATAAATCACATTCTCTGTTTTGCACGTTTTGTTTGGACCATGTATGTTTAGTTTTTCTTTAGTCACTGTGCTAGTGAATGTCTTGGTCTCTATCATATGTTGACAGGTTTTGCATCTTTTATCGCCACAGGGTCCAGATTGACTAGGTTGGTTTTGACTAGCGATTGTTGTTAGCTTGGCCCTGACTAGGACAAAGACCTGATTGCTACGACAAAGACCTGATTGCGGAGGCAATCCAAAGGGCCAAACAAACAAACCGTGATGACCTACTCAGATATGGACAGAAAGAAAAGGTTGATAGGATACCATTTATTCTGACCTATCACCCAGACAATCCCAAAGTAGGTAAAATCATCGCAAACCACTGGCCAACCGTGCAATCGTCAGACATACTAAACCCAATACTTCCGAACAAACCTGTAGTAGCTTACCGGAGACCAAAAAACCTAAAGGACATCCTAGTCAGGGCCAAGCTAACAACAATCGCTAGTCAAAACCAACCTAGTCAATCTGGACCCTGTGGCGATAAAAGATGCAAAACCTGTCAAAATATGATAGAGACCAAGACATTCACTAGCACAGTGACTAAAGAAAAACTAAACATACATGGTCCAAACAAAACGTGCAAAACAGAGAATGTGATTTATCTCATCACATGTAAGATCTGTGGCCTTCAGTACGTGGGAGAAACTGAAAAGCTACACATAAGGATAAACCTTCATAGATCTGATTGGATGACAAAAAAGCTGTACAGAAGCCCGGTCGCAGAACACTTCTCCTCCCCTGGCCACACTTTCAGTGATATAATACTTATCGCTATTGCCAACAACCACAGCTGGAGTTCCGAAACCAGGAAGGAAAAGGAATCATACTGGATACGCCGCCTTAGAACATTGAAACCAAGCGGTCTAAACCAAGAAGACTAGAAAATGAAAACTATGCACTAGTAGAATTTAACATTTTCTAAATCTTCTTATCCTTCAATTTTTACTATAAGAATAACCGGTATAGAACCAAATATCCGGGATATAATCTGCGTTACATATGTACACAAAGTAAAAATAGATGTCGCTTTGGCTTGTAGACTTTTAGGGACTTATACAACGTTTTCAGTTTCCGCAACTAGTCTATACAAGCTGTTTGTATTTATAGTTTTAGCACATGTGAAGATAGAAATGTAGAGGTTTACAAACGCAACGTTTTTGTGTTTATTTGTTTGTCGTAACTATGTTTTGTATTTGCCTTTGAAAAAGACTCATTAAGAGTCGAAAGCGCTTAGGCTAGTTAGTTACTAGTTTCGTACTGTTCGTCGTCAGTTTATTGCATCTATTTTAATTAATCCCTGACAAACGTGATCCCTTGGTGGATCCAGTACGCTTGAGAGGGTTGTTATTCGCCATATGATTTGTATTCTTTATATATATATATATATATATATATATATATATATATATATATATATATATATATATATATATATATATATATATATATATATATATATATATATAGATATATATAGAGATATATATATATATATATAACCATGTCTGTGCTTCTGTTTGTCTGTCTGTTTGGAGGGAAAGGGAGATGGATGGATCTTCAGGAATATGGAAAGTGTTTGTTCCTGCTGTATATTTAACATGAGGTTTCAAAATAATATGGACTCTTGTATTGTCGGGCAACAATATAAACAAGTATGCTCTGTCCCCTTATCGCCATTATGGCGATCTGAACATGACTATGACTGAAGTTAGGACCGGTCAGAAGCTCAATCTTCAAACGTAATTTTCTCTAGGTAATTTTGTACACTTATGAATACGTGGCCAGTTGAACCACATAAGTGAAACAGGCAGTGAGAAGATGTAGCGTAATTTTGTCTTTTATACACTTGCAATTTCTTCTTCTCGTATTAAACGTTAGCATCCATCATCCATCGAATTCGTTACATTGGTTTTAATTTGTATCAGGTACATAAATTTCGGTTTGTATAATTACGGTTATTAAATAATTTTAGTTTACAATGACATTGGTATAATACGGGTATGTTGCGTGGGTGTAAACAAATGGCATTGGTGTAATTTGGGTCTCTGGCTTAGGTGTAAACAAATAATATTAGAGTAACATGAGTCTCTGGCATTTGTGTAAACGAATGGCATTGGTGCAATATGGGTTTCTGGCACGTGTGTAATCTGATTTAGAATGTTTTGCTCAAAGAATCTTTCTCAATCGCGTGACGTAAAGATAGAACACTTACGTCATCTGGAGAAGGAGTGGGTAGATGACTCCCTTTCTGAAAACAATACGACCTACATCTATTACTCTGTTCTTCCTAATGTCATGGCATAATATAATCTTATTACAGTTTCATATTGATCCTCGAACTACTTCACAGCGCCGTTCAACCTGACGGTATTGACAGCGATCACAGTGAATAACACTTTAAAACATTTTGCTAGCAAAGACTAGTAAAATAGCGATATTGTTAGACATATTTTTTAAAAAATGTGCATTGGAAATGAGCAATCATTTACAACATTTTATGTATAAGCTGGAGACAGAGGTGAGTAGATTGCAAAGTCGCGACTGCGAGGTCATACAGATCTATAAATTAAAGTGCAGATTCTTCATTGATATCATCTTTTACTTTCTATACTTATTTACCAGAGCTATGTCTCTGCCTTGATAGATACTGTTAAGTATTATCTAGGAAATGTACTTGTGTTTTCTTTAGTCTTGAGACGTTAGCGAGGCTTTTGATTGTGTCAAAGAGGGGACACATTTCAGTGCTATGTATGTATGTATGTATGTATGTATGTATGTATGTATGTATGTATGTATGTATGTATGTATGATTTGAATTTTTAACGTAGCTTTTGCAATTTTTCAGTCATATCGACGATGTCTGCATCGTGGCAGTTTATAGTGATGTCTAGCACGGGAGTTTCGTGCCGCTGACATGTAGCATAATGCCACACCCAGTCCTAAAACCTTGCCGACCAGTTCTAACACTAACCTCTTAATGCTGAACGTCTAGCGAGGCAGCTGTTAGTATCATTTTCATAAGTCTTTGGTATGAATCGGCTTGGGCTCGAACCCGTGACCTTCTGCTAACAGAAAGATTTATGATATTAAAAGGAATGCGTTGATTATTCAGGCATACACTCAATTTGAAAACTTGCAGCAGTAAAAATAATGATACAAGTTCCACTTGCATGCAAGTCACCGTGAACGGCATGAAACTGAGTTTTAAAACCGGGCTAAATCAATAAATAAATTCCATATACTTCACCGCCAAAGTTAAAGACGAAGTTATACACACGAATTAGTGACGTTAAACACACGTTCCTTAAATAAAGGCGCGTATGTACACATACAACTTTAAAGTAATCATCTGCAAAATAATCGTTTGCTATATATTACATATACTCGTATTTTACGTCAGAGGGCGGATTGATATTATTTAATTTTATGTCGCATGAGTAGCAAGTTTTGCTTTACTATCATGATGGAACAAAGTAAATATATATTCAGCACCCTGGGTAGATTCATGTCGTCAAAATAATTATCCAGGTTGTTCAAGTATTGAGTTATCAAACCTTGATCTTTCAATTTTTCACTGAAGTAGGCAAGTGTTCTTGGCTCTGTTTTTTAAACTAAGCCCTCTGTAATTTGTATGCAGGGTTTTCATTATTTTCATTATTTTTTCATGTTCTTCTCTTTCTTGATAGCTTCATCAGGATTAATCACTTTGAATAGATATTTACTTGGTGCAAATGCAAGACCTTTAGCTAGTTATCTTCCATTGATGACTCCTGCTGCAACAATTGTATTATACGGCCAGAATTTATAGGTTACTGCAATGGTATGGGAAAATATGAACGAGTATTTCCCAAGGTCGTGCAGTATATCCATCCGACAAAACACGTTCATATTGCTTAATGCAAATGTAGTAACCTTTTCAGTATATGCTCATTTTATTATTCCGGATAAGGCTTAATTAAATAAACAAAAATACACAACAAAAAACAAAAAAGTGAATGTATGCCGTATTTCAGACTAATTACACAAGCGTAGATTTATCACTACACAACAACATTATTAAATCATACATCATCCGCCCAAATAAATTTGAACGTAGTCGCGCGTTAGGCAAAGCTTTCGAAAGAAAATTTCGTTTCGATACACTTAAAATTGAAATTTTGAGTCATATTTTGAATGAATGCGCATTGCATCAACTTTTCGATTTGACCTGGAATAAATAGAGTATAATATTTTTGTCAATTTTGCGAAATTTCGTGATTATATACTCTATTTATCTGTGCCTATTCTACAGGAAATACATGGATTGAAGCAGCGAGGGAGAAGCATGTTGACATCTGCAAGCTTGTTTCTGTTCTGTCATTGAATATTTGACATCATAGTGTGGGAAAAATATAAAGTCTTTGAATTGCATTTATGAAATACATAATATGGAACATAGTGCTTATTTCGTTTGAGTGCAGTAAATTGCACCTGGAATATAGTCGAAATTACAATTTCGAAATGTGTAATCAAGCTTGAGAACCCATGACATGGCTCAAGTAATTCGGATTTGCAGAACTAAGAAAGTACATTTTGAGGAAATTCAGGGTGTAAAACTAAGTTTAAATTTTTGCTATTATTTTTACCAGCTAAAGAAGACAGTTTATGCATGGTCACTTGCATGTTTTTATAGGGACCCTGTCTGGCGTCTATAGCTAGGCTAATTCCGAAACATTGTATCTAAAAGGTTAACGCTGAATTTGCCAAAACAGATGGTATATGGCAGACCACGAAACATCTGCTTTCGTTCATTCAGAAACAATCTTAATCAACCAAAACGTAAAGAGTCTACTACTAGAGTGTACATGATTTATTTACAAAGTAGTTACTAATGCACTATTGGGCACACTTGAGTTAAATATGAAGTTACGGGCGAGTGCAATATCGTAAAATATTGCATGATTCTGACAATGTAACTTTAACGGGGGAATAAATGGGCATATAAAATTAAATAAAAGTGGATACATGCGAAGATAACAACAGAATGAAGGTTATATCACTGCATGTGTAAATGTTATGTTCATATATCATACATTATTTCCTAATACCAGCAATGTCAAACTCGTTTATTGTTTCTTTCACCTTTTTGAAAACTGTTGAATTATTACAATAAAGTTTTGTGGCTGTCAAGAAATTGTGTTTTCATGCATTATGTATCGGGTATCAATGCAACATACAGCGTTACCTGAAGATGATTTTCTTTAGTCATGGTTATTTCAGAGTACTTAATTCGGTTTCCCATTGCTGCAGTGAGAATCACGATTACCTCGAGTTTTATGGTTGTGGATGTTGACTTCAGCTAGGGTACATAAGGAGTAAATTTTGGTGGTTTTATATTACAGCTAGTTTTGTCAGAAGGCTGTCCACTTTCTGGTATCATTTCTTTTTATCCTTCTTTATTGTATATTTGCTTTATTGATTGAATGTTTGAAAATTTCTTCTAAAGTTTGTAAAGAGCGAAAATCTGTCATATGACGACGTGCTATCAGACATTATGGTATTTTTAAGTTAGATATTTTATAACTGAAAAAATTAATTCATTTATACGATTCATGCATTAAATGATGAGAAATGTTCGAGTTCTTACAATTCAGCAAGACAGATTCATGCAGGAACGTGGTTGTTGTAATTTTAATTTTGTACGGTAGTTGATGAAATGACGTAATGTGTAAAGTAGCCAATGTATGTAATATGTAAAGGGGCACATGCTTGTGCTTGCATGCGTAATGATTATTATTGTACTCGTACTTAGGCGTGTCTCATGTACCATGCCACCCAGTCAATATATTTTTAGCAGTTTTGTGACGGGGTGTCATAAAATTCGTTTGGGTTTCGTGCAGCCCATTTGATTGTGTCGATTGTGACGCTGACTCTGAGGAAAAATTGGTTTACTTACAGTGACGGACTAATGCTTTGGGATCAACGGGCTCTTGAGGGCTCTTGAGGTACAAATCGGAGGACTGAAAGGGAAGGTCAAAGCCTGGTGGCTCCTTGACCATTCAACAGGAGCTCTGAAACCAGAAATATAATGCGATCGTCAACTGAATGAGATACATGCAGTATTTTCAACTTGTAATCAATATCATTTTATATTACCGTACGAGTGAAATCTATTCAATATCACCATATGAGTGAAATAAATTCATTATCACCATACGAGTGATATCAAATCAATATCACCATACGAGTGATATCAATTCAATATCATAATACGAGTTAAATCTATTCAATATCATAAAACGAGTGAAATCTATTCAATATCACCATATGAGTGAAATAAATTCATTATCACCATACGAGTGATATTAATTTAATATCACAATACGAGTGAAATCTATTAGCAGCAGGCAGGATGAACCCTACAAATTTATGCTCGAATCCTTAACGAAAAAATAAAGGTTCCTACAGAGGCTGAAAATAAGTCAATACCACTAAACCAAAGTCTCTAATTATATTTCCATACGCCTGACTTTGTCAGGTTAGCTTATTTTTATTATACTATTATTGAAGTTATTTTGTCCTTACTTTGTAAGGCGATTTTTTTTACTCGTAAAGCGACTCAATTGTTGTCCTTCCACCCTGCCTGCTGCTCCGGTTCATCATCAAAAATAAAAGACAAAAAATGAATATTGGAGAGCCACACTCAGCTATAATAATATTAAATATTTAATTAATCGCTATAGAAATTCCCGGCGATCTCATTGATGAGAGATTGATACACATTCATATCCATGATTTTACCCGTAAATGATCTATTACAAATGTCTGAAATTTCATTAACGATCTCACGTGAATTGTTACCAGCTCGTTTTCCTCCAATCAGAATTTCAAGCCGCTCAACGTCAGCAAGAGTATTACTGGGACACTGAGTAAAAAGACCACTACCATGATTACTAAATCCACTCCCAGCAGATGGTTTTAATGTATCTAAAAACTCTTCCTCCTGTTGTTGTGCTGGAGTTAATAATTGAGATGTTGGCAGCGGTGATTGCTGTGCCAATGATGGATCTCCGGGTGACTTTGGTAATTTATAAGACGGTATTCTTGTTTTTGATTTTTCCTGTTCCTCTTTCATCTTCAACATATACTGATGTTGCTGTGGTAGTCTAATAAAATTTATAAATCTCCAACTTGACTTTTGGTAATTACGCAAGTACATATACGAGATTTATAAAAAAAGGCTGATAAATTAATCCACGACCAAAATTAATTATTCGATCTTATTTTTTTTAAGTTTTTTTATTTTTTAACAACAATATGCCAAAGACAACATCACTATCACTAACTGATGAGCAGAGGATATATAATTTAAGAAATAAAAAATCAGCCATAACAATATCGAAGGATTACAAAATAAGTACTTCCAGAGTCTATGATATTTGGAAACAGTATGATAACGTCATTATAACTCAATCTCGTAGTTCTGATGCAATAATGATGAATAATATCGCTCATAAACAAATAGTTATTGACAAACAGAAATCTGACATAACAAAACTAAAAGATGAGATTAGTAAATATCAATCACAACTTAAAGAATTTGATAAAATTATTGACGATCAAAAATATGAGATAAAACCCTGCAAAACAAGCTCAGTAAGTATGATTTACAGATAACTATGAATAACAATCTCGAAGAAACAATCGCTTACGAGTGAAATCAATGATAAATAACAGATCATATAATATGAATGAACCATATGGTCATAAATTTGTACAAATTCAATACGGTGATCATCCTTAGTTACCAAACCAGAGTGTTGATATTAGTTTAAAAATCATCCAACGTGATAGATGCATGTAACAACCATATTTGTTTGTAATTTGCATATGTTGTTTCTTGTTGTTTAATTACTTGCAGTACTTATTCGTTTTGATTAGTACAGATCAAAGCATTCTAGCTAGTTTGAACTTGATCCATTTCATACATCAATAAAAAAAATACTCTTCCGTGTATTATAAAGAGAGGAAAAATGCATTTAAAGTTTTAAAAGCATGGTTTTTAAACATCTAGCTCAATTGGTGATTGAAAAATATAAACAATTGTAAGGTATGAAATAGGAATTTACTTTAAGTTTTAATTACGTTTTAATCGAATTTTCAAACATTCAGTTTCAGTTTTCAATGGATATTTAACGTTTCAATCGTTTGCAATCAAGCCAGTGACAGAAAAACCAAAATTATTGACGTTAATGAGAGATTACAGTTAAAAGGCGATAGGTGATTAAAGGTTGTATATGTCTGTGTACAAAACTAACTTCTATCTCTATCTCTAGTCTTATCAAATCACCTCAAGACAAATTGTCATATATTTATTATTCTTTTAATTTATTTACAAGTGTCAGATAAAACTACTAGCAATATTTTATTTCATACAAAATTACTATACCTAACAGTTACACAAAATTCCAGTCCGTCTTTAATAAATTACTTTGACTTGCAGGTGAAACTTCTAGTCATTATGCAAAAGAAGGTTGTCCATATGATTTCAACTTCATAGTGGGAATATTGAGAATACAAGTGTCATAAGAGGAGCGTAAGCATCTTGCAGGTGTACACATATGCGTAATGTCAGATAGGTATGCTGGACTGGAGCCCGTCAGAGACACGTAGTACAGAGAACAAATTTTGTGTTTAATTCTGGATCGTTTGGATAGCCAGTGTAGGGTAGGCATGCTCTGATCATGGTACTATAAGGATGATCCGAGCAGCAGTGTTTTGAACTTTTTGAAAGTTTCTGAAGTAGATATTAAAATGAACCAGACAGAATTGAAACACAATAGTCCAGTCTTGAAAATACTAAGGAACACACAAGTGGTTTTTATGGCATCAACTGACAGATACTTGCGAATGGAGCTGATGTGTCTCAGCTCAAGATATGCAGCCCGGCAAATGTTTATGACATGTTAATGCAATGAGAGAGTACTGTCAAAAGTGACACCGATGTTTTGTACTGACTGCTTGAATTTAATGTTGGTGTTGCTAATATTTATTGTCTGAGGTAAATGATGTGAATGAGAAAGTCTTTATTTTGTAATCAGCATGGCTTCAGTTTTATCATCATTCATCTGCAGCTTGTTACATTTCATCCATGATTTCACATCAGAAATGCACCTCTCTGTGTCTTCAATGGTAGCTTCAACTTCAGCTGGATGGCTAGATTTGTATATTTCAGTGTCATCAGCATACAATTGCTGAGACACTGGATGGTGATCTATGACACTTGAGAGTGGCTGAGTGTACAGAATGAAGAGAACATGTCCAAGAATAGACCCCTGTGGAACACCACAGCATATATCAACTGGGCTGGAGTGTTTTCCATTTGCGGACACAATTTGTGTCCTGTTGACCAAGCAAGACTTGAACCATAGTAAGTTGTATCGTGAATACCAAATACATGCTGGAGACGGTACATCATTATTAAGAGACTAAGCCAACTTGTGCGTTTGCGTTTAACCATGCTACTTCTGAAGAGACAGTGGATCTCAAACGAAATACAAGTGACTTTTGTCCAGAATCTGTTGCAATAGGAAAATTTCAATTACAATGTGCATTACAATTTTGATTAATTTATAACTGGAGATTAGAAGGATCGAATGATGCTTTGACATGAACTAAGCTGCATACGGCATCATATATTTATATTGATATTGATATTGTTACTGAGCATTTTAGACTTGATCCTGCAGTAACCACGAACATGTACTCTTATATTTGGAAGCTTCAGTTATTTGATCAGATTTGTTGGTATTTTAGATATATACACTTGATGAATAAATGTGTTTGTAACAGATAATCTCTGCGGATTCTCCATCATTCTGGATTTTATAGTTTTATACTGAACCCGAAAACGGAGATCGAAATAAGTGATGTTGTTTCGCTAGACCTGGAGAGTATTGAGAAAGCACGAGTAACAAATATAATGAATGAAAAAAAAATTAGGTTCACCCGGTTTAAATGTAAACATCGAAAATTTTACTAGAGTTGCTGAGAGGGCCTCAACTCAGGTACACGATCAGAGAATTTTATTTAATTAGCAAATACTGTCATGTGATTGCGAGGAGCGGCGGTTAAAGGCTGAAAAATATTTTTTTTTAAGATATACACTGCCGGAGCTATATCAAGAAAGTGTTTTGGCTATTGATAAATCTAACCTTGGAAGAACAAAATTTCATGGTGATAAGAGATCAGGGCAAGAGCGACTAAAGAAGATTTACGACGAGCTTGACAAACTAGCTGAAACAAGGAAACACGAGTTGCTTTTTTTTTTTTAAATAAGCGTAAACTCAAAGATACATTTGCTAAACGTCTAGTATTTTGTGTAATCGGTATGGACTATTATAATAAATAGACGCTGTTAGAAACATTAGGTAACAGTACAAACACTAACCTGCTAGTTCTGATAAATCGTATCACCAGCGATAAAGAAAACTCAGTATCATAAATTGAGTACAGGATTGGATTATATGATTATGTCGAACGAAATATGTGTTATTAAGATTTTGACGATATTACAACTGAAAAAAAAATATTATTGACGAAGATTATGAAACACATAATAGTTCTTAAAATATTGCATGAAAAACTGTACAAAAGAATCTGGAAAGTTACAGACAGAAGCAAAATACAAAATTATCAAAAAGCCGGATACCTAAACATACCCGCCATAGATTTAGAGGAAAATGATATTCTTAGTCTCTCAAGGTTTGAAATATCATATTCAGTTCTCAGGCAGCAACTAGTACTTAAACATTTTAAACTGGGTATCTTATGTTGTTGGTTAACGATATGACTGAAATGCCGACACATTTAAACCTTCCATTTCCATCCCGTGGTTTACCAAGTATAAGATATGATACCCCATCTGATGCGTATGATAAGTACAGAGATTTTCTTGCTGATGCCGTGAATAACAAATCTAGTGCTCTGATTGACAAGATTTTAGCTGAAAGTGCTTTTACTACTGCTATTGAAATAATTACAGAAACTGTTTCATTATGGCGAAAAAAGAAATAATAGACTTGAATCATATTTCATCTGGTCTCCATGTTTATGATAGAGACAAGCTGATCAAATACTATAAATATTACCATAAGAAAACAGCAGAACAATAAGCACGCTGAATTATATTCCAATATTGCTAACGGATAGAATACTGCAGCCGGCGGAACCGCAACCTATTATTGTTAATTGTGTAGAGTATGGGTATTGCCTTATCAACAAAAAAAGATCGAGCCAAAATATGAAAACAAAACTACTTCATGCAAAATAGCGACTTATGATAAAATCTTAATCAACTTCGAGCTTATATTAGAGGTGAAAAGTTTATAATGTTAGATCTGATACAGGAATTGCAACCAAAGATGATTTACTCGATACCGAACTGATGTGCGAAATATAAAAAACGATAGTCAGTAAATCTTGTGTGAAATGGCTCAAAAATAAGGATAGTAATATTTTATGTAAAAACAAGGATATTAAAATTTTGTGTGAAATATATATCACTGTACGAGTCACAATACTATTTTTAAAAAAAATGGCAAAAGGGAGTACCTAATGAACAGATTAAATGACGTTGTATATCACTCATCTTGGGTAAGTATTATATTTGTATTTCCATTGTGCGTAAACACACCCCTTGGTGAATCCCTAAATACGAAACGAAATTTTAAAAATTCAAATGGCTCAACAAGCTGATTTTTAATTTTGAAGTTGTTGGATCGCTATGAGCGAGAGCTTTGAATAAAATAACCCTCTAAGCGAACCTATGGCGCTCTGAGGTTCAGAGGTGCCAGGCAAGTTACACCTGAAAATTATGATTTTTTAAAAATATAATTTTAGATTTACCCGTAAAAGTAGGACACGTCTTTTTCAATGCTCGCAGGCGCCCCTTCAGTTATGTAATAGCCTCTGTCGCAGAATGCAATTTTCTGGACTCAAAGACGTGAAATAGTTTCCAGTAGTTGATCTAATGTTTGTCCGTACGCCCTAACGACACGGATACCGAACTCTTACAGATATACTGATGACAGGTAGATACAAAACTAGTCTCCTTGGAGAGTCTTGTGTAATATACGCAATTATTGATCATTTTGTAAAATCCCAGTGAGTTATCAATAGTGCATTCACTGTAATGACTCTCAACCCAATAATGGACACGATCAATAATAATAATAATAATAATAATAATAATAATAATAATAATAATAATAATAATAATAATAATAATAATAATAATAATAATAATAATAATAATAATAATAATAAAAAGTTGTGGAATATGTAATTGGGTAAAAATTATTGCAAAATTTGAGAACGTCTCATTACTGTAGCGTTTATACAGTTGCGTCGGAAAAGTTAGACTTTTTCATTTAGACTGAACTCCCTTGAGCTTTAACTTGTAGTATAAAGTATCGTTCCTTATGTTTGCGTTCTATATCGGTCAAACCCCGATTAGGCTCAATAATGGTTAGTACCTCAAGGGACGGGAATTAATATGTAGTTTCTCGTTGATTTTGCTACGAGAGATTGTGGTGGTTATAACGGTTATTTATTAGATTTCTGAAGCCAAAGGATGTATTATTATTATTATTATTATTATTATTATTATTATTAGTAGTAGTAGTAGTAGTAGTAGTAGTAGTAGTAGTAGTAGTAGTAGTAGTAGTAGTATTAATCGTGTCCATTATTGGTTTGATATATTCTCTGTAATATCTCTATTTATAACTTAGCAGAGATATAATTTCTTTTCGCCACGCATCGCTTCGGTCGTTTGTTCCGAGACCGGAATTAGATCAAAACAATATAGTTCACTTGCGACAGGCACTATATCGCTTCTTATGTTTTGTTTGGCAAAGTGCAGCACAACACACACACACACACACACACACACACACACACACACACACTGGTGTAAATATGCCTAGCTACTTCTGGTCACGGTTTAATGGAGATCATCGTCAAAATGAGATAGGTAATGGAGCGACCAGACATGTCTCTTCGAGACGTAGAGTCAGACAGACAAATAGACAGTCGGATTTGTTTAAATTGTATCATAAATCCCCCTGAGGTTCCAGAGTGGAATAATCTGAGTAAAAAATGTGTTCGATATTTATATTGTCAAATTCAGATTGATATCTTTTGTGTTCATCATTGTTTAGCTTATTGGCATTTTATTCATGTTTAGTAATGGGATGGTAGCTTTGTTTTCCTGGAACAAATCAAATAGTTCATTCCTTTTCTGTGGATAACTTTGTAGCTATTTAAAAAATTACGGAATTCAACCTTCAGCTGGCTGGCATAATGCAATTTTTGAAAAATCCTAAATATTATCCCTTAAAAGCAAATATCTTTTTGTTGCTTATTTTTATCCTTTACTGTTTCCCCTTAATACACCTCCATCTGCTACCTATATTTACCTGTCATTGACATGCCCGTCAATTAAAGGTAAAGAATTGCCTCAGTAATCACTTGTTTGATATACACGGTGCTGTTCTTTTGGGAATTTCTTTATATATATTTTTTTTTTTTGTATTTTCAGGCATTGACTCCAGATCTACATTTTGGTTGCAACACCTATATCTTCCCACAATTTCACAGGCTTAAGTTTTTAATTGTAGCCATTTACATAACATAATGTACAATCTTTGCTACAATCCTTTATTGTATGATTTTGAAAGGAAACAAAAAATTATTTTACTTCGATTTCCCCAAATTGTATGGTCTTGATTACATTAACTATAGGTGTATAAAAAAACCACCATGTCCACCCTTTAGACCTCTTGCGGATTGTACCCATATTTGAATATCTTGAAGTTTATGATTTTTCCGTTGCCTGGCTTTACTAGAGACCTTCGAATCCGCTAAATATTTAACTCTGCCAGACATGCCAATATCTAGTGTTTCAAACATGCAATTCAATCATAGCTTCTAAATGCTTATGTGATCAATGCGTAAATTTTGTTTGTATTCTACGTAATTCCAGTTTCATGAATGTTGTCGTTAAGCCTTTTCTCCAAAAATCTTTACTTTCTGATAACGTAAAGATTTATATTGAGTTTTTAACTTCCATAAAATCAGAATATATTAAACATCGTCTCGTATACTGTATTCTTCTGGTCATGTTGGGGTTTATCGAAGCAATTGCCAACCGTGTAGCAACCTTTTCGTCTTGCAAGTCAATCGAAGAAAACACTTATGATATAGATGGACCACAGTTGCTGTTTCAGCGACTGAGACTGTGACTGTGACTTAAATACATATCAAGGAAGTGTTCTAACTCATTTCAAACTTACTTCAGATCCCAGAAAACCTCAGATCATTTAATTTCTTCGTTACAGACATGTAATAAACCATAATACTTTCCAAGCGCATTCACAGTTACCATAGCATCGTTGTTTATTTCAAAACAGAGATCCATTTTGTGTCTCTCAGATGGCAATAACATTGAAGTTTTGAAATCAATAAACAACGGATTTTGCTCAGTTACATATTGATGCATGTGTATGCACAGATGACTCAGTAGATGAAGTGCTTAAGAGTGATTTCCCTTTACTGGTGCGGTTTGCTGACGATACTTTTATAGTATTCTATTGATCAGCTTTAAAGCAACATATTGCATGCACAAAATGATTAAGGAAACATTAACTGCTACATTAAACTGACTGGCTTGGAAAGACTGTCCAAGTTCAGCACATTTGTACGAGTATTGGAATTTACATAGAGGTAAGCTTTTATGTTGTGATTAAATGGAAACTTTGTCTTAAATATTTAGAAGTATGTATGAGATGTAATAGCTACTCATTAAACATGAAAATTTCAAACTTAGTTCGGTTGTTTTAAATAATATGGATATTTCAAATTGAACGCTCAGATTTATGATTTTTCTTGAGTATCAGCATGCTATACAGAAATACACGTAAGAATACTATTTAAAACTGAGATACGGATGAGGATGAGAAAATCTGTTGTGATTGAAAAGTATGATAATATCCGAATACACGCTGTCGTTATCACTACCTCAACCTTCTTTATTTGAAGAACTCGTGTTTCAGCTTAAAAATGAAAGACAACAAATCCATTTAAGATTCCCAGTTCAGAATGGTCTTAAATATTTAGGGCAATATTAGAAAAGTTGTTAAATGATGTCTTTTTATTCGAAATTTCTGTCAGGAGCATATTGCATTATACTCTATTGTTGGACTGTTTGATATCAAATGTGTCATTTCATATCTCTGCAAATTGAAGGGTACAAATTAATAATACAGTCTTAAGGATTAATTGACATTTTTTGAACATTATAAAGCATAGTTCCCCAGAAAATATGTGTCGAGATTTGAAGACATCAGGCTGGAAAAGAATCGGTCAGTATATGAATTAAACGTATATTAAATGTCAGTGGAACATAACGTTGTGTTGGGTTCATAGAAGTAATTAAATGTCTTTATTGTAATTTGCGAACATTTTTAGAATTGTGTGATTACAAAGTTCGATGTGCAGATAGGAGAATTGTTTTCTTATGGGGTCATTAATGAGGCACCAATATATCATAACACTTTCAATCTGAAAGGACTTTAAAGTATGAACAATGTTGCGATAACTTAGCGTATGCGTCCATTATACGATTTGCAATTTGGTTCGCTTGATTTAGGCTGTTTCACATGGTCACACATATTCATGTATAAGAAATTTCACTCCTCTAGATTTATTTAAAAATAAAAAATGGCACAATATGATCTATTGTGTGCTGATGTGCCATTAATGAACTTTCAGTCAAACTAAAGCTGCGAAATTTTACCATGTGTTTATGCAACACATACAGCACATGAAGCTACCGTATATATTTAACTGTAAGTCCAAACCCTGACATTTACAAAATAATGTCATTTATTCACCATGGATATCTTTGCCTGGTAATAAACTCACGCATTCTTTGTTAACAAATTTGCTGAAATACTGTAATTAGAAATAATTTTCAATAGCAAACGAACTTCAGCCAGGTTATCTTATGACTCTAATTCTTGAGCATTACCCAGTTCTATTGATGCTTGAAAATCCCATGTTCTGGTGATGACACTGTAATAATTGTGACGTTTATAATCATTGTCAATAAATGTCAAGACAATATTCGGAGCTTCTAGATAAATGTTATTAATTGTTCAGGGCATGGAACAATAAAGCAAGGCTGACTATATCGTTAACACCGGGCATACAGGACAATTATTCTTACCTTGATACACACCTTTAACGTCTATATTAATGATTATTAGTTTAATTCTTTCAATTACTGATACATAAAGTTGGTCATATCAAAACTAAATTTGTATGCTATGGTAGAACTTTGCTATCGCATATTCCCATACTCTTCAATGCCTTGCATCTCAAGAAGCGTTCCCTCACGTTTATAACGCTGTTATTGTAAAGCAAGTATTAACATAATTACAGCTCGCGTAAACGCTTATTCAGACTGTGGTACAACTTGTAGTCATTATTACAGAATAGCGTGTGGAATAACTAGTAACAATGATAAATGTAATGAACCATTCACTTTTTTCTCTATTCTTTGGACTAGAGGATCGAGGCCCAAACGTATTTCAATTTTTAACTTAGGTTTCATGCAATGGTACAACTTGTAGTCATTATTACAGAATAGCGTGTGGAATAACTAGTAACAATGATAAATGTAAAGAACCATTCACTTTTTTCTCTATTCTTTGGACTAGAGGATCGAGGCCCAAACGTATTTCAATTTTTAACTTAGGTTTCATGCAATGGTACAACTTGTAGTCATTATTACAGAATAGCGTGTGGAATAACTAGTAACAATGATAAATGTAAAGAACCATTCACTTTTTTCTCTATTCTTTGGACTAGAGGATCGAGGCCCAAACGTATTTCAATTTTTAACTTAGATTTCATGCAATGGTACAACTTGTAGTCATTATTACAGAATAGCGTGTGGAATAACTAGTAACAATGATAAATGTAAAGAACCATTCACTTTTTTCTCTATTCTTTGGACTAGAGGATCGAGGCCCAAACGTATTTCAATTTTTAACTTAGGTTTCATGCAATGAAGAAAAATAAAAAATTATCACTATCGACTTTCACATTATAACAGATTGAAGTGCAGCCAACCAGAGTGTGGTTGTAAAAATATTGCTTTTCTAACCATATGCATCTACGAACCATTTGTTTAGCAAGACCTTTTGTTTGTAACGTCCTATTTATACATAATTTTCTGAAAACCCTGTAATAAAAAGACCATCTTTGAGTGAATTCCGAATTTAGGTAATTTTTACATTAAAGGTTGATTTTGTTATATGCTAAATTTCTATGAGTATTTAAATGCGTATATAGTCTTTATATTTTGCACGGCAAAAATGTAGTCCTTCAGTAACGAAACAAATCTCCTGAACTAAAAGTATTCTCATAAAAGCTAATTACATGCTTTTGCCTCTTATATGCATCACTTTTATTGCTTTATTTATCTTTAGTATTACATATGCCCCAAAACAGAGTACATGTTTGTCTGTCTATCTTTACCTCCATCTATGTGTGCATATGTGGCACATATATGTTGCATATGGAAAAATGTATTGCTACACACATTAATTTTAAGATTATCTATAATCTATTAACCAGTTACCATTCTTCACTCCACTCCACCCCAACCACTCCACACCACACCACCTTACTCACTCCACACCACACCACCCCATCCCACCTCACGCCACTCCACCCCACCCCTGTCCAAGCATTAATTACAGTAAAATTTCAATTTATCATAACCGTCTCTACCCAGAATAAGGAAGGTTGTGGGTTCAATCCCCGGCAAAGTCATGCCAATGACAAAAATAGTATTAATAGCTGCCTCGATTGGCGCTCAGCATTACAAGTTAGTATTACGACTGGCCGGCTTGGTGTCACGATAAGGTGACTGGGTGGGACATCATGCTACATGTCTGTGGGATGATGCCCTAGTGCTAGACATCACAATAAATTGCCACACTGCAGCCATCATAGCTGTATGACTTAAAAAGTGTTAAAGCAAAGTTAAAAATCTAAATCACACACACACACACACACACACACACATGTTTCTAAATTATATATTTGTTGATATATTAAATACTGGCTGACAGTTGTAGGACTGCCTTCAAACTCATTACCCAAATCGATGTTATTTAATCACTAAAAGACGAAAATAAGCCGAGCGAGTCTACTGGGTTACCTAACATAATGGTATATTTTTAAAAACTTCGTTTTTGTTGGGTGGGTGGGTATGTCTGACTAAATCAAGATGTTGAAGACAAAACAAAAAAAAACAATTGTTCTATTTTCGCAAAGAAATGAAGCTTTAAGTTTTTCAAAACTTTCGATATGAACAACTGGCGTAAAGGTTTATATTATAATATTATAACGCTGAATAAAAACAGAAAAATATCATGTGGATTATCATATTTATTTAGACGTATCGTCCTAGATTCAGGTGCTCGTCGAACGTGCTGAAAGCGGGGACAGATAGGCATTATCGGATATCTACCATGACTTATGCCAGAAAAAAAATATTAATTTCGTAGAAGATGATTTAGGTAAAAATGTTACGGAATAAAGCATTCTCTCTCAAAGCCTGCAATGACGCAGATAAGCAATATATGGAAAAACAATAATGCTATAAAACATTTGACCAGTCAACATCCTTCACATACCAGCAAAAATACATTAGAACATCATTTGATTAGAACCATCTAACTATATACCCAGAAAATTTGGTTTGTCTAATTTTTTCGATCCAGCAGGTTGAATACAGCGCTATAGGCGTGGTTAAAACGAAGCTCTTTTATGTCCTCCAATATATTTCCCTATTTCTTTTGTCCAGAAATTCAACATTTTTTTTAACGAGTCCTCAACAGCTCATTGTCCATCCTCTGTTGATTCAGCTCCTAAACGCCTTATCATTTTCACTTTTACTGATATTATTCATTTTTCTTTCCATTATCTGGACAATTTCCCGTACTTTTGCATGAGTATACTAATGACAGCTGGTCCCGTTTTCTTTTCAAAAAACTTCTTGAAGTTAAATTCAGGCTCAGTAACAGTTATATCGTCTTAGACATGAAGTGCCCGCTGCGGTTCTATATTAATTTTCCACGCAGCTGCATATCAGCGAGCATTTCAGAATCCTTTATTGCTGATGTTGAAAACTTGTGCGACATCAAATTTACAGCGTATCCGTATCTCTGTGAAGCTGGTGGAAATATTTACAAGCAATATAATGCTTCAAGATGTGATAACTGCAAACATCTTCGTATCAAGGTTGATATACATTAGAGTTATACATAAGTAGGATAATACTGAAAAATAAACTTAGAACTTACCCATATTCCCACTCCAAGTTAGATTTCAGTTGCCAAATATATGGTAAAAGAAGCTAACTTAAGTAGCTTTAAATATCGTACCAGAACTTGCGAATACAATGATATGCACCAAATGTCAAAATCTATGTAAGTATTTAATGATACCCAATCTTTTCTAAACAAATATGGGGTTTTAGACATTAAAAAAACAACTTAGAATAGTGGATCTCATTGAATTTTATATGTATATTTGTGACCATGTACAGTTATTACGTTTGGAAATTGAGGTTTAAAAGAGGAGAGTTTGGTTTCAAGTTGTAATCATTACCCAAAGAATGAGCTTCACGCCGAAAATTAATTCATAGATATAATATTATATATAACTGCTTCCTGTGTATCACCACACAGAACAATCTCTTAGTCAAATCAATTAACTAGATCATATCTAATATTGCGAAAGCGTGATGTCTGTCTACCGGGTTTTACCAAACACGACATAATTTGCTTGAATACTTTACCACTTGTATTTACAGCATGAACATTTAAAAGCATGCCAGTATAAAGATGGGTACAATACTACGCCCTACCATAAACTATATAACATAAAAAACCATAGAAGTATTAAGATTTGCGAATGTGGATATGTGAGAAAGCTTGCCAGTAGCTTCTCGTGGGTCATTGGTTCTTTCCTCGGATTTCACGGTTTCTTCCTCCACCATTAATACTTGTTTCCATGTATAGCCTATCATGTGCTGAAAAATGACGTTAAACCCAACAACAACAACAACAACAACAATAACAACAACAAAATCAATAACCAATCAAGTAATAAATTTTCCAAAATATAAATTTATTTCCATAAAATATAAATCAAAGTGAAAGAATTTAAATTAACTTACTGAATGAATTTAGAATATTATCTTAAATATACTATCAATTTCACATTATTTCCCAAACGATTCAAAGGTATTCCGAATGAAGGTTATAATGCCCTTTTTGTGTTATGCTCGCACTACTGAAGAAACATTACTTTAATATCCAAAAAGTTTACTTTAAAATAATCCAGTGAAAGTTAAATGTCACTACAGTCCTTGAATGCTTCACGTAATCCAATGAAATTAATTAAATATGCAAGTCATTGCCTAATTCAAAATAATCTATCAAGGTACTGTCAGTTAGAAAAAAAATGATTTCCTTTCAAGACTTTTACAGAACTGACAATACATGAAAATTTGTAAGGCATTGCTTTAAGTCACTTATATAGTCACCTAATGCGTATCAAAAAAACAAATATGAATCACATTTCAATATTTGTATTGTGAAATATCTAGATTACCAACAGTACTTTTTGAATCAGTATTAATCGAATCAGCAGCTAGAGCCAGCTGATATATCCCCAATACAAATGTACTCTCTTGATCACGCTATGACCTACATTAAACTAAGGCGTGGTTACATTGACTGAATGAGTTGTTGACACGATCGTGACAACTCGACCCTGATTTATGAATGGGGAAGTACAGGACAAAACAAGTGCGCATATGAACATCGCATGATTCTTCGTAATCTTAGAAGAAAAAAAAATATATTTACCTAGCACTTACAGATACGCTAGCAAATAATTAGGACAAGGCATTTTTGTTTTAATCCAAAATTTTACGGAAAGGTGGATTCCCAACATTTAATTTGAACACTGCGTTGGCAAAGATGTAAAAATTGTATTTAAAGGATCATAATTATAAGTATATGCATAATATTTAAAATTAATTTGAGATAAATACAACCGTCTTGTACATATAAATCGATAGTATTTCTAACTATTTTGTCATGAATAACGACAATATTATGTTAGTCATTTAACTAATGCCAAGATTCTACGGGAATTTTCGTACAACTTTCAGTCCTTACTGACGAAAAACTACCGACATAAACCACGCACATCTCTCTCTCTCTCTCTCTCTCTCTCTCTCTCTCTCTCTCTCTCTCTCTCTCTCTCTCTCTCTCTCTCTCTCTCTCTCTCTCTCTCTATATATATATATATATATATATATATATATATATATATATATATATATATATATATATATATATATATGTGTGTGTGTGTGTGTGTGTGTCTTTGTGTCTTTGTGTGTATAATGTTGCTGTTGTTTTTGTTGTTGTTGTTTTTCTGGGCATGATACATGCCATCGAGTATATATGGTTAAAAAAAGAACTCGGATAAATCACAGGAAGAACCATCAACCCACGGGAAGCTACTATCAAGCTACTTTCTCGCACATTGCCTCTTGAACACACACACACACACACACACACACAAACACAATCATACATACATGCATGCATGCATGCATACATACATACATACATACATACATACATACATACATACATACATACATACATACATACATACATACATACATACATACATACATACATACATACATACATACATACATACATACATACATACATACATACATACATACATACATACATACATTAAGGTTATTGTCACCTAACCTACGAACATTTTGCTATGAAAATTAAGTGTGTTCGTATTGGCCATTAAAAATGCAGACGTGATTCAAAATTGGCAAAACATTTTTATTTAAAACTCGGCACCGCCGAGGGCCTTTGCAAATAGACGGCAACAACTTTGAATCGTAGAGTTCCTATGCTGAGTAAAATACAAAAACAGCCGTATAAAAGCATTGAAAATTATCAGCTTCTAACTTCTAGTACAGTGCTAATGCTATTAATTCCATATTCTTTGTAAATATCATCAACTCCGTAATACGTGTCAATAAGATCAACTCCGCCTTCTGTATCGATACATTTAGTTCCTTCTTTTTTCTGATCTGTGCGCAATGGTTGAAAAATAAATTTATTTTTATTCTATCGGCTTAGTAGTTCAGGCAACGAATGGATTGTTAAATGAATTGAAATTCATTATGCAGGGAATATGGCTTTATCAACAATCCGTTCTACCTGAATGTTAGTTGTCATGCAAACAAAAAAGCCCTGAATGGAGTATGCTTTATGCTGACTTTGTTTAAACAGTTTTCAATATATTGATTAATTGATATTTAGTATTTTCTTTGATTTTTCAGTTGATGCATTATTTTAAACACAAAAGTTTCAGGCGAATATCGCGAGCACTTGTAAATGAAGTAAAAGTTATATCGTCGGATTCAAAGACAATTAGTGACGACATGTTATTTTCACCTTTTCTTTCGTAGCCTTTCTAATTATATGGTATACTAAATCTGTTCTATATCGATCTGAATACAAATCTACCCTTGCAGCTAAATGTTAATTAACTGAAAATACCTAAAAATATAAAATATGAAAAATACCTAAAGATATAAAATCCGAACAGACTTGTTCAGAAAGCAATATTTTGTTGCTGTCTGGTTTGCTGTCATATAAACCACGACATTGCTTTTGCGTCTGAGACGTTTACAGGTAACTTCAGCTGCCAAATCAATAAATTATGGTAAAACATATATGTGCAATTTATGATTATAATTAAATGTCTCTGATACTTAGCTCTTCATTGCCGAGACTATGTTCAAAATAAATTGTTTCTCCCTAAGTCTTATATTCTAAAATCATTAGCCTACACCGTTCATTACCGAACTATTCATAATGTCACTTGCCTTAAACATATTTAACACCTGAATAGGCATGTACTCATTGCAAGCAAAATATACTTATAGTAGGAATTGCGCATGAACTATTCCTTCTATACGATGAGTTATGCTGTGTAGCATCGAAAGCGATCGATACAATTCATTGAAAATGTGTTATGTCAGTCTTCAACATTACATATCAGAGTTTTAAGGTACCGATCCTGAAATATCTAATCATTTATTTGAAAGTCCAAAAGAATAATGCATAAACGATGAATGAATATGAAAGAACACTGGGGAAGAACGAACCATAATTGATTGATGAACGAATGTTAAAAGGTTCATACCAACAATTGTTAGCTTCAAGCGACCATGATAAACCGTCAAGGACATAATGGTGAACGATAAATAATGAACTGTAAACTACAACTGAAGAAAGAAATAAGATTTCTGATTTTGCTTTCTTTGTTTTCTCTTGTTTTGTTTGGTTCGTTTTGGTTTTTCTGTGTTTTGTTTTGGTCTGAAACGATTGCACATCCGGGTAAATAAAAAAATGAAGGAATCAAGATCCATCCACTGAAAATTCTCTTCTGCTGCCGAGAAATCTATAAAAAGCGTATTTTTCGTCTCCTACACCAATTAAAAAGTCGGAGAATGCTTTTCTATTTGTCTTACCATCATATGTTTGCCGAGTATCCTTTGAATTCTAACGTCAGAAAGCCCCCTTGAACAATAGTTCTAAATCAAATTCGTTATTTTCACTCAAAATTGTTTCACCGTCCACCTTTTGTAACTGATAATGTCAACGGTTGTAAATGAAAGTACAATGTTAATAAAAACAACTGCAAACAAGCCGACCAATAATGATTAAAAAGTGAATATCTTTTCCGTCATAAAAACTATATAATAATAATGACACGGAAAAAAATATGTTAAATCAATTTTAAAAGTGATCTATTGCTTATCTTAGGTACCAACACGCAAGAAAATTATAAAAGGAAAACGTATCATGTTCCCAGATTAATTTGATTGCGAAGTCTCTTAGACAAGTTTGCAGATGCATATCAAAGTCATTCGTAAAGATACGAAAACGAAAAATGAATGACTTTGAAAAAAACAATAATCAATGCGAATGTTATATATTCAATGATTATGTACTTGATAAAATGGCAAACTAAAAGAAATGCATTAAAAATAAACTTAAATATCTCAGGATATGTACGCTCTGAATAAGACCGGAAAACTGATTTATCAAAATACAATTAGGCTTCTGATTGATTTAGTTTACATAAAACATATTTTGGTTTAATAGTTTGGTAAGAACTGACCGAACCATAAAAGCGTACTTTGCGTATAAAAGTAAGATTGCATTAAATCGGTCTACGTTGACTTTCCTCGTTTCAAAGATTCCTTTTTCATGTAATGCCTACAAAACAGAGAGAGAGAGAGAGAGAGAGAGAGAGAGAGAGAGAGAGAGAGAGAGAGAGAGAGAGAGAGAGAGAGAGAGAGAGAGAGAGAGAGAGAGGGTCGTGTTGAATACATGTCTTGAAGTATTTCGTAATTTTTTTTGAGTGGATACTGAAAGTATTTCAAAGATATTTTCTGCGCAGGTCTAAAATGACTTAGAAACCTTTGCATACCAGTATCGGATTAAGTCTAGACGAATAAAGACGTACAAACCCTTTGTACTGGCTGGATTAAGACTAGATAATAGAGATTTTACTCCATGATGAGACATGATATCATCAGACGGTTTTCATCACATTTATGTAATGTTTGTACCTGAAGTCTGTTGTCAATGGATACTTTATGTAGAATCTACCATATACGGATCATGTTATAAACCTTATATTGGACGTTGTTAGATTCTTACATTGCATGATTAAATAAATGAATAGACAATTTTAGAGAGGATGTTCTGCAGGCAAATGTAATTTAAAGTCTTGAAAAATAAAAAAATTCTGATCCAAAGCAATATTTTATAAGACAAATCTCTGCTATTTAATTCAACAACAGGATGGAATAGCGACATAATCCGGTATACTTTACATTAAATATGCACGTATGCTTAATCAATACCTTTAAAACAGAACATTTAAGTCTTTGTGTTGCTCTCCTCCTTGATTGAATCCTGGTAATTTAAGATCGATAGTAATCCCCCCAGGATATTGTGAGTGAGTTAATATATCGATTGAGACTGAAGAACCCGAACTTCATTTGCCGCACTCTATGGAGTGGACATGATATTGCTATTTACAGTGCTTCCAAAAGGAGTGGCATTGCAAAATACGATTAAAAAACAACTGTATATTCTGCCCGAAAAATATCTTTTTATCTTTTTCCATAAACCTTTTTGTTTGAAAATCGAAATAGCGGAAACCATAGATGAAAAATTTACTGATATAATGCAATAGGACATAAGAAAAAGTTCAGGATTTCGTTCCATAAATATGCATAGAAATAAACTTGCTCAGTAAAAATGAGTACTCGTAATACTAGAGAGTACCGATTGAAGTCTGTCAATGACTAAACTAACATTACCTATTGTTATGCGTCACCCATAAAGTGTTGTATATGTGTAATACTCCACGCCAAAATAGTACACATTTATTTTTTAAAAACAGAAAGGATTAAACATAATAATACAACTTGTAAGTAGCAATTTCTACCTCATCACAATCGCGTTTAGCAAATATGGATAAATTGTGTGTGAATCAGTGTTAATTGTATTAATTAATTAATTAATTTAATTAACATGCTATTAAGTCTGTTCACAACTCACCCAAACTGCATCAATCCAATCATGAAATATATTTAAAAAAATATGTCTTTATTTTAGTACGAATACAATCATTTATTTGAAAAAATGCTTTATGATCCTATGCACAAACTTTTTAAAACGTCGCTGTCCCAAAATTAGTGTAAAAGTTCCTTTTATCGCTGTTGTAATGCAGTTGTCAATGACATTTAAACAGAATGGCTAAATCCAATGCAAATCCACGTCAGGTGCCTTTAAAAATATATACTCAAAAGAAAATCTACATTTTTAGGAAGACTTTGAGTGGAAGCATCCTGTAGTTTTACTAGTAACAATATACTATTTCCATAAATCCTCTAAGCAAATTACCTAGACATCTTCAATGGATTGCTCAATTCGACTTGAAAAAGTCATATTCTCCATGGACAGCTAGAAACAATGACATGAAAATGTGTTTTTAAATTTGAAGTTACAGCAAAAAGTATGCACAGAAATGTAGTGTATTATCTTTATGAACGCATGACATAAAGGGTAAAATTCTTGTGTTTTGTGCAAAATATTAAGACATTTACATTATATTTATTTGTTTGTTCGAAAAGCGCATTAAAGACTCCCTAACGTTGAGAAATATATTTTACATACAATAAATGCATAAGCTACAAGAGGTATTATTTCACAATGTATTCCGAAGTGTGCAAATTTGAAGTTCATTCAGTTTATTACAAAAGGAACGACGCACCCATCCTAATATACCTATGATATATATTTAATAATCTACACATGCTTTCATAGAATTAAGTAAATATTCGTGACAGATCGAATATCTAATATACAGGTGATCTCTTTGAAATTACCGACTTCTTTTGAAGCCGTTTGATTATTTTTATGGTAAGAACATTAACTGATTGGAGGCGAAACTTCTCCTTATATTAAATTACAATATACCACCTGATGCTTGCACTGAAAGACCAATTTACACACGTGTATCACCCTATGTAAATAACAGCATCCTTAAAGAAATGCATATCTAGGTAAACCTTACATGATTAATGCTCGACGCACCTATACATGTATAAATATCAATATTTGACGCTACTCTAACACATGTTCAACATGAACTGTCGATAATATCTGTCATAAAACGTTTTTGGTATGACGTGAATAACAATTTTGCTGCTGATTCTAAACGTAATTTGTTTTTTATGAGAAACATACAATTGTGAAAAATGAAATACTTTGCAAAAACATCATATCAAAAGTCATAATAGTCTGTTGTAGTCGTTTCTTTGCCTTTATTCCATTCCTACCGAAAAGGCAGAATTCCTTAACATTCCTGCCAAAATGAAGAGCACCATAGTCTCTACTATGATTGAGACAAACGTGCATTATTTATTCTAAAAGTATATCATGGATAAATCGCTTCCAAATTCGGAAATCATGAATTTTTATCCTTCTTTAATATAAATCACTTTTTTTAAAAAAAGCTATAGATAGTTTATTTCTATATCTGTTTTCAAACTAAATAGTATATATCACAATTATTATTTTTATCCATAGAAGTCGAAATTTTGTGTTAGGTTCACAACATAGTTAACAGGCAGCTTGGAGCTAAATTCTGCGTTTAATCATAGCAGACATATCTATTATATACCTTGAATTCCGTTTGATCATTTGAGAATATATATTGTATACCTTGAAAATAACATTGCTAGGGTGGTTTTATAAACAAACAACAATTTGATATATGGATACTTTTAGCAATCGAATTGCGATCGTGCATAATAATTTATATATTAATGTGGCTTCACAGTAGTCTGTTGCTACAAATCACCTCTCTCTCTCTCTCTCTCTCTCTCTCTCTCTCTCTCTCTCTCTCTCTCTCTCTCTCTCTCTCTCTCTCTCTCTCTCTCTCTCGTAATTTTGTTTAGCCACCAGTTTTGTTTCCCCTAAACACTTTGATTAGACTTTGTCGTACACATTTCTCTACTACCGTGCGTAGTATACTTTCAATGGGTTTGCTTTCACGTTTCTTCTACAATTTTAGGTATATATTATGTCTCTTGACATCACTAATAATTTTATAAGTCCTATACTTAACTAATTACAGCTCTTATGTGACACAAATTGACATCCGTGTAATAATTGTTATCCAGTTTTCAATACTATTTTTATCAATATCTTGTTTGCTTTTGGCGGAGAATATATGTCATCTATATTGCTCAGACATGAAATTATATTTTGGAGTACGAAAATGAATTCCAAGGAAGCTGTAAATTGTTTTTCTCTTTTTCTTTCGAGTTGCTGACTTGCTTAAAGCTTGACATATATGAAATCAATATTGAGCGCTCTTTTTCCCATTTTCATATTCTCACTTCAATACACAATAAAACACACACTTTATGGTAAAATATGACTTAAGAGTGCACACTGTCCTGTCAATGTTTAATTTTAATTCATTAATTTCAAATATTTAATGAGATTATGAAGAAATGAAATGCCCTTATCTGGTTTCAATCATCTGCAAAGATAATAAATCGATTGTTTAGAATAGATCTGAAAATTTTTCAAAGGCAAGAACAAAGAAATATATAAATAACTTATCTTCCAAGGCAGCGGCATTGTGCCATACAACTTAACTATGTAGAGTAGATGATATCTGGACGCTCACGTTCACATTTTAATAACTTATTGTATGAACTTCATATAAAAAGTGTGACTATTGATGACGGTAACATCATTGTTAGACTTCATCCTCGTTCGGTATCTTTTGTTTCGTTCATTAAGGTAGTTTTGTTTCTTAATCAGTCATATACTTGTTGATTTATACCGTTAAGGGTGAATATTTCAAATGCATGATAATCAAAGCGACCTAGTTTCTGTGAAGTGTGAGTTGTATTTGTGTGCAATGAACCTATCTTGCCCTTAAGTCCTTTTATATATTGAAAACCGTACGAGGTATCTAAATTCAAAGCTGGGTAAAATTGTCTGTGATAGGGATACTGTTGTTACATACGAACAGAATAATCTACTGCATATAGGAAATGACTGTAGTTTAATAATTTTAGAACTGGACCCCTTCTTCCAATTTAGCAAACACTGCCCATTTTGGCTCCACCAGACAGAGCTGGTTCAGTTTAATTAGATTTACAACTATACAATTAGGATTTTCTCATCTGAAGAGTCCACATATACTGGCTCTCTAGGTCTATTTATAAGTTCATTTGTACTTCAATTTACAATTGTCCACATTTTTATTTTCTGCCTTAGAACACAAATACCATAATGTTATTCAAGGGGATAGAAGATTCCATTTTTAAACAATTCATTTAGAATGAGCCGTTAATGTCTATGTATTGATTTTTGTTTTGTTTGTTTTTGTGGGTCTTTTTGTAATAAAAATCTTGATATTTGACCCTGTATTTATATCTAACTACAAACCAGTTGGTCTATATCGCTAATAATTTATTCTTTTATGTTAAATTTATTCTCTTTAAAACATATATACAAATGGTCAAGAACATTGACTTTTCCAATCGATGAATGAGACCTGATATATATATATATATATATATATATATATATATATATATATATATATATATATGTATATACCAAAAGAAATAGTGTTTTATTCTTTGTTGTCATGCAATTCTGAATTAATATATTTCATTAAAACATTTAAAGCCATCAGTGTTTTCCTAGTAATAATGATATTTATGCCAATATTTGCGTTCCAAATTTGTTGTTCTTCTATCGAATCACATGCGAATCAACAAATATTTTATTTCTTTTGTAAATTTGACACAGTTTGTATTTTTATCGAGTTTTTTTCGTGATTGATTCATGAACCAAAATCTTTTGAAACATTTAGTTACTCGTTAAACACAAAATAAAGAAAATACGTCTTTGACATCTTTACGAACCTATTTGAGATTCATTTCTTGCTATACTTTTATCAGGACTTAGTATCATTAATTATACTGGATCCGAATAGTTTTTGACTAATATGACTATAAACATACCTAGACAAATTCTTTATAAATATGGTATATATTTGAGGATATTTTTTTAAAAAAAATTAGAATACATTTGATATGCACAAGATGTCACTATCCTCCAATTTTGTGATCACTTTCTCTAATTTTTCAGATTTTGGTGGTATCTTTCTCGTCGCAAAAATAATCAAAAAGTCAGATGAAATACATTTATTTGGTGATGGTAGTTTTTAATTTTATGGTCAGAACCCAAGTCAGATGTTGTGCTAATTAAATTATTGTACAACCGTCTAGGTTCCTGTAACTTTAATCCATAAAAGTAATTTAGATACTTCTTTTTTCTAAAAAAAAAAACAACTTGTGCACTTTTAAAATTGATTTAACATATGTGTCCTTTATTCTACAATAATCCCAGTTGTCGTTATCATATACATTTGGTATATATGTTAATGTCCTTTTTATTTATGCCATTCCAATTGGTTTTAAAAAATTATATTCTCTTTGATAAATGTTATCAGATATATTAAATTCATTTTCACACATGTTTTGTATGGTACCTTTATTGGACATTTATTAAACCAATGCTTATATTGATCAAGGTTATTTTTCTGTGACCTATATAGACAATCTCTGGTTGATTTTTAATATATTAATAGATTACATATCATGAAAAAAGTATTACTAGTATTTTGAACATCAATGTAATGTTGCCTTTATATATTTTACCATTCAGCTAAATAAGAATGAATCTCACCGCAGGAATGGTTCAACTTCTTAAAAAGAAACCCTGGCTAATGACATCGAATAAATTCTGCATTCTTTTTGAGATCATTTTTAGTTTACTTTTCCATAATAAGTCTATTAATTTCTATTCTCATTGGATGACAAACTAGATCGACTTGTAGTCTCCTTTACTCAGTAGCTAGTAATTTATCTTAATTCATTTTAACTGTTTATTACAGAGTTATATTTTTCAATTTGTCCTGGATTCATGGAAGAGTCCGTTTTTGATAAAGGACTATGCACATGGAAGCCATCTCATGTCATAGATAAACGAACATCGTCTGCATCGTCTAGTTTTCAACAGATACTTTTATTTTACTTAACTTGTCTGTTTATAGTTGATTTGTCTCACGAGTAGAGAGTATTTATTTTCTTTTTTTTCTCGTAAAAGATCTTTAAAGCCAATGTTTAACAGAACAATTCAAGCCAACGTAGTAAAGGTCTTATGCATCGGAATCAATTTTTTTTAAAAGATTCTTTGAAAACTTAGCAAAAATATATGTTTTCTTGAAATACTTCAATGCATATTTTGACATTTTCTGATTTATACTTTACCTACAGTGCATCCAAATTAACATGATTATTTTCCATGAAAAAAAACAAAAAAAAACAATTTTTATTCTATTTTTAAAGTATCGATTGCAATTGTCCTTTCCCAATTTTGGTTGACCTTGAAACTATTACAGTTAACATGGAACCGCCTACCCAAATGTTTCCACAAAAACTGAAACTTAAAAAAATACTTGTATAATAATAATAATAATAATAATAATAATAATAATAATAATAATAATAATAATAATAATAATAATAATAATAATAATAATAATAATAATAGAGGAATGACAATTTTAGTTTAGATTTCGGGTAATGATATCGGCCAATCGTATGAGAAAAATGTAAAAAGTAATTAATTGATATTGTTCTGGAAATAATAATGTCACTAGTGTTGAGTAGACCACTTGCTGTGGATGAAGCAAGTGAATAATCTAGTAATAACATTGGCGATGCAATTAGAGAAGACAGTACCATAAATGAAGCTCATAAAGAAGAAATTAATTGGAAAAATGTTTGAGTATGATAGGTAAAACTAGTAAAAATAGACATATATCCGCCTAACAATTAATTAATTTGCAATATATAATGATAGCGATTCCCTGAGGAGTTATATTGTTAAAAGGATAAAGAGCCCATAGGGTTAATACGCGAGGACGGTACAATAATTGTACATAATATCAGATTTAAAAACGAAGAATTATTACATTTGTAATTTTTGCATGTGAGCGCACAATGGATGATCAGTTTCCAGAGGGTTTGCTCTGTAACATTATCATCTATGGTACAGCATACTTTATTATTTATTGAATGGTATATTACCATACCATCCAATAAACGATCATCTGGTATAACGTTGGTTTAGGTTAACAAACAATATACAATGACACACACACTCACACACACACACACACACACACATACATACATATATATATATATATATATATATATATATATATATATATATATATATATATATATATATATATATATATATATATATATATATATATATATATGGCCCCGAGTGGCCGAGTGGTCTAAAGCGCTGTCCGTTACGGATCACTGCCATCTCACCTCTATCTGCGTGGGTTCGAGTCTAAGATTCGGCGAATGTGGATATGTAAGAGAGCTTGCCAGTAGCTTCTCGTGGGTCGGTGGTTCTTTCCGGTGATTTCCCGGTTTCTTCCTCCACCATTAATACTGGCCGCCATGTATAGCCTTTCCTGTGCTGAAAAATGGCGTTAAACGCCACAACAACAACTTAAATATATATATATATATATATATATATATATATATATATATATATATATATATATATATATATATATATATATAGGAAATAAACTGACGACGAACAGTACGAAACTAGTAATTAACTAGCCTAAGCGCTTTCGACTCTTAATGAGTCTTTTTCAAAGGCAAATACAAAACATAGTTACGACAAACAAATAAACACAAAAACGTTGCGTTTGTAAACCTCTACATTTCTATCTTCACATGTGTTAAAACTATAAATACAACCAGCTTGTGTAGACTAGTTGCGGAAACTGAAAACGTTGTATAATTCCCTAAAAGTCTACAAGCCAAAGCCATGAGAGGGTTGAGAGGGTTGTTATTCGCCATATGATTTGTATTCTTTATATATATATATATATATATATATATATATATATATATATATATATATATATATATATATATATATATATATATATATATATATATATATATATATCACCATCATCATCGTCATCATCATTCAACGACCGTGGCCCCTGCTGGGGCATAGGCCGCCAACAAAGTCTCTGCAGCCATCCCGGTCTTGAGCAAGTCTTTTCAGCTGTCTCCATGTCTTCTTTAGATGCCGCCGCCAGGTGTTTGTTGGCCGGCTTCTCTTCGTTTTCCCCAATGGGTTTCAGGTAAGTGCTTCCCTGGTGGTACTGGATGCAGGATTATGGAGTGTGGCCTATCCATCTCCAGCGTCATTGGAGAATTTCTTCCTCTGCAGGCTGTTCGTTACCGATTTTGTCTGGCCAGCGCATTCAGAGGGTTTTACTGAGGCAGGTATTTGTGAATGTCTGGGCTCTTTTCATATATGATGTGATGGATTTCCACGTCTCAGTTCCATAGAGTAGGACAAGTTGGTCGATGGTGTTGAACATTAAGATCTTGATATTAGTTGTCAGTTCTGTAGATGAAGAGACATTTTTCTGCTAGCAGAATGCTGTTCTTGCCTTGCCTATAAGGGTCTTAATATCAGCATCAGTTCCACCCTCTTTCTGAACTGTGCTGCCCAAGGTAGGCGAAGCTTTCCACAATTTCCAGCTCCACACCTTCCAGCCTGAATGGTGTTTAGTTTGCTGTGTTGACCTTCGGGATCTTGCTCTTTCCTTTATTTATATTACGACCAGTGTTTGCTGATGTTTATGCAATGTTGTTGGTCTTTTCTTGCATCTATTGTTGAGTGTGGGAGAGAATAGCCAGGTCATCGGCAAAGTCAATGTCGTTCAGTTGTGTCCAAAGGGTCCACTGTATGCCATTTTGTTTGTGGGCTGTTGATGGCTTCATTATGCAGTCTATCACGAACAGAAAAAGAAAGGGTGACAACAAAAAGTCTTTGTCTCACTCCAATCCTTATTTGGTAGGCGCTGATAAGTTGCCGGCCATGGACTACTCTACACGTCATTCCCTCGTAGGAGTTCCTTATGATGTTTATGATTTTTACTGGTATTCCATATTACCTTAGCAGCTTCCATAGTGTCTGTCTATCTACGATGTTGAAGGCCTTTTCGTAGTTGATGAAGTTGACCCTAAGCGGCGAGGTTCATTCCAATGACTTTTCCAAGTTTATGCGCAAAGCTGCTCTCTGGTCAATGAATGGCCCAATTTTGAGAAAACCAGCTTGTTGATCTCGAAGCTTTGGGTTTACGGCGTCTTTTGAACTGTTCGGTAGGATTTGACTGAAAACTTTGCCTGGAATGGATATCAGCATTATACATCTGTAGTTGGATCAGGAGCTGAGGTCACCTCTCTTTGGAAACTTGATGAGATAGACTTATTCCCAATAGTAAGCGATTTGTTCTGCTTCCCATATTAGGCTGAAGAGCATCTTCACGCTGAGCTCTATGTCTGCTTTCAGTTTCTCTGCTGGAATACTGTCTGGTCCTGCCGATTTTTGCCATTTCGCATTTGTTTGATGGCTGTGTGTAGCTCTTCTTTGGTCGGTCTTCTGCAGTTAATCGGCAGGTTGCTGCCAGCCGGATGGATATCTGGTGGTTATAGAGGAGTTGATCTGTTTAGTAGTCCTTCGAAGTGCTCCATCCATCTATACCTCTCTCCCACTTCATCAGGTATTATCCTTCCTTCACGGGTCTTTTCAGGCTTGCTAAATGTTCCGTACATCTTCGTGATGGTAGCATACAAATTTCACATGTTTTCCTGTGAGTTGTTTACTCGGCTTCTCTCTCTCTCTCTCTCTCTCTCTCTCTCTCTCTCTCTCTCTCTCTCTCTCTCTCTCTCTCTCTCTCTCTCTCTCTCTCTCTCTCTCTCTCTCTCTCTCTCTCTCCGGTCAATACATAGTTCCGCTTGTCTTCTTTGATCTTTTTGTGCACAAGCCGGTTTATTTGAGAGTATTCTTCCTGAGCTTTGATCTTTCTAGCTCGTGTGAGGATGTTCTTAACTAATTCCTTCATCCGTTTCCTTGTCTCTATCTTTTTCAAGATTTCTACAGATATCCAGTCCTTCTGGTTGGGTTCCCTGATCCCCATGACTTGTTTAAAGGTTGATGTTAATACCTCGCTCACACCTTATCATTTGTTTCTTGTAGTTTCTTCTTTTAGCAAAATCCTACAATATCTGCTAGAATTATATATATATATATATATATATATATATATATATATATATATATATATATATATATATATATATATATATATATATATATATATATATATATAACACTTACAATGACATTAGGGGGCAATCAAAAGTGTGCCTTAAAAAATGTGGACTATGTTCAAAAAATCTTTGGACAACACTGTAAGCACCACGGATGAAATTTTCCATGCAGACGTTGCAGGCATATATTTAGCATGCATCAATTTGCTTGAAAACCATACCTATTACAGTGAGAATCCACCGAGAACTATAATACCAGAACCTTGTCAACATTTACCGCGGTACAAATGAAAATGTAATCATGTATGCTACAACGTGGACTTTGTCTTAACATTCCCGTGAGAATCAATAACCAGATACAGATTACAGTCCAAGTTGTGTAACAAGCTTCAATCGAGTTTTGGTTTCGTTATTGTCAGATGTGACGAAGAGAATGATTATCTTTTGTTATAGCTTGGCAATAATTCAGATAAGATATTTAATGAGTTTCTCAAGGTTACCATGAAAGAGATCCAAGAACATCTATCATGGGCCGCAGATATCAATAAGACTAAATAATTACATTCATAAACTTTCTACGACCAAACATTGCTGACTCTGTGATGGTCTCGTTGTGACTGATGAAATATTTTGTGATTTCTATTACACTACTGGTCTAAGGAAGATGCACATGTTGTGCAAATCTCGGAGACTATGTTGGTACTGATGATTGTTATATGTTTATTGATGTAACAAGCGATTTTACTATCTCGATCCTCTCACTTCATGTTGTCAACAGGAATGGCTTGAGATTTACATGCATCTGTTTGTGGATTTCTTTAGGATTTATCTGGCACACCGCTGATAATGTTCTTGCAAACAAACCCAAATTTAGTTGGATTTGATCTTGCGGTCTTAAACAGTTACATTATGCATAAAATATAAACAATATTTAAGGATGGTCAATGATGCATACCATGCCTGTTGATTGAATTAAATCGGTTGATTCCGAGCTCATATACATTCACAAACACGTACTGCAGAAAGACTGCAACGACGATCCTGAATACTTCTTTGATGTTGATTTGGAGTATCCAGATGAGCTTCAACGCACTCAAAACGATTAACGCCTGAATGAATCTAATGTTTTGGACCAAGATGGGCACATGATCGATCTCCGCGGTGAGATATTAATAAGACAACTGTACTTTAGAGATTGACCTGATATTCAATATATAGAGGGTTTGAAATTGGTAATGATTTAATATTGAATTTATGTTTCATTGGAAATTATTTAGATGGAAAGAATAACGAATAATTTCGTTCATTCTGACAGACGTTGCATCTTTCATTTGTTGTGAATAAAAAAATATCCAACCAAAGCAGAACTAGTATTGACGTTTACAAGTAGATGACATGTTTCTTACAACTATAAATCAAAGAACAATCATTCTTTAGATTAAACAGAACATTTTACACAAAGTTATTATCAACATAGAATTCCAATAAACTTAATTTCGCATTGTTTGATGCACTATTCATTACATTACAGTTGAGGCTCAATGTTTATATAACTTCAAGTCTCACTTTTGCAAACAAACATGTTGTGGCGATATTCGTGTGAAATAATATTTATTGGATGCAAAAGTAGACATATTTATTGTAATGTATTGGTGACCGAATATTTTCGTTCTTTTTTTTTTCGGAACAGTAGTCTACAGAATTTGCAAACAAATTTAATATTTGGCTCAGAATTACTTCATATATTTACAGCTTAAACATACAGTGAATAGATAAACTTCTGTCAGCTTTTGGGAATTATTTATGTTCAGATTCTTCTGTGAAAAGAGATGAGTTTATTTACTTCTGTAAATTAACATTTAAACAATATTTTTATAAGGTGGATTCTAGGCTACAGATATACCTTTTCCCTCAAACCCCACCCACGCATGTAGTACCCATAGTTATACTTGTTTGGTTTTTTTCGCTTGTTTTGTCTTGTGGGTTTGGCCACTTTTTATGTCATAATACGATATACATTACGTAACTAACCCATGTGGGAGTAAATTAGCCATATTGAAACAGTCGATAGTAGGTTTCCCCAATTCCCTTTCGCGAGTCAATTTGAAAAATGGTGACCAAACATGTTCATTGAAAACAAAGAATTCCAGAAAGCGGGTGTTAGAAAAGTTCCCCCACGATCGCATCAAATCAGTAGAGAGAATAATGCGCATTAATTTCATGGACTTATTTGGACAAATCAGAATTACAAAAGTAATATGTTCACGTGTTATAATAAAAAAGATATGAAACTGCACACACTTTAGGCAAAGTGTACCGACTATGTAATAAAATGACTATTGTACCTAGACGTGTGATATGATTTACATGGCATAATATGGAAACAGCTTCGCTATGTTGCCCAGAGACTGTATAGGTGCACCAAAGGTATCCATCGCCTTGTCTTTACGTGTGGTGCACTAATCTCTAAACAACTAAATAGCATTAGGAACGTTGCTCAGGATAGGTTAAAACCTCTGTGATTGCGAGCGGTTCAATCGACTCCTGCACCGCGAGTAGAATCAATAACGATTCAAACTTCCATCATCAGAAACAATATCCACGCTAGTCAGTAAAATTATCAATGAATCTGCTGAGCAGTGTGTAGACTAATCAATCATTGTATATCAAGCAATGGATATTGGATTATGATTATGGACTGGGCCTGGACACAAACAGCGACAAAGAGATATAAGACGAAACCGATAATGTGTATCCTAACTCGCGTTTTGTGTCGATGTACCGGTGAAAGCAGTTCGTAGTGTCTGCGATTTTCAGTATTATTCGTACCTGGTTAAGAGATCCAGATCACCTGTCGTGAACAGATTTACCAGTTCATAATGCATCTAGGTAAAACAAAAATTCTCTTAAAAATTGATCGAAATTAGTACAACGCGACGATACTGATTTTGCCCCTGATACACTGTTTGGGTTAGCATGATTTTGTTCAGCAGCGCGTATTATTTTGATGAAAAGGAAATCAAAGCATTATGAGCATCGTTGGAAAATATGGACCTGTACAATCTGTGATCCACATGTAGATTTACGTTTGTGTAGATGGGCAACTTCTCGCCATTCCCAACCATAAATAGAGACGAATTGCTTTGAATTTCTGTATAAGATTATGTTGGAAAACGCAGGTGGTAAAACGGAAGTCCTAGAGGCTTGTGAAAAATCTGTAATTAATTTTTAAAATTAAATAGCATAATGCAGTCTACTTTTCTATAATGATACAAAAGGAAAAGGTCTTAAATTATCCCGGATAAGTTACGGCATATGCTCAACACGAGGAGGTCTTTGACTACTTGGAATATCTCACAAAAGGCCAGGTGTCCATTACATATTCTTGAGTTACTCACCGAGGCAAAGTTAGGTAAGCACGTCTGTGGAGTTTTTATGCGTGATGAACTTGCATACATTATTGTCCACAAGAGGGAAGCCAGCATTATTAATCTAAGTTAGACAACAGGACCTACTCTTTTGCATTGTAATGATTTACCAATAGAAGATATTAATTATTTAACCCTTCAAAGTGGACGACTACCTATGTTTTATTCTACTCTACCGTTGCAAACTTGACTGAAGTCCAATATTTGGACATCTTGTTCTTACAACGTAGTTATATACTTGCGAGAAGCAAAGCTTTCTCAATAATATCACCAGAAACACTTATTATTTTTACCTTGTTTGTTAGAAAGTACATTAACTATATATGAAATACCTGTTATTAACAGTCACGGACGTTGCTTATTCCGACGATTCACTGATGTGGATCTGAGCTTTGTTTCCCACCAAAGCGGTGTTAGCTTCATCTACATTGTTGTTGACATTTCTTCGGGAGAGATTTTGATTTTCTAAGATTGAACTGGAAAACTGCTAACATCTAAAGTGAACACTCAAGATGTTGTTACAAAGTTGCAAGGTGTTGTTGCAAAGAACATGACTGAAATCAATAAAATCGAGAGACTCAGAGACTCTGGTATGTCGACTAAGCTTATCAAAGACTATATCAATGTGAATACAAAACTGAATGTTACAAAATCTGGTCATAAAATAAGCGGAGACACCTTATTATGAACGGAAACCGAATTTAACTGGTTCAAGAGAACATCAGTGATGGTGATGCTGCAACGAAGCAGTATGGGATATACAGATTGTTGAGGCGCTTTCACCACCAAGAGTAGTAACTTCATTTACATCAAACCAAAAACTGCTGACCAGCGAAGTAGCGGAAAAACAAGAGACAAAATAGAAAATGGTCTAATCATTTTTGCTGACATATAGTTTTGATAAATATAAACCGCACACCCTAAGTGCGTGAGCAGTATTGCATTTTGTATTGTAAGCAGTTTTTATAGTATAATTTCCAGGACTTTGAACACTACGGTAACAACTTGTAGCAAAAAGAATTACACTAAGAATGCGTCTTAGCATGAAGCCAATTAATATTAAAATTAGGTCACTACGACTTCTTCAAGATTCTGAACACTATTTAGCACTGGTGTTTATTTTTAAAGTTATAACACATTTTAACCTATTACCTACAAGCGTGCATGTAAAGTGCATTTGGGAAATTCGTTCTGTCACAAACTAAACATATGTTGTTGTCATCAATATATGGTTCGTCAACAATTCTCAAACATACAGACCGGTGTCACATAGTTGAAGATTGTTTTGTGAAGATAAATTAGCTTTGAACTCTACATTTTATGAGCAATACATGAAAATAGATGAACATGCGCAGTTGTATCCATACAATCTCATCCAATTCATTTTGTAAAATTTATCAAAACAATGAACATAACAACTAAATGACACAACTAATGCGTCTTTGCTGTCCAGGGTACTTTGCTTACACATATCGTTTCAGATTTCACACAATTTCCTTCAAGCTTGTATGTACTTAGTACTCTGATTTTCGTACTCATGTTAACTTTATTACTTTTGACATAATTGTCAAGACAAAAAAGAAGTGCATGCTCAGTCTAAGCATGGCCTGTATTAATGCAGATTATGTTGTCCGATTCTACATGTCCTTAAATTTCTGGCATGCTGTATAATTTTTATGTATATGTTTGTAGGCACGTGTGTGTGTGTGTGTGTGTGTGTGTGATTTGGATATTTAACGTAGCTTCAACAATCGTTCAGTCATATCGCTACAATGTCTGCAATATGGTAGTTTATAGTGATGTCTAGCACTGGGATATCGTGCCACAGACATGTATCATGATGTTCCACCCAGTCACATTGTCCTCACACCAGGCCGGACAGTCCTATTAATGCTGAGAGCAAAGCGAGGCAGATGTTAGTACCATGTTTATAAGTCTTTTGTATGACTCGGCGGGGTTTCTAACCCGTGACCCCTTACGTCGGAGATGGACGCTCGAACCACTAGGCCACGGGAGTGGTCGCTAATAGGGTTGAGAGAAAATGGGCTTATTATTCTTTGAAAACTGACCTGTATTTAGATTTTTCTTTTAAGATGATTTTCCCTGCATTACTCTTTAAAAATCAAGAACAAATCGAACGAAACTGACATCCCTTACACATTTTAACTGCAAACGCGTGTCTTATTGATTTGAAAAGAAAATATGCATTCTTTCTTCATCAATACAGCCTTCCATATTTACAATAAAAATGTGACTTCTTTGCAATGCCTTTGGCAATAACTTCGCCAATAATATTATCAACATATGTTGAAAATGTATTGATGACTTCCATGAAGTCACCTTTATCACAAATTAGATGGAAGGCTCATCCTTTTTTATTTTTTTTTACTAGAGAGGGGAAACAAACAGACAGACTGAGAGGATAAGCTTTAACTCAGTAATTCCTTGAGATGACAACTATAATCTCATTACCGATCAAATACTTTGTTTTGTCAATTGGACTAAAACATCGTGTCAAAACTGTTTTCCAAACAAGTGAATACATCCCTATGCATTACGAGACTAAAGTGGAAGCGAATAAAATGAATGAAACATCAAATCAATGCAGATGAACGAGTTACCTTTTTCATGTTTATAAATGTATACACATTTCAAGGACTGTGTTAAGAATGAAAAAAAAAACCGGGAAATTATGTTAAATTATATCTAACATGCCATGCCCGTACAGTACATAATTTAAAAAAACAGCATCCACACATGAGATTGCATGGCAATACATTTAGCAGTGTCTCAGAAACTAAATTACAAGCTATCATATTGCTCACAGTTAAGTTCGATTTTGTTTCAAGAACCAGTTATGTACAACGAAGATTGACCTGCATTTAAAGCAATTTTTAGTCTGTTTGCATTCAGCACAAACATGAATCAAGCAGGAAACATTCAACGCAAAGTAAAATTTATGAACCTTTACAGAGCAGTGCATGTTTAATATTTTTCTTATTTTTACAAAATTTATTTTAATGGATAATGGATTGTGGCAGTCGGGTCGTGTAAAAGCTTTAGCGCGTAAATGAAGATCAAGTAAAGGTATTTCTTCAAAGCTAATGAAAAAAATATAGTTTTAATTATATATATATATATATATATATATATATATATATATATATATATATATATATATATATATATATATATTATCTGACCATTCATGGCGGTATATTCTTTTCCAAATTATTTCGGTGATAGTTGGATTATGACGGACATAGATTGAAATAAAAGAATTGGTGGATAGCAGGTCATAGCAGCCTAGTATTTCGTTTCAAATGTATCCTGTGGATACTGGGAGGTCATGTTGCTTATATTAGTAGTGTGGTTCGTTGCAGCAAAACAAATTAAAAATAGAATTGTGGTACTGGACTGGAGGAGGGAAGGTCTATACTGATCACATTACGCTTATCCTTATCTCTTTCTTTGATACTTTCCAGGACAAACCTTGACCAGAGAAGTAACATCTGTTTGAGTTTTTGTTCTTTCTCTTTTCTTCAGTATGTATTAATTTGTATTTGTCCGTCTATCAAATAATGCAAGCGGAAAATAACGAAGGTGACAGTCAAGGTATGCACAAGCTCACGCGATAAAAAGTGCCACGCTGATTGCATCACGTGTACAAAGTATGGCTGATTACCTCACTTGGGTAAATATTGCACTCGCATCCGTAACCCTGTTCTTATTGCTCGGATGGTCCAAGCCCCAATAACTAAATAACGGAAACTTTGGTCTCCGAAAAGTTCATTACATGTGATAAATACGCTGTGATTTCCAAATGTAATACTATTCTTTATAGTTGAAGAATGCAAGAATTAAACTTAAATTACGTATTTGAATACATCTCTATCTAAATATACACAAAAATGTCAGTTTCGTAACTATTTGGAAGAAGGTCACTCCAGCCAATATTATTTTAATTTTCTTTTCAAGTTCAATTTCTGTTTACTAGCGATATAACGATAGTGTCCATTTTTTCTACGCTGAAAGTTACAAATGATTTATTACGCTGCGGCGAATACGGTTAAATAATGACTTCCTGATTTTATTTGTATTTCATACACTCAGTAGTTCGTCCAAATACCTGAATAACTTTCATCAAATACACTTCCATTGACTTAGACTATGGATTCTCGAAAGTCTGAATACATTTCCAGGATAGTTATGCCATTACCAATCACCTTTCAATACACGTTCTATATGGGGAAAAAATATCGGAAAAAATGGTAAACGGCATCATTTCTAAATAACACCTGAAAATAAAACTTATCAAAATTCATATCCAATAATCTCAAAAGAAAGTGAATAATCAGACTGAAGCATTAACTCTTAGTTATTCATTGGTTTAAATATTCTCAAATTAGCAAGCACACAAAACGCTTCCAGACATTTTAAATAAACTAATGAACAGCAGCGCATTATTTAAGCAGTCTTGTTTCCATGCTATGGATTATATTGCCTTTTAGGGAAATATCGTATTATGAAATATTAAATACCGATTTCTCAGAAGCGTGTTGTTTGCAACCAGCACACTTCGGTTTCTATTACGCTTGTCAAATTGTGTTTTAGCAAGATTAAACTGATTCACATAATTCTATACAATGATGCTTGAAAGGTGGTTCTGAAATGACAAGAATCGTAAAAGATATGCTGCTATATTTTTAATACGTCAAAATGGTGAACAGAATCGCGTGTATAAATTCTAATGGCTGGAAAGAGTTTTCCACGCTTTTTTCTCGCTCAATTTTTTATATGATATTCCTATTATCACACTTGCCCACATTCGTTTTTAATTTTTGTATTTATTTTTTTCCTCTGCCATTTATACTGGACGTCATGTATAAGCTTGCCTTGTGCTGAAAAATGACGTTAAACCCTATTACGACAATTTCTTCTCCCAGACGGTAGACATTTGATGACGTCTACCCAATCCCTCATTCCCAGACGGTAGACATTAGATGACGTCTACCCAATCCCTCACTCCCAGACGGTAGATATTTGATGATGTCTACCCAATCTCTCACTCCCAGACGGTAGATATTTGATGACGTCTACCCAATCCCTCACTCCCAGACGGTAGACATTTGATGATGTCTACTCAATCCCTCACTCCCCAGGTATAGAGAAACGGATATGCTTGCTGCGCGAGTGCGGACTAAAACCGACCGAAAATGGCGGAGAAAAAAATAATACCATCAGATGAAAATCATTGAAGAATTTATATATAATTTTTCTTCCATATCGGTGACTTTTAATTCGTAACATAAGTTCATAACCTTTAACCAGAGAATGAGTGGCCCAACTGAGAATATCTCTTCTGCGGTGCCAAATATGCATTTAATGTTTCCTTAACAACAAAACATAAATATAGGCACATGTAAGCATTAATAATAGGGTTACATCCTATGATACACGTTACACGAATAAGGGAGATAAAATAACGCTGTGAAGCTTTTTTCTGAGTATACAAATATGCGTTAGAATATCATTTTATGCTTTGCAAATGGGATTTACTTGTCCAAAATCTCAACTCAGTCTTCTCATGCAGGAAATTAAATTGTATTTAGGACCTATTTAGTTGCACATGTAAGCAACAGTGAATTTCCTTTGCGAACAATGTATGATCCACTATTATGTATGGTTCTACTTCGATTTGCCTTCAAATGATACATCTCTGTTGTCTTTCCGGTGTCAATTATGTAGAAAATAAATTGTGGAAACTAGTTATTATCTGACAAAGAAATATTACCACATTTCCCGCTCTTCTTCGTCTCTAATTTCGCCCCAAGTTATTCAAAACATTTTAGTTGGGTTGTCTTGGAACGTTCACAGTATCCGAGCTAATGATTTGTTATTTGTTTGATCAAAGACCTATTCTCCTTGTGTTTCAGATTTCGAGAATTTTCGTAACCATTCAAGTTTGATACAAAAGTTCTGACAAATCTTATGTACAATTCCATCATCTTCTTGTCTTAATACACACGCACACATCAACACACACACACACACAAACACACACAAAGTGCAGGGAATGTGAGATTTTCAAAGAACTGATCTTAGCATATTTGGTTAATCGTGTAACAGTGAAATCGTTTGACTAGCGCTTTTTTTTACTTTTCCTCCATCAGAATGGGTGAATGAAATTGTTACAAATAAATAAATTAGATATTTCCAATAAATATCATGTAGTTGAGTTTTAAAGGAAAATATGCTTTAATGTATATTTATCCTCGTCTCTATCAACATACCTACGAGACTTGACATCCTAATTATATTAGTTGCCCATTACGTACCTAAAACAGGTTGATGCACTTTTATCAATCAACAGTTTTCATGATTTCATTTCCAATATGTCGCATTTAGATTAGGAATAAAATCTTTTACACGAGTTGTTTATAGGCTTTAAGTAGATGGCTTAAATGTAATAATTATCCTTCATTGCCAATTCGAAACCATTCATAAAAATGCCTTCTGCATGAACTGGATGTCATGTTTTTACCCTTGTAAACAAGCAAATATTTGCGACGAAAATATTGGAAATAAGTTGAATTATTTATCAAAATCTTATCGTTGAATCGTTATAAATCTTATTTATAATTTTTGTTAACAGATATATCTTGATCCTTAGAGGTGTTTCTGAACCATTCAGAAATGTTTGATTTATGTAAACTTCGGCTATCATTCCATTTGCAATGTCATTTACGGATATCTCAGAGCTTGTTCGACTTGTTCTATGCCATGACTCCCACACCTGTGTTAAGCGGCATTTTGTACTTGGTATTATAAATGAGGTAACAATATTGGATGAATATGTCCAAAAAGAAAGATAATAAATTATTCCTATTTGAAAATTACCCTCGTTGTTTATGTAAATGTAATTTCAACCTAAATGTTTTGAAAACGTTTGAGTTTACTTTCATCCTTGTGTAACTCTATATTTCTCCGTACAACATTAGCAAAGGAAGTGATGTCACGGATATATCGACTAGCATTTCAAATATAGTGACTGTTTCTCCAATTTATCACTTGTTAGTAAATTATACTGATCATGATAATATTTAAATATATTGTCGTGGCCGTTGATCATGATGGTACATATGTACCTATTACTAGAACCATATTGTTGCCAAAGCTGGGTCAAATTAGCCATTAACATAGAAGGAAAAGTGTCTATGACCTACGAATACATAGTGTTACTGAAAAGTGTATACAGTCATGTGAACGACCATTGCTTTAATAAAAACGTCCCTATGGGTTACAATGACCGTAATCAGGCCCAGTGGCAAGGTCATACATTTTTGATTACGTAGTTAATAACGAAATAATAACATAATCAACATTTATTTTTAATTACCCTGTTATTTCACATACAGGCTTTATCATTACAAATTGAATTAGCAGAATACAACAATATTATAAGCTTTCGATAAACAATGATGTTTACGCACTGATTGATATACAGTTTCTTTTTAAACATATCTTCTAAGAAGTTCACTGCAACTGACAAGATGGAGAAACAATTACTTCCTCAACAATTTACATGATTTAAATCCGCATATTCAAGAGCTAGAAATTGCTAAAATGTAACTGAGTCTGAAACCTAAGCAACCAAACAACTAACCAAATAACCAATCTATCAAAATACAATTTCTATTTTTCTCATTTGTCGTGGTACAGAATTCAAGAAGAGCAATGATGTCATAATGAGATCAAACAACATATCTGGTGCTGGTATAGTCTTTTTAAAGCTGCATTTCGTTTCTAATAGCTAAAGCCCTGACACATTAATCAATTTCAAAGATTTATTTATTCACACGATATACGTGTGCAACGCTAACGATTTTTCTTTGTACAGTTTCATTTTAAATCATGGGATAAAAAGACTAAATACCTATTGGCAATCCTTCATTCAGGTAAACTTTATCTCCATTGTTCATTGCAATGCAATCCTTTAATGTATATCGAAGGCTACATTATGCACAGGTAATTTCTAAAGACAAACATCGATTTAGGTAAAACAGTAAAACTATAATACTTCCTGATAAATCTTGTATGTATGTATGTATGTATGTATGTATGTATGTATGTATGTATGTATGTATGTATGTATGTATGTATGTATGTATGTATGTATGTATGTATGTATGTATGTATGTATGTATGTATGTATGTATGTATGTATGTATGTATGTATGTATGTATGTATGTATGTATGTATGCATGTATTTTGAGAAGACTTACTGTATTCAAAGATTTCGTGCTTTGGGCAACCTTTCGTCCAAAAAAATATTCGAAAGTACAGAAGAGCTTTGAAGTTAAAGTATTCTCATGCCTTTCCAATTGGACATGTTTCGTAATTATATAATAGCGATTAATGCCCCGCTCTTTTACCCGCTGTGCGTAAATGAGCACACACACGGAATCACTGCAAATACTAAATAATTTATATATTCCATTGTTCATCTCTGTTTATTCTAATTAAATGGAAGCATGTGACATCCGATTGGGCTTCTTTATGTGCCTAATTATGTACTAAATGACATTGATTTGCATGGCGATTTATTATTCAGTCATGCCTAATGTGTAGCCACGATATTGACCGAGTTGTACCAAGTGTTTTACTTTACCTTGTTTTAACTATTGTCCTTTGAATCCAATTTCCACTGATTTAAGAATCGTATAAACATTTATAATCAATGTCATGGGTGAGTTACAAATCCAATATTGTATATTTCTATATATCCAGTTTTATATTGATTTCAAGCAGAAACTCTTCTTTGTTTTAGGTTGCGTGTGATAGATCCATTTAGATGACTTTCGTTATACTTGCATCACGTGTCCGTCATTCTCACATGGCCAATGGAGCACGTACTAAATCTAAATTAAAAGTGTACGTTACCTTTGGACGTAAGTGGCTTTTGCAATGGGTTTTATGGCGGAAAAGGAAGCTAGTGTATTGAGTTATGGCCAGAACTCAGGGGAGGAAAGGTTGTTGCTTTGCTCTGCATCTTCACGAGGACAATGCAAGGTTTATTCTCTTATTTTTCGTCATGATAACGTACATGCTAGCAGGTGCTGGGCTGTTCATGGTATTGGAAAAGGATAACGAAGACAAAGAGAAGGCGTTCTACAAACAGTCACTAGAAGAATTCTATGAAAAGTATCCCAGCCTTAATAAAAGTGACTTGGAATATATTCTAAAAATTCACTCAGAAGCCGAATCTGCTGGCTTCGTTGGAAACAAACGGCCTAGGTGGGATTTCTCGGGATCTTTCTACTTTGTAGGAACTGTCGTGTCCACTATCGGTAAGTATATTTATTCAAATTTGCTATTTTGGGAAATTATAGACCATGAATGACTAGCAGCAATAAGGTCAAAATTTAAATGGCACATGTTGGATTAGGAAAAGCGTGAGTGGCAACCGAGTTTCTAGTCCAGTCGGGTTTTGATTTCATCCAAATATTTAACAAATTATGCATCCAAAATGGTTACATTACTGCATCGACGATAGTTTCAATGTAATCATGACAAACAAATCATTAAATTTGTAAAAACTATAAATATTAATTTATGTCCCCTACAAAATATAGTTCTATATTTATTGCGGCTATTCACATCCTCTTTGTAAAAGTGATAAGTTCTTTTCATCTGTTACGAATCTACGGTCTTAAAGTAAGTAACAATAAAGATAAAAAAAAACAACAAGTTTTGTAAAACTCAACGAATACTTTATATTCCTAGAATACTAAGTGAAAATTGAAACAAAAAACTACAATATTTTGAATTACATCCCAAACAGTCCTAAAAGTTCTATCACACGCCCATATATATGAAGTTCCAATTGAATTCAATTGGTAATCCAAATAAGTTCCAATACAGAATGTGTTGATGTGCCCTTAGTCTCAACTAATATGTATAATTATACACCTGATTAAACATTAATTTAATAATTTCGTATTAATACTTTAAATAGAAATAGCTGTTGCACGTAAGAATCACTTGACAGCTATTTCAATTTGACTACTTCGGTGGACTAATGGTTAGAGCTATCGCCTCAGATGCGGAAGGTCGCGGGTTCGTACCCCAGCCAAGTAATACCAAAAACTTTTTTAAAAAACGTATTTAAAAAAATTATATTTGGCGCTCAGCATTTAGAGATTAGTGTTAGGATTGGTTGACCTGGTATCAGGATGACGTGAATTAGTGGAATATCATGCTATGTCTACGGCAAGGTGACCCAGTGCTAGACGTCACTATAAACTGCCACACTGCAGACATCATAGAGATATGACTGAAAAATTGTTAAAGCTACGTTAAAAATCTATATCACACACACTTTCAATTTCATTTGTTAAAAGGCCAACTATAGACTACATACATGACCACGAAGAGACCTGAAATAACTCTTACGTAAGAAACAGTGCCTTTACATTTGATTTATCGACTAACTAGGTCAGTGTTTTCCGTATGGGTGAAAGTGTGAAAGTTGAAAATCACTTTGGTGTCAAATGAAGATGTCAACTTGTATTACAAAAATACGTTAGTGCCAGAGCTGTGGGTCTAATTAAAAATGTTGCGGTTAATGATGCACAAACGTGGGCAAAGGGAAACATGGTATATAAAGGTTTAACTGGTTGTGTCCACAAAGGCATACTTTTGCATTCAATAATACATGTTGCAGGAATGGTTACTCGGATACATCACTTGCAAATACCTTCAAACAGGCAGATGGATACCCGTGCTAACATAGCATTTGTATCTTTGCCGAATCGGTATAAAGACCCAAGTAAAAGGTCCGATATGAGTTACCATTAACGATGGTGTATGGGCCTGGCTGATAAACAAGACGAATTATCCTGAAGAAAATGTGATCAATACTTAACTCTGTGGCACATAATTATACACTCGTTGACTTCGATGAAACAATTTATATTCTATCGAAATATTTTCAGCTCTGATGGAAAGGAAACCATGCTATAACGGTGCCAAATACAAACACGACTATGAGATCTTTATTTTATTTCTCGCTTTGCATTTTGCATCACCAGTCCTCTTGAATTTCGAGTATAATTCCATGTATGGATAGTCTTCTGTTAATTTGTGTGAACTTTTCTAAAACTAGGCGATGTTCTGAATCCCACAACAATAATAAAAATTAACAAAATTAACAAGCATTAAAATAACTAGAGGTTTTATTTAAATATCTGTTTAATGTCGATTTTGAACTAACTACCACTTTCTGAGTTCCATTGCCATGCAAGAAGCTGCGGTAGCTCACGAACATTTCTCATCATGCATAACTTGCGTTACATACATACAAAGCTTAAGCTTCGAGAACTAAACATTTGCCCTTTGATTCAGAACTGCAGATTTGTTAAATAGTTAATGCTTGTGTTTTCCGTCATCAAGACTATCGTGTTGAATGCAGTACATGTTCGAAAAGCGTCAGATCAGACATGAAGAGAAAATATATCCTTTACAATTGAACATAGTGCTCGAGCTAACACCTCACCCCCAAACTTCCAAAAAAATTGGATATGAACCTAAATGAGTATTTACTGACTATGTAACAGCAGAGTGATAATATATGCTTTTCACAGTGTCAAATTTTCACAGTGTGTCAAAATTTGAACTTTCTACAACTTACTGCGTACGAGTTAAATGTTTCTTTCTAATAAGAAATGAGATATATTCAATGGAGTATGGTGCTTTAAAAATATCATTGAAATTATGTGAAACATAAAATTACTTTATACGTCAGTACGTTCTGTACTTTTTTGGTTAGTTTAATATTCCTGGTATCATACAAATCAGACACAACATTATTAAATATTCCTTCCAACATCATCCGTTTATATCTCTCAATGTAATTTTTTTATAATCTCCTAATTCATTTGTTTTTCTTACTAATATGTCAATAACAAAAAAAAATATGAAAATCGTCATCAAAATTTGTTATTTTTAAAACTATGATTAATGTAACATTGTCGGCTTTATATCATCGGTATGATCTTAATTTACTAATGCAATTGTCAAGTATCATGTTTATTTGTTACTCTTTAATCTAAATTGTGTTAAATAACAGGTTGACGGTTAGTTACATAGCCTCTTGACAGACATTTGAGATATTTAATGACATTTAACATAAATTTAGATATGCATATGACGGAAAGTAAACTACCGCCCAATACTTAGCTGTGTGCACTGTTTTCTAATATAACATAACAAAGTTTGTTGGGGGGAGTTGCTTTTGCTGCTTGTGTTGTATTTTTAATTAACACTGTCTTATTTACCATATATATATATATATATATATATATATATATATATATATATATATATATATATATATATATATATATATATATATATATATATATATATATATAACATTTCCTACATCATTCTAACGTTTAATTGGAATGTAGCAATATCACAAAATGAACCAATTATTTTCACTTACTTCCTTACAGACGGTACGTACGACAAAATCATAGACCCTGCTGTCTTTTTGTATGGTTCAATGTTTTAAATACTTGTATTTTATAGAATATTTTTCACATCTCACCGCGATATGCAGTAAAATATTTTCTCCACGTAACCACAGTACACTGTATAATAGTTTCACCATTTCAACGCCATACACAGTAAAGTATTTTCATTATTTGTCAGTGATACAAGGTGCAATATTTATCCCATTTGACCACGATACAAGATAAAATATTTTTCCAATCTGACCGCGATGCAAGGTAAAATGTTTCCCCATTTGATAGCGATACAAGGTAAGATATTACTCCCATTTGACTGCGATACAAGATAAATATTTTCCCCACATTACCATTATCCGCGGATCAATATTTTTCCCATTTGACCACGATACAAAGTAAAATAAGATAAAATAAAAGATTATTTGTAGTCAGTGCATATGAATTAAATGTTTAGTTGTAATAATATAGATAACGATTTACTACGATCTGTTACTAGGCAATTTTTTTCTTACTAAGAAGAAGCAATGTTAGTATAATACTAAAACGATCATGATTAGCAAATTAAGAATATCAAGTGCGAATTTAATTATAATAAAAGCATAAATACTAGAGATTTACAACAAACGAACAACATTGTATGGTTTTATATGCCTTTTTGCAATGAAGCTCTTCCTTCCATGGGCATAATTCGAACTGAATGTTTGCTATCAAGTCGAGTGTAAACATTAATGCTTGCATTTAATGGTATATAACATAATGGCAGTCTCTCCACATTTTTTTTTCGTGTTTCTGCTTCGAAGCGTAAAATTCAGCAGTAACTCACGTGGCCTATGTATGTTCTAACACTCCTAGCCTCCACAAAGGTGCCAAGTTTCACAACGGAATTTCTCCGGAAGATAGGTGATATTTCAATTTACTCACTTAATTTTATTCAATTAGTCATTATACGATCCTACTGAATCTACCGAGGTTGTCGAAAAAATAGGTTTGTAAAATAGGTTTTTGTGATGAAGTTTTAAATCTTCAGAGTGAATATAATTTTATTAGTTGTGATACAATTGATAATTGATAAACACATCGCGTTTAAAATAAACTGAAATATCAACTTTGCACGATGAAAGTAAAATCCATCCATAGCAACATATATTTTATACGAAGTATCGTTTTCTTTAATAATCTATTGTTTTCAATGATTATCCATTGATTATTTGTAGATGTCGTCTTGACATCTCCAAGAGGGAATCTTCAATGTATACATTTTCTTCACTGTTTCTTACTGAGCTGCGTTACATTTCAAACAGTGGTGAAGCATTATCGATTCGTGTTTAAAGTTTGCTTTGTTAGTTAACGGGTACATTATCATGTAACAAATCATTAATAATGGAGCAGACTGTGATTTTTGAAGAGTACGGCATATTGGTGGATGACATAAACACAAATATAAGGACACGACGAAAAGTTATCTTTCTGATATCAAATTGGACCCACTCCGGAAAAAACAAATTTAACTATTTCATAATTACGATAATTAAATCAAAGAAAATAAATCAGCTCACAGTAGAACATATAGTACTGCAAATAAAGATATCTGCTCACTGCAACTAAAATTCTCTCCTCACAGCAACTACAAATTTCTAGTCAAAGCCACTATAAATCTTTACTCAATGCCACTACAGCTCTCTACTCACAGCAACCACATCTCTCTCATCAACTCACTGCATCTACAGATCTCAACGCATAATTACAGTACAACAACAGATCTCTACTCACTATAATTACAGATCTCTACTCACTGCAACTATAGATCTTTACGCACTGTAACTACATATGTGTACTCACTGTAATTACAGATATTAACGCATAATTACAGTACAACCACAGATCTCTACGCACTGTAGCTACATATATCGGCTCACTGCAACTACAAATATCTACTCACAGCAACTACATATATCTTCTCAAAGCAACTACATGTCTCTATTCACAGCAACTACAGATCTCTACTGACAACTACAGATCTCTGCGCACTGTAACTACAGATGTATACTACAGATCTTAACGCATACTTACAGTACAATTACAGATCAGTTCTCACTGTAACTACAGCTTTCTACTCACAGCAACTACAGATCTCAAGGAATAATTACAGTACAACTACAGATCTCTCCACACACAGCAAATACTGATCTCTATGCAACTACAGATTTCTATTCATTGCAACTACAAATCTCTGCTCATTAAGCACAACTACAAACCCTCTACAGACAACCACTACAGATCTCTGCGCACTGCAAAATTAGAACACGATGCATTATTAAAGTACAACTAAAGATCGATACACATTATTAACTATCAATCTATGCTGATTATTAATGTACAACTTAAGTACAGCTACATATGTGTATTCATTATTAATGTGCAACTCCAAATTCCTGCACATTATTTAAGAAAAAGCTTTGATTCTAACACGTTATTGAAATACACCTACAATACCTCAATAAAGTGCAAATAATCATCTGTATTCGTTATTAAAATACTACTTCAATTTCCTACACATTAGTGAAGTACAGCTACGAAGTTCAGCACATTATTAAAGTACGATTAAACTAACATTCACTTTGTTAATGTAGGAAAGTACGGCTACAAATCAGTACATGTTATTAAATTACAATAGCATATCACTCAGGTTCGTACGTCTTATAAGCCTGTCCGATGTCTATCATAAGGTCAAGGTGAACTTAGAGCATCCTACATAACACCTACCTTCTAGTTACGCCCCTATTATATTGTTCTTCCTCAACTAGGAGAGTTTAAAACAGGGCTGATACCTACATATAAAATCTGGCTAGTTCTTTGCCATTTTAGACTTTTTCTCTCTGGTCTATATGCTGCTGTTGATGTGCTATACTTTAGTGTGCACACGTTCAAGGTAAGGCGTGATGAGTTGCATCAACTTTGTCTTTTTGTTAGATTTTCGATCGCTAAAATGGAATCCCTTGTCAGCTGTTACATGCTGACCAGGATTTTTTTAAAAAAAACAACAAATATTGACTGAATAGATGGACTTAAAGATAATAAATTTTGATCACAAAATGTATAGTAGACTTGGCATTCCCTTATAGAGTATTGGCCTAGAAAATTTCCAATATGTATTTGCATTAAATATTATACCTGTAATGAGAGTGCGTTTAGCATATCGCCAAAGTATTGTATATGGCATGAGATACAATTCTTAGTCATTTGTTTTGTAAAACAGTGGGGGGTGTCTTGGGTCAAAATTAGCATAACTGCGCCAAAATTGGTTGCAATTGTTTGGTTTCAAGTCTACCGAGAGATGTTGATATTGTTAAACTGTAGATAAACATCTAGTCCAAAAAGGTCAAATAAAAACACTATTATGTATTGCAAATTTTAAAATGTTATGACAAATAAATCATGGAATGTTTATGCTACCTCATATGCTTTCAAACTGCTCAACTCTTTTTCCACTCTTTGAAACAATGACCTTTAACGAAAAGAAACCTTTGAAGGAAGATACCAATGTCTTGTTCTCAAATCCAAGTAAGCATATTTCCTAAAAATGATCATTATCTTAAAATATAATCTACACTCATGGGCAAACGTTTAATACACAACATATGCTTCCATAACGAGGATTCTAATTTCCAATTTTAAGTCTGTTTGTCGGCATATATTCTGCAGAATCAGGAAAACAATGAATCTCTCAAATGAAATTACAGAAATATTTAGACCAAAACAAAATGCTAATAAATTATGAAATAACAGCAAAAAGCATAATCAACTAAAATAAAAGAATTTCTGAAAATGTATCATTCTCAGGAAAATCAAGTTTCAACTAAGAGAGATTCCTCTGTTGTGAGGGAATCATTAAAGCATACATGTCTGAGATGAGAAAGTTGTGATAGACAGCCATAAGAAAGAGTTACCTAACATTGTCATGAGAAAAATCCTTCCACATTCTTGCAACTTCCAACGTACAAAAAACCACTATGACATTTCTACTTTGCTTTTAGAAGTAACAAAATTTTAATTTATCTTTCTCATATTTGTTTCGCAATTCAATTACATTCGAATGTTGCCTCTTGAATTTTGTGTCTTCCTTGTGAAGAGTAAAATTTATGGTGGAAGAGAAAGAAAATGAGATAAGAAGATTGAATTGGTACTATTGATCTCTCCAACTGATTGACATTCAAACTATCTGTAACAGACACCTATTGCTACCCACACCAATATAATACCGCGAACTCATTTCCAAGGATTAGTTCACTGTCATCCTTAATTCTAGCCTAACTCTTCGAATTTGGCTTGACATTATTTTCTAACTCTCACACAGATAAACAGGATGCCATACACGATAAACTAATACAGTATAGCGACTTTACATGGCTTTTTCACTCTAACTCTTTTGTTTCAGTCATTCAAAATGTATTGGAAGCTAAGTCTTCCAATATATGAATTTTATTGAACCAATAAATAGCAAGATATGCGAAAGGCAGCAAGTCAGTCTAGGAACTTACAAATATTAGTCGTATGCATCACGTCCTCATGGTAACTCAACCGCTTTCCTTACTTGACCCGGGGTACTTATGTGCAGTGTAGTTATTTAAATGGGCATCATCAATGTGTGTCATTCATACGTCTGTCTGTTTTAATTTTATCAACCTATATCGATACTCTTTCCATGTATACATCAATCGCACAATGCGCATATACCTATGATGTCATGTGTTATACTTACGTTCATGTAATTACAATAAAATGAAGTTGTATATTTCTTCACAGGTCAGTCTTTGCTCCAGGATTTAGACTGAATTCAACATTAAAAATTTTATCTTGAGAAAAAAGTTCTTTCAAAGTCGAGAAAATTGTGGTTTGCGGATAGTGTAGCTGTAACGCTGTCAGTGGCACCTCTTTGATTGTAGGTCTGATCATGCGAGAATTAAACAGCAGTTAGTGTTTGCTCGTCAAGACTCTATCGTTTTCTCTACTTCAACTTTTTCTGCCAGCATACTTCCACCAAAAGTCACCTTTTGCTATAAAAGTTTTAATAAAAAAGGTAATGCAAGTTTTATTTAACATACTCCTAAGTGCAGTACATAATTTCAAAATCTCTCATAGTGATTTTACTTCTTTATACCGAAATCAGTTTAGCATAGGCCGAAAATCAATAAAAACAATATATTTCTAGAAATATTGATAAATGTTTCACGCTTGTACTTTCCATTACTTTCCTTCATAGGCGGAAAAAAAATTATAACTACATCTATCAGAGAGTGCAGCTTGTAACTTTCTCCAAGTGTTCGATGTTTTTATGAATGAGGTCATGATTCTATATTGGTAAAAGTTCGTGCATTGAGCGCTCGTATAGTAACTGGATATCTTTCTGATAACAATTGTTTTCCACAAGAGATCGATAGATAGCAGTGCAGACACTTATTGCTACCCGCACCAATATAATACCGCGAACTCATTTCCAAGGATTAGTTCACTGTCATCCTTAATTCTAGCTCTAGTCTACATGTTCGGACACACACACACACACACACACACACACACACACACATATATATATATATATATATATATATATATATATATATATATATATATATATATATATATATATATATATATATATATATATATATATATATATATATATATATAGTAATTGATTAAATTTATAATGTAATATACCTTTACAATTATATGCAAAGTTAACTATGAACTGAAACAATGAAACTTCTTACACATGCAAATTAGTTACATATATATATATATATATATATATATATATATATATATATATATATATATATATATATATATTCAAAAAATATATTCAAAGACTTTTAGTCAACTAAAAAGCGGAGACTGATATTTTATAGGCTAACGCAAAAGAACAATAAGGAAAAGCAATAAGGAAACTAATTATAAAGAAAAGACTTATTCGTGTTGTTTTTTTTTTAAGAAAATAATAATTAGGATTTTATGGAGGCAAGAAGCAGGATTTGTATGCATTTTTCAATGACATTGAACCATATTTCAAGAAAATTAATAATGAAAACAATCTACAATTGTTCTGAAAATGGTCAATTAGATTCAGCAATCACACCAATGAAGACACCCATTAAGGAAAGTTAACACCCATTCCAGGAGGTTAGCAAGCTCAACGCATGCATCTTTTTTTCCGCAGGACCAACCTATTTACAAAATAACTGAGGCATATGATAACATCTTTGAACGTTTATTTGACATTTTCCTACCAAATGTGGATAGTAATTGAGAGAAAATATGATATAGCTGCTTGAGAGGATTGGGTTATGGACAAAGCCTTTTGTAAACAAGAAAGACATTAGTGTTGTCTGTTAAAATAAGACATGATTATGGTACAAGAGGTGTCTATATATTTATGTTTCTAATCATAATAACAGCTCTTTTAAAACAAGATATGCAGGTTAGCACAAGAGTTGTTTGAAAAATGTGTTAAAATAAGACATGATGTTGTCAAGGTGATTATGTACCTAATAATAACATCTCTCTTGAAATAATACGTGGTGGTGAGTACGGTAGTTGTCCAAGTCACGACTTCATCCAAGTAAATACTTCAGATGGGCAACTGATTAACAAAGTAGATGAGTGCATGAGCTAGTGCACTTTATAAAGATAAACTTTGTAGGAAATATCAAAAACTACAATACAGTCTGCATTTCAGATGAAATTGTAGATTCATTTTACATTTGTAGCACTATTTCAAGGACCATCCAGCAGGTTTTTCAAAGAGACTAGTTCTGGATTAAAATAATTCATCTCTTGGCTGAAGAAGTTCATCATTTATTACAATGTCAACAATGCAAATCACAAGTACATACAAATAAAATATTAAAATATGTTGTTTGTTACGATTATATGGTCTTAAACTAAATAACAAGAAAGAGTAAAAACGAACACGTTTTGTAAAATTAAAAGAATAAGTTTTACATACAAAATGAACATTTAAAAAGAACTTACAGTATTGTGAATTAAATGCTAAATAGTCCTACAAGTTTTATTACAAGTCCAACAAGTATAGTGTATTCAGAATAAATTCATGTGGTGTTCTGAATGAATTCTATTCTTGAATGTGTTCATCTACCAATAGTCTGGAATAGTGTTGATGTGCTAACAGTTGTAATGTATCTCAATGGATTTAACCCAAAATGTTCGCTAAATGAATTTACAGTTATCGAATTAAAACTGAACACAACCTAAAGACTGATACCACTTAAGATCTTAATAATGAAACTGGTAATTTTATTATAAACAACCTTAATATAAAACCTAACTTGCAATAAAGACCATGATGATGGTCATCGTAATGAAAACTGCCATCTAACTAGAAGCAAAATTCGTTTCTAGAAAATTCTAAGGCTATATCTAGAACAAAAACCAAGCAACATTTTAACCCTCCACGACAGTATCTTGCAGACCCACACTCCTAACATCACTTGCGGACAAAGATCAATTGCACAATATAAATTAAACATTCATAAACATTCCAAAGCATACGGTTGACGTTGTTAGATTTGGAACTAGAAAATCAACACAGGGTTTTCTTTATTTGATCGATATCCGTGGCTAAAATTCTAATAGAACCGCCTCAAAAATTTTAAATGAAGCACTAAATGATTTTGAAAAAAAGTCTTTAAAATAATCGATAACGCTGCATTTGGTAAAGACATTTAAAAATTCAGAAAAGCAAGAACAAATTAAATATTTTCGGATAGAAAATAAATTTCTAACGTATAAGGAAGACTGATAATTTGATATCAGAATAATTAGTACTTTTAGAAAATCTGATTAATGGAAACAATTTTCAGTTGAATTTTAGTTGTAAATTAAAATAGTTAATTATGAAGTTTACAACAGCAAAGTGAACAACACATATGGTAATAAATTTGGGCTCTTAATGGTCAAATCCCGGTTCGTTATACATTCATGCTAGGAAAAAATCGTCTACAATGACATGAAGGATAATTCAGCCAATTTTACTCGAGTAACTAGCAACAAAGTAATTTTCTGGACTTTTTAAGCATGAGTTAAATGGTATTCCAATAAGAGGTTTGTTGATTAAGGTTACACTTTATTCAAAACAAACAAAGAGGAAAAAAGAATTAAAACATACGTAATAAGGAAAATTCTGATCTTCTGTAAGAACAAAAGTTTGCTTATGTAATTGCAGGAAATATTATTAAGAGGTGAATTTGCTTAGATTTTACCACCATGCTATCTGTTAAATGAAAATTGATGATGTTGTTTTCGAAGTGCTTGACAATAAATAAACTAGCTTGGAGAGGATTATGTATTCTTTAGTCATTCGCCGCTTGTACAATCTTTTCATTGATTAGAGCCTAAAGGGTATTCAAGTTTAATTAAAATTGTGTTCCTTTCTTTGTTTGAAAATGCATTTATATACAATCCCTCCTTTACTAACATTTTAAATAGCATGGTTCTCAACACATAGAGGTCCCCTTATTTTTTATGATATGTTTGGTTAAACATCCGTATGTAAAAGCTATTTATTGATCCCTAAAACGTAACTAATCAACAAAAAGTTCATTTAAAATGTTTACGTGGGCAGCAGACACAATTAAAATAAACATTTTAAAGGCATCTATTTTTTCTCTTTTCCGCTGAACTGGAGAAGGTAAATATGCTTTTGGACGTTATCTAATTTATAACGACTTCAATGCAATCTGTTATCATGTGTACTTCTCAGATTATTAATACTTATATTACAAATTGCCGTGTGATTTTGTTATTTAATCGTAAAAACCACGGATGGCTTCTTTAAGCTGTGGTCTAAATCAGAATCCCTAGAAATAAACGATATTTGGCGGACCTTCCTATTATATTATCGTTTAGTTAAAATCTATTCAGGATCATTTTCCATATATTTCCTTCACGGTTTCAAAACATCCTTTATACTCACGTTCGAAGAGACACGGTTCTTTAGCTGCTTTATGGTTGATTTTCTTTCTCCGGTAGTATAGTCATTAAAGATGGCATGTTCATTTCTGTGTTTGTTATTAACAGATTGTGTTAGTTTTTAAACAATGTTTTTTAAGACGTAAGTAATCGTCTTGCATTGGAAATAAATGTTTTCTAATTTTAATCTTCCGTAAAACCTATCATCATTTATGATTATATATATATATATATATATATATATATATATATATATATATATATATATATATATATATATATAAATATATATATATATATATACAAATATATATATATATATATATATATATATATATATATATATATATATATATATAATTGATAAGCTGTATTTATTTTGGAAACTCTTAAGGCAAGTTGTTTGCCATGAGTTAATTGTTCGCCATTCCGTAACTGGTTCAGTAATCATGTTTTTTCAAAACCGCTAACGGCAAGTTTCCTAATCTTGTACAGTTTGTTTCAGTGCCGCGTTTTGATGTTCAGTTTCGTTGTTGATTTACAGTTATCGTTTAAATCTAAGGATAGTTTCCAGACAGTTTGATAGGAATATTGTATTAGGCTTTATACTTGGAATTATTCCGTTTGTCATTGTTGAAGGTCTGACTAGATCGAGAGAGGACCAGATAGATAGTTGGTAGATAGGATTGATGAGATGAGCGAGAGAGAGATGCCTTTAGAGTTTTAGAGTAGAGAGATTTTTATCATGTATTCTTTGAGAGTATTGATTGTGCTTACGACTTTGCTTTTATCATTAAAAACAGCATAATTTGCAATAAAATGGTTTTAGGTTTTATGTCGATGAAATGTTTAACTAAACGAAACATTGATTTTGGTTGTTTTAAATACGGAACTTTTCGTAAAGATAATCTACCAAATTTGCCCGTTTCTTGTGTTCTAGATTTGTCTTAATGACATAATCCGTACGTTACAAGATTGCGTCCTAATATACAGTGAATCATTTGTTGAAAGGTTGGCCTAATTACAAGGTTGAAGAGATAGCTTGTGCGAATAAGGAGAAAATCCTTTTAAATTAATTTTTGTCTTCTTGTATGCTTAAAATTTTACAGTATAATTAATTACCGTTAAATTCAAATACCGGAACAATGGTGTTAGAAATGTACATTTATGTAAAATTATGCAGCTTGTAGATTTTGGGAATTATACAACGTTTTCAGTTTCCGCAACTAGTCTATACAGCTGGTTGTATTTATAGTTTTAGCACATGTGAAGATAGAAATGTAGAGGTTTACAACGCAACGTTTTGTGTTTATTTGTTTGTCGTAACTAGTTTTGTATTTGCCTTTGAAAAGACTTCGTTACGAGTCGAAAGCGCTTAGGCTAGTTAATTACTAGTTTCGTACTGTTCGTCGTCAGTTTATTGCATCTATTTTAATTAATCCCTGACAAACGTGATCCCTTGGTGGATCCAGTACGCTTGCGAGGGTTGTTATTCGCCAGATGATCTGGATTCTTTCTATATATATATATATATATATATATATATATATATATATATATATATATATATATATATATATATATATATATATACGTTTTTCTCACATTATTGTGTCCGTAAAGCAATGGCGTAGCAAAACATTTGCTTGTTGGAGTTGCTTGCACGGTTGCTACGCTACTGCCGCATAAACTGATTTTAACTCACTTTGAAGCCGCAATATTCAGTCATTAGCATTTGGGCTCGCGACTTTGAAGGTGAAGAGATAAAATGTTCTGAAAGGAATCAATTACTCTTCATTACTTATTTTAGGGACTGGACTTGTCTTTAATTCACCCATTTCTAAGGTACACAAATTTGTAGGCAAGCATCGATTGCGGCTTTGATTGTTTTACGGCCGTATCTCGGTCACCGATAAACGGATCCTCGGGCTAATAATATGTTCATATTTATAGACATTCGAGAAAAACACACTTTTGACCTGTGAAAACCCGTCGATGTTTCTTTAGCATTCGCGAAAACAAACTAAATTACTATTAATAACTTGATAAGCTGTATTTATTTTTGGAAACGTCTTTAAGGCAAGTTGTTTCCATATCAATTAATTTTCGCCCCATTCCTTTAACTTGATCAGAAATATGTTTTTAAAACCCGCTAACGGCACTTCTCGTGATCTTGTACAGATTTTTTTCAAGTGCGGCTTTTATGCTGTTCGTTTCCTTTTTCGTATTTACAGTTATCGTTAAATCTAAGGATACAGTTCCAGAAGAGTTTGATAGGAACTAGTTATAGGACTTTATACTTGGACTTATTCCGTTTTGTCTTGTCTGAGAGAGTCTGAGAGAGAGAGAGAGAGAGAGAGAGAGAGAGAGAGAGAGAGAGAGAGAGAGAGAGAGAGAGAGAGAGAGAGAGATTTTATAATGTAATTCTTTGTAGAGCTATTGATTGGCTTACACGACTGTAGCTTTTAATATTAAAAACAGAATACAATGCAATAAAATGTTTTAGGTTTTAGCGTTGCAAATGTTTAACTAAACGAAACAAAGTTTATTGTTTGTTTTTAATACAGGAACTTTTCTAAATAAGTATAATCTAACAAAATTTGCGTAGGTCTTTGTTTGCGTCTGATTTGTCTATAATGACGATAGTATTCCATACGTACAAAGATTTCGCTCCTAATATACAGTGAATCATTTTGTTGAAAGGTTGGCCTCATTTACAGGTTGGAAGAGATAGCTTTGTTGTCGAATAGGAGAAGAAATTTTTTAATGCAATTTTGTCATCCTTGTATGAGGAAAATTACAGAATAATAATTTATATTGTTCCATTAAATTCAATGCTAAGACTACAACAATGGATGTTTAGAAATGGATACTATTTTATGTACAAATTATGCAGCTGTATAGATGCAAGTTTAATAAAAGATTAGCAGTGATTAGAAGATCATCTCGACTTTTCCTGCGATTTTATGTCATCTGTATTAAGAGTTTGGAACATGAACACAAAGGTAAATTGCAAATAGCAAATCGTAAATTATTGCTCACTGAAAACAAAATTTTGAAGTCGATCCATTTTAATCTTTTGCAAACAATTATAATGAGCGCGAATTTAAGATTATACTGAGTAAACAACAAACACTACCTGTTTTCACCAAGTTGAAGAATATTATAAGCAAATTACTTTGAAAAATATTCAGAATGCTTAGAGGTTTTCTGCAGTGGCTGTAAACCACGTCGGACGTGATATGACTATAATAACATGCATAATTGTTTTGCATTTGCTGACATACACACATGCATACATGTACATGGTTATAATGATCACCACAACAATATTTTATAAGAATGTCTAAAATTTCAGAGAGCAAAATCAAATCTCATATACCTAGCTATCTTCCTATACAGTTTACTTTCTGCAATCATTCAAGTCATAATTGAAAATGATCTCATTCAGTATCAAGAGAGAAAAGGTTGTAGTTCAATCTGTTCACGAAGACATATTACTTCACCGCATCCTATTGGTGAATCAAATTAATTTTCCAGATTTAGACTTTTTACAATTTAACTGATCAGGTGTTTCTTCATTGCCTATTACGAATAATTGAAATAGACACTGTTTAATATACATGTACTGTCTCATTCGTCTATGGAAAATCTTATCAAGAACGGTATAATTTAGATGCGTATAATGGAACGTCGTAAACCCCTCCTTAACTTTGTTGTGGTGGGTTATCTGGTTTTGGCTATCGTTACCTAGAGGTGATTGCTGACAGTGTAATTTGCCCTGAACGAGTACATGTCAATATAAAGTATGAAACTTATCGGTGAAATAAATAAAGATCTGAGCAGATATATAGAACAGAATAACACGAGCCCCAATTACAAATTAAGCCTAAATTTAATCGAAATTCATAACAATAAAATCGTAAACAAGTGTGATAAGATTTGCAATTTGAAAGATACACTTCTTTCTTTCTATAAATCATTTTATTCAAGTAATTTCAAAGCAAATATTACACCAACATCCCATCTGTTAATAGAAATAAATCATCATCAAACTGAGTGAAAGATTGAGTAACACTGCTTGTATTGATACATAACCTGATGTATCGACTCAGTCCAATTCCACACCGAATGTTCCTCTTGACTTCTTTGTGCCGGTAAGTCTGTGTCTTCTCAACTTTTCCATTCCTTTTCCAAATTCTCAGGTGTCTCGCCTCTTTCGGCCTTTTCAACTTTGTGTAGCCCATTTTGGGTTCGTAAATTGTGAGATTCTCCGTTCACGTTCGGTTAATCTGACTCGTCAAGCTATCTCACCTTCCAAATTATAAAACAAAGAGCAACCTATTTATACTGGGGATAAATCATTACTTTCACCCTTCGTTAGGCCAGATATAATTCTATTGAATTCAAACATACTACGGCTATTTATGACAACAATCAAGTAGTTATCCTACATGAACTCATATAGGAGAATTCACACTGGTTCTCGTAATCTCAACTAAGATAAGACATCAAATTCTTGATACATAGCTCTCTCTCTACATACATATATATATATATATATATATATATATATATATATATATATATATATATATATATATATATATATATATATATATATATCAGGCATGAAATTGTATATATATACATAATTTCCTATATAAAATAAGACATGGAATCCTAGATACATAACTTTCTAGAATAATTGAGACTAAACCTTAAGCGAGCCGTCAATGTATATATAAAGAAAAATATAATTATGGGGACTCAGATAAACTAACTTAACACAGTTATACCATATCAATAAAATTGATCTGCGAATGAAACAAATAAATCCATGCAAAGACAAGCAAATAAATCAAGCAAATCATTACAGTAGAATTAACGAATTAAAATAGATTAGTGTATATACTTGTGTTTTCAAGATTTTGCGTATTTCAATTTCTCCAGACGATCGTTTACTAGGATGATTTTACAAGTAAATTTACTTGTTCTATTATTTGGAGTCTGTTTACGTTTCTACGTTCGCTTTCTCTTGTAGAAAAGCGTAGTCTAATTTTTAAATTCGCTTTTAACACATTTAAACTGAGAGTTTCACAGCATGTCAAATATATATGAAATAAAATTACCGCCTGAGCTGGAATCAAGCAAAATGATTTGCCTGACGACACCGCTTATCCAACTGATTCCTGGTTACCATCAGAAATGACAGTTTTCCATACAGATCAGAAATGACTCCTACCCAGTTAAGTTTAAACAAACGTAGCCCTTAATTAAATATATCTACCTTATGAAAGAGCCTGTACCAATCCGTATATTGTGGTGATTTAGACACTCGCAGATCTCTATAAATCTAATTAATCGTACAATTGTCCAAATAAATATTTCCTTCAGAGATCGAAAACAAAACTTTGCTCCATTACATAGATCAATCATATTTTATCTGAAAAACCTCTGGACCTGTCTCTAATGTTAAGTAAGACACGGGACCAATCAAGCCTTTGCATACCGTTCCCAATCACATAGCAACCAAGTTTCTATCCAATACGTTTCAAAGTAATTCGACCCACTTAATATTCTGTTCTCGGCCCATGTTCAGCTACTTTATTTATAAAAAAAGAAAGGTTCGACAGGGGATCAGTAAGCTCTCTGAAAATAGACGTTCTGATTGTGGATAAAATCAACATATAGCATGAAACAAACGATCTACGTACATTTAAAACAAATGATGTTACCTGATCGGGCTTTACACGATGTAACAGAGATTTGGGTGTGATATTTAAACTCTACAGCATTTGTTTTCTAATTAGAGTCATTAATATGTAGAGAGTTATAATTTTGCAAAAGTACAAAATTACAAAGAACTGATCTTAATATTAGACATCAAAGCAACAATTACTTCCTCACTTGCCGTCAAAGAAAATATTGTGGCACGTATGATACATAATCTTATACGATTTGCATGTTAATTGGTAAACGACATATCTTGGTTAAACACTTTAAGACTTTTAACAACCACTCTGCATGAGAAAGTGGCAGCATTTAGGGTGTTTAAAACGCCCTTCCAGGCCTATACACTTTTCAGAATAATTTGGGACAAGAAGGCTGTTTGATTCCCAAGGTAATAGAAATGTTAGTACATAGACCTCGCGCATTAACACACAACCACGTCGATTGGATCTTCCTTTGTATCTTCTATGATAGATAAAAATTAAGCTAAAATAATACGGAAAGAACCAGAATCGAGGTTCAAAGGCGCTTCATTGAAGCGATATCTGTATATTGTGATCTCGTGCGAGCTGCCTTGTAATATCATCAGCTTATCTGCGTTACTGCAAGCTGTGCCGTTTCAAGGCATCGGCACACTGGGTAGTTGTCCAGGGCCTCACGCTTCTGATAAAGCTAGGAAATAGTTACATGCCCATTGATGTGCGGGGCCAAGGCAGCATGAAGGGAACAAACGCAGCGAACGATAAACGCAGGACCCCATACCAAACCACTGCATTGCGAAGAATCGCTGGGCCCTAGCACATGACGTGGTTTATAGAACTATTCGCTAAAAGTTTAGTACAAGAAACTTTTCAGTATTTCAATCTTGAAAACAGAAATTTAGGAGTCTTTTGGCCTTGATAAAAGCATCTTATTTGGTAAATTGTTGTAATGAATGTAATGTCATGTTGTATGCTGGTAAAGAAGGCAAAAGTATATGGAAAGGCGTCTTCTTTACTATTTTAGAGGTTTCTTCCGATCATTAACGGAAAGTCCGGATCCTGTTGGGGATAAACTGGACCGAGACTTCCATCAATATGCATTGGAATTCCGAACTAGGACCAGTATAAATTGATTGTGGATGCTTGATGGTGAAACTCATAAGCCCAACAACTTAACTATTAAACCATCAAGGCGCAAAAACTAATTATAAATTGACAGGAAAATGATAGGAAAAAATTGATGATTGTCAAATGAAGTAGTAGACACAGCAGTTTGAAAGTAAAGGTAAGATTAACATTGCAACCCCAAAATATTGGATTATTCAAGCAGAAATCCGCAGAAATCCGCAGAATGCAGAACTAAATCTGTATACATATTGATCCTGCCACGCGTTCGTTTAAATGTTGAACCTAGCAAAGCTGAGATTCGTGCATTTATATATTTAAACTTTATCTTTTTTATTAATTTCATGTTTCTGCAAATTTTGTTGAGGAAAGTTGAAAATGGGGTATGGAACTTATATCTTAATTTTTTATCAGTGTTATAAATTTGTATTTTCAGTCGGAAAGACATTTCATTTACTGCACAATTCTATGAGACTTTTATAGACAAGAAATTTTGCATTCCTATATACTGAAACTTGGAAGCCATATTTGTATAAACTCAGACCAGTTACATACTATTCTCCGTGTGCAATCTTTGTAGAATCCAATGTTTTCAAATATCAGAATTGCACTTGCCAGCCAGTATATTATTTTTGTTGTTAAAATCTTTTTGCAATGATTTTGATATTTGTATGTAGTGATTATCAAAAGAGATCTATAGAGCTTGCTTGCTTCAGAAGTTTGCTGGAGAATTCGCGAAAGAGTAATTTGAGCAGAAACTCTTAAATCGTCCTCAGCTATAGGTTTGAATTTAAAAATACAGTATGACAGATACATTTTAGACATACATACCAAACAGAGTTATATATCGGGGATGGATTTGTAGTTATTTTTTAGTCTCTAAAATATTTTATAGTGTGAACACTCATGATGTTTGATCGTATTCAAACGCAGCAAAAACTGGCTTTCCTTGTTGTTCTCATTTGCATTGAAACATTACAGAAATGTTGAAAACAAAAGATTAGCGCATAATTTGTTTTAGCAAACTATGCACATATCAGGATATGGATATGGTATATATGTTTATTCTAAAGCGATTTTAACTGTTCTTTATGAAAAGACAATCTCTTCGTTTCAGTACTTTTTCTAAAACATTTCTCTACAGTAATACGATGTAGAGAAATAACGTCTCAAATGGAGCAGTTTCACTTAATGAATATGGAATCAATAGCTTAGTTTCAAAGATGTTGTCATCTTATGTATTGACAAACAACTTGCTGTCAGTAGGCAGTAATAGCAACATGATCATTATTACAGTATTGCAAAATAATATCGTGGGTGTTAAATGAACCAACATGTATCCCTAAATAAAAATACATTTTCTGCAAATATGGCGCATGAGTATTCTAAGAAATCGATAGCAACGGCTATCAGAGAAAATATCTAGGAGACGATTAGTAACCGATCGCTGTAATAACCTAAACCCCAAACGACAGCATACTATTTCATTATTCCTTATGGGACTTAAAATCATCACATTAGGATAAAGCAATCGATAGTGTAAAAGACAGTTGCCCATACCGATACATACATACATACATACATACATACATACATACATACATACATACATACATACATACATACATACATACATACATACATACATACATACATACATACATACATACATACATACATACATACATACATACATACATACATACATACAATCTTGTTCGTAGTTTTCAAGTGAGCCCAAAACTTAGGGTATTATCTGTTCGCAACATTACAAATTACCCACTGCATTTAGGTATTAAATTAGAAGTTTGTTATTTTGATCATTAAGCACTTGTTCTTCATGTTTTGATGCTCATGAATATTTTTTGAGGAGTTGAACTGGAGAGTCAGTAAACTGAAGTTTAAGCTAATGAAACAGCCTAATATCAGCGGGTCAGTATAGTACACTTTAGTAGCAACTCTGCTATAGTAGGGCGCACTTCGGTACTATTTGACTTGCAGTGTTTGGACGTTTTTTGTTAAACAAGAAAACATCAGTCTGTTCTTCCGTACCTTTGTTAATACCGATCAAAGATATTTCATGAGAGAAATAGTTTACAACACCAATTTTTAAGTTGTTAGACTTTGCACGCACCATAACAGTTTTACTGTGGTGCGCTTAGCACCCACGATGGCATCTTTATCGTGGTACGTTTTGAACAACAGATAGCATCATTACGGTGATACTTTTTTCACTCAGAATAGCATCTTTGTCGTGGTACGTTTCTCAGCCACAGTAACATCCTTGTAGTGGCACGCATTGCGCTCGCGATAGCATCATTATGGTGGTACGTTTTACACTCCCATTAGCATCATTATGGTGGTACGGTTTGCATTCTAAACAGCATCTTTATAATGGTACGTTTTGCACCCATACAATGATTTTTATAATGGTACGTTTTACACTCCCAATAGCATCATTATGGTGGTACGGTTTGCACTCTAAACAGCATCTTTATAATGGTACGTTTTGCACCCATGAAAGGATTTTTATAATGGTATGTTTTGCAATCACAATAGCATCGTTAAAGCGTTGCTTTCAGCACCTTTTGTCTCCCACGTCTTTCTAATGTGAAGACCGATTAATTTATGATCAATTTGTCATTCATTTCGCACAAACAATCAACGAGGAGCCTATTATCTTTGAAAATATCAATTTACTGTATTTAACCCCATCATTATCTCACAAAAATGTCACTTTCAAAATTTCCCGGAATCGAGGATGGAAATACCGTAAAAACTGTTTAGTCCAAAACGGTCTGCATATGAAATCATGACAAAATTCGTGTTTATTTTCCTCTGAAACAAAAGAGATCACGATATTGTGCACTGATAACCTTTGTGTCCTATTCAAGCTGACCTTTGACCTCTTTCATATCTCACTCTCTTATCTCCTAATGTTTGATATTAATGTTACACTTTTAAAAACACAGGTACGGAGACAGACAGACATATAGAGCATGTCATGTAGTTGGTACATGAGATTCTAACCACTTGTATCCAGTAATCGTCTCGTTTCAATGACTGACTTGACGTGTTCTTCATTATGGCGTAGAAAGAAACCTTTGAAAAAAAATGGCCAATCGAGTATTGGTGACCCCACACCTATGCATATTCTAAAGAAAGGGACCTGAATTATGAATATCAGAAATGCGAAATAAATGGCAAATGCGATCATAACGTTTGTTTTAAGAAGACATTTATATCATTATAAAAGAAATACTTAATGTCTCATAAATTGGCAGCCTCTCTTTTTTAATTTTGACCTTTACTTTTGATAATTTTGTAAATTTGACATATGTTAAAAGTGATAGAAACTAACAAGTCTTGGCATCATCAAATATGAACAAAATTAATTCATGCAGAACCTTATAGTATGAAAATTACACAAAATCCCGCCAATTGCCAAAACAAAACTCACTATTGTTTTGGATAAATAAAGTAAGGACAGGGCGTAGAGTAAACTCCATGTGAAGTACCTTTGCTTTGTAAATAGCCAGTGTGAAAAAGAATAAAAGAGTGTGACACAAAGTGCTCTTTAATGTGAAAAGCAGAAAAGATCATTTGCGCTGATTCTAGTGCTATAACAAGTTGTTGACCCTGTTTATCCAGCAGTACCTGGAATATTTAGAAATCTGGTATATTATCTGTATCGGTGCAAACGGAATAGCTGTCTCACTGTTCATACAAAATTTATATCCTAATTTAATACTTAATAAGAAGAAAGCGGCTATAAACCCTTAATAAAATCGAATTTTATGGCGGAACAACCTGCGTTATTTTCACATTCAACAAGATTATGCTGTCCTTCTATTGACAAAACAACAAATAAAGTAACTCCCAATACAATAGAAGACAACTTTTTATTGTTGACATCTGGATACATAAAACATATAACGAAAATTCATTGTCTGACATTATTAGTAAGTAAAGTTAAAACTATGCACAAAAGTGTATAGGCAAGAAATTTATACCAATTGTTATGTTAGCGATGTCTTTTCAAATATTCCAAGTAAACTGCATTTTCAATGACACTACGTTAAAGCCTCTTTGTAAATGTATGAATATACTTAGCAAAGTCTTTAAGTTTTTTTCTTATTGTGGAATAATTCCGTCAAGTTACAGTTTCGTTTGAAATGACATGTGTCCATTATTGAAGTAATTATTTTTGCAAAATTATATATATATATATATATATATATATATATATATATATATATATATAAATATATATATATATATATATATATATATATATATATATATTCAGTTGTAAATTAACTTTCCTTTCTTATTTTTCAGTAGACGACATTTACTAGATTTCCTTTGAGAAATTGGATCTTTTTTATTTTGTATAAATAATAAGTGGATAAAATTTCAGGCACGGTTTATTTAAATCTAGAATTATTATAAACTCAAATTTGTTTAAATTAATATCTATCTTAATGAATATGTTGTGAAAAGACACAAATAGAAAATGTAAAAGTACAGAAACAATGAGAACCATAGATTCAGATAAAGACGTCTGCATCCCAACTATTATCAATAGTGAAATATGTGCAACGTCACCGGAAGGGAAGTGGACCTTTTTCAGTTCGTATGGAACATCTGGATATGACGCGTCCCTCTGATAATGAAATTTCGGTCTATAGTTTAGTTATATAACTCAGAATAACTTTTTTGGCAAAATGGCTTAGAATTTAATATTTATTCTTACAGTTATAAGAAGCTTGAATATCAGAATTTCCTTTCACATCCTATACGTCTGTTTTAATTCGTTCTCATCCAAGTGTAAGTGTATACTGTCAGTAAATATTTGGTATATCTAAGCAAAACTCAATCACCAAACTGTGTTCTTCTTTCAGGATTTGGTATGACTACTCCGAGAACAGTTCCTGGAAAAATTCTACTTATTTTCTACGGATTTTTTGGTTGTGCGGGCGCCATCTTGTTTTTCAATCTTTTCCTGGAACGAATTATCACATTTTTAGCCTTCATTCTGAGAACGATTCACGAAAGGGAGGTGAGACGAAAAGGAATCGGAAACAGCCCCAACACCTCAAGTAATAAGGATTCTAATTCACTTGACGATGTAAGTCTTGATGATTGGAAACCTTCTGTGTATTGGGTAATGCTCATTTTGCTTGTCGGGGCCATAATAGTTGCATGTTCTGCATCCGCCATGTACCATCCGGTGGAAGGTTGGACCTACTTTGAAGCGATATATTTTTGCTTCGTTGCATTTGCCACAATTGGTTTCGGAGACTATGTGGTCAGTCAAAAAGCAACATATGATTATGTATATTTCTACAGATTTGGAAATTTTGTTTTTATTGTGCTAGGTTGTTGTTTTATCTACAGTCTGTTTAACGTCACCTCCATTGTGATAAAGCAGTTCCTTAACTGGTTGCTGCAAACGATGAATCGCAGATGTACATTAGGAACTTTTAAATGTAATGTGTCAGCAGCCGCGGCTGGAAGGCGCAATGCAATCACACCTGGTTATCTTCAACGTAAGCACCAAGGCAAAGAGGGTGTGGAGGTTGATTTTGATAGCGATTCTAGTTTTAGAAGAAACTCGGGTGAACTGATATCTATGCGTGATTTTTTGCAGGCGAACAAAATTTCTGTAGCTATGATGCAGAAGCAGCTATGGGAAACGTCACAACGAGGGATGGGGTACAATTATTCATCATCGACCAGCGGATTCCAAGGTGGTGTTGGGCCCTTGGCTATCTTGAACAAAAAACTGGGTCAAGAGGATGTGTGAGATGATATACGCACTGCCAAGAATTAATTGTGACTTAATCTGCAAATTCTGAAGGGAATATGTGCGAGATCATTAAAATAATTGGAATGAATGTTAAATTATACGAATGAATGGTGCCATTAACTAGTTCTCACGCTGATAAGAATATATATGCGTTAAATAGTGTTGTCCCTGTAAAATGGGATTAATTCATCAAGTTTGTGATAGGGATGATGCTGATAAAAGCAAAACAAAACAAGACAGCAAAAAAATGTCCACTGTCGGGCATTTTGTATAATGAACTGTTAAGACTGGTAATGTCTGTTCATGTGACAAAGGACATATAGGATAACATTTTTTAAGTCAAGGAGTTTTGTCGTAAAATCTGCTTATATGTTTTAACTGCACAGTTGAATGTCCTATATTTGTTTGTACATAGATAGGGCTTACAAATTAAATATTATGCGCAGAGTAATATGATTGATATTGAGACGACAGATAATTAGTATTTTTGATTAGCAGTTGTAAATTACAGTCAGAGAAGAAGAAAATTAATTAGTCAGCCTAATGTCAGTTGTAACTCTGTTAGAGATAATGTAAAAAAGGACGTCTCATTTCCTCCATTAATTAGGATTTTAAAACCTAGACCGAAGTAGTTAATTAGAATACTCTTTGTGAGCAAAACCAGTTTTGGTGATACTGTTTGCACATGGAATATATTGGTTGATATGACAACCTAAAAGTATAATAAAATAAATTACTTGGTTAATACGTTACAAACTCTGATCATTTTAAATGCTATTCCAATGACTTTCTGTCAACAATAGTTGATACGGTAAGTAGCGGATGATTCGGTGTTTTCTGTTCACTACGCGTCTCATTAAATTTTTTGCACACTCAAGCTTAACTTTTTCCGTTTCCAACAACGTATCCATTTTAAAATTCGTTTTTCAAGCTGCTTCCAACTCGAATAAAAGTTGAATTCAGCATATATGTAATACAAATTTAACAAATAAAATGCTTTGAACATAGGTATCTCGGAATAATCAGGTTCGCGTGTGCACTGTAGTAGTGTTTCAACTTGACCGATCCATATGCATACTTCAAGAGTCAGAAAATGCTTTTCAGCTTTTTTATATCTTTAGTAATATGCTATCGGAATATAGCATCGTACAGTGTTTTTCATAAATATTTATTCTGCAGTTTGACCACTGCATATGTACAAAGTCAGAAAATGTATTTCAGCTTTCTTATCTCTCTTTAGTAAATATGCTTAGGGAATTGAAATATCGTTTAGAGTTGTGTATTTTGTTTCTTTCTTTCCGTTTGCATTGTTTGCCTTGAATGTCTCGAGAGTGACGCGCCAGTCATAGTTTTGGAGGTTTAGCCTTTTATTGCTGTATGAGAAGATGTTTGGACTACTCTAATTTTTCAAAAACAAAAATTCCCCAATGTCCCTAGGCTTTAGTTACATTTCAGAGGCACAACATACAGACTTTTTCGAACTGAATATAGCGAAATGTGTATTATTTAAATTGAAAAACAGTGATTTTCCAAGCACGGAAGTGTCACAATCGATTTATAATCTTGGTGTAGTTTTGCTTTTTAAATAATAAAGTAGTATAGTGGTCCACAGATGTTCTCGCCATGAATACGATATTTTTTATAAATACACATTGTGTATGCTTCTAAACACAAATCTCACTACGGTCCATACCCTAAGTAACACCATGGTCTTCCTGCAAATATCCCTAAGGTAGATAGTCTGGTTAGACAACGTAAAACCATGTTCAGGTTGCATAATACCACGATAGTGCAGGGGCCTTGGAGAACGTTTGCTTTATTTTTAAAATAATGAGTGGTCCAGAAAGGTTCTCGTAAAAAAATATACGAGATTGCAAATTGAAGAAAAAAATACGACTTATCATGAAATATCAATATGTTTACTACTATTATTTGTTATGTCTAATGTTTTACGTATTCTTGGAGAAATGGGTTACTGGCTAGATTACGTTATGGCTAGATTAACAACAGTTCTGCACTGTGTTGTCGGTATGTATGTATGAATGTGTGTGTGTGTGTGTGTGTGTGTTTTGCTGTTGTTGCAATATAAGACAAGCATCACAGTAGCATATTATCTAATTTCATCTAATTTCACTTTATCATTAAAGAAAATATTTCAATTGATCATATGGTAAGAGGGATAGTGACAGAAATTAAACATTATTTTTTATATATGTCTCAATATATTTTCCTTTTGAAATGATTAGTGAATCATTTGTAAATTGTGGAAACTCATAACTCGCTTTTCTCTATCGATTTTGCATTTCGCTCCTTACCCTTTAATTTAGTTTATGTTATCGTTGTAATTGATCGTTCATAGTCACATTAACAGTGCAATATATTTTTATCTATAAATGATTTATTTAGTTACCTTTAAGGGTATATTATATTGGAACTTTACAAACTTTAAGTGCTGCTGGATTTTAATTATTTATTTATACATACATACATATACATACATACATACATACATACATACATACATACATACATACATACATACATACATACATACATACATACATACATACATACATACATACATACATACATACATACATACATACATACATACATACATACATACATACATACATACATTCATACATACACTTAGATTCTATTTCGGAAACAAATCATTCTGCAACTTATTTCCAGTATAGTTCATATATTTACGTAATATTGTCGTGGAATGAATTCAAAGCATATACAAAATAGTGTCAAGCGTTGGTTAATATTGCCCTGCACGTTGAAAAATAATTAATGTTACTTCCTCTCAAATTGTTAGCACTTTATTGATGTTATCAACGATATATCATAATCTGCTCAAGGTCAGTTTAATAGAGGTTCGTTACAGAAAGTATACAATCTATAAAGATTGAAATAAAGTTACAAAAATGTGAATGCCTGATAGGTACACGTTCATTTTAGTAGACAGACACATCTTTTCTTCAACTAAGGTTTGCTTTTTTGTAATTGGAATCGTGATCACTATAATTGACTATGCATTTCTTGCTTGCTTGTATTAATTAATCAGCTTGGTCGCCCTACAAAACTAAGTCCATTATACAAGTTGATGTCTTAATAAATTATTTGAATCAAATTTTAATTGTTTCTCGTCTATTAAATAGCTGCACATTATCCTATTGAACACATATGCAATTGCACTATGCTTAAATCTATGTACATAATGCCTTACGTCTTTAATATAAAATGTACATAATGTCTTACGTCTTTAATATAAAATGTGTAAAATAACTCCATTGGAGGCTTATTCGATGATTAATTGACTCTTAAACCTATGAAATTATTTTACTTCCAGTTCACACATCTGGAAAATTTAAATTTTCACGAAATTGGCAATAAATGCATTCACAACAGAGAACCCGACTGTTTAACATTCGGGTCACATTACTGTTTCCGGTAGGTGAACATATTACTTATATCCTATTTGCTGTCAAGTCTCAGCTTTTGTATTTTAAGAACTTTTGGTACACAAATTTCTCAATAACGACACTACCACCCCACCCCAAAAAGACCAAAAGGCAACACTGATGAAATTGTATGAGTTATTGGGATAAAAACATATTGATCAAAGATCCGCTACAATATATGGCGATAAATACTATGTAATCATCTCTTCAGAACAACGAATACGAGCTATATAAGGTACTGGGATAATAAAAAAAACAACAAGCAAACAAATAATGATATTTGCAGCAGAGTAAATATCAACTGCTGATAGTTTTAAATTGGAATGACTTGTCGATGATAAAATTATAAATTCCATTTACTGTGTTAATGTTGTCGGTCATCTTCAGCTTCAGCAGTTAATGTTATTGGGATCTGCTACAATTTTCAACATGAGTCTTTCTTCGCTAATATCTAGAGAACTGTATGCACAGGGAGGAGTATTAGGATTGTTAAATAAAGCTCTCATGTTTTAAAACTTCTGTAAAACACTTAAAAAAACTTGTTAGGAACAGAAATCTTACTCTCCAAAATTTGAGATTTAAATAGCTCTCCAAACCATTCACACTAATAACCTACACACTTACACCAACAGATGAGATTACACATTTCAGATTGGAAGATTCTTGTAGCGCCCTTTTTTAAATTGATATCTGTATTCATTGTTTTATGACAATCTAATCAATACTTGAATATCCATCATTCAACTTTGAAAGCATAATGCTCTTTATGACACACTTTTTCAAGGTCATTTACCCATGTTTACTTAATTATTCTCCAGTTCTAGCATGTGAGGTAAAAATATTTTTTAAATGAAGTGGCATGGTTGACAAAAATGTGCTTGATCTTATCTAATCACAATCGGAATGAACTTCGTCTGTTTTCAAATCATGACATTTCCTCCGATATCTATCTTAAATGCATCGCTAATTCAATAAAAGGTACTTGATTGTAGCGATAATAGATGATACACAGCTGATAAGATTGATTCACCTCAATCTTATGAAACAATGGTCTAATTTATCTCTAATCTTCCTTCAATCGAGCCAAGGACAAGAGCACAGTTGAGAGAAACAGGTTTCAAGTTTATCAGCAAAGAGAGTCATAATGGATTGTGCAAATTCACAATATGACCTAAGTTAGGTTTGTTGCTTGGTTGATTTAACAGCAACTTTTAACACATTATTGATTTTATTGTCTAATAAATGAACGTTGTGTACCTCTGCGAAGACAAACTGACAGCTGACATTTGCTGGCCTTGGCGGAGATTCAGCCGCAGATTCTTAGATTAAGAGTACAACGTTCAATTAAATATGCTACCTCAGCTCTCAGCAGCAGCTAAAGCAGTTGTCAACGGCATCTTCTTTTATGATTTCGGGGAAAAAAGACATGAGATATTATTTACCTTAGGCCTTTACTATCATTATTCATTTCAATAACTAAGATGTGACGAGGTCTTTTGTCTCAGATCAAGGACCTTGAGTTTTGTAAAAGTATTCCTTCTACACATACTTTTTTGTGACAAATTGTAATGCAAGATTAAAGAAACAGTATTTTTGTTAGTTTCGGTGAATTGTTTTGTTATCTTTGTTTGAGCAGTTCTCCATTTCTACATTCGTCATAAAGCTACCATTCGAATAATCAGAAAATGGTCGGAGAAACTTAGTAGTCAGATTTATGCGAGCTGAGTAAGGTTTGACCAATGGTCAAATTAAAAACTTTTTCTTGTGGACGAAACAAATCATATTAGAAATGAGTGGACAACTTAATTATTCTCCAGTTCTTTTCATTTCTGTTTTGTAAAAAATAGCTGGAATTCAGAAACTTAAAGAATTTTGTATGGGTAAACACTATATGACGCACTGAAAAATGACGTTATCGAAAAAGGAATGCTATAATGTGGGCCTATTTAATTAACGTTACGTTCTATTTAATGTTGGATTAAGACTGAGATATTCAGAATTCAAGAATTGATTGATTGCTAACTGGAGGAATTGGTTCGATACAACTCTAATACTGACTTGATCTTGATCAAATAAACACTAGATTTGCACAACAGCTGCCCCATGTTGACCAATTAACATTTTCTTTGTCAGAGAATATTAGATTGAAATAGAGAACCAATCCAGGATCTGTAATAAATGCATGTCTTCACCTCCCACCTCCTCTCAAAAGCTACGTCTATTATCATAGAAAATGAATTTCGATTTTCTTCCATGATATTTACTTTTTCCTTTTAATAAGGATCGCTCATACAATACGTCTGATGAAAGTGTGAAGCAGTTTTATAATTAGCATTTCAGTCTTATTATAATGAAACAAATTCATGACGATAAAAACAAAAGACGGAGAAAAAATCCATTCAGATATGATTCTTGCTAGTCATTTGTTTTTGTTTTTATGTTCATTTGTTACAAGAATGAGATTTTTGCTTTATGGAAGACGCTATTTTATACGTGATGATCTCACTCATGAATAAGAATTCTAAATGAGGACTACCGTTTGGTTGATCCGTTTGCAATAAATGCAAATAGTACATTTCCTTATAGTAATAGTATTATATACATAATTTATTGATTCAGATGAAGACTATAGGTGAGAGTCCAATGGTGTAGAATGTCGAAATGATCAACTTCTTTAATATAAGGAGAGTTTACGTGGAAAGGCACAATAAGGTGTTAATACTGATGATATAACAATGACCATACGTGAACATATCCTTCCTTTCTGACCATATTTGTTGTAAACATATTTTAAATAAAAATTTGCGAAACACGTATAATAATAATCGGACTAGAAATGTCCGTGCCAACCACTACCCAACTAAAAAATGAGAAGACGAAAATGTACAAGAATAATGACGCCAACGACTGCAAAGTTGATAAATGCGGATAATGATCCAATTAGGAATTAGGTGAGGAAAAGTTCCCTTGGCAATGTGATTCAATGATCTAAACTTGGGCCAATACATAATTTGACAGGCTCGAGTGATATTAGTAGAAGGTTGTTATGCCAAGAAGAGTGAAATTGTCTTTGGAAAGAACACAAATTACAATTACAAAGTGAAGAGGGAATTAGATTGATAATTGGCAGTCAATTTCTCTCTGTCACAGTCTGGTTCTTTAATTCTTATTTATTCCCAATAATATGTTGGTTTTGATTGAAACGAACAAAATATCTCGAACCAATCTCAGATGAACGATACAGCAACAATAACGAACGCTTGCTTTTGCGAAGAATTCATATAAGTTTACTTCAAGTAAACAACACTGTAGACAACATGATTGTTGTTTGTCTTGTTTATTGCTCAAAGTTTGCTTATTAACGAAATCATCGCCAAAAAAGTTGTCGAGATTCTCGGATCTGGAGCGTAATAGTTGATGTTTTCTCCTCAGGGATAAAAGGGAAAATAACTTCAGTGAAATGCCAACGGCGTCTAGTCAAATTTCATTATTAATGGTTAATTTCCACTAACACCAAAGGTTAGACTCCATCTTAAAACATGTAAACATAATATTTTTTTCATTACACACACATAAATATATTGTTATGACCCTGTAGTTTAATTGTGTGTGTTAAGGAATGAATTCTGTATAAATCTTTTTATTTCATTTTTATTTCATTAAATGTAATTATTAATATAATTATATTAATATCAGTCTAATATGTTGCTGAAAAACATCGTGTTTATTTCAGTCGTAAATGTTACTCATGTGAGCACGTGCTGTGTATGATGACAAATTCAGTACAAGTAAACATTCTGGAATAGCTATGAAAACGATTGGCTGATACCTGGTCAGGCTTTCATAATGTCCAGAAGTATTAAAAAATTGCATGCGTCCGCGTGCTCGTGTAATTCGATCAACGTATTATCTTCATTTATATGTTAAGTATTTTTTTTTGTAAAATAGACAGTCGTAGTCGAGAGTCATACACAGTCGTAGATTCGTAAAGTCAGAGGTATACAACTTCTATTTACATTAAAAAGGTATTTTTGTGCTAGAAGTTGTCTGTTCGTATGTCTACGTAAAACCTGTTTGTGAAAGGAACTAAATTTACTTCGTTTCTTCTGAATAATTGTTTTCATGGAGAACAACATTACTGATTTGGACAAAGACATTTTCAGAAAATATTCTAAATTGGAACGAGCCAACACAAACCGTGCTTTATTGTGTTAATTATGGAATTTTCTGTTAGCCTTCGTCTGACGTGGTCATCCACAATTTTGGACCAGAATTGAACTTCAGACTGTGTTTAGAACTTTTTACAGGAAATATATTTCTATTTTGAACAGTTTGGATCATTTATGTAAACCGTAAGTCTTCTTTTACATATTTACATATTTTCATGTTCTAGGAAAATAATTTATTGTTGATAAAATTATCAAAGCTTGTTGTCTTCACTCATTCTTTTATGTTACTTTGAACGAGCCGATACGTCGATGGATGGATGGATGGATGGATTGATTGCTTGTAAGTTTTGAAATTCTTTTTATTTCATTTTTTCATATATATATTATGATGGTATGGACTGAAGACATGGCGGAGTAATGTATAATAATTAAATGAACGATGGATATGTTGTAGATCAGATCAGTTGAATTAGTAATACTGGTAGTAGTAACAGATAGTTTTTGTTGTTGCTGCTGTTATTACTGCTGTCGTTTTTATTGTTTCAGTTGCTGTATTGTACCTGACAAGCTAATGACTCAAACTAGGGAAGTACTGTATACTTGCAAGTCATTATTTTAAAGTTTTGACTCATTAATCATAGGCAACAACAATACTAATAACTTCACTGTTTTATCAGCTTTGGGGTGGTAGGGGTGGAATTGTTGATGGAAGTGGAAGTGGTGATGGAGGTGGGAGGGGATGAAGTGGTGTTGGGGCGTTGTATTTGATAAAAAAAAACAATGAAAGTCTTACGCATAATTAGGTCAACATAAAATTAAAGAATAAAGGATCGTTCTATCAGATCATTGATAAATTAAGTTTAATTCCTCCTTATCGTCTTCTTCGTCTTTATGTTCTCCATTCTCCTTTCCCTCATACTCTTCACGTCCTCCTCGTATTCTTCATATACACATACATACATACGTACGTACATACATACATACATACATACATACATACATACATACATACATACATACATACATACATACATACATACATACATACATACATACATACATACATACATACATACATACATACATACATACATACATACAGAGAGAGTATTCAACGTTTTTAAATTGCAGAATACATATATGTCCAATGATTTGAGGGCAAACAAAAGGTAAATAAAATAAGAAGCCTAAATAATATTTCGCGATAAAAGTGTTGACATTATCTTATTACAAAGTCAGTAAAATCTCGGAAGGAAACGAAATGAAAATACATCTATTTTCTTGAAAGGAAAATCGGAAAGACATATTTACTTCGCACATCAACACATTAATGACAAATTTCAAAGAGAATCATTCCTAATTTAACAAGGAGTAACAAAACAAATAGAAAAAAAAAATGAACTTGCAGTGTTAGAGCAAATCAATATCTTGTTACAACCCGTATGTCATGAATTAGACACCCACTGTGAACGACTGATCTGGTCCTCTCTCATTTACGAAAAGGAAAGCTCTGACTTGATAGATGATGATATTCTATGGGTGTCCCATAAACTGAAGATTGGGTTAAACTCCATATCGTTTGGGAAAAACTTCTCTTTCATTGGGAATGATCCCAAAGCACGCTTCCGTCAAGTGATACACTTGTATACTCCATCATTTATTCTCTAGCAAAAAAGAAAGAGCAAATGTGACGGCATTTAACTGAGAAAAGTAATTGCTTCATCCTATAGCACAGTACGGGCTTATTATTTAAAATGACTTTCTTCCAATATTTATTCATGTACACTAAACGGACTCACTGACTAGTTACACATCTAATCCATTCAGGTAAGATATTACTTATTGCATTTATTGATTTTAAATGGCTTTCGATTACCGATTATATTGGAAAAAATATTGGTATGGTTCAAGGTTGTGAAAACTATTATCAGATTTACTAAGTATAATGAATCAATGTGTACTATAGCGATTACAAAATTTAAATACAATGATTACCTTTGATATGACTTTTATTGGAAACTGGTGTACAACAAGGGCGCTGTTTATCGCCACGTGTATTCTCAAAATGTTTGTGTTGAGCACATGTATTTTTCAAAATGGTTTGACTGCATTGACACTGGCATGATAAAAATGCTCATTGTATCTTGACGATGCTTAAATTTTTCAAGAAGTAATTATAGTTTAGCTGTAAATTAGATAAGCTTTAAAACTATTGTTTGGAAAGGAAATAATTTATATTTTTAAGAAGGTCTGTTGTGACGGTATGTCTTGCAATAAATAGCAGAAAGAAGTGAATCCATTAAGTTAAGTATATTTATTTCCTTTTAATACAAAGCGAACATTCATGAGGCAGGTAGAAATATTGTGAATTAAATCACAAATAATCCTAAACATCCTATCACAGGTTGAAAATGGATTGCAATGTGCTTGAGTGTTTTCATGTACCACAATAATGTAATTCATATTGTCTTTTTGAATGAGTTCACAATAATCGAAAATTGTATGTTAGTCCAATAGTCAATGAACGGTATATATATATATATATATATATATATATATATATATATATATATATATATATATATATATATATATATATATATATATATATATATATATTATACCAATGAATTTTCTATACATCACGCTTGCTAAGATCAAGCTATAAAGTCATCCATAAGCTATAATCTACCAGTCTTGGGAATATTACCACGGCCATGTGTTTGATGTCTAAATATTTCATCGGGCTAGTGATAAACTCTTACCCAAGGTTATATGACCAGCCGGAGAGCGGAATCTTCAATCAGCAAAGGCAATATATCACACCATCTGAGTAAACCCTGCTCGCAATTTATCACACCTATGTGTTAAAAGGTTAGTCCAAAGATCAAAATAAAGTAAACGTTGTGGATAGGGCGTATTCTTATCCGTCCCCACGTTGACAGAGAGTTGACTAAGTTTGACTGCATCGGTTCACAGCGATATACAATCGGTATTAAGATAGAGGGTGTGATTACAATTCCGATCTAAATGATACCTCATGACTCGTAAGAGAAAATTTAGTATTCGCCTAGAGGGATCGAAGTCCAATAGGGTTACTCTGAGAACAAAGCCACTCATAATATGGTGGCAACACTTAGAGGTAGATTCTAAGGAAGGACAACAATTCAAAAGGGTCAGTAAGTTATTTGCTCGATTTTCGCAAAATATTATGGCATCATAATTGTAATTATTTATACCTAATTATTAGGATCGTTTAGTATGTAGAATTACCTTTCTAATGTTTCATTTATATGCATATTAGAGAAATGGGCTTGAGCTAACGTATAAAATTATTAGATGTGATGCAGAATTATGTGTATTGTTAGCTTATGGTCAGAATTAATTTTGTAATTCACTATAAGGCTACTTTGTAGTAAACTATTGCATTTATTAATATGTTTTTTTAGAATTTATACATGCTTGAATTGTAATTTGGTACGGTTGAAGAATGTAAGAATAATTACTATGGACGTATAAATATCAGAGCATGGATATTTGAATATTTGCATACTTTGTATGAGTTGAAAGGAAAATAAAATGCGTCTGATTATTATGATATTGTTTAGTATAACGGGATTAGGAATATGTACTGATGTGACGAAATTTGTTTATATATGTATAAGAAGTAATTGATACTGTGCTGTATTATGACGTTTGTTTTACCATATGAACTAATGCGCGACCGAAGAAATTTAATAGCAATTATCTGATGATATGCTGTGTGTAGGGTGAGATGAGAGGGCTCAGGAAAAAGGTTGTACCGCCCTTATATTTTACAGGAAGCTTGTTAGTGGACACCGAACTTTGGGTTCCATTGGGCTCTGAGTTTTCAACAGTTGAGACGGAATTGAGGCTGTAGTCGCGACAGTCGAAGTCGACAGAAGAGTAGTTTTTGGAGAAAGAGGAGGAGAAGGAGACTAAAGAAAGTCGAGGAGGAAGATGAGGAGGAATTGGGAGAAAAGTCGAGGAGTAAGGGGAGATGGAAGTGGGAGAAATAAGAGAGAGAGAGAGAGAGAAAGAGAGAGAGAGAGAGAGAGAGAGAGAGAGAGAGAGAGAGAGAGAGAGAGAGAGAGCGAGAAAGGATACCACAGAGGAGTAGAAATACAAGGACAGGTGAAAATCGGTCTCACACTGCTAATCAATTGATGCAACAAGCTCATGAAAGGGTCGATCGGAAGGAGTGTAATTGGAAATTTGATTATGAATTGTTATTAATTTGTTATTCATTGAATGTCAACCCTTTTGTATATTTAACCATCTAACTATCGACATTGCTGACTGGGGGCTCGGAACATTATATATATCTTTCAATAAATTTAACTTTCAACAAAATAGAGCCTGGATAGGACTTCTATAATAGTTTAAATAAAACATTGGGAGCACCTTACCCCAACCATAACAACCCCAACACTATATAAATTATTCGCTTCAAACTGTATTTGAGCACAACTTTAAATTCTGATCATAGATTAGCAGAGACCATTTGATATCATAAATGACTTATTTGTTTATCAAATCTCTATTGACAAACTTTTTCACTAGATCTATAACGTAATAGAATGTGAAGATTTCCAACGGTAAAACGTAGTCTAACTGTAAATAAGACTGACCTTGAGCTCTAGCTAAGTAAACATGTTTTTTACAACTACAGATTTGGATAAAAGTCAAGCCCCCAATATAAATTAAATATACGTAGCAATATCTAAGAAATTTGTTTATAATACTGCAGTCAGTGTTAAAGACGTGAATAGAGAACGATTTAAATATCATGCAACGAAACTGAAACTGTAAGTTTGGTATATTTATGAATTTTGCGACATAATTAATTAGCAGGACTAGCAATGAAATTGTGTCTACTTTAGAAAAATGATTGTTTACATTTTATGATATTTATATCAATCAAAGATGTTGCAGTATTCTAGATTCCGCGTGCCATGGACTATCAGAGGACGATGTTCACGAAAAATAGATAAAAATTTCAGTCTTTAGGTTTTTGAATTACTAAGATTCAGACATTCAAGTCAGTGATATAACGGTTTATATTATAAACTAATTTCTAACTACGCTAGTTAAAACGTTACTTCTTCCACATGTTTCAATTATTTTTCCACAAGCATTATTATTATTATTTTCTTGAATGAGCATGAGGGTAATATAGAAATGCATACTTTTATCATTGCCAAATGGCCAGTTATGTAGAAGAAGCAGTTAAAACTGGTGATTTGGATTATGGCGAAATGAAGAAATAGCAGAAACAATAACGGGCATATCCACGTATTTAAGCAAACAACATAAAAATCTACTGACCTGTGCAAATACTCGCAAAACATACATTTAATAATCTGGCACCAACATACTCCGAATTATTGTTCTTCATTTGTTTTCTTTGTCGTTGTCCTAAGAACAGTAACATATTTTTTAAGATCATAGATTATTGCGTCATGATAAATTATTGCCAATTCAGCAGGGCAAAACAAATGATTGCGAACTTCAGCAGGGCAGAACAAATGATTGCCAATTCAGCAGGGCATAGCAATCTCACATATCGTACCAATTTTTTCTTACTGATTTAAAAAGGCCAGTAAAAGCACTTATAACAACAAACGGAAATTTAATTTTTAAATAAAGATTAAAGAAACTGCAAACGTACAAATTAATTATTGCGACATTATCTCACAATATTTTTTCATCGACGTACATCATTATGTCAATGCAACGCAATGTTCTTTGTGATAGATCTTTAGGTTTATCAGTCCTTTCTTAAGCTCCATTCTAAGCGTTCTCTTGTTAGCTTTTTCTCGATCAGGTTCGTTTTTAAAAATCGTTTTGAGAAATTATCCTTTTTAAATAGATATTATTGTTTGTGCCTTTCATTCAAACATTCTCATTTAAGTTGAATTCTTTTCCCCGTGTTCTGTAATTTATAGTTTCAAAGAAGAATTAACACCTTAGCCTTCCAGGGTATTGATGAGTGAGCAATAAAATCATACTTCTAATTGTTATTATTAAACAAATATGAATTTCACTTAGATGCAAAGAAATTTTAGTTGATAATGAAGTTAAAATTTAATTCTAAGTCAAAGCATTTTCAAGCCGCCAGAGGATTTATTAGCCAATGTAATCCAGGCTCTAAATTTTGCTTGAAAAAACATGAACCGTGGATTAAAAGAGTAAGCTCTCGACCACAACACAAGACAACAGGGCAACACATTGTCAGGAATATGCGTACCAAATCAACTGGAGATGCTCGGGTGATCTGTCACCACCAACACACGTCCAGGCTAGATGAGTGCTGACAGCACTGCGAGAAAACATATGCGCCAAGAAATTTCAGTAGCTTGATGACAAATTCCACGCATACTTAAAACAAAATTGGGAAAACTAAGTAAATATACATGACAAGTAATGTTTGCTTACTAGTCTTATGCCATTGTAACAAAGGCAAAACAGCAATTCAATTATTTTCTTTCTTAAGGGCAATTACATTTTATTTTCATGTTATTTACCACAGATGGCAACTCTTTACATTGTTGTCTAAAATTTAATACGGTCCATGTCATTACCTGAGATTCCATTGCCAGTCTACATGCGTGCGTCCGTTTGTATGCATAAATAGAATGTGTGTGTCATAAGGACGGGATTATGCAGATATTTAATCTTAGTCTTCAAAGAATTGTCTTTCACTTTATGCTAGTAGAGCGGATTAAGAAATACCTTTATCTGCTACGTTATCTTATATCTCACTGTGTAAGCTTCATTCTTAGGCTCCTGGGTAACGAGTAATCTATTGGTGAAAGGAGTCACCACTGAAAATATAAAAAGTAAGTAAATTACATGTAGTCTAAACACTTCTGCTAAAACGAATATAATCGGTCTTGAAATTATAAAATGCTCTTGTTATTGTTGTTTTGTTTTATTTTGTATAATTAACACATACTAAAAATGCATTAAAGATAATGTGATGTGATGTGATTATGATTAGTAAAGTAACGTGGCAGTTTATAGTGATGTCTAAGACTGGGGCATCGTACCGCAGACATGTAGCATGATGTCCCACCCAGTCACATTATCCTGACACCAGGCTGACCAATCCTAACACTAGCCTCTTAATGCTGAGCGTCAAGCGAGGCAGCTGTTAGTACCATTTTTGCAAGTCTTTATTATGACTCGACCGGGGATAGAACCCACGACTTCCCGCATCAGAGGCGGACGTTCAAACCACTATGACACCGGAGAGGTTTATTAAATATAATGCATTAGGGTATTAATTAAAAATTAGCAATATTATAGTATATCAAGATTCTTATTTTTGAATGACCTTGGTGAGTAACCTTATCAGACATAGCATTTGAAAAAGTAAACCTAAAGGGTGATATCGGACACATGTCGATTTTGGACAAATGTATTGACCCCTGGTCTATCATATTTTTGTCTGAAAATTTTCAGTCAATATAAAATTATATTCTCCTTGAAAGATATATATAGCATTCAGGAACATGGAACAAAATAAAACAAACTTGTCATTTCTCTTTTAGCTACAGAATCTAACAATTATTTCAGTGCCCGTTTAGATTAAACTAGTGATTCCATAATTATATCGTTCATGGGCCGGTAATTTACAAGCTCGACTTATTGATCTTGAGGGAAATTATGTAAAGGTTTTTAAAACGACGAACTCTTCTGTTTAGGTCACTCGCTGCCCCTCACCAAACCCCAACCCCCGACGTCTTTACTGAGCGATATTAATACTTAGAACTCTGTGTCGGAGAAAAGTACGAGAAATTGTTAGTGTTTTCTAGCATAAAACGCATACTCATATGCCCATGGGATCGAGATGGTGGACAAAATGGATTTCGCTGAAGATTACCAATTATTCATCTGCCGTTAAGAATATGAGTGTACCTTGGGATTTCTTGATTGATTGAGAGAGAATTTCTGAAACAAGAAACCGAAAAAGCAAATATCCTCTATACTCGGGAGGGGTAATGTGTGTATGTTAATTCCAAAATTTCACATCACTGATTTAAAACCTATGTTCTCACAAAGGTTAGGGATACGAAATAATTAAGTACCAATAATAACCTCGTAATTCCTAAAATATTTCACTCATTATCGCATTGGGGTGATGTGCCCAAGGATCAATTTTCTACTTTTCAGTTTTTAATTGACAATATGTATACTTACACAACTTATTCTCCCACGGTCTAGGCTGAGTTTTGGAATGTTTGTCAAAGTACTGAGATACTCTACAGATACGTCATTGTAGCATGATATCTACCTATGACGTACGTGAGTGTGGTATATATGGCATGTAAGTAATGTCAGGCATAAAATAAATTGCAAGACACAACCGGAATTGCTCAGCCCCTTCCATATCTTCTGCAAAACGTTTTGTAGCAGCATAATGTTGCATAAATATGTAAACGTGTCCTAACCATTTAACGGTACCGCAATATAATAATGGTTACATGGTGCCGATTAAAATTGTTATAAAAAAAATTAAGAAATGCACGAAACACTGGGAAATTTAAACTTTAAAACTAAGGGTAAACATAAAATGCAACAGGATAAATTATTATAGGTAAAAATATCCAAATTATGTAATAAGTATATAAATTTTTTTCAAGATTAAGGTGAAACGTGTACAATACTGAAACATACCAACCACATTTTCTCCCATGGTACATCTTCGTATTGTAAAAAGGACTTAGTCCAAAATATTAATGAACACTTTGTAACTCTAATGAATAATTTAAAGACATAATTCCTCTCATATTAATGTCTTCAAAGACTTAATAAATCAGTAATGAGTAAGTTCACTTGGTTTTCTTTATATAAACAGTCTTATGGGCACAACAAAATGCTTCGGATATAGGTAATTTCCAGTGGAAATTTCCATCACATTCGTAAACAATGACAGGTATATTTACTTAAATTGTAGCAAATAACATGACGCAAATCGGGTAGACCACATAACTCCCCAACGGTAGACAAAGGTCTTGACCTCAAATCGATGTAAAATTGCGTCCCTATGGGATATCGGATTGGCACCATCATCATTAGGACCAACTACACACAATAAGTTAAAAATTCCATTTGATATAACTATTTTTTATGTAGTTGTGATTTAAAGACTGTTGCCCATATTGGCTGTACGAGGCTCCCAGAACAATTTTCATTTAAGGAGTAGTGACAAGATTTTACAGAAGATCACCACGATGACTATTGCCTGTCTTATTATCAATTTTTAATTTAGGACCAACTAGATATTCAATATGTCTTTTTGCGTAAAGCCCGTGTTGATATGACCATTCCTTATGCAAACTAAGAAATAAGATTTTTAAAAATGGCCACAGTGGGAGTTATTTCGGTTGCCTGATTGTAACCATTTTCCTATTATGATCAGCAAGACATTGTAATAAGTTCTATAGTTAAAAACCTACTGTGGCTATATTGATTGTCAAATCAACACATTTTTTTAGGATTAGCTAGACATTATAAGATGTCATATTTTATAAAATGTGTTTCTTTTAGGGAAAGATATATCAAATCTTTAAAAAATGGCCACAGTGGCAGTCATTTTGGATGCTCATTTTCCGCTGTGATAAGACACCATAATAAGTCTTTCTGCGTAAACCCCGTGTCAATATGACTATCAGTGTAGTATCGATGACAAGACTTTAACATGGCGGCTTTGTGTCCATTTCTCTACAAATCTCTAGATAGTTCATGAACTTCAAACTTTAACTAACAGCATGATAGCGTGTGATAAACAGGCAATTTATTAACTCTTCTGGTCTGTGACCAGTACTGCTAAACATAAATTGTGCCTGCATTGAATCTCTATTGATTTTAGTGTGTTGTTTTGGTATTACATTTTGGTACTCGTGTTGCATTAGCGTCGTTACGTATTGGCTTGTTCAAAATAACAAAGAAAGAGCGACTACAACAAGCTTTGTAAATTTTAACAAGAATAATTTTTTCCCTAGACAACACGGAGAAAAGATAAACATATGAAGCAAGATTTACGATTTACGAAGTTCCCAAAAATTGTTCTAAATTTGTGAAAATGTAATTCCTGTGAATGAACAGTTCTAAATTGATACAAAGATATACTCCTTGTCAAATAGGAACAAGATCCATCTATCTCCTCTTTGTTTCGAAGGGTTATAAGAGAATATGAAGCCACACAATCAACCATTTGTTACTTATAATATAATGGGGACAACCTGAGATAACCACTGGTGAAGAGTGGTCAGCAAGCTATCAAATTGTTGTTCCAAAGACAGGAAATTCTCTGTCTAGCTCATGAAATTCCGTTCGTCAGTAAAACTTATCACAAGATCTTGAATTATCTTTATTGCTGAAAATTAAAAAAGTGATATTTATACTGTTAATTTTTATCACAATTGTCAAATGGCCAATCAAATGATAGGTATAAATCTCACCTGCTACATATCCCCGTATCTGATGAACCATTTAGAAGAACAATGGTAGAATGTGTACACGCCTTACCTAAAACAAAGTCAGGTTACCAGTACGTCTTGACCATAATGTGCGTGTCTATAAGATGTCTAGATGAAATTCATTAGAGAAATAGGTAAAACTAAAATCATAATAAGAGCTTTGATATTTGTTTACACTTCTTGACTGTCCCAAATCTGTCCAGTCTGATGACGGGACAAATTGCAAGCCTTGAAGGTTTGAAGAAGTTACGCATGAATCAGACATCCAACAGTTTAAGTCTTCTGCTTACACACTAAAAATCAAGGTGAGTTAGCAAAACCTAATTCTACCAAGTCCAACTTGAAATTAAGTAGTAATCGAATTAAAAATGGAAGGCGTTTTCAGCCTGGTGATCGAGTCCTAGCTCTCTTGCCCATACCTAAAATTCCTCTTGAGGTGAAATGTTATAGTCCTTATGCAACTGAAAAGAAGCCAAACGTCTTAAATTACATCGTTAACACTCATCTGGGGCTGCAATAGAAACAACTTTGTAATATAAATATGTTACAAGAGTATTTTTAGATAGCCAAGTTAATTATTCAATCAATTTAGTTGTGCCTATCCCACACAATGTGGGTGTAAACAATGAAATACAATCTCTAATGTCTTTTGTTATACCAATCTAACAAATTCAAAGTATTAAGCAATCTGGATCAGAAACTTTCGAATCCACCACCACATGAAAATAGTGAGCTTTTGTGTGAATATGAGCAATTGTTTCCTGGTGTTCCAACACGAAGAAATAAAATTTTATCATGACGTAGATTCCAACTAAAAAACATCCCTAGAGGATGAAACTCCTCAAGCAGAAATGTTTGAAAAATGAAATATTTACTGTAGAATAATTTCAAGGAACCAAGTAAAAGTAATTAAAGTTAGCTATGTATTCTTGTACAAAAACCAGAAGGATCGTTTCACGTGTACTGACTATGAGTAAAGAGAGATCGAGGATGCACATAAGATGGGCTTATTAACAGACTTTGTGACTTCTAGTTGTCATTAAAAAATTGTTATACATCAAAAAAGTAATGAAAGATACACAAACACATGCAAAAAATATGATGTTTTTAAAATCTTTATTTCTTTACTTTGCTTACAATATTTTAAAAAAAATAAATAACAAGAAAATCCTTATGCAAATCTCTGCTTCTGAGACTGAATGATGGTCAGCATGACAAATCCACTTTTGTTTCTGTACTTTCTTATACACTCCAAAGGAATTTTACCAAGTTAGTATCCATGGAGAATCACTAAATCTGAAAATAGAAACCTACACTGTAAACAAAAAAACAGTAAAACAAAGTACATGTATAAATAGTTTGTTATGCAGTAAATTTCCATACCAACTGAAGTGTAATACTGTATCTATATACTGAGTACTCTGTAAATTTAAAAATTTGGGCAAATTTTCCCAGTTAAGTTAATAATAACTGCAAACCAGTATTACAAAAGCTATGATCCAATCATATGTATATATGTGCAAGTTAACACCCTCTGATTTTATTGTCAGCTCTTCAATTTAAAGATGCTTTCTCTTTGCAAACATATTAATACTTAAGATGCATTTTTTTGATCTAGCTTATACTCAAAGTTAAGGCCCAAGGCATGCACTTTAATTTCACCATTATATTTTTGCTCTTGTTCATATTTGCTAGAAATAGCTCATTTTCAGCATACAAATTATGTGTCATAGTATAAAAAAGACATCCTATGAATGATGGGAATGACAAAACAAGTTGAGAAAACAAATTATCTTGATTAATGTCCAAAGTTCAATAACTAGTTGGGCATTAGTCACAAGATATCTGTAGTAATCTCCCTTGATGCAATTCATAAGGTCAAAGATGATCACTGGTTTCCCAAACATCACTGATGGTAAAATCTAGTATAGTATAAATACCTTTTAATGGAATTTACTTTTAAATTCAGAAATAGTGCTACTTTTTGTTCTATCAACTAGTTACATTCAAAATTACTTTTATTAACTCATCCTTTAATAATAAAAGCACCATCAATCTGCTTCACATATTTCCATTGATACCATTTTCTTCTGAATTGAATGATTTTTTTTAAACAATATTTTTTTTTTAACAGAAGATTATTGACTGTAAACAATAGGCAGTAGACCTACTATAGTACTGTTTAACAGTAGATTATTGACTGTAAACAATGGGCAGTGGGCATATCCCAGTACCATTTAACAGTAGATTATTGACTGTAGAACAGTGGGCATACCCCAGTACCATTTAACAGTAATTAACTGTAAACAATGGGTAGTGGGCATACCCCAGTACCATTTAACAGTAAATTATTAACTGTAAACAATGAGCAGTGGACATAGCCCAGTACCATTTAATAGTAGATTATTGAATGTAAACAATGGGCAGTGGTCATACTCCAGTAAACTTTAACAGTAGATTAGTGACTGTAAACAATGGGCAGTGGCCTTACTCCAGTAACATTTAACAGTAGATTATTGACTTAATAGTGGGCATACACCAGTACTGTGTAATGTTTGATTATTGACTGTAAACAATGGGCAGTGGGCATACTCCAATACCATTTAACAGTAGATTATTGACTGTAAACAAGGGGCAGTGGGCATACTCTAGTACTGTTTAACAGTAGATTAGTGACTAAACAATGGGCAGAGGGCATACTCCAGTACAGTTTAACAGTAGATTATTGAATGTAAACAATGGCCAGTGCGCATACTCCAGTACTGTTTAACATTAGACTGTAATGCCTAATATCTACAGACTATTTTAGAAAATTTTAATGGTTAATGATAATGAAAAGACAGTTTTGTAGAATTAGGGTGACATAGCTTCCAAATTATTTGGTATACTCATCACCAAATATAATTAGTTTCAAAGTGTGCAGAGAGATAATATAATAACATGCATGATTTTAAAATTCAGCATTTACAATTTATTTTCAAAAAGTAATTTGTTGTTAATTTATAATTAAAACAATCTTTACCAACCTTAAAGAACAGATTTTTTTAAAAATACACCACTCCCTCGATAACTTGTGTATTATAACTCATGAACCACATCATAATGCTAGGTCAAGCATGGATCCCTTTTGTTTTAAACCACGAAAGTATCCCCCAAAAATTGATCCTTATTTCTTGAACTTGAAAAAATTGTGATCAAAACTGGTACTGAAACATTGATGTATCACTTGTTTTATGGTTGAAAATGGTAGATATGACATGGAAATTTTCATCAGCATTTTGAAAAGATCAACTTTTAATAAGATGTCATATAATTGGTTACATTTTCTTTCCAAATGACATTCTTAGTACACAGTAATTAAAGATATTCAAGAAAATTTTAATCAATGAAAATGTCACTTATGTGTAGTGTAGCCAGTGCATTTATATTTAAATGTAATTAAATACAGTGACCCTGCTATAACGAGGTAGTTGGGAACCATAGAACCGTGTTATGAATCAAACCATGTAAAAAGCAACCATGTTTGTTACCAACATATTTGCAAGGTTATCAGGGGTGGGGGTGATTTGGTTAATTAAATTTTAGGAACTATGCCATGATCATTTTATATTAGAATCCATACGTGATTTCCTCCCCATAATGATAATAAACTTTCTACACGTTATATTTTGCACTTTTATGAGGAAATGTAAACTGTGTACAAAAATAATACATGTATGCAATATTTCGGGAGCAATGCTACAAATGTCTTATATTCAAATTTATAAGCAATACCTTTTCCAAACTGATTAAAAAAAACCATTAATTTACTTTACGTACTTACAACAAAAATACTGGCAATAAAGTAAATGAAATTTCGAGAGCCATGCCATGATCGTTTCATATTAGAATGCATATGTGATATCCTTACTAAAATGACAAACTTTTTGCACGTTATTTTTTGCACTTTTAAGAAGAAATGTTTCCTGTATGAAAATAATACAAGTACATGTACATGTATATATTTCAGAAGCCATGCCAAAAACGTCTTGTATTCAAATTTATAAGAAATCTCTTTTCCAATATGTCAATAAAACTTTACACAATTTACTTTACATACCTAAATGTTTTTTTCATTTATGAGAAAAACATCGGTAATAAGATGAATGAAATTTTGGGAGCCATGCCATGACAGTCATATCCGAATTCGCATTATAACAAAGCGCATTATAGCGGGGTCACACTGCAATTTTTATTAAGTGAAATTTGTGTTTTAAAAATTCTCTTTTAGTTCCTCTTAAGTGTAATCATCATTATTCAATGTATATTTCAATGTAAAATGTGTCAATCTACCTCATTAAGTGCAGACTGTGTTTTAAAAACCAATTTGTGGAAGTATTTCTTTTATTGTTCTGGTCTCCTTTGTATTATCACATTATGTCTTTTGAATCAAATTAGGGAGGTGGAATTAAAAAAAAAAGTTAAAAGGCACATAAAGCCTACACACTTAAATCTAGCGGCCTCATTCATGTATCGGTTGCACTCGCTTCAGTTGATCAATCAAGCACTGTTATAAATGTTATTGTGTATGCAACATAAACTACCTTAAATTAAAAGACACATTCATAATTGTAATCAAAGATATCAAAATAACCAAGCAAAATGAATACTTCGTAAAATAAAGAGCTTGGTTTCACAGGTATGGACTATTTTGGGAAAGCGATTTTCACAGAATTCCTGAACTGGCACATAGAAATATCCTCAAGATGACAAGAAGTTTCACTATTACTTTATCAAAATCACGACATGAATATTGTACTAACGTACAATATAAAAATTTAGTTTCGACATAGGAGATTATCTCATGAAATAAATGTCGCTCGTTTTTAAAATAAGATAATTTTATTTGGTATTGTATCAACAGATGGTCTAATTCCTGGCTTTGTGGACCCCCAATTTTGTAGTTTACTAACAAAACCACTCTGGGAACCAGACTAATCAACAAAACAAAAAGCAGTGACGTAATAATACACAGATGTCTTTGCTCAGACATGATGGTTGTTGAAAGGAAGTTGGAATGAGCCTTCACATGTTGGACATTTTTTCTTCTTTTAGTCAGAACAGGGAGATTGTTGTTGTTGGGCTTAACGCCATTTTTCAGCACACAAGTATTAATGGTGGAAGAAGAAACCCGGGAAATCACCAGAAAGAACAACTGACCCACGAGAAGCTACTGGCAAGCTTTCTCCCATATCCACATTCACCGAATCCTAGACTCCATCTCACACAGAGGTGAGATGGCAGTGATCTGTAACGGACATCGCTTTAGACCACTTGGGCCCCCCAGAACAGGGAGAAGTGGAAGCTAAACAGCGAGAAGTGGGACCAAAGCAAGAACTGTTATATATAAATATATGCCTGTATTAAATTTATGTGCAACATTTCTCAGTATACTTTTAAGTTTTAAGCAATGCCTTATTTTCAAGATAAAAAATATGTTATGTTTATTTTGTACATGTATAAAAATTATTCATACCCATTCTATTCATACTTTTATTATATGTGTGTTTGGATTGAGATACATGTAGTGTATTTTGGCTGTATGACTTAAGCACAGCAGAAGCTATAGAATGTAATTAGTTTTAACTGAAAGCAATAACAAGATTAGAGTCTTGTAATTGCAAGTTGGTAAAAATGCTTAATAAACAATCATTTAATTATTTTAAGTTTTGTGCAAAATTGCAGTCAAAAGGATTTCTAGCATTGAATTTCTTTGAAACAACCCTTAATATGTGTTTTAAATGAATAAATGCACAAACAACTTCAAAGCATACTTCTTATTCCCGATAAAACACTACTGTAACTATTCATAAACGCACAAAAGCACTAAAGTCAATAAATAACTAAACTGGACCCGTTTCCCCCTAAAACCGAAAAATGCAAGAACATGTATTGAGCCATGCGAGTGTGTCTAGATTTAGAAAGAGGACTTTTTTAATAGAACTATTCACTTTCTTGCTTTGTTAGAACAACTTCATTAATAGGACTGCATATTTATGGTTGTATTATTTGTCTACCTACTGGTACTAACGATATGCATCGGTTAAATAGTATTTGCTTCGCTACTATATATCTCTTTTGTAATTTCACGAAAACTATGGCAGATTAGAAAACAACATTGACCTTGCACTGCACCAGTTTTGTATTCCACAACAGATACTATCATGTGTTTTTGACCTACATTATTAAATATTTAAGCTAACTCTATCACATAATATATTTTCCTAGATCTATTTACTCAATTATTTACGAATACAGTTTAATGATATGGTATATAATATATGTAGCAATTTTTATTTATGGTTTCAAACTGATTTTATCAAGAAAATATGCAAATACAACCATTAAAATCTCCATTTCTAAAAACAAGAAATAAATTAGAAAATGCTCTTCACCGATCACATTTTAAAAGCAAATTACTATTTACATATTGATGCATTTCACTTTGGATTACAACAGTGCCAGAACTTACTGGCTACAGCAAGGGGGCCATTTCAAAAGCTTTAATCTACAGCCATTTTACATCCAAATAATCAGAGGGTGAAGCCATTTCCATTTTCCTAACAGAAGAAGGCAAAGTTTACAGTTCTCTGTCGACTTTTTCACCCACTTCGCCTGGTAGCGTGACCCCTGCCTTTCCTTACAGTAAGGTCTATGTTTGTGGATCCCATTGTGCACAAGTTATCAAGAAAGAGGTGTATATGCTACAAAATATTAAAAACCCATTCTGTTGTCCAAAGTCAGGTAACAGACTGCATAAATAGAATAAGAATTTATTTCTATCAAATATCTGTTGCTTAGTTCTGTTTAGTTACAATTTGCAAGGAATCATTTATTTATTTAAATTATTTGTTGGAATTAAAAAGTGCTCATTGACTGGACTATTTTGGTATTATTGCAAATTCGTTCAAAGAAATTCAGTATTAGAAAACCATATTATATCAAGACTGCTAAGACTTTTAGCACATCAGCATGTTCTGTACCATTGGTACATCAACACAATCAAGATTTAAATTCATTCAGAACACCACTGGAATTCATTCAGAACAATCAATAGTTAGGACTTACCATAAAACTTTCATGTTTATTTGTGGTTTCATTCACAATACTCTAAGTTCCTTTAAATTTTCTCTTTGTATTCTAGGGAAAAAATTATCTGTTGATTTTTACTAACCTTGTTTGTTTTGCCTTTTCTCTTACTTAGATCATAGAGTTGTATATGATGTCATGTGATATAAATGACACATTAATCTAGATAGAATCTCAAATTGACATCATATTTTAATGCCAATTCTTTTCAATGGGTTATGGACATGGCTGCCTAAAAATCTATTTCTGCAGAGCATCCACTCAAGTCAGGTCCCTACCACAGATGGCCCTACTGAATCAGAATCTATGGTGGCTTAAAGGTGACGCTTACCAGTTATTATGTACCTTTGAGAGAGTGATGTATGCAAGGTGAAGTTGTTTGCATTTTAAACAATGATAGAGGAGAGAATGTTGGCATACCTATATACTACTTTCATGTAATATGGCTGAAATGTCTTTGGATATTGTACTTTTGGAAATTTTAAATGATCTTAGGACACTGCTTACTAAAATGACTGCTCCCTTGTGCTCCAAAAATCAACCTGAATTTGTCTAAAGTACACTATTCTTATCTTGGCAGCTATTAAAATATGGAAAATGAATTTTGCCAAACTAGACAATACCAGCTTCTAAAAGTGCAATGAATGAATTACCAAATACATAAAATGTAAAAAAAAGTTATCGGCTCTATTTTTTACAATTGACCTCTGAAGTTCGAGAAGTGAAAATGAGCAAGTAGAGCTAGCACTTTTTTGAAAGGTGCACATCTGGAGTAAGGCCAAGCTGTATACTCTCTAACCCATATTACACCCATCAATCATACATCAAAATAAAGGGAATTAAAGGTTCTTTGAAAAATACCTAAGATATACAAAGTCTCTTTTAAATAGCCAGTATAACTAGTGAGGAAACCCAGGGAAACTCTTTCTTTTTAAAATTCTAACCCTAGGCTAAATACGAAACTGTAGAGCGCCACCAAAGCTGTGTATTACACATATATGTGCTGTCTGCTGTCGTTTACAGTAAGTACTACTTAAGGATTAAGCACATGATTCTCATTTCAGCATAAATTTTGTTTTCTTTCATGCTGTGACAAGCAAAAACATTGTTAACTGAAAGAATTAATTTTCTGAATAATCTAGGAAATTTAATTGTTGCGTTTTAAAGTCAACATGCACAAAGACACCTATACAGTTACTACATGATGCATGATTGAATTGAATGAAGGATAAACATCACTGTGATTCAGCTGAACAACAAAATAAAATATACAATGTATGGCCAATTCTAAGGTGAAATTAATTACATGTCTACTTGGTATCTCTGCTGCACATTGACTGAGCTATTGAGGAGATTTTACATACCTTTGTCCCAGTATAATAATCTAGATAAGAGGGTTTGTTAAATTTAGAGGGAAACTGACAGTTTGGGGTGGGAAAATGTCCCCTGGGATTGATCAACATATAACACTGTTGTATAATGTATATTGTTAACCAAATGCAAAATGAAATTCTTCAACAATTTATTATGTTGTGGCTTGAAAAATAAACTCAATCAGAGTAACATCTGATCTCGTAGTCCATGTATGAATTATTATAATTTTTTTTTTGCTCAAAAATCTTCAGGAAATCTTGTCAAAAATTTCCTCAAGAAATTTGTATCATTTTCATGACTTAGATCCTACAAAAAAGCATCTTAGATTTAACTTTAATTTTCTAAATTTAAAAAGAAAACAATACTGTGAAAAGCACAGTCTCATAACAACAAAATATATAGTTTAAACAGTCATTAGCATGGTTGTATAAACTGCATGAAAGTGTTTGGATAAACTTAATATAAGGTATTTTGAACAGTAATCGACATAATTGGTGGCATTATGGCAAATAAAACACTCATATTTTCATGAACAGAGTTTGACCACTGTTGTCAAGCATTCTGGTGACCTAGTAGTTAAGAGTGTCTGCATCGGATACTGGAGGTCACAGGTTTAAACCCCAGCCAAGTCATACCAAAAAAATGGTACAAACAGCTGCCGTGTTAGGCACTCAGCATAAAGTTTTTTGTTAGTACTGGTCAGCCTGGCACAAGGATAATGAAACTGGGTGAGACATGATGCATGTCTAGAGTATGATGCCCCTGAGCTAAACATCACTGCAGACTTTGTAACAATATGACTGAAAAATTATTAAAGCTAAATTAAAAGTCATACACATACACACACGCAACTATTGTTATCAATTTATATACTGTTTTCAGTCTGTCCCCCTCCCCCTCCATTTATTTTACATCAGATCCCTTCTCTTTATATCCCTAACATCATTATATAGAAGAACAATAAGGATCCCTTTTCATGCTATGAATTACCTACAGTATCATCTAACATTACCAAGCAATTAGTCCTTTTTCTTCTGTGGGAAAGTCATCATAAATGTTCTATAGCCGACAAAAGCAGTGCCAAATATAACAAGTCCTACTGTCAAATAAAATAAAACTCTGTCTACTGAGCGTTTCTGCCATACAAGTTTCCCATCCTGTTTCTGAAAAAAAATAAAGCAAAAGAGAAAACAAATTATTTAAAAAAGACAATTTGTATTACATACGTTATAAACAAAACGTCCAAATGGGTCTGAATTTACTCAACATCTGCCTTAAAACTGATAGTAAGTACACATGACCAAGAAATCTGAGTCATTGATAGATATGTTTCAGAATGCAAGCGATAAAATATTTTTAAAAACAACTGTTTCATACAACTTCCTCTCTATATTTGTTCGCATATCAGCTGATTTGTAAAACACTGTCACTGTTAGTCAGTCTGCTGTGCAGTTTTTAACACAAGTTTATGTTGATTAACTGCTTTTCGAATTTTATTAACTATTGCCAAATTTAGTAGTGGATCGGCATACCTTGTACAAATATGAAAGCACAACATGTCATGATCCTTTTCATTGTCATGCAGCATGATCTATTTAGTGATTTTTTGGGAAACAATTATTAAAAAGTTCTTCTATTTTTAGTAACACTGCCCATATTTCATGGTTGATTAAGATCATTTATATCAAATTCAAAGCTCCTGATATCAGGATGCATTTTTTTAAAGCAAAATTTGATTCAAATACACACTGTGATTTTTGTGAAGGAAACATCTCTAGGTTTTTTTTCATTTTCAGTATAAACAGCTGTCATATTTGATGTCAAACTGGCATCCTTTCTACACCTGAAAGCCTTTATGCCAGGATGCTTTCTGGCAAATTTAGTCAAATATTGTTAAGTTTTGAATCATGAAGCATATTGATGCACTGCATGGGTGCATTGTTTTGCCAGCAGCCATTGTGGTGGCCATATTGGATGTACAAGCAGAACCATTTTCATTTAGGACCAACCAGATGTTGGAAGATGTCATCAGTAAAAACCCAACTTTCTTTTCAGGAGAAGCAGAGATGGATTTCAAGATAGCTGCTTTGGTAGATACACTTGATACATATCAGCACCAGTTTCATTGAAAACCAACACGACAAAAAAAAAATTGTTGTTTATTACTGATAAGATCATACATTCATGTAGAATAGTTATAACATGATTTTCAAGATGGTCACTGTGGCAGCTACAATGTGTGTCCAAGTGGAACCTTATTTTAAAGGACCAACTAAACACTGTAAGATGTCTTCTGATGAGAACAACATGTCAGTACAACTTTCTGTTCCTCAAGGAAAGCAATGGAATTGTCAAGACAACTACTGTTGCAGCCATATTAGATATCTGAGCAGCATTTTCATTTAGGATTAAACAGAGCTTGTGATGAATATGTGTGTAAAGTTTCATTGCCCTCCTCCAAACAATTTAATAGAAGTAGTGACGACAAATTAATGGATAAATGTACATCAGCAGATGGAACACAGACCAATCCATGAAAATCATTAAAACCCGTTTCAGGCTATCACCTCTTCCATCAAAAGAGGTCTCTAAAGACAATTGGATCCCACTTTCTCTACATAACTAACTAGTTCATGCATAGAGTAACTGATCTCTCAAAAAATCTTTTATGGTCTCTGGAGACAGGTATTACTATAGTAATATTAAAATTTTCAGTTTAATACAGTACAAAAGGTAGAGATTATTTATTATTCAACTGCTGTCTCATGAATCTTAAAAAAATATTTTCTGCAGCCATATTCACAGTAAGAATAATATGTCTCAAAATTCCAATGCTATTTTGAAATCCTTTAATTGGCACATTTTACTATGCATACATACACATAAAACCTGCTGCCATTCCATATGTTTTAGGTAACCTCGATTTGTAGGGTGTATTCCACGAGATAAGTCATGAGGTTGTGCATTTGCTGTTGCCGCCCCTCGAACTTGTGCAGTCTTAGGTTTCTCTGGCACATCATGCACAAGAGCAGGCTTAGTAGTCTTAGAGTCAAAAACTGGTACTGGAGAACTGCCAGAAAAGGGCATCAACCCCTGTTTGAAGAATAAATAAAAATGGGTGAAATATAATAAAATCAGGAGAAGATGAAGCAAGATAATGATAATAAAATAATACCAACTCTAATTAATGCTATTTTCATAGCTCACCCAGGTAAAGGGTTTAAAAGCAATATTCCTTTTGAAGATCAAATGTAAAAACTAGGTAAAAGATATATTATTTCCTCCAGACAGGTATTGTGATCAAAAACATGTAATGTTGTCAATTTTCTATAGATTAATTTCACTATGGACCCTTTGGCTATCTTAAGAGAATATGCTTGTTGATACAAAGAACAAGTTACATGCATTAAACAGAAGTCACTTTATAATATGGGTGTTAAAAAAACCTTATTTCAAACCATACCATCCTGAAATCAATTTGTAGATAACTTCTCGCTGATAACAATTACAACATATTTTCCTTAATAATTAGTTTGGGGGTGTGTTTGTGATGTGGATCTTTAACATAGCTTTAAAAATGTTTCAGCTATATTCCTAGTGACACACGACTCGTGTTATTACCTTGTCCACAACGTAGGACTAAGGGTACTAATATTGGTACTACAGGACTCCCATGTTATGACAATCATTGAGCAGGTCACTCGAAGAAACCTTGTTAGCACTATAATATGTTTAAATTTTGAAACTAATACTATTTTTTTAAAATTTGTTTTATTACTCTGAGCCTACTAACCCATTGGTTTGTACCCCCCTACTGATTTCAATAACTAAAAAGTTTAATGTGATAAAAAGTGCACAGAACTAAGTCAACTGAATCATTAATTTATAATTTCTAACCTGTGACTAGAATGGCACTAATACTGGTATCCTCTTGCACCTTTCATGCTTAACGGACTTTCCATGCTAACACAGCACTATATTCTATTCCGTACACTATGAGGGTAGTTTATTTCCATCCAACAATATAATAACGTAATTCATCATATTCGGTAACTGCCAGGTAATTCAGTAAATTACCATAATGCTGAGTTTGGAATTATATTCCTTTGCACACATGAACATATTAATGAAACCACTTGTTAAATTCATGTGAAAGGCAATTTTTTTCCCATTCTTTTCCTTTGTTTGATTCGACACTGTAAATATCGGATCAGACGACACATGTGCATCTTTAGTCATGCATACAACCCATTTGCTGAAAATGGACTTGACCAATAACTGGAAATGGGTCTCAGGCATGTAGGTCTATAATAATGAACACACTTAAAGGTAGACCTGAATGCTATACACTACTTTTGATAATCTTAATTGAATCAACATTTCAATTCACTGCGAAGACAGAATGTAAATTCATTCACTGGATTTGGAGATATAAACTTTTATATATCACCAAAATGCGACATCTATGAAAACAACTGAGTGACTTTTTGTATAAACAACCCAATACGCTTGCGCGAGCTTGTGACATCACAAAAGGAACATGGTTACTTGTCACCAAGTCAGAGAAAACATGAACCAGAACTGGATTATTCTTCCTCTTCTTTTGATGAAGGGCAAGAAGAGAGTAGTGAAAAAGGTGTTAAACCATACCACTATGATTCCACAATTAAATGTGGAGTACCACAAGGCTCAATCCTGGGTCCATTAATTTATTTTATTTATTAATGATCTACCACTTGTACTAAAGGACTCAGTATAATCTACAGATCTCTATGCAGATGACAAAACATTGTCAGAGATCCAAAACAAAGCAAGAACTCAAAATTTCTTTACAGAATGCCCTAAACAAAGTAGACAAATGGTGCACATGCAATGGCATGGTGGTTAATACTGGAAAAACTAAAATATTACTTATCTCAAAATGAAACAAAAGAACAAAACTTGATAGTGATGAACTATGTCTGACATGAAAGGATAAAAGGTTGCAAATGGTCTGTCATGATAGTCTACTTGGTTTTTTGGCATAATAACCTAGCATGGACTTAACATATTAAACATATCAGTAAAAAAAGAAAATTTAAGTTTATGGCTTCTCAGTAGGATAAGACACTTTCTCCTGGATAAGCACAAAAAACTATTTTATAACAGTTACATACAACCCTATTTAGACTACTATAATACAGTATGTGGTAATTCAAATGATAAAAACTTAGCAAAGCTGGCACATCTCCAAAAAAAGCTTTTGAGTTAATATCTAGAAAGAAAGCAAGGAAAATTAGCTGGTAAGATAAAAATACTACCTATTAAAGACCGAATCTGTTTAAGAAAAGCCAAATTAATGTACAGGATAGCCAATAATAGTGCTCCTGAATATTTACAATCACTATTCAAGTATAGGCTACCTGGAAATACTCCCTGCGATCAATGTCTACCAAACATTACAAAATTCCCAAACCAAATAAGGAATTATTTTAAAAAGTTTCCAATACTCTGGAACTTTGCTCTGGAATAGTATTCCAGTTGAGATTAGAAATGCCCACTCTATTTCCTTTTTCCAAACCCAGTATATACAGTGGCTTCAGAGATGCAGCAAAAATAAGTAAATTCCTTTGAATGGGGGCCTCAAGGTAGATTAGTCATAATAATAAAGCTTTATCAACCATATTTTGGCACATTTGATTATAAGCTTTCTTGTATTCAGTAGCAGATTAAATTAAATGTGTAACAGCTTAACTGTCAAAAACTGTCACCACACCAATATAAAATTGAAAATCACAGATGTGGTGTAATGTGTTAAACAAAACTCAGACTTCTTTATATAGTACACTCTTTAGGCAATAAATATGAATTTTGCATGTGTTTTGTTGGACTGGTACGTACTTGATGCAGCATTTTACTAGTACAGACATCAATATAATCAACACATGGAAGACAGCAATGAGCAAGTACATTTTATTACATGCTGAAGTCTGTCAATATTACAGAGTTAAATAACATCTTAACCCAGACAATTACACTTATCATTAATATGTAACAATACCATGACTTAGTTTTGAACATAAACAATTGGTAGGAAATATTACCAACTGCAAATATCACAGTATCAAAATGAAATCCATTGAATAAATATTAAAATTAGTATGTGTACAGTTGTTAATTGTATTTTGTTGATGTCTAAGTTTCTCAAGTCATTTTTTTGATCAATTTTCAGAAGGAGGCAGTTTGATTGATGGCGCCAGCACGACCATCTTTAGCTGCAATACTATCACCACCATGCCTCTCTTCCTCAAAGTAGCTGTCTGTTGGTGTTGGTCATTTTCAGAAATTCAAAAATTCTCAAAGCTTGTGAGGGAATGGCTCCATCAAACAAAAATGTGGATGAAAGCTGCAGGTTTCCAGCTGGAATGGATCTAACAAAAAGCAGGCTATTCCAGGATCTCTTGTTATTACAAAAAAAAAAATCACATTTCAGAATAATATTAATAAAAGTTCTCTTTCTGTGGTTATTATGTCCTTGTGCTTCATTTACACAGTTAACACAAACATTGAATAGACTTAGGAGGGCACTCTCTGCTAATAAGAACTTCTTTTCTTGACAAGTTCACTTCTGTCTGTAAGAAAAATAAACATTTATTGTATGATACAGACTTTAAAGTTGGAAATATATATATATATATATATATATATATATATATATATATATATATATATATATATATATATACTCTAACAATTCACAATACAAAATTAGTCCTAGGACATAAATGCTGAACTATGCATCCTTTTCTCTCTAGGATTTTGAAATTAAAACCAGCAAAAAATAACTAGAAACTGCACCTTCAAACCAATTGAAACTACAAATTTCATAACCATAATGTATAATATTTACTTTTTGGGGCTATATTAGATTTAAATGAATAGGAAAATGTTTAACACTAGAAGATACTATTTAATTCATTAATTACCATCATTACTTCAAAGCATTTTTAACAAAACTCTGTCTATCGGTGGTGTTTATGATTTTTAACATAGCTTTAACAATTTTTCAGTCATATCGCTATGTCTGCAGTGTGGCAGTTTATAGTGATGTCTAGCACTGAGGCATAATGCTGCAGACATGTAGCATGATGTCCCACCCAGTCACATTATCCTGACACCAGGCTGACCAGTCCTAACACTAACCTCTTAATGCTGAGTGTCAAGTGAGGCAGCTGTTAGTACCATTTTTATAAGTCTTTCGTATGACTCGACCGGGGATTGAACCCATGACCTCCCGCATCTGAGGCGGAAGCTCTAACCACTAGGCCACTGGAGAGGTTTCTTGGTCTAATAGTCCCATCATCAAGAAAACCACATTTGTTGTAAAATTAAATTATTCAAAAATGATCTTAACACATTCCATATAAATTACCTGTAAGCTAAATATAGAGGCCATTTTTATATTATAGATAGATACAGCCAATACTGAAGATGGGCTGGTGTCTGTTACACAGGCATCATTGTACTTGCCCCTAATCCTCATTAAAGCTGCTCTGCCAGGATGAATTTCTTGAACTGGTTGCAGTATAGGAGGAGTCCACTGATTTGCTTAGTATAATACAAGTGTTAAGCATAGATGTGGAAATTAATTAGCTATGAAAGAAAACCAATTAAATCGGATTACTGTGAACAAATTATTGAAGCTTAAAGTGCCGGCTTGTTGTTATAAAGTAAGGCTTTTGTACAAATAAATGTTTGAATTGGCTTTGCTGGACCACATCGTGGTCAGTACAAGATCTAGATCACCAATCATCTCCATTACCTTTGTCAACTTTCCTTGGTCCACTGTACTTGATCCTAGCAGATTTTCTCTTCTGTTCACATTGATGACTGACAACCAGTTATTACAGCATTCACCCTCGAGTCACAGGCATCATACTTCTGGAAAATTTTTAGAAGAATCAAGTATAACAACTGCCATTAATGACTACAACCTAAAATAAGCCTAGCAGATATCCTGCACACACACCCAGCTGTCTTTATGCCTTGCTAGACTGTGACACTGTGTTTATAATGCCAATTAAGTTACTATATTTTCAAGATTTTATTTCTATATATTTCCTTTTATGACTTTTTACCTAAAACTTTTTAGGATAAAATACCTTAATAACATAATGTTCAACTGACAATCTGTACACTTTAGGACATGCATCATTTTAGAAAAATAAGTAGAATAATACCAAATTGCACTGGTGGGATAATGATTTTGTAGAAAAGCACACATTACTGAAGTGAGTGACAATTTGGTTATCTATTCACATTTATTCAAGTGCAATATTATTTGTTGTTCCAAAATTGAATGCCAAATTATTTTAACAAAAATTTATTACATCCTGACTGTTGAATGCACTGCTTTGTTTTTAATCTTTATTAGTGAAACCTACCATATCTGGGTTAGAACAAAAACAGTTCCATTTTCTACATCATCTTATGTTACATTGTCAACTGAACTTGTACATGTAGACATACCGTCCTGTAATGTCTAAAAGATAAATTTAGCTGAGGTCGTACTGCCATGCATTATACTGATGAAATGGTCATGTGAAGCCTTGCATGAAGAAACTTTATTACTTACATTTATGTAAAATATTTTCCACCTCAGAATTATATCACCAATGAAACCTGACTATATTAATGTATGGCAGCTGATTCTCTCTCTCTCTCTCTCTCTCACACACACACACACACACACGTATGTCCACTAACATGAAAAAGAAACAATCATTCATAAAGCAGTGAAATAAAAGACAATTTGCAAAAATTAGAGATACTATATTACCTGTTTTCTATTCTACTTCTTGTATGCCAATCTCGAGCACTTGGGTGTCTGGTCTAAACTATTGGTTGTGTTGGGTGGGTGACTTTTGTCTGCATCAGGGCTATGAGCACGATATGCCTCGTTGCATAATGGATGATACTGCATTAGGGAGAAGAGTAGCTTTTTTCTTTATTCCAAATTAACCATCAAACTTTGACTGGGTTCAAAAGAATCAGGTTGAAAATGCTCTCTACAGATTGTCGCATGTTTTGAAGGCTCTCTCCAATTCGCTCTTGTCAGCCGCACAAACCGGGACCAAAGTCCTTTATAGTTACTGTCTGAGGGAAACAAGTGTAATGAAACACCATCTTTTGGTGTTACATCCACCAATGACACACCTCTTGCTCACACTGAGTAATGCACGCAATCATAATACAATCTAGAGACGCTACACACGTTATAACAATGGTTCCTAGCAATGCGGGTTCCTCTTGTGACGCCACATTGCTGTCACTGAAACTGCCTAAGTTGCACTTGGCTTACGGGGGAAAATTCATGACATGTACATTTAAACTAAAAATCTCGCCATCCGTTAATGACATATGCTAGAAATTTTCAGATACTTTTAATAATGATGTCTAATAATTTAGAGTTAAGTGATACATGGTTCTCAGGGCACAGGAGTCTGCAGTTTTATTAATAAAGCATGACAAAATTTCTGACTACATGAAATCACCTTAACGGTATAATACAATAATAAAGAAATGTAAATCAACCACAACCCTCCGCTCGATTCGAATTTTCTCAAATGGTTCACGTTCCCAGGGTTTGTGACCGTAATGGTGAAAATAAATGTTAATTCGCCGGATTGGATTCATGCAATGGTCGTCCGAGAGTGATTAGAAGGTACGTTACTGTTTTTTTAATGGATATGTGTAGTTTTTCAGTCTTCGTGTGATTCTGAAGGGATAAAAGACGCGTGAGAAAATTCGAATCGAGCGGAGGGTTGTGGTCGATTTGCATTCCTTAATTATTGTACAATACCGTTAAGGTGATTTCATATAGTCAGAAATTTCGTCGTGCTTTATTGATAAAACTGCAGACTCCTGTGCTCACGGTTACCTTTAAGCATGAAACACGCAGACGACGTTGTTATGACCATTCTACTCAGTCTGATTAGAAAATATAAATCAGTGAATGAATTGACTAAGTTCTTTGCACTGTTTATGAAATTAAAGGTTTTCGTTATTGAAATCGGTAGGGGGGTACAAACCAACGGGTTAGTAGACTTACATGCGTTTAAATGAGCCGTTAGAATCTGACTATACTGTACTGTACAGTACTATACAATCTGACGGAAACATCCTTGATAATATCCAAAAATTTTACTTAACAAACTTGCTTTACCTGCGGAGAGTAAGCCGCAAACTGACTTGACTGAGCTAACCTCCCTGCTAGAGAATTAAACTTAAAGAACATTTTTAAGAGTCAAATAGCCGTTTATTTCATCAATGACCTTGTGAGCTGAACTTTTGCCTGGTACCCGGCTGTTTAAAAGCAGAACTATCTCGGCCTTTGGGTTCATAGATGGCGCACTCAGCCAGAGGCGCATCACCAAACATTTCAAATTCTTGTTCATTTCTACAACTGCTTTGGAGTTTATTTCACACTCTAAGCGATATTCCGATTGTGAAATGGCCATGTTCCGATGTTAACGGTACAGAGGTAGCCTATTGTTGTCATTTTAATAAATTGATAGGGGACCAATCTAGTACGGAAGTTGAGCAGACAACATAGCCTGGTTCACCGTACCTCTTCCATATATATCACATAAGATATGTATTATAAGAATACTAATCTAAGAGAGGACTACATGAAATCTCGTGCATCGGCGAGATTGGTAATGTTTCTTTGTTGCTATGCGCCAATCAATATTATCAAAACTAATGCTCCCTCCATAGTACTGAACAACATCAGATAAAAGAAGATAACCGATACACACTGAGGGAGGAACAAGGAAAGAACAACTAATCTGGCATGAGTTATTTAAGGGAACTAGAGAGAGATGGCCTCCCAGCCATCAAAACATCATCATCTTTATTGGACAGTTCACGAGAGCGGCGCGTAGCATTCGAGGATGACCTAAGACGGCGCGCTGGATCACCCCACAGCTACATCAGGTCCGATGCCATGTTTCAGCCGAGACCCCCTTCCCCATCTCATAGTAAACGACAACTAGTTGAGGTATGTAGCTTAGCCTAAATTATAATTTCAAATGTAATTTTTGAGGTTGTTTTTGGCGGTGTTCGTGCTTCTACTGGTTATGTCAATATTACCTTTCTCAGTAAACAGCATGTAGTCAGCACTATAAGTCATTGTAAGGATTCTTGACTGAAAGGATGCGAGTTTAAATCCTACAATGAGATAAGATTATGGCATTTTAATTTTACTTATATTTACATTGTTGTAGCTGCAGTCAACTTAGCTACGATGTCGTAGCCTCAACTTGGTTTAGTGTGGTTGAGGAGATAGGACTAAGGGTATTAATATTAGTACTACTGGTTATAGACCAATTCTCGCCCAGTACCAGTTGTTGCCATATTAATAATAACTCATGACCGCACGCAAAGTTTTGGTTCCTATTTAAAAAATAAAAAGAGTGATTACAGCTGAAAAGCACGATCAAAAATAAGCATCAGGATAAAATTATCAAATAATTGTAGAACAGTTAGACAATTTTTTTAAAAAAAAATCGTAAGTATATAGCATTGCTTCAGCGGTAATCAATGTTCATTGAAGTTGGAGCAAAACTATTTTTTCTGGGTTTATTTTAGTTGCCGTTGTCTGGTTGACTGTAGTCATTTCACATTCCCACCCTCGGAGTTGGTCGATTGTAGCTATAGTCAGTTGTATATGGCTATTTTGATTATATTACAGTATACATTACCAAGACCAGATGTAATCATAAGTGGATTATAATAAAACAGTGCACTGTTAGGGTTTTTTGTCAACATGAAACAAGGATGTGTTTATAAAACAATAGATTCCAGAGCATTTTTATATCCATGTTTGTGGTTTCCTGTCATGTTGCCTTTGAATTTCTCCACTCTAAACCCAATACTGTATATATAGTTTTCATGGGACAATATTATTGCCACATGGTATAATTTGTCAATTATTAATAAGGAAAACAAATTCACAATTTGCGACATTGGCAAAGCCCAGAGCAATCACTATTATTAATTTCATTTATGATTGTAACCAAATAAATATTGCTAACGTAATATCAAGAGACCATACAAAATGCCGTTTGCAAGTTTAAACAATATTTTGGAGTTAAAAGATTGGGGTTTTTTTTGTAAATTGCTGTCATGTGGTCTACTGTAGTCATTTCATGTTTCTGCCCTCAAAGGTGGTCAATTGTAGTTAGTCAGTTGCATGGCAAGTTTGATTATATTACAGCATACAGTGTCTAGACCAGGTATCAGTATTGGTGGATTATGACATAACAATTAACTGTTAGGTCATGGTTTTGTCATAGGAAATGAGGATTTGTTTATGTAACAATTGATTCCAGTGCATTTTTATATCCATGTTTGAGGTTTCCTGTCATGGTGGCTTTGAATTTCTCCACTCCAAACTCAAGACTGTATATACCATTTTTATCAGCCGAAAATATTGTAGCCAAAAATATGGCCAGATGGTATATTTTGTTGCCAATATGTAAAACATAGTTGCAATTTGCTATGTTGGTGAAGCCCACTGTTATTGATTTCATTTCCAGTTATTGCTGTATAAATATTGATGGTGAACTTGAAATCAAGAGACTTGGACAAAATGCTGTTTGCAAATTTAGACAAGTGTTTTGTTGTTAAATGAAAAAATGATGAAGATTTCAATGAGATTCAGAACTGTGGTAAAGTTGCTATAACTGATAGTTCGGATGCAACCATAGCCAAGTGTAAGAAAGTATGTGATTTCTGGTTTAGTGGGGACTGCAACTTTTGCTGGTGGGACTGCAACTTCTCTTGGTGGGACTCCTATTTTTACCAAATTAGGAGTCCTCGACTCATAGTTTTAAAATCCTAGCGAGACCTCTGCATTATATCTGGCATAAGTTTCAGTCCAAATAACATGTGAGTATGATTAATTTGATGAAATGCAACTTTTAGTGTCCATCTCAGAGAAATTTTATAAGAAATGATCTAGCGTTTCCACTATTACTGTTAACTTGTACCAGCAATGACAGAAAAAGTTGACACTAAGCCAAATTTTACTGATACAAATGCTAATTAACCTATCTCATTAATGTATAATTTATCACTTGCTCAGAGTAGAGAAGATTATCTTGTAAACAATACTTTAGAGTAAGGAAATTGAATGAATGCATTTTTGACCATTAAATAAGCTGTGTTCAAAATGGACATTATCACATGTCAACACCATGACAATATAGTTTGTGACACACAGCATCGTGAATTTTGATACTTGATCTTATTTATAACTCGGGAATTTAGCATGCTAATTACCTAATTTGTTTTAAACAACATATTTTTAAAATAAATTTTTTAATAGGTATGGTGTTTCCATATATATATATATATATATATATATATATATATATATATATATATATATATATATATATATATATATATATATATATATATATATATACATACATACACCATGCAAGCTACCCATCACTATATCAACTACTGTAACAGTTAAAATAATCACTTATGAACCACATTGACATAATTCTCAGAATCATAAAAATGTCCAGTAAGTTGAGTATTACCTACCATTGCTCTGTACCAAAAAAGCTATGGGTTAAAACTGTTCTCCAAACATTTTTTTTTTGAGGTATGGCAATATAATTTTGTAAAAACCTTTAAAGACTAAAAAACCTTTGTTGTAAGCCATAAAAGATGTTGCACTTTGAAAAGCAAATATTATTGACATCAAATTAATGGATTTGAACTGAAACATGAATTAAAATTCCACAGCAGTACATTTTAATGTTGAATTGATAAGACATTCCTTTAACTTTGCACAGCTTCAAGAACAAGTCAAGTCTTTTCAAGATGAACTGCATAAGAAGGAGTCCCTGATTCAGCAGCTTGTCAGGTTTGAATATATATATGTATGTATGTATGTATATATATATATATATATATATATATATATATATATATATATATATATATATATATATATATATATATATATATATATATATATATATATATATGGATTATCAACTTTACTATATTGGCTGTATATAATTCAACATGAAGCTTCTACAATATAAAATATACATGATACATTTAAATGGACCATCTTCCTTCAAAATGTTCAAGAGTTCTAATTTATAAAAAAAAAAAAACAACCTACAATTATGTTCCAGTTGAAATTATGAAAATATATCAGGTGTGAAATCATTCTGGAAAACTAATTCAAATCACTGATCTTGATAGACCAGATTCTAAATGCACAGATTTGTTGATTATATTCTGCTATTACCTGTCATGAGAGGCCAACTGTCTTGAGAAACCATTGATATTTTGACAGAATTGATGGTGTTTCAAGTCAAGTTCTACTAGTATATTTATATTAGCAAATTTCTTGCTGGTTTATTAATGTGTGCATTTAAAGGCATGCAACTGTGTAGAATGTTTATTATTCAATGTAGATTTGGTTAAAGACAATTTTAGAAAAATAAAAGTTTAAGAAGATTGAACATAATTTTCACAGCTAACAATTTCCATGAAATACAAACATTAATTATGATTTATATCCAGTCAGTAGGAGGGAGCCATGGAAGCTCAGTGGTTAGGAGATGGAACTCATGACTGAAGGGTCTAGGTTAAAATCCTACCATCTAATTAGCTGGGGTCAGCTACTAGGATGTGTCCTTGGGCAAGGCACTTTGCTCTAATTGCCTTTGTACTAAATAACCTACTTGTGTTGCTGTGCCATAAAGCTTCAAACAAAAACTGTCCAGTCAGTAAGACAAAGTTAGATCAGTGTGCATGTGTGTGTGTGTGTGTGTGAGGTGCATAAAAATTCATTTACTAAGAATTTAGCACTCATCTCTACACTTGAACTCACTGTTTTTCCCTTTAGAAATTCAAGGTGTATATTTGTCCAGTTAGGCCAGTGTATAAAGATATAGACTGTCTATGTTCTTACGTAAAGTTTGCTTGTATACACAGAATGGTCACTATATCTGCTGTTCATTTTCCAGCATGGAATCGGTACCCAAGGTAACAGTGAGAAGCACAGCAGATTCTGTAAGGGTATGTATACCTAGTACAAACATAAATGTTGTTGCTTTATATCTATCTTCATTAAACAAAATATGCCTTTGATATCAGCAAAGATCCTGTAGTTTTACTTTTATTGTACTGGATGATGTCAAATGCAAAAGAAAACAAGCAAATATTTTAAAATTTTAAATTAAAACTGATAGAGAGCATGTTAACAAATATTTGAGAGTTTTTCCAAAATGAATGCCCTGGTCACTTTTTTTCTAAAACAAATATTGTTATAGTTCATATGCCTTATTAAAGTGAACATAAAGAAGTTACACATCACAGGAATAAGTTTATACTTTATATTGACACACACACTCCATCTTGAGAAATAAGATAGACCACCCAGAGGGTTTTGAAATTATGAAAATGTATAAGATTATAACGTTTTACAGTTTATAGATATTAAATGGTTGCATATTCATATATGAACCAAATCACATATCATAACATGCAGAGGAGTGAAGTCAATGAACCATATTCATACATGTGACTGACCTGAGAAGTATATCAAGGAAGAATCAGGAGATTTGCAAAATTTGGCCAGGAATTTCAGCTTAAAAAGAGGGAGAATTTTGAATAAAAATAATGAATTTTTCATAGCAGCACATATCTTTGGCTTTCTTATTCAGGTGAGAACCCAAATTGGGTCACAATGTTAGTAGTTTTTGAACATTTATATGAGAATTTTTGTGTGATTTCTGAATCAAGGAACATTATTTTGACTTGATTTGAAAAATTATAATCTGCTGTAAATGGGAAATTATGTACATCTGCAAAATTGGCAAAAAGTGTATCTGCATGTATATCTTTATCCACACTTGATGGAGAATTCTGAGAACATGAATTTCAGTGATGGCATGTTTGTTGTTGCATTTCAAATGTTTTAATATGCTGCATATTGTCATTAAACATTAAAATCAGCTAACATTAAAATTAACATTAAAATGTAACATTAAAATCAGCTTTGTATTGCTTGAACTTGATTCCAACCACTGAAATTCTTCTTGTCATTTATCATTAAATTTTGTGTGATATTTTGTTTGCTTGTGTTTTAGTGTTGTGAGCACTGGGAGATAATGTACACTTAGACATCACATTAACTTTAAACGCCAATGGTCTAATCAGACCCTGTTTTATGTTGATTCACTGGTCTTTAGTAATCCAACCATAATTTAGTTAATTTCTAATCGTTTTGGAATTGCTTCTGATTACACATTGTATAATGCATGCTAGCAACTGAATATTCTTGCCCTGCTTTAAGCCAGTTGAGTTCACAAGATCACAGGCAGTATTACTGTAAATATACTACAATGGAAGCAAGGTGTCAAAAAAATGGAAAACATGAAATACTTCAGTAGCAATTTTGCATATAAGATAGATTTCAGGAAGGAATGGGAGACACACCTTATTTCATATGAATGCTAATTAATGTTTATAAGACTTTTTTAAAATGCATTAATCATTTGCATAAAGTTCTGGCAGTCTCTTCCATTAAGGTGTGCTTAGGAGTGGAATAACTAACTCAGAACAAAACTAATGCTGGAGATTTAACAAGTTTACATATAAACTGAATCAGCATTCTCAATATTGCATGTGAGTTATTTTTTGTACAGATTTTGGCAGTGAATTGGGACAAGAATAAGTTTCAAATTCTGAATTTTGTGACCTGTTCAATGCTTGGATGCAGTAATGCATGTATGTTGCTGTAACTATACTCAATTCTTTTGTTCATGAACCAACCCTATTACAGTTAAAGTAATGTGTTTAGTTCAGCAGATGAAATAAAACATTTATTGCACCTACTTGTACTTAGAAGACAATGGGGTGGGGTTATGATCAGGTAGATATTAGATATAAGTGTGTCATATTTAGTCAGGATTTGTATACAGTGGTCCCGGTATACAGGCTGTTGCTGTAGTACTGATTAAAGGTTTGACTGGTAATGGAAGCTTTTATGTATAACAAGATGAAATACAGACTTTGTACTATGTTAAGTGATAATGTAGGAGAAGATGAGTTATGTTTTTCACTGAACTGTTTTTGTGCTATACAGGTTTATGGAAGAAATTTAAAGCCATTAGTTAATATTTTTTGGTAAACTCTTCCGAGTTCATGTTGCAAGACTGAGTGACACCAACTGTAATGATTCACTAGAATAAATTCCATACTTTTCAAAGCATATTCTAAAACCCACTGTTCTATTTCCTTTCTCCATACAACTTGACACAAGGGTCATAATGCAAAATCTGCAATATTTGTATATTAACCACGAATCCCTCTCTTAGGGCAAGTGTAATATAACTAACACAGTGATTTTTATAAAGGTGTAGAGATATTTGGTACAAAAACAGCCATTGAAATTTAAAATGAAATCTTTCCACAGAACGTTTAAATCATATATTTATTTAACAATTATATTTATTTCTTGTTAGTATTTGCCATGCTTTGTCCAAAATTGTATATATGACCTGCGCTTGAAATGAACACTTACATGCTTGTAAAAAGCAAGTTGTGTAAAATGCGCATTGAGGTTTGGGCTTTTTCTATCCCATGCAAGTGCTAAACCTTTTCCAATGATATATTACAAGTCATGAGTTTTACTAATTAAAGCACATATATTCAGCAAAACAGATGAGCATAACTCTATTATTGATTCCTTTACTATATCTGTTTAGCATTTGGTCTAATGTGGCTATACATTTATGAATTAATTAAATGAATACATAAATAATAATAATAATAATAATAATAATAATAATAATAATAATAATAATAATAATAATAATAATAATAATAATAATAATAATAATAACTAGGACACAACTATTATATTTCAAATAGGAAGCTGGATATCCCATTCTTGACCAATCATTTGAGTCACAGATATGGAAATGATTTGCTAAATATCATTTAGATAGAATGTCTTACTATGTCTCCACTATTTTCTTGCTTTGTTAGTACATTTTTTGTTGAATGGCCAGTTACACAGTTATACATATTAAATGTCCTGTCCTTGAAAATGAAATGGCTGTCCTAAATACATTCTTGAGACTGGTTGCTTATGAACTCTGCATGAAAAAGAAATAGAGCGTAATTCTGTTTCTTCATTTTCCTAAACTGCTGGATTACATTACAGATTATATCTGTAATATTTTTGTTTTAAATTACCAGTTTTTCTCCACCATGATGCATAAATTGTAAGTTGCAAAAAAGTTAAATTCTATCCATTTATATGTTAAATATTACTCATAGGGTTGAATGTATGTGTTTTACCAATAGTTTCTCATTTTTGTGTGTGCCAAGTACATGTCACTTATAATAAATAATTACTTACTTTTTTACATGTTTGAATGATGGTCTTTTAATTGTTTAAAAAGTTGCATTACATTACCTTTGTCTTTCATTGATATAAGAATATTCCCTTTTTTCAGCTGGACACCATGTTTCTTGGGGATAGGAGTGCTCTAGAACATGCACGAAGTGAACTTGCAACAGTTCAAGTCAGGAATGAGAGACTGGAAGTAAAGGTAAAAAGAAGTCTGTCATTGTTATATCAGATAATCAGAAGAAATGATCAGTTGTTTTTCTTGAGAGAGGGCGGGGATGTAGTTTGAAGGCTGAAAATTGTTATGTATGACAGCTGGATGTTTCATTATTATAAATTGATAAATATAGTTGTTGGAACCACAATTTACAAACTATCTGAAATACAATTTAGTGGAATAAAATTGAGAAGTATAATCAACCCAGTATAATGCGATTCCTAATAACACATGTTATATTCGAGACCATGTTATACTGATGTGCTTTTTAATCATGCATACATGTGTTGTATTCGAGACCATGTTATACTGATCTATCTTATAGTGAAAAGCACTGTAATGCATTGATTTTGTAGAAATGCTCTAACTGCATACATCAGGTAGAACAATGGCTGGTACACACACACACACACACACACACACACACACACGCACACACACGCACACACACACACATACATACATACATACATACATATATATATATATATATATATATATATATATATATATATATATATATATATATATATATATATATATATATATATATATATATATGGAGATCCTCAGGTTGAAGAAAAAGGACCAATCACAAATGTCACATCAAAATTGCCATGTTTTACTTCAGTCTCACATCAATCCCATTCCAACCCATGATGTTGACATGATCACAAATTATTTTTTCCAGTATATATTATGAAAATACGAGCGACTTTTTTGAAAGCTTGAAATATGACATTAACTGGTAGCCTTTATCAACAGTAAATATTCATGGTTTATACAGCTTCATGCTTGTAGCACATGGAATACTGTCACTCCTGGACAGTTTATGGGATTAATTGTAGTGAGACGATTTATACAATTAAATGTAAAGGCTTTCAGAGATACGAAAATTAAACACCACTTAAGAAAAAAAATAATTTGTTAACAATCACAAGGGTAATATTATTTTTGCTATTTCTGTGCATTTCTGCCAGTTTGAGTCTTTTGGGTTAATTTGCATGGGTAACATATATAAAGTGGAACATCACAATTCATGTTAAGTTTTGTAAATTAGAGATGCATATTGAAGAAACAAAATTATTAATCTTTGTGGTAAGGCAGGAATTGCTTTGTTATCCCATAATATGCCAGTAGTTACAACTGTTTAATTCAATAATTCTTTGCACCAAAAGAACAGCAGCTTTCAGTCTATTTACAGCAGAAATATTGAAATTAGGGACAAAATAATATTTTTGATCATGTTTTGTGGATGTATCAGGAAAAATATATATGCAGATTTTGAAGTAGAACTTAAGAATAAACACTTTTTTTTCATTGGATTGTCAGTTGAAGTTAAGAAAACCTAAGAAAACACACACATATGTTTCAGCAGAAATTCAGTATAAATCAGCAGAAATTCAGTAGAAATTAAGCAGAAAATTATCAGCTGTTGTTGATAGATGTATTATAAACTAAATTATTTTAGTAGAAAAGTAGTGATCTGCTGACTTGCTCAGAGAATTTGAAATAGCAGAAGCCTATTCTCAGTTTGCCCAAAGACAAAAGTACATTAATTACTCTGACACCATATTGTATTCTTTGTAAAAATGTTAATATGATAGAAATATAAGCACCTCTTGTGAACTAAATATTAAAGAAAACAATATTTGACTCAGGTTGTACAATTATTTTAAACAACTCGAATCAGTAAATGTTCATGTATACATCAACCAGAGTAAACATTAGTTGCATATCCACTGTTTGTAGTTAAATGGATTGACAGTGGTTTTTGTTTCTTAACATGTAACTTTTTTCAGGTCAAGGAACTTGAGAACTTGATATCAGAGAAGGATGTGAAAGTCAAGGAGTTGAATATGATGCTCGAGACAAGTAAAGAAAATGAGTGCAGACTGTCAAGTCTTGTTGAATCCCTGAGAGGCCAGATCTCAGAGATAGAAGGGAGAGCAGGGGCATACCAAACTGTAGCAGGACGCAGTGAGTATGCCGTGTCAGCTTTACAGAAGGAAAACAAAAGTGCACAGGAGAAAATTGTAGACCTGGAAAGTAGACTCAGGTACAAAGATAATTAACTGTCATCAATTAATTCATGTAATGTACTCTCATTAGCTAATCTCTGAAGTGGATGAAACCAAAAAATGTTGAGGGTTATATGCCTTGCATGGGAAGTAGCCACATACAATGGTCCCTCATAGTAAATCCACTTTGTTTATAAAACAACTATAGTCATGGATTCCATTAAATTGGTCATGTTATTTTTTTATGAGAACCATTTATAATGAAATTTCACATCATTCAATGCTAAATTTTTTTATTTTAATGTACTTGGAGGACACTTTTATTGGAACATCCCATGGTTTAATCTTCCCTTATTTATAAGCAGGTCTTATTTATGGCTCCCAGAAATGAAATGGCATTATCAGGAAGGCACACTGTAGTTTTGCAAATGCTGTAATTATTATAGAAACTGCTGTGATGCAAAATTATAAAGTACTGCTGGACTTCTCCAGTCCCATTCATTGTATGACAATTCCCCAAAATTAAATTACAGTCATTTTCCACAGTTGCCAGCCATGGAGTTGGTGGATGAGTGTGGATGGGTTTTGTTTTTTTTTTTTAATTTTATTTGGGTGTATCAGGTATAACTTACAGAGAAAGAGCATTCACTTTAAAATTACATATTTTTATTTTCAGGGATATACTTTGACATGGTTTTACAGAAGATTACATTTTTGTCAGTATTTGGCTGTGGATATTATAACTTAACAGAAATAACATGATTAACTTTAAAACAATGTGCATTGTTTCAATGGGGGGGGGTTAAAATGAAAAGGTCTACAGAATATGCCATGAATAAAGTCTGCTCAAAGAACCAATTAAACTTTTATAGCAATAAGGCAAATGTTGTTTGTGAATTTAACAGCCATTTAAAAATTCTAAGTAAATCCAAATTATATCCCATAAAAAAAGTGGATTCCTTGTAGGTTGTGTTGAGTACTGTATATACATGCCTAGATCAAGTCCAGTTGCACACTGTATGGACCCAGATTTGCCAGCACATAAAGATTTAGCACATCTCTGTCTATACAGTTAGTTGGGAGTAATCAGTTTAATAAAAGAACATACACCTTGGTCTGCTGACACAGTATGTGAAGGCCGAAAATTTAACTTAAAAGTTAGTATATATGGTAGGGCTGCTGTAGTCACAATTATGTCCTCAAATGGAGTTGTTTAGCACCTAAATTTTGTAACCAGTATACTTCATCAAAACTAGATGTTTCTATAGACAGGTAGATACTAAAATAGTATGAGCAACATTTCGTACCTTTGGATAGTTTGCATACTGTCAATTCATAAAAAAGTAATTATTCTTTGTTTTTTCATCCTTTAAACAGAAAACTTCTTGTTTTTTTTTAAACTTTGCTAAACAAAATATTATTTAATATTATTACTAATCCAAATATTTATTAATAAATGGTTTTTAAAAAGTACAGACAATAAATTTTCTACATTTTACAGTTAGTCAACAAATAAAAATATTGGATAAACATGGTGGTTAGATGCAGTGGTGCTGCATTAAATCACAATATATTATCAATTTTACAGTTTTGTAAATATTTGATTTTATTATAATAGTAAGATGCAATGTTTTCAAATTAGCCATGGATAAAGATTTGTTGTTGTTGTTGGGCTTAACTCCATTTTTCAGCACATGATAGGCTATTCATGGCGGCCAGTATTAATGGTGGAGGAAAAAACCGGGAAATCACCGGAAAGAACCACCGACCCACGAGAAGCTACTGGCAAGCTTTCTAACATATCCACATTCACTTGAACCTATTCAGACAGAGGTGAGATAGCAGTGATCCGTAATGGACAGTGCTTTAGACCACTGGGGGCCCCTGCCATGGATAAAGAGAAATAATTTCTTAAACCTAATTAAAAGCAGTCTTTCAAGTAAGGTGCAAAGAACTTATTACAACATGAGGGATTATAAATCCAAACTTAATGAACTGATGCTGTCTTAAGGCTGTAAAAATATTATTTTAGACAAAACACTGGTCAGAACATTTTTTAAATTTCTCATATGTATATATATATATATATATATATATATATATATATATATATATATATATATATATATATATATATATATATATTGGTAATATAATTTTAGGTAGCATAACATTGTATCAAACTCACTTACTTCCATAAAATTTTATGCTTGCATAATCTGTGATCTGCACCGTTTTTTTTTTATATTCATGGATTATTTGAATCACTATATTTAAGCAGTGATGCATCAGATATATTCAAGTTAATAAGAACACCCAAAATGACTATGTCTTATGTACTGCCATGGTAATAATTAGCTTGGAGCATTGTATACATCTACATGACAATAAAGATAAAAAGATTTGAAGGACAAAAATTTATCTTTTTTTTAATTAGGAAACAATTGGAGGAGCGAGAATCAGCAGAAGCACGAGTTCAGAGTTTTGAGAAAAAATATCACAACCTCGTCACCAATTTCAGCAGTGTGTTGCGCCTTGAGGAAATCACTGGTGCTCTTCCTCAGCCAGAAGACATAATGAGAAAAGTTCGTAAATTTTTTTCTTATCATGACTGTACAACAAGCTTAAACATCTTGTCAAACAAACTATAAATGGCTCAAATTTTGGTGCAAGGTCATCTTTGAAGTAGCAGAAACTGGAGGACCTAGAGGATGCGCGATAAACATGGAGATTTTAGTGGTGGAGAAATTTCACTGAGATTGCAAAAGTAAAATCTATCAAAATGTCCCGCTCTAAATATTATAACCCATTTTAATCCATAATCAGTGTTACATGGCTACTAGGTATATTCACTTATGAGTCAGCTCCAATTGCAAACTGCATTGATCATGATTTACTGTTGCATGATGTGCAGGAAGACATAGGTCTATGCAGTTTGTTAGGAGTAATCATTATGACAAAGTGCAGTCTGAGTGAGGGAATCATAACCACCTAAAGAATAATGGTCTTATTTGGTCCATGAAGGTGATTGACAACTACTGGTGTGTCATAAATTAATATGTATGTACTGAAAACAGAAAACAACTGAACTGAAGTTAATGATGGTCAGTGAGGGCATTACCTCAGGATCTGGTACCAGTACAGTGAGTGATAGCTTGGCCATCAAAGCATACATATTGCAAAGACAAAACAGAGGGAAACAAATCCCAAATTGGATAGTTAAAAAAAGATGACTAAAATGAAAAATGCAGTTTGATTTATTTTCAGCTGTGTACAAAATTGAAGAAATAATACTAAATGTAGAGATGTGCACAGAAACTAAGTTTTTTCAATTATTACCTATAGAACATAAGAAAATTTTACAACAATTTTGCATTAAAAAGAAATACTAATATAAAAACTAATGCAGAAATTTTATTGAATTTAAGGTAAATATATTCATAGTTAGTTATTGTTATGAAAGAAGCAGATAATAATGATAGTAAATAATTAGATGATAAGCAGACACCCTTGAAAATGAAATGGTTCCAAACTTTTACCCATGGTTCTTTTACCTGGAATGCTCAAGAAAATGCTGATTATTTGGGAGCTTCTTATTTGTTTTCTTCAATGCAGCTTGAGCTTGTTTAAAAAAAATATTGTTTTATCTTAAGCTATGGAATACATAAGGAAAGAAAAAGAAAGAAAGAAATTGCTAAATAGATAAATAAGTAATTGCAAGCAAAATAAATAAATAAATATTATCATATAAGCAAACAAAAGCAAAAATAAAGAGGATCAATTAAACAGTCAGTAAATATGCCATCAGTGTATCCATTTTTTTTAATTTGAAAAATTGATTAGCCTAAAACACCATGGCAAATAAAGTCTAGGTAGACATTTCATAAATTTATACTTTTTTGCAGTTAACAGACCTGGTACAAGAAAATGCCATGCTGAAAGGAAGAGTTGTTACCTTGAATGAAGCTCTCAATAGCACAGAGCTTGAGACCAAGGCTAGCCGAGAAACTATAATGAGGCTGGTGTCAGAGGTTGGCAAGGAACAAAAAGTAGCAACACATTACACAGCAGAATTAGATGCCCTCAGATTGGTGAGTTGCTGGTCTAGTATCAGTATGATCTTTCATTTTTATATTTTAATTTTGTAGATTTTCTTTTTCAAAGATACATTTTTAATTTAAGAAAGATATGAATGATTCTTAGAGTAATTTTGGACTACATAATATTGAAAAATATTTGGTTGTACATTAAATAGTCCCATGATAATGTAACTATGACAGATAGGTCCAAAAATCTATAATGCTTTAGCCAGACTGCATGTAAATGTTCTCAATGATTATACATATTTTTCAGGCATATTAAGAATAAATGAACCAAGTGGATTGAAAAACATATTAAATTTTTATTTGTATAATCAAAAGCTCCTCATAATGATTACTTAGGTATTTGTGTGCATGCATACCCATACATCCACTTACACCCTCGATTAATGTCGGTGTAAAAGTTTGTAAGTCTTTTCTAGCTAAATAAATGCCCTCATTATCAAAGATCATGAGGATGGCTTGACATTTTGAGCATGGTCGGCTTCATGATCTGATACATTTGTTCCCACAAACAAGGAAGTCTTTTTCTGCCACATAAATAATCATGGTTAAACTATAATCCACCATTAGGATTATACATTTTACAAGAATAATTTTTGATGGTCAATTTTAGTGACAACTTAATTTGAAATTTTTATAGTTACTATAATGGAGTGAAAGCTCTAAATTAAATTAAAATTAAAAACATTTGTTTTGTATCTTGTTTATGCAGGAGAGAGATGATGCAATGGCATCAAGAAGAGATTTTGAGATTGAAGTCAGGTTACTTAAAGAAAGGCTTGAAGCAACCCAGAGGGCACTTGAGGCAGCAAGGAATGAAATGGATCTACGTGACACTAGGTTATCAACCCTTGACCGTGAATATAGAACATCTACACACTCTATACGGTCTACCCAGACACAATCCAGTGCTTTCCGTGAAGACTTGGCCAGTTTCCTGAGTGAGGATGATTTGGTGATACATCCAACAGAAGAATCCATAAAGCGAAGAATTCATCAGATTGTGTCAGAGAACAGGGAACTCAGACTGGTATGCTGTTTTTCTTTATCAGAAAATGTTTCATTTGCATTTGTGTTGAAATTTTGTTAAACTAGTCAGTGATGATTAAACAGTTATTTCTCATTATAAGAAATGGTTTTTGAGTCATTCAGATCTTTATTACGACAAGGTTCAGTATGTCTCCTACATTTAGACACAGAGCATGCCTTGTAAATGATTTGAAAATTTGAAAAGTGTTGGGTTGGCTAATTGACTTTCTAAATTTGAATTTGCCAAAATTTATTTAGTAGACATACGAGATAAACATTGCAATATTGTGGGAGAATTACCATGACCAATTTCTATTCACAACTGTTCGGTCCAGGTGAGTACATTTTATTCAGAAAATTTCAATGCATTTTATTTTTAAGACAGTTCTAGTAGAAATGTGTTTTATCTCAATTATTCACAGTATGACATAATTTAATTTTTTCAGATGAATAAATACAGTCTCAAATAACCTTTTCAATACCTGTAATCTTGTTAAGTTTAAAAATTTTACAGAACTTATAACCAAATGAAACCTATATACTCTTGTATAGATTTATCTTACTCACATACAGGTTTCTCTCTCAAATATGAGATTTTTATTTGCAGAAAGTATCAGTCATCCAAATTATATTGTTTGCAGATGTCAATCATTTGATTTCCTGAGTGTAATTTAAACCAAATAAAACACATTGATGTTTCCAAAATGAAATTGTTTTTGCAATATTTGAATCATGCTAGTACATCCGATAACACCTATCTTTTTATGTGTAGAATATTGCATCACTTGAAGACCGTGTAAGGTCTGTCACTGAACAGTTAGAAAATCAGTATGAGCTGCACAAGATGGCTGCAGAGCGTGCCAGGAAGGCAGAAAATGATGCTAAAGCAATGGATGACAGACTGCGTAGTGCTGAAGGTGAATTGGCAGCAGGGGATGTTTTGAGAGATGGCATGAGAACAGACAAAGAAAAGGTAAACACAACATAATCAAATGCTGTAATATGCCAAGGAAGTGGGAGTAAAGTGCCTTGCTGACACACAAAAACAGTCTGGGCATTTTTTAAATCAGCATGACCTTTGACTTGCCAGTCAGGCAGGCCATTCACTCAGCCACCAGGGTTGGTTTTATAATTTTAATTCAGATGTGTGAGACTCCTAGTTTATGCAATTAAAAAATTAATATCCAGCTAGAGGTCTTTTAAATGGGGACTCTATATAAAGAAAATATTTAAATTATTAGAAAACATTTTTAATAATGCAGCATTCTCTCATACTGCTATCCATGAGAGTCATAGACTTTACTACATTATAGTGAAACTGCATTATAATGAAGTCTTTTTTATACAGTGTCATATAATTTTCTATTCTAACATAATGAAATGGGATTAATGACCATAACTGTCTTATAAATGAAACACCTGCAGTGAAGGACTGCTTTACACTCTGATGGCACATGATATTCTTCAACTTGTTTTCTACAATTTGTTTCTAGCAATCAATCCGAATGATGCACGGTATGTATTCTTTGCAGTACATGAAGTGTTTGCAGCATCTTGGTGAAGTAATGAAGATGGATCGCATTTCAGTTGATCTAGGATTCGACATGACAGTTGATGCACTTTTGTCACGTGCTAAGCAATTAGTAAAGTTGGAGGCTGATGCACTGGCTGATCGCAGTACACATATCTACAACCTGCAACGTAAAGTTAAGTCACTCAAGGAGCAGTTGGAGAGCAAAGACTTACACATTGATATGCTCAGGTATTGAATTCTTTTTGCTTTGGTCCCATTTCCTAAAACATATATCAAAGTTTTTGTTCAGATTCTGTATAGATATCTTACGATTAAAATGAATTTTTATTGTGGATTGAATGCCATTTTTTGGCACACAGTAAGCTGTATATGGCGACCAGTATAACTGGTGGAGAAATAATGTGGAAAAAAACCCAGTAAGATCCACCAATCCATGGGAAATTACTGACAAGTTTTTTCATAGACTGGAACCTTAGTGGACAGAGGTGAGATGGTAGTGTTTAGTAAAGGTGAGTGCTTTAGATTGTTTGACCACTTTTATGTGTTAAGAAGTCATCTCTGAAAAGTCAAACAAGCAAACTCTTACAGCAGATGGCTGCTTAATTCAGCTTTTTTTCATTTACAATAGGGAAACTGACAGATGTAGCTGGTTAAGACAGGTGATTGTTTAGTAGAGGTGATTTTTTGGGCAGGTTGTATTGTATAATTCATAAAACACAATGCTTAAATTCACAATTTTCTAGCTGAACAAAGGTTTACTGTGTGTTTTTTTTCTTCATATCTCAGAGTTGATAAAGAACCCTCCTTTTTAGCAACCTTTAATGTGCATGCAAAATTAAAATAGTTATTTACGTATGTAAAATACTGACATAAAATGTATGCATACCTCTGAGAATTTCTGACCTACATAATTTTTTTTCACTTTGAAAATGTACACATGGCAGAAACTTGCAAGCAATTTTGAACAATTTATTTTCTACAGTTTTTAAATTTGTTGTCTAATTTATGAGAAATTGTTGCAAATCTTGCAGCTTTTGTCATTTTCATTCCCTCTGACACCCACACCCCCCAGTTCACTTCTGGAGCATACTCACAACTAATTTCATGTAGAGTTTATTGGACTACATGGAACTGAAATCACTTAGTTGCATTAGAAATCAAAATGACAGAATAATAAACAGAATAAAAGCTGGCTGTTTGTAAATAAAGTATAATATATTTAATATATTGCAGTACTCCCTCATCATGTAAGCTGACTTGTTCAAATACAGTATAAAATGTCGCAGTGCTCCCACTTCATACAAGCTGACTTGTTCAAAACAAGTATAAAATATTGCAGTGCTCCCACTTCATGCAAGCTGACTTGTTCAAAATACAGTATAAAATATTGCAGTACTCCCTCAGCATGTAAGTTGACTTGTTCAAAATACAGTATAAAATATTGCAGTGCTCCCGCTTCATACAATTTGACTTGTTCAAAATACAGTATAAAATATTGCATTACTCCCTCACTATAAAAACTGACTAGATATAAATACAGTATAAAATACTGCAATATCCATCACTATAAAAGCTGACTAGTTGTAAATATAGTATAACATGTTGCAGTATTCCCTCATTATAATTAATAGCTAGCTAGTTCAAAATGCAATATAAAATACTGCAGTACTCCCACATTATAAAAGCTGACTAGTTGTAATATAGTATAATATATTGCAGTACTCCCTCTGTATAACAGCTGGCCATTTGTAAATACAGTATATAATATTGCAGTACTCCCATACTACAAAAGCTGACTAGTTGCAAATATAGTATAACATGTTGCAGTATTCCCTCATTATAATAGCTAGTTAGTTCAAAATGCAGTATACAATACTGCAGCATTCCCACATTATAAAAGCTGACTAGTTGTAATATAGTATAATATATTGCAGTACTCCCTCAGTATAACAGCTGGCCATTTGTAAATACAGTATACAATATTTCAGTACTCCCATACTAGAAAAGCTGAATAGTTGTAAATATAGTATAACATTTTGCAGTATTCCCTCATTATAATAGCTGGCTATTTGTAAATAGAGTATAAAATATTGCAGTACTCCCCAGCTATAAAAGCTGGATATTTATAAATACAGTATAAAATACTGCAGTACTCCTTTGCTCTAAAAGCTGACTAGTTGTAAATACAGTATAATATAGTGCAGTAATCCCTCACTATAAAAGCTTACTAATTGTAAATAGTGTATAAAATGTTGCAGTACTTCCTCTCTATAATGATGTTAATGGGAGTTATACAAGTGGACTGCCTAATATACAGGAACACCTTTCATTGGGATTTAATGTACATTATATTACTTTTAAATATTAAATTTATAGCCAGGGTGCTATGCTCACCTTAGTGACTGCCTTATTCTGAATGCCTTATAGTGACAGAATGCTATACATACACTGATACAATGAATTTATGATTAAAGTCTATTTCACCATGGTTTAATATGTATACCTTTTTTCTTTTTTAAAAATACATGACAAAATGTTTAAAAAACAGCTTCAAAAGTTGACAGCATGGGTTATTTTGAAGAAGTAAATGAATTTTGTTTTTATTTCACAGGATAATTGGTAACAGAAGGCAATTACATAAATTCCAGAACAAATCAACCATTTTTATGCAGCATTGTGGGTAATTCTCTGCAGATTATGAAATTAAGACTGGTAGAATGCTTTATATTTACTAGTTCTTTTGCAAATAAGAGCCTGACATCTGTTATATCCATATCACATTGGAGTAGATTACCCACAATGGTTTGTAAAGATGGAGTCAATTTGTAGGCATATTACAATATACATGTATCTGACAGGTAGAGCATAATGAAGTAATTATAGGTCCCCTGCAATGCATGTTTTACTTGACTTTGCTATAAAACATCAATTACAACTCGTATGTTTTAGGAAAAAGATCACTAGTTTAGAGGAAAAGTTGCTTGGTAAAACATCAATTGAGCAAGAACGTGACAATGAGTCTCTTAGGATAAAGAAGCTAGAGAAGCTGATAGAGAAATACAAGTTGCAGTTGCATGATGCCAGACAAGAGATCACAAATCTCAAGGCAGAGCTTCTGGGAGGCAGTGAACTCAGGGTAAGATTCAATAGAATTCTATTACAAAGTGCTACCCGGCAGCCATAAGAGACTCCAATCCCTGCCAACAAGAGAGGTTACCTATAGGCAGAATATTACCTCATCCCATATTATGTCCCCATCATGGAGCTTACCCTCTCCCCATATAAATTGTGTGTGTGTGTGTGTGTGTGTGTGTGTGTGTGTGTGTGTGTGTGTGTGTGTGTGTGTGTGATTTTAATTTTTGATATAGCTTTAACAATTTTTCAGTCATAATGCTACAATGTCTGCAGTGTGGCAGTTTATAGTGATGTCTAGCACTGGAGCGTCATGCCACAGACATGTAGCATGAAATCCCAACCAGTCACATTATTCTGAAACCAGGCCATCTAGTCCTAACTCTAACCTCTTAATGCTGAGCACTTAGTGAGGCAGCTGTTAGTATCACTTTTGTTAAACTTTAGTATGACTCAGCCATGGTTTGAACCTGCATCCAAGGTGGATGCTTTAACTACTAGACCACCTGAGTGATCCCCATATAAAGTCATAGTTTGTCACAGCAAAGAGGAGAATCACTGTATCTACTGAAAACACTGAAGATATTATAATTTTAATATTATTTCATTTCAATATGATGTTGGGGGTGGTAGTTTTTACTGATACTATGAATAGAAAAGAATTTAATCAAATAGATATGAACCCCACCCAGTACAGTGTCCACCTTGCCATGCTGAATTTACATCAAAATTTAAATGAAATAGCTCTTGATGTGTATTGAGTCGAGTAATGCTATCTGTTTCAACCTTTTAAGACTGCAAAAAATTAATCAGCTGTTATTTTACCAGAATTTATTTCTCATATTACTGTTTCATAAATTAATGTATGCCATTTTATCTATTCCTAAATCCCTGACCAAATTAAAAATGTATCTTTTGTTCGTTTTCATGGACACATGTTTATTTTAGGAATTATGGTTTGGCACTTCAAGTCATTGCCAAATTGTTCATTTTTGTCAATCCAAAGATAGGTAAGTGAATAAATGAATGAATAGAACTACCTGCAATAGGTAGGGTAAATATGGGAGAATTTAAATATAGAGATAAGGAAACAGTGCTCATTTTTACTTATAGATAAGAACAATTGAACAGAGAAAGGAAATAGAAGACCTGGTGAATCAAGTAAATGAGCTTGAATCACTCAGAAAGAAACAGGCACGCAAAATTGGAGATCTGAAAGGGGAAATATCACAACAAGGACAGACCTTGGAGGAAAAACGTGTTGTTGCTGACAATGCTGTCCAAGCACTCTCCAGTGAACTGAAAACAACTAAAAATGCTCTGCATGTGATCCAGAACAGAGAAAAGCAGGTTAGTGCCCAAAAAAAATGGTGAAAGAAAAAGAAAGTAATAAATACAGTTAACAAAAAAGTAGACAAATAGACCAATGATAGTTTAAAATAGGACACTTACATATGTAAATATAATAATATCAAAAGAATTGAAGAAATAAAGGCAAATTAGCAAGTAAAAAAAATAAATAGGATTATGATATGTAATATCAGCCATGATAACAGAATTTTGTCATATGTAATATGGGAGATAATAGAGATATAGCTAAGTAATCATTGCCACCTTGAATTAAGTCCCCTATAATTTTAATTCTTGGTTCATGATTGTGCATTTCTATTACAACTGTTTCATTAAACTATTTAAATAGTGAGCTTTTGATTTTTGTTTTATTAAACTGAGCTAATGATTTTAAGTTCATGAAAAGTATTAGAAGCCTATGAAAATTTCTCTTTAAAATTACAGGTGTATAATCTATAATAAATGGGCCAGTGAAACTTTGTTTAATTATAAAACCTCTTCAGGCTGCTTAAATACATGTAAGTTAAAGAGGTCAAGTTTGCTTAAGAAACATACTGTAACTTCAAGGTTTAATCTCAATCCCACCCCCTTCCTGTTACTCACAAGAATGGAAGTGTATTTTCACCTTGATAAGGTAAGCCACGCTAATACATATGGTCTGGATCAAGGAAGCAAAATCAACTCTCCATCAGTAATTCGGAAAAAGGATAAATATTATATATACACAACTGAGAAAGGAGATATAACATTCCTACATCTGATTTTCGGTGGATTTATTTATGACAATGACATGAACAGAAAGTGATTGGTGGAGTTTGAAATTATCACTAGATCATAATACAAGCCATTTGTAGAACAGCCAGGCACCTCAGAAAAAGTATGAGATTTGAGCTTACTCATGGGCTATGCCCACTCTCATATAGTGTTAGCTCTGATAATAATTATTCCTTTTGTATATAAGGTATTGTCAGCAGAGCTCATCTCACATGGCAAAATCTAATTTTGTTGTTAATAAATGTCAGATAATTGGTTAGTTTTTGTTTCATCAAAATTTGCCATGACTTTTTCAGCTTGTGGATTTCCGAATTGTTGTGGCACGCATGCTTGGTTTGGATATCAACACACTTGCCATTCCTGACTATGAGATAATCACACGCCTTGAGAAACTTATCCAGGCACATCACAGTCACACATTTACAACAATGAGTCTTGAAGAAGCCCTTGCAGATATGGAGGATGGATTCCTCAGTGGATATGAAGATTTTCGACGTACCGCTGGAAATCATGAGGCACAGAAAATCCAGCGATCTCGAGAACGTATCAAGAGAAAGGCAGCACGAGCTAGAGCAAGATCCGTTTCACCTGTCAGACGAGATCCCAGGGTCTATTAAATGTTCTGCATTTAAAATTAAATAGTTATCTCAGATTTTTACATTTTAGAAGTAGGAACTATTTACATCCACTTCTTTTTCATGCATAGAAATTTAATTTACTCTGTATGTAGGGTTTATAATTAATTTCTTATCCCTCTTATTAATATTCATTTTATTACTTGATCGACTAACTTTTCTTGTAGGGGCTGTAATTTTGAGCTAATTACATATTTTTTAAATTTTGTATTTAATTATTTTGTATAACATACACAGAATAAGAAGTAATATATTTGCATTCAACTCTTTTGTTATGAGTTCAAGATTGTTAAAATAATTAAAAAAAATTATTTCGTGGAGTCAGAACTACTAATCATGTGACACAAAGGATAAACATGTGACCAGACTGAGACTTAAACCCAAGGCTTGTATAATACTTGTAAGGTAGCCTTAATATGTTGATTTTGTTTTATCCCTGACTGGTTGAGACAAGAAATGCAATTATTAGCATCAAAGAATTATGACAACAGTTCATTTATTTATATTAATGTAATAGGATTTCCAAACTACTTTTCAATAATTATGTATGTTTTTCTTTCTTTTCTCTCCTTTTGTAATGTGCAGAACTTTTTTTTATTTAAAACAGTTTACTATTACATTCATAAAAGAGCATTTTGAAACCAGTTTTCAGAATAAAAAAAGAGACAGATGTCTGAACTATTTCATTTAATTTTTAATGGGAAGCAAAAGTCATCATGATCCTTTTTGCTTTCTAACATCTGCATCTTCAAGGGTCAATTTCATTAAGATAGTTCAATATCAGCCTCTTGAGATTTTATGAGAAATTAAAATGGTTGTTTTCTTTGTCACACACAGGTATTAATTAAATTTGTACCAGAATATATAGCTGTATAGATCTGTGGATTCTTTTTATATTGTGGTAAATGTAGATATCTGCATCTAGAGTTTGTAATTTAAAAAAAGCCACTGCTATTATTAATGGAAATTATTTGTTTTTGTATTATTTTATTATGAGAATTGCAATGTTAGGATCCCAAAAAAGGTATTCTATCATCAAGAGAATATTGCAATATGATACATACTAATGGATCAGTACGTCCTTACTCAGATGTACCCATTGTGTATGATACTTTTAAAACTTCTTTTATCATGGCATAAATTTTCATTTTGATGTTACAATTGTCACTGCAGAAAAAGTGACACATTTCCCATTTTTATTGTTTCAGTTACATCCCTTACTGGCAAGTGATTATCTCCCAGTAATAGTTACTTTACTATTCAGTTTCTGGCTAAAAATAGTATCAACATAATTTGAAGAAATACTTTTCGACCAATTGATATAAAACTATAAAATATTCTACTTATATATAAAATAAAATAGATTTTATATTAAATCTATTATCAGCTATAGGATGGCATTTTTTCATTGTGTATTATTTAGTGGAGATACTTCCTTGATAGAGAGGAAAGCAGCCTTTAAGATAGCCAGGATGACTTATCCCACTAGAGCTTTCATCACTATGCAGTGGAAATCTCACCCATGGGATGGGGGAAAAACCTGTAACAAAAACGAGACACTCAAAATTTTGGGATGCTAAATAATGCTGTAAACTTAGACTAACTTTAACTAAATTAATTAATGAAAATTAGGATGCCAATTTACATTGTAAGGATAAACAAAATTGATTCTTATATTTATCACACTGGTCTGAAAATCTGGATGAGGTTTAAAATTTTAAAATTGCTTTTCTGGGTCAAAAATGTCTGTAAAAATTTTTAAAAAATGACTAAAAGTCTATAAAAAGTATTAAATTTTTTTATTATAGAAACTGGTAGTGTGACAGCGCATTTGCATTTTGGAGAAGTTTTAGTATTTGGATAAAATCTTGTACTTTAGATTATACTTTTTATCTCTTCACATTTTGCTTGCAAACTTTAAAGCTTTTTTAGCTCTATAGGTCAATAGTTATCTCTGGAAATCTTATTTTTTGGTCTGGAAACTTAAAATTTGTGGCAGGAACCCTGTAATCAGGAAGATTGTTGTAACAACAGCAATCATAAATATTATCAGTAACATGTTCGTCTGATAAATGAATCACACTTATCATGAATCGTGATTCAGCATTAAACAGTTCATAAGAATAAGATCTGTACAAATCCTAATTTCTGCAACAGATCTTGATTTTGAGGAAATAATTCAGTTTCTGATTGTCTGTCTTAAAAAAGGATGATTTATTTGTATGATTACACAATTTTATTAAAGTTCTCATTAGCTTACAGAGTATCTTATGTATATGCCCATTTTATATAAAATTTATGAAATCAGGTAAATAATTTTAATTATTTGCAATCCTAGACAGGCAACACCTTTAAGTTATTCACCAATGTCAATTATAATATATAATGCAGATTAGAGATAAGAGATAATTGAAAACTTAGAATCAAAGTTTATGTGAATAGGGTTGAATTCAAATATATGTAGAATAACAATTCGGGTAATGAAGCATTTAATCAAATTGTAAAATAGATTAGCTTCAATATTTTTAAAATTTATTTCACATTCAATGTAAAATCATGCATTCTTCAATTTTGCTTATTTTTGAATATACCTTTTAGCTTTTAGATAATAAAAAAGAAAGCACAATAGTACAAGCACATCCAGATAGAGTGTTTCTGAGTACCTTTTTGGGTGTGTATTTTGTAATTATATTGAATAAGCAATACTTATTGTTGCTTTAGAAGTGTGTATGAGATCTAATGTGTAAATTTATCTGCAATACATCTGTCTATGCAGGCACAGCATATCCCATTAAAAAATTAAATGAAGTACATAGTATATTCACAATGAATAAAGATCCATTACAAGAGTTTTCATCATGTATAGGCCCATGTGTCACTAAACCCTACCAAAATTTGTTAATGATTTACATATTTCACTTCATTTACAATAAAACCCTACCAAATATGGTCATGGTAATTTACATATTACACTTCATTGACTCTGATTAACCTTTACATTTTTGTTAGTTTCTCAAACGTTTTTTTTTTCTTATTACAGAGTCTTTCAGCCTGGTATGTCTTGTTGAGTACAACACTCACTTGGTAGGTCACTGTGACTTACATGTCATGTTTCAGTGATTTTGGTTTAAGTTTTTATCCTAACCCTTTTCCTAGTTTAAGATCTTTTGTTTGCTTCTACTGCATTTCATTCAAAGCATATTTGGATGCCTGTGTTTCATCTGCATAGAGGTGAATTTCAATGTCTTGAGAAAACACTTGACCTCTTTAGTTGGCTTTAGAGGCCCTTCTGCCCATTAGAAACAACTGACATCAAGGAAAATAATCATGATTATGACATCATAATAGTCATAACCTGCTATTGATAAAAGTCACATTTAATCTTATCCAGAATGGAGGTTGCAGACTTCATTCAGTACTTTCTAGAGTTTGGATGATTAGAATTATGACTATGAAGGTTTTACCAAGTCAGATATAGTTGCTAATATCTATGTAGCCATCTGATGTTTTATCAGACTTTATACAGACAATGAACTGGAAGATACAAAAGTTAAGAATGGTCAGTCATGGTTAGTCACAGACATGACAATGAATGAATTCTCGCAGGACTTTAAACATATAAAACAAATTCTTCAAAGAAAAATAATTAAATGATTAATATTTAGGTTGAATCTAACAAGCACCACAGTGCTCTAAATTTTCCAGGCAGGCATATTCATGTGAAATTATTTAGGGCAGTGTATTATATTATTATCACACTGCACATCATGGTTTTACATATAGCAATATCCTAAACAGCAACAGATGTTAAAGTAGAAAAGGTTAAAAATCAATTTTTCAGGTGTTATTGGTCAGAGTTTTGAAACTTTGTGCATGGATGCATCTTGGGGAGTACACACCACCTAAACACAAAATGTGACCTATATTTCATTCCAACTAGGTCACTTTCTCATAGACACTGGACCTCAAGATTGTACTAAGGGGATGGCAATGAATTCATGTTCTGCGAACAATTTTCTAATTTTTATTTTGATGCCATATATTTACTAGCTGTTGTGGAACTTTTTATGTCAGAAAAATTCTGTTATATTATGTATGTTGATATATTTTGTGAAAAATGTTTCTCCTTAATGTTTTTGTAACAAATAGTCAATTAGGATGGTGTAAATGTGAAGTGCTGCCGATACCTTCATGGCTGAAGCACATACAAATAGCTCATATTAATATTTTATGCTCAACATTGTCATTAAAATATACATTAGAACCTTGATGATTGACAGTTAAGATACACACACCTCTATAGTCTTTTGATATATCCATATGTGACTTGATTGACCAACAGTTGACTTAAAATACATTTGCTCATTTATAATCTGAAAACATTTCTTTCTGATTTTCAGCTGCTGCTGATTTAAACTTTCAAGCTTCTTTTAGCTTCCCCATATAATTTGTCCTTTTAGAATCTTGATCTGATTTTCTTCACATTTCCTACATTCCATCAATTAGAGAATGTGTCAAACTTTACATTTTCATCTGTAAATAAGTTAATGGTCTGAACTGTCATGAGCAAAAGCCTTTTACTAAAATGTGTACATCTAAGATTTTAGGTACATTGAAATATAGTACATTAGATAAATGCTTATACAGACAGTGGAACTCAAGAAAACTGAGCCATAATCAAATAATCCATCTTATTGACTAGGTATGACATTTGATTGTTTCCATTTATTGGTTCCAAGACATTATATTTCTTCATTTTGTGTTAATGTACAATGTTGTCTTACTATTAATATTAGCCAGAATTAATTGTCCCATTTTCGTCAGTTTTCTCCTGTCCACTGTATATATTGTATAAAAATGATATTTTAAGTACAAAATATTATAAAAACCAGAACCTGATACTTCTTTTTGTATCAAAAAGTAATATTTTGAATGCAAAAAAATATCATCAAAAATACCAAGGCTTAATGGATTCCTTCTGCTGAGAACTATATTGTATGTTATTTTTTTACCCTTAAAATTTCCATACACATGAAAAGAAGTGCATTATTGTTATGATTTTATTGTCTAGTTTTTCCTATTTCTTGATACTGACGTACTTCCTTTCACCAGAAAAATAATCAAAGTGTTACCTTTCTTTCTGTGAAACTTAAGGTATAAGGAATATGTATTTGTGGGTATGAAATATATATGTAAAAAAACTATAATTACAATAAATATTTATTGATATTTTATTTTAATCACTTCAGAGCTTTGCATAGTCACTTCCTTCGTCTGATATATTTCAACTCATTTTGCTTTCCTGCAGCTCAATTTTTAAAATCGAGGAATAGCACATAGTATAATTTTAACATTTTGTTTTTCATGTGTAATTATTCCTTTACATAATTGACAGATGTATTTGTAAGTTAGTGATTATATTTTCATCATAGTTGTTAATACCCATAGATGACTGTATTTTGTTGGTTATGTATTTCTTCAGCGGAACAAATGTAGAATTCTTTTGCCTTTACAAAATGTATGTATAATTCTATCTGTGATACTATTGTCTCACATCTGTTGACTACACAATTAGTTGTCCTAAGAATAAAGATCTACTGTCAAATATTATATTCTTTCACCCCAAACCTCCCATGTCACTTGCCTTTACAAATATCACCTCTATTCAAATAAGTTTGAATCTCAATCATCTAACATGGGTAGGTGGGAAAGTTTGCCAGTAGCTTCTTGTTGGTCAGTGGATCTTCCCAGGTCCTTCCATGCATAGCCTTTACTTTGGTAAAAGATGGTATCAAGCTACAAATTCAAACAAGCAAACCTTCACCCCATTGTAATGTCTCTACCTACTTACAACTCAAATCTAATTGCAAATTGCATAGATCCAGATAAAGTTGTTGCATAATTTGCAGATCAGACATTAATTGGCATCTAGTCAGATATCATTTAGCTGAAGAAATCTTGCATTCAGAAATTTTTAAATCTTCCAAGAAATCTTGGCCAATATCCTATCACCAAAGAAAATGAGGTAGGCATTTTAAGTTCTACTAGTCAAAGATAAGAAGAACACTAGAAATGGCCTGCTGTCTGTTGTCCATCCATCAACATATATGTTATCACTATTTCTTCTAAACCCCTTTGAGGATTGCCATGAAAATGTATACACACATTCATGCCATGGTCTAATTGTTACTAAATGAAAATGTTGCCGTTTGCACATCCAATATGGCCACCACTGTGACCATTTTGATAATCTTGTTAAACTACTCCTCAATGCATGGTCATAACCAACATCAGGTTTTGATTAAAAGACTTCTTATGTCTAGTTGGTCTTAAATGGTTTCATATCCAGTATGGCTTCTACAACAGCCATCTTGAAAATCTTCATACTGTTATTCCTGAATGAATGATTATTTCAACATCAGGTTTTCACTAATATACTTATCATAATGCTTAGTTAATTGTGAATAAAAATTGTGCCAAGTTTATGGCTATCTTGAAAATTGTATTACAACTTCTTGAGCAAGATGTAATACTGCCACTGCATTTTCGCCAGAAAACTTCCTGTCTAGTTGGTCCTAAATTAGAATGATGCCAATCTGATTTCCAATATGGACACTGCAACGGCCATCTTGAAAACTGTATCACTACTTCTCAATAAATGGTCATCTAACAAGAGTGTTCACTGAAAAATTTCTAATAATGTTTGGTTGATCCTAAACGAGAATTGCCTGATCTGATATTATATAGCAAGTACAAGGTCCATCCTCAAACTCTTGTTATCACTACTGCTCCTAAATGGAGTCATATTGTTATGGGCTTTTCACCAGGAAACTTGTGATGTTTTTCCAAAATGAAAATGGTGCCAATCTAATGTTCAAGATGGCATCTAGAGAAACTAGTGTCACTAATTTGAAATTCCCTAAATGGTTGGTCATATCAATGTTAGGCTTTCACTCAACTCAATGGTGTCACTTGTGTTGGTGTCACCCAGTGCAGTAACTCCTTCCTGCACAAAAATTCAAACATTGTATAGTCATTTTGGTGTCACCCCTTCTGATGGCATCTGCACCACCCTAATGATGCCACTGCTTTCAATAAAAGACTTCTTATAATGTCTAGTTTGTTCTAAGTGGCCATCTTGAAATCCTATTCTTCCTGTCCACTTCAGGTTAACAGCTGCAGGTTGTATGGTACACTGTTAATTACTATAGTAATAAGATTTAAATCATGATTTATTTTGAAATCAGCTTCAATCTTGAGTTTAAGTGATAGCAAATATAATTCAAAACATAATGTGATCTAGCTTGAGATAAATGGAGGGGTAACCACTACCTGTTGTCTGTCCCTCTTGTGCTTTAAGCCCATACCTTCTACCCTTCCAGTGTCCTTCCTTTTGCTCTGTCTATATTACTAAAACACCTTCTTAGAGCTGTTCTATTTTTTAAAATGTATTTCGCTTAGCATTCTTTGAATTTTCATAATGTAAGATGTACACATAAATTTTGTCATTTACTGTTTCTAGCTCTGAAAAGATAAAGCCTAGTTTTTAATTTCATTATTGACATCATTCTTATTGATCTTTTAAAAAATACCATTTGTTCAAAACAGTAGCCCACCCCATCCCTACCCCAAGGTAAAAAAGAAATTTGTTGCTTGAGCATTGAATATCAATAAATACAAAGCTGTCAGGCATTTTTGAGCATAAGGTTTCAGTCACCAATAATGAAGCAAAATACATACAGAATTAGACCACTTGATGCAATTAAAATACTGCAATGCTTACCATTTGAAAAGAGGTAATTAATATATATATATATATATATATATATATATATATATATATATATATATATATATATATATACACACACACAACCAAATAATAACAATGTTCAAAATAATAACAATGTTGGACACACAGGGGTACCCATGTGGACACACAGGGTACCCATGTTTTTATGACTCGCAATATTTAGGCCTATTCTGCACATAGCTTTGCAAATATGTTTATCCACCAGGCTTTGGAAATGAAATATCCTTAATTTTTAATTATATTCACAAACTGTAAGTCTTTTTCATATTACAGTTTTGTAGGGAAATATATTATTTTTGTTAAAATTTACAAAGCTTGATGGCTTCACTATTTTCTTTGTTACTTTTAACAAGCCGAGATTTGAAACAATACATGGAGGTATTCTGAATTGCAAATCTGTTTACATATTTTTCTTGTTTCACTTGTTACAAAAATTCTTTACGATTTTTAAAGACTCGGGAAACAAATGAACATTTTCTTATGATTAATCCGATGTCCTTGGGATTCCAGTAGAGACTTGCACTTGATTAAACATTAAACATGCCATCACTATCTTAAAATTGATGACTTCACAATTTTCTAAATACAAAATGATAACCATTTAAAAAAAATAACAGTGCCATGCAAAGTAGATAAAACATATTTTATTTGCTATGTGCCATGAAGTATACAGTCAGCAACATAATATTCTTTAATTAATATAATTATTAAGCAAAAACTTAACAATAATTTTGGAAAAATATAATCTCAAATATCAAACACAAAATAAGCTTGTTAAAAAATATGAATGAATGATATACAGTCAGGATAGAAACAGAAAAGAACATATATACCAGTAGTAGTTATTACATGTTATTTAAGAGCCTAACATGAATTAACATTACACCGATTTACATTAGTTGAGTCATTCTAGAACCAAATGGAAATTTAGCAATAAAGCTGATATATGCGCTGGAGAACACACTAAATATGAATTAACATTATGCCCTAGGATTATTGGAGGTCATTTCAGAGCCAAATAGGAATTGAACACTCAGGTATAAAGCTGACATATATGTTATCAACAACATATTGTATATATTGTTACATTTTCAGAAGCTGTTGACTTCAAATGGGGCACCATAACATGTAATTGGAATTTAACATCCCGGCTACATTGTTACTTTGTTTTAAAAAATACTGGTGTCCTAAAATGTGAGTAGCAACATGTGACACCCTGGATAGAAATGATAATTAACAATATGCAACAGGTTTACATTGGGAGTGAGGTTCTGGGGAAAATTGAAATTGAACATTACATTGATCTGAGTTTCTCATAAAAGAAACATTATTAGGTTTTAAACAATCTTGTAGAAATCCAACCTGGATTGGTGGATTTCAAGCAGATTTATAATGCACCTTTATGTCCATGAATCATGGAGTTGGATTTCCTGCATTTTACATCATAATTTAGAAGTGTAATGGCCCTTAACGTCTTGTCTTCTCCTGTGGTTTGCTATTCAAGTTTCTGTTTAAAGCCCTATTTGAGCAGACTGTAGTGAGTGATGCTCTTTTTGATGAACCTATCGCTAACAGCTCTTTGTCCTAACCTGTACATATTTCACTTTTTTAACTTCAGTATGATTGTTGTTGTTTTTGGCCTTAATGCCATTTTTCAGCACACTATAGGTTATTCAAGACGGCCAGTATTAATGGTGGAGGAAGGAACCAGGAATTCACTGGAAAGAACCACCGACCCATGAGAAGCTAGTGGCAAGCTTTCTCACATATCCACATTCACTGAATCCTAGACTCAAACCCACGCAGACAGAGGTGAGATGGCAGTGATCCATAACGGACAGAGCTTTAGACCTCTCGGCCATTCAAGGCCCCTCAGTGTGATAGGACCATTGGGATGTTGACTTATGCCTTAATCCTAATGTAAGCAAATAAATAAATAAAAGGACATCAAATGACACTTAATAATTACCATCATCATGTTAGCTCTTTTGCATGTAATTTATGCTTGGAGCACACAGGAAAAGACATGGTTCTTTCTAGCAATACACAAGTCAGTCTTAATCCATCTGGGATTTATTCTTGACCTAACGTTTATAAAGAATTTAGCTGTTCATGGTTCTTTTCAAAGAAACAATTATAGGAAGTTTCCCTTAAATCGGTAACACAGTTATGCATGGAACGAAGTTCATTTAGCAACAATAAATTTGCACTTCAACCTGCCATTTGCCAAATCAAAAGGATTTTTTCTCCAGATAAAATGATCATTTTGCATGTGCTGGTCTTTATGTCACAATAAAATACAAATGTTATTATCCATAAATCATATGTGTATGTATTATGTTATCTTAGCAATGGTTACATTGACATTGGATCAACTGACCCAAAATCAATTAACTTTATACTCAAGCTAATGTGAAACAAATACAAAAAAAAGTTGCATTTATATCTGTTTACTAAAACTTAAGTTATAACACTGAATGAAAACTGTCCTCGATGTCAATAATTGTTGATTTTTCTGACATTCAAATGTCACTGTTCTCACCTTATCAATGAATACTAGTTACATGAAAGTGGTTTTACAAAAAGCTATGATTACATCAACGTAAGATTTTCATAAAATATTTATGAATAAATGAAAATGTGTATGGATAAGAGCTGTATGGATGAAGACTAAAAAGATACGGGTTACTTTTAAAAACCCAGCAAAATCTACCAGTCAAAAATAACACCTAGAAAATGTAAAAATTAAACCTGAAGTGAAACAACCTTTTTTTTCAATCAGGAATATCACCTCACAACCAATTGGTGGTAGTTTCGAGATCTTACCATCCAATGTTCTCATGCAAAACTTGCAACCTCTGTGGTAAGTAGAATTATGGAGACTCCATCTTTCTTGTGATTTGGGGTAATAACTGACCTTGTCAAAAGGCAATTTTAAACTTTTCATAATGGATTTACTTTTCATAACATATAATCTCAAAACTACAAACACTGGACACTAATAACCGTAAACTTTCTTGCAGATATATTTTTTTCTTTTTTTCATCTTGGCAGATATGGCATTGTTGTGGGACATTTTGAGACAGATACACACATGATATAATACTCGATATGTATATCTGCCTTTGATTTTCAAAGCCGAAAGACACTATTTTTCGGAAAATATTCAATTCAGAGAATTATTTCTTACTTAAAAGGATACAGAAGCTATTTTCTTATTGTCTAGCGCAGCAAAAATTTACAATGAACACCAATGTGTGTGCATGTGTACACGTGCTCATGCATCATCTCTGTGTGCATAATATCTAATAAATCGAAATTCATAAAGACTTCAAAGACTTGGAAAAATTTAAATTTTGAGGAAAACGTTTGCAGATTTATAGGGTAAATAACTGAATTTTGAACAATAAGCTTTCTCTTGCATTATCTGAGATCTCGTATAAGCCCAATGCATTCTCCTGCATGTTATAATAGCAGATTATGAATACAGAACTTAAACCGCAGCTAAATTATTACCGTGCCAGTTATATGACCAAAAGGGTGCTGGTTCCAATCCAATTCTGCAGGGGCCATCTACCATGGTGTGTTCTTGAGCAAGCTACTTTATTCAAATGGCATCAGTAATAAACAACCTGCTAGTGTTGCTCATTTGTAAAACACCAAACAAAACAAAACCAAATTTGCTCTCAAACCGGTGATGAGAGCTGTGAGCATAGGACTAAGTATATAGCTCATACCTAATAAGACTGAGAAGATTTATAACTTAATGATGAATTTTCTGTTAAAATTGTTTTTCAGTGAAAGATAAAACTCTGAAAATCATGAATATGGAGATGCGCTGACAATGGACCATTTATGCTCTGCTCGTAGATATGTCTATAAGGATACATGCAAATCTGCAACATATGGATAACGGTAATGGTTTATATCTTTATTTCTGTAATTCTAATTAAAACAACAAATTACAATGAAAGTGACATGAACATGACATAATGAAAACAACTCTCTGCTCCGGAGAATTAGTGGTCAACGTGACGAGTCTGTGTATACTGTTCTTAGTTTAAAAACTTTTTATCACCAGTGGCCAAATTAATTTTCCCACTTCCATAAGTACAGCAATTATGAAATCTGAAAATATAAAATTTTAGTTTAAGTACCACATATACTCAATTATAAGTCGAGTCTAACTGCAAACTACACTGACCCTGATCTGCTGTCGTGTAATGCGCAAAATCAGCTTGTGTGGTATTTGTTACACTAATTAATCTTAATGAAATGCATTGACCTAGATTTGCTTTGTATTATGTAAAGATAGATCCAAGTCTGGGTAGTTGTAGTAGGACTCTACTTAGAAGTATCTTATTTCTATTCAAGTAACAGAATAAAATACAGTTTAGATTAACATACAAATAAATAAGGATACGTATGAAGCGAATTAATGTTTGACAAGGCATGGAATATAACAAATAAATGATGTCAGAAGTTATTCAGTAGATTTTAAGTTGTTCGTTTTGAAGTGTTTTACTGCACTACCTTTCACATTTTGATAAAAACGTTTTAATGAGCGATCATGAAGTTTATTGATCAAAGATAAGTTTATGAGTTCTTCATTTACGTGAACTTTATGCTGAGTTTTATGAAATTCCAGATCAGCATGTGGATTAATAAAAATTTCCCTTGATACATGGCAGAGGATGTTAAATTTCCCATCACTAACAATTCCGTAAATAACTTCTTGACATTTGTTTAAGAAAAGTATTATATTTACATTATATCAATCAATATTTTATGTAATGATAAACAATGAGAATCAGTTTACATATGGTTTGATCATTTATACATTCACTCTGTTCATATTAGCTAGAAAGAGCTAATTTTCAAATTTAGTTAAATTTACATGGACCCATTCTCTAATGGGCCGAGTTTCTTACAAACATTTTCCGAAATGTGCCTAGTAGGCCGAGAATTCCAGTCAGCAAGAAAACCTATGAAAATCACCTTGAAGGTCTGTACCTTCTTCTTGTGTGTTATTTGTGGTACCATAAGTCATAAATATGAGGCAGCCTTGTAAAAACTAACAAAGTGGTTTGAAGTATTTTCTTGCACATCGTACTGCCAAACAGGGATTTCCTGGTTTGCGCCCAATGACATAGCATCACTCCATGAACCCCCTTTTTTTTTTGTCAGTAAGAAATTAAATACATGACATCAAAAGGTGTGAATCTCAAATAATTTAGTGCTCTATATTTTATCGGATCAACAGATCTTCAGACAGCTGTATATAGAATGTAACCTGTACACTCCAATAAATACCTTGGCACAGAAAATTGTAAATTAGATTAGAAATTAAGTCATTTAAAAAGCAACATGCAACATCCAATAAATATTTGATTCCATGAGACAAAAAAAAGATAATACACTCATAAGTGTCATGGCAATTGCAATACAAGAATACAAATAGGAAAGAAATACCACTTCAACATGCTATTCAATCCTCTTACATTCAGGTAAAAATTTTAGTAACTGAACACAGCAAGTCATTTAGTGGATGTCCATACATTATGCATGCATGGGGGGGGTGGAAAGTGGTTTGACAAATGCATACGCCTACGTATGTGGAGGGAGGAGGGGATTAATGTTAATAAGTATGTAAGTTCAGAACTCAGTATTTTACAACTACCTTAGACAAACATTGGTAACAATTGTATGTAAAATTCAAGCTGCGTTTTACAGGTGATGTTAATACTTTCTCACATTTGTTTTCAAGTATTAAAAATTTTGTTACATAACATTTTAACTTAAAACTTATTTTTATTGAATGTTTTAAACTTCATCTTTCAAAATTTGACCATCCCAGCTGTTCTTGGAAGAGTTTCTCTTTATGAAACTATTGCCAAATATATGTACATAAAAAAACGACTGCATCAATCCTGCCAAATGGAATATTTTCTTATCATAGTGACAGTGAAGTTTCTAGTTCATGGTGTTCAAAATTAAATTCCATGAATCAACTGCACAATTTTGCAGGTGCGATAAATTACCTGTATAAGCACAAAGATCTTAAAAAACGTATAAACAAACATACTCATATATTACCAAAACATAACTATAATACACATTATTACTCTCAAGTATACCTGAAGGTTTCTGAATTTTTTTTTAGGAGTTTTTATTATGATGCATGTGCTATAGTAGGTAAATATTTTAAAAAGGAACGTGTTGGATGTTTTAAAGCATTATTATTACTTTAATTGCAAATATATGTGGTAATTATTATCAGCAAAGATTGCAACTAAGCATTCTTCACCAAATTACATTGCATAAATATGTCTCAATTGCATTACAAACCTAATTCCTCTCACCCAACCCCATTATCTGTTCCATTAAGGCATTCTGAAAATACAAGTAATGTATGTTCAGAGCGCGAGGTAGACCGAGTGGTAAAAAGGACTCGCCTTTACTGATCCAAATTGTGTTTGCATCTCAGGCTCGACAAACGTGGGTACATCAGGATGTGTGTGTGTGTGTGTGTGTGTGTGTGTGATTTGGATTCTTAACGTAGCTTTAACAATTCTTCAATCATATCGCTACGATATCTGTAATGTGGCAGTTTTTAAGTTTATAATTATGTCTAGCACTGGGGCATCATGCCACAGATATGTAGTATGATGCCCCACCCAGTAACATTATTTTGACACAAGGCCAACTAGTCCTAACACTAACCTCTTAATGCTGAATGCCAAGCGAGGTAGCTGTATGTACCATTTTTATAAGTCTTTGGTATGATTCGGCTGGGAATCAAACCCGCGACCTCCCACATCTGAGGCGGATGCTCTAACCATTAGGCTACCGGAGCAGTCTGGGTATGTGAGAAAGCTTCCCAGTAGTTTCCCATGGATAGGTGGGTTCTTACTTGGGTTTTCCTGGGTTCTTCCTCCATCAGTTGTACTGTCTGCAGGGTATAGTATCCATGCTCAAAGTATTTTGAAATATGCATTTTCAGGGAATGTTATTTTTAACCTTTTTTTAGTTATCAGGTTCTCATTATTAAATACGTGTATTTACACCCACTGACCCCTACTCCATAAAATATTATGCCAGGAGTAATGACCAAAAGTTGAAATCTAACAATAGGATGCAGTAAATGTTTCCGACATTTGGAGATCAGCAATTATCTCCTCTGCAAATTAGTCAATAATCTAAACATTTTTATAGTAACTTAAGCTAAAGAGAGGTTATGTTCCTACATTTTCCAAGTGAATAAAAATGACCATAAAACCCCGTATCCCCATGTGTTTTCTATGTACGTTTATGTGGGTAAATCTTCCTTGATTGTACATTATAACTGACTTCTGTTTAATTTACTCAGAAATAAAATCATAATCCAGGCGAATTGATGTTAATGTGTGTTACAATTACTTGTTTCTAAGGTGGAGACAATACTAAATAAGATTCCTCAAGAATATGAAGAGGTTAATCATTGCTTATAAGTGTTATAACAATTACCAAAGAAACAGTCCAAAAGTTTTTTCTTCTTAAGCTTGCGATTATACCTGTTGAAATTAAATATATGGTGATTTAAAATTAACGAAAATTGTATAAGGTGTGCAGATTTTGGTCCGAAATTAGACATACTTTTGCAGTGTAATATATGTTAGAGTCTTAAGAATAACGGCACTAACTATATGTACTACTTCCAATGACGTATATGTACTACTTCCCTGACCATCATCTTCTGGTTAGAATTACAAGCCTGACCTACTTAATTCAATTTCTGGCAAGACACATCAGTTAAAATTTCGAAATATCTTTTAAAAAGTCAATAATTTTGCTGTTTCAAAATATGCATTTAGCACGTATTTGGCCAATGAAGTGGATCAAATGATGTTTAAACAGTTCTTTGTTCCCTTGCTCAGCTTAAAACAGGTACTAAAATTATAATTAGGCCAAATCCGCAAGATTTGGGCTTTTAGCTGAACCATAGTTGTTAAAAACTATATTTTTCCCTAAAAAACTGTTTTGTGGTTTTTTATTTTTCAGTACATTTTTTTATTTTCTTAGCACAGGTAACATCCGTCTTCACTTGTGAGAGAAACTGGTCAACATTTGAGTTTATTCATACAAAAACAAAACAAAACCATATGCAGTGCAAGTGAGTGCAAGATGTAGTGATTATGCATGCAAATCTTTGCCTACAGGCAAAGATGGACAATATCAATTATATGGAGGAAACCATAGTAGTCAGATCAGTCAGATGGTGATAACAAAATTCAGTGAAATTGATTTTTGTTTTCCATAAAAAGTACTTGAACTTTTTAAAAATGTTTTTTCAATTTTGAGAAAAAACATATTTTTATGTTTTTTTATTTTTAACATTTTTAACATCTATGAGCTGAACATAAATACAATTTATTTCATGCAACATTTAGGCAGTACAAGGTATGGTGCAGAAATATACCTGTTTCTGTATTCCACTGTTATTTTCAGAAAGCTGCTTAGAATTATCCCAAAACTAACATCTAGAGAATAGCTATGTAAGGCCTATCGTGCGCTGAAATATGGCGTTAAGCCCACAAGTATGCTCATTGATATGAAAATCGGTTTATGATCAACTGTTGAAATTCAATGTAAAACATAAAGATACAACACACTCAAACTTTAACTGAAAAAAAAAACATCACATCACACACACACACCAAATAGCATAACCATGTGATTTCGAAATTTCTCATAGTACTAGCCCCGCCTCCAAACTCAAACATAATGGCTGAAAATAAAAGTATTGCATAGCGACACTTTAAAAAAAAAAAAAAAACGACTAAAAATGATTCTCACTACTTCATGAGTCATACATTTATGACTAATGCAAAGAAAATGCCAGTTAGTGCCAGTAATGCCACATCTGGCAATAACTGATTTAATGCTATTCCTTTATAGGCAACACAATTTTATACTACTTCTTCCATGCTGAATTTCTCCACTGGAATCGACCATTCGATGCCACATGCCTGGGCTTGTATGCCGAGCATCATGGGAGACCAGAGTACAAGGCTATTGAGCCTTGTGCTTCTAAACAGGGTAATCACTGATCTTCACCAAATAACATAGAATCGCACCATACATACATATACTGTTTTGCTAATTGGATATTAATACAGGATATCAAAATAAAGATTAATATTTTGTTTTCAACTATAATACATAGACTGAAGTTTATGAACTGTACAAATCCATTTATGAGCCAAAAGATTCAGTACTGTATATTTTTTATTCTCATATGAGCAGACTGGTTTCAGGTTGTAAAATAATTACTGGTTCTACACCTTTATATTTCTTGGTTATCCTATCAAAAAATTACTGGTTAGAACATACATCCCTGCTGATCGATAACATGTACATGTACCTGTTATCATATACACATGTGGAAATTTACATATTGTTACTGTACCAAGACTTAACTGTTCTTTCACAATATATTCCAAAATAGTGTTTCTTGTGCTGGTTAAAAATTGGTCATACTATTTCAAAAACCTCCTTTAAACAAATTATTCAAAGCAGTATGCAAACTCAATACAAAAAGACAATTTTATTACAAATGTATAATATGGTATTGTAAGATAATAGGTTATCATTTATTGCATTAGTCCGATAAAAAAAGATTTAAAACAAGTTTGTATCAACTAAATAGCACATTAAATTATTCAATTGAATAAATGACAAAAATTAGCATTCAAAAAATAACTCTAAAAATTAAAATAACATTCAAAACTAATATTTTCGACCAGAAGCATTTACAAATGAAAGCTGTACTACTTACATATAGTATAATTTAGCAGAGCCTGATGTAATATAATGCATTACTATCGGAAGAAAGAGCACACAATTCACACAATTCATTGAATTTACACACTATACTCTGGACTATGCAGAGTTTACTCAGATACCAAATTAGATAAAGTGGTGTTAACTTGTACAAGCGGAAAATTATATTCAGTTGAAGAAACATTATATGTATGTATATAACTGCACAAGGATAAGTTTGTCCCCACTGGATACGAAGAGATGGATTTTTCCCTGTGCTGTCACTTCTTAATCTATAGTACACATACATCCCAAAACAAATCTTGGCTGCTATTGCGAATCCATGTAATTCCTCAAGTACAAATTACCTACTTGACGGTTGGACCTCTCTATCGCTAACAGCAAGCAAAGGTGCAATGCATTGATTGCCTTTGTACTGGACGTAAATCTGTCACATTATTTGTCTGGCAAGCCCATCTTGAGTGTCCTTGTGGGTAACTTTTGGTGCGCTCCTAACATCTTACTATATCATCCTTCCAATAACTGCATGAATTATGAATTATTGCAGACAGTTTCATGCTTATTATAATCTAGTTTTACCTACAAAGAGTGGACTTGAACCGCAGAGTACAATGTTGGCCTTTATACTTCCTTTGATATCCATCTGGTGATTCTTTCTTAAGTTTACGAATGATCAAGTCATGGATGATTTCACCATCATTAACTTATTTGCGTTTTTGAAATATTGACCACCCAAGCATTGATAATTTCATTTTATGGTAGTGTTTTCATAGCAGAGCAGGTTGACTGATGCAAAATGGCAGCCCAACACCAATTTAAACTTCACAATATGTTTGCAAACAACTCAAAATTCTGCTTCAATAGCAACAAACTGGATGGGATTCAAACAAACGCTCGCATAACTGATCAAACCAACAAAAGATATTGCAGCTGCAACTGTGGAAACTGCAAAACAAGCAAAGGTGACGAAGAGCAGGAAAGGAGCTATGTCAGATTGTTAAAGCAACCAAATCTGCTAAAGATATCAAGAAAGCTACGATGCTAACTGCTGAGATTATCGAATGCTTGCCATGAGCAAATGAAAAATTCCACTTAGGATTGGATACAGAGACAGCATTGCGGAAATGCATGACAAAATCGCAAAAGGTAACCAGGCACTTGATGAACAAGTTACAAAGGCAATTAAGAATCTTCCAACGTGAGAACCACCCAACTATAAATCAATGAAGGAAACTCCACCTACATTATTTAGTGAAGCTCACCAATGTATCCTTGCAAATTCCATGCCTGCTGATCTTTACATACCCACCAATTGGATATAATACCTTTTGAAAGTACCACTGATGACAAATGATGCATACCTGGATGCTGCATTATCCAAATAGTTTACTGGTAAACAAAAGTTACTGGTGATAATTGGTATATTTTTAATATATATGATAAATATATGACTAGGGGCCCTGAACAAGGCAAGAGATTGTGTGATTTATACTTACAAAGATATGAAAATCCACCCAAACTATTGCAATAACCTGTAGGAATGTCTTGAATGGCCAAGCCAACTTGTGGATGGCACAGACATACAGTGATTAAACCTGTTGGGTTCAAATACATGTCTGTAGACCAGCAACAGGTCAATAATCTTGCAGATGATCTGTAAACACTCACAGTCAGTATACCAGAAATCATCAATGAGGCCAAGCAGATTTATCAGTGACATCAGTTGGAACCAGGGACATTTCACTTAATGCACAAACTCACTGAAGACTGTTTTCATAACACCAATGACAAGTTTTGCACATTCTTCGCAAAATCATTGCTGTGATGCAGTGTGTTATTGCAAATACAACCCCAAGTGTCACCTTGATCATGATCTTATCAATAAAGCTACAATTTTATGAGGTTGATCTAATGCCAATTACTCCGGGGCAATCTTACACAGTCATGATGCCACTAGCATCAGTTCATGTTTATCGTAGTTAGCCAATTATCCAATTATGGGTCAATCTTGCACACTCATGATTGCACTGAGCATCATTACACATTTATTGCAGTTCATCTAATATCAGATTGTAACCATTCAGAGGCTTCAGTGCTACTAACTCACTCGCGTTCTCATTGGATTCCTGACTCAAATACTGCACCAATCGCTAAACAAGTTACGATGTCAGTCGATGACAGCATCAAAATTACCAAAAGCAGTTAAACTTCCATCAACAGCAATAATGCCAGTCCCTGATTGTGGAGCCACTACCTGCTGGTATGCCAACCAGACCTGGTCTTACAGGCAGTCATGCATTGTTTGGTGCCAACCCAAATTACAATATAGAATTCACACAACACTGAGCCCAGTGAGCATGGAGTTACCTGCACAACTCCAATCTCATACATATTGGGTTTTGTAAAGACTTTTGTAAGGTTAGCATGGGGCCAAAGAGAGACTCGCATTAAAATGAAACAGTAACCATAATGATGCAATTTAACATAATTATGCTGCTGTTGATGGTAAAATTATTCAAATTTATACTATGGATGTCCTCAAAGAGTCCATCAGTGGCTACAGAAGTATATCTAATATCATTTATCAGAGGCATATTTGACATCATTTATGAAATCAGGTCAATATTTATAAACTTTTTTTCTCACAATAAACAAACTCTAAGAAAAGCAAGCATCCAAAGCAAAATCTTCATGTACATTAAGTACCCATCAATGTGACAGCACAACAAATCATGCGTCTGTATTATTTCAAGTTGCAGACAATCTGAACACCAAACAGGAAGGTCTGATGTTTTCAAACTGATAGAAACTGAGGTCTTCCTGAGGTTCAATGGCCACCAAAAACCCATCAGAAAAGTTTGCTTAACTATGATAACAATCAAGTTGCATGTGTATGTCATTGGCTGCTAAAATATTTGGACCCTGGCCAAAATGTTGATAAAGGCTTGCAAATTTCCCAGTATGACTTCCTATAATTATACCCAGTTTACTACTTTTATATCACGCATCTAGGCTTGGTTATGCCATCTGTGGGTGTATTTTCAAGCAAGTGTAGCAGGAGACACTGGTGATCCTGGGTGTATTACTGTAATCATCAAATGCCAGAATGAGTTTATTAATATGCTTGAAGAGAATTTGTGGTTCCCTCAAACTCATAACTGATCATTATAATTAATGTCAATATCATAAAGTTAAGGTCTTTGCTCAAACATGCTTAAGAAAATAAAAAACACAATAAGAAATAATTGTGGTCATCATTAAACATAATGCAACCAAGTTAACTGGAACTGCACCCATGAGACTAATCAAAACACAAACTGATCAATTAAAAAAAAAACAAACGAAAGAACAACTTTGTTACCTTAAAGTTCTTGATGTCAGAGGTGATGTGACTGCAAAAAATGGTTGATTCCATTTCTCATGGCAATTCCAGCATCATTGACAGCTCCCATGATTGAAAAACTACCTAGAAGTTACAGTCAGAACCACAACAAGGAATCCGCTCTAAAAAAGGTGATTGGTGAACTATAACATCTCAAAGCAGAATAAGAAAAGGTCTGCAATTAGGTATCTATAGTTACAAACTAACCACAAAAGACTGGTCCAAGTCTGTTGTGCAGAACTTGTCTCACTTTGCAGAAATCATTTCTCTTATTTCAGTGGGTGATGAGACAAAGCTTTTAAAGACAAAATCAATAAGATTTTTCTTTACCCTAAGTGCAAGACATCCACAAAATTTATGATAACCGTAGATTGTGGAGAACTCAAATTATTTTGTGCATACAAAACTGGTAACAGACAGATAGTTGGTTATAACATGCTAGTGTTGTGGTGGGTGTATAAAAAAATAAGTTAAATACAGAGTGCAATTTATTTATTCATTTATTCAACACAGCCAAAATTCCTACCATTTTCTAACAGAAACAAAGATACTTCAACAAGTTTTCAGAAGGCTATTATGATGTGAACTGTATACATCCACCAACATTCTTTTAAACAAATTTCATCATAAATTGTGCTCATCTCGAAGTTTGCATTTATACAATCTAAAATGATTATAATAAACGATGTTTAAGAACATGAATGACAAATATTAAAAACTAGACAAACATTTTTTTCTAAACCACTGAATGCAGTCAAGTTTTTTCACCAATTTTACATAATATTCTAAATCCCTAATCTGCAAATATATACAACAAGTCAGTAGGAGGGTTTTGTTCAACCTGGTAATGTGCCAAAATGTGTGTGTGTGTGTGTGTGTGTTTGTGTGTGATATGGATTTTAATGTAGCTTTAACAATTTTCAGTCATATTGCTATGATGTCTGCAGTATGGCAGTTAAAAGTCATGTCTAGCACTGGGGCATCTTGATGCAGACATGTTGCATGGAATCCCACTCAGTTACATTATCATGACACCAGGTTGACCAGTCCTAACACTAACCTCTTAATTTGAGCACCTAGCGAGGCAGATGTTACAACCATTTTTTTATAAGTCTTTGGTAAGACTGCACAGATTTGAACTGACAACATCCAGCATCCAAGGCAGATGCTCTAACCACTAGGCCACCAGAATGGTCCACGTTGAAATACAAATGCATAATTAGTGTTATGTATGTTGCACATGTTAATGACAAGTCAGGACTTGGGTGTTTGTGACCAGTCAGTACTTTGGTGTTTCTTTAACACTTTAATACAGCATTACTAAAATAAACAATGGAAATAAAATAACAATGGAACACAATAGAAATAAAAATAACAATGGAAATGAAATAACAATGGAAATTATATATTTTTGAATATTTAAACATAAAAGAATCAAAAGAAGCTTTTAATCATGAGGGGTCAAGCTAGATTTAAATTTTAGGGTCAAGTGACTTTTCTTATTGGTCAGAACAGGGAGAAGTGGTAACTAAACAGGGAGAAGTGAGACCAAAACAAGAAATGTGATGTATGTGTGTGTGTGTGTGTGTGTGTGTGTGTGTATATATATATATATATATATATATATATATATATATATATATATATATATATATATATATATATGCATCATCTATATTTATGTGCTCTATTTCTCAGTAAGCTTTTAACAGTTTTAAGCAATGCTTTATTTTCAAGTTGAAAAATATGTGTTATATGTTTATTATCAACAAATTTTGTGCATGTATAAAAGTTATTATATTCATACCCATTCTATTCATATTTATAGTATGGTTGTATTGAGATACATGCAGTTTTTTTGGCCATATGACTAAAAAAGCACAGCATAAATAAACAATACATTGTCATTAATTTTAACTGATAGCAGTAACAAGATTAGAGTCTTGAAATTGCAAGTTAGTAAAAATGCGTAATAAACTATTACTTAATTATTTAATTTTATTTTTTCACAAGTTTTGTGTAAAATTGCGGTCAAAAATATTTGCAGCATTTTTTTAAACCCCTAATACATGTACATAGGAATAAATGCACAAGCAACTTCAAACCATATGTCCTAATTTCATTGTTCCCGATAACAATTCATAGAAAACACTCTAATGCACTAAAGTCGATAGGACCCTTTTTTCCCCAAGTGAAACATCCAAGAACATGTATTGTATCATGTGAGTGCATCTATTTTTAGAAAGATGGCTTTTTTTAATATAACTACTAACTTTCTTGCTTTGTTACAAAAATTCATTAATAGGACTGCATATTTATGGTTATTTATCTCTACCCACTTGTAATAACGATATGCATTGGTTAAATAGAATTTGTTTCACTACTATATAGATCTTTTGTATTTTCATGAAAATCAATTATGGTATGTCAGCAAACAACCTTGACCTTGCAGCATTGTTTAGAATTCCACAACATACATTGTCACATGTTTCTAACCTACATTATTAAATATTTAGACTAAATCTCCTAGCACATAGTATTTAAACATTTTTCATTATATTATATATTTTCCTGAATCTATTTGCCCAATTATTTACAAATACAGACAGTTTAATGAAGTGGTACATCATATATGCAGCAGTGATGTCCACCATTACAAGTTCAGTTACTGTTTCAAATTCATTTTATAAAGAAAATACACAAATACAACCATTAAAATATACATTTATTAAAAAAAAATAGAAAATGCTCTTCACCAATCACACTTTTTAAAAGCAAATTACTATTTGCATATTGATGTTTAAATTTCAAAACAGAATTTGGTGTATTTTTATCCTAGTAGCCTACAGTATTCCCAACTCCATGAATTTGAGCAGTGAAATCTTGCTCTGGAAAGGGTTAACGGTCAGTTAGCTATTAAAACTTGCATGTGAATGTGCAAAGATTTCTTTGTTGCTGTAAGCTGATTATCAACACCACATAAATACATTTCACCTTTGGTTACAAAAGTGCCAGATGTTACTGGCTACAGTGAGGGGCCATCTCAAATGCTATAATCTACAGACATATCTGAAAAATCAGAGGGTGAAGTCATTTTGGCTTTCCTAACAGAAGAAGGCAAAGTTTACATTTCTCAAGCAACTTTTTCACCCACTTTGCCTGATAATGTGACCCCTGAATCATCAGATGCATGCATATCTGTTTGTATTGCAAAATAGGAAATAGTTTGAAAAACATTAATTTCCACATAAGTAGAGATACAAATTTGGACATTGTTTTATTACAGGGGCAGTTGATCATACCAGCAATCCAAGAATTGTCAACATTTCAGCAAAGACATGTCAGAATGTTGAGGAAAGTGTTATTGAATTGAAAATGGTAAGTATATACCAAGTGTTTGTGTAAACCATTAGTGATTTAATTTTGTTTATAATGTTGCTTCTCAAGATGAACACAGCTTTTTGCCATCCACCACCCACCCCAAGGTAAAAGCAATATAATTAAAAATGTTAATATTGTGCATAACAAAAACAACAGAATGTGTTGATTATTTGGAGTCTGCTAATGTGTTCAACCCAGAAATCAGAATTTTATGATTTTTAAGAATCACATTAAAAAAGTTGCAATTTTAAGCATGGTCTATGTAATGCTTAATCTTAATTATTTATGTTTTTATTAGAGAAGGAGCAAAAATGTAAAAAAAGGAAGTAGATGAAGATAAACAAAAGAGAAAGGCAGATGAAATAAAATGGAGGCACAGAAAAAACAATTAGGGGAAAAAATTACAGAGTGCCACAGTCATGGTGAATAAGGTCAATTTCTCACATGAGCACAGAGTGAAAGTTTAAATGAGGTGGATAAAAATGTGGCAGAGTCTAAAACAAACGTTAGTGATTGTGGTCAGGATTTTGTACAGGTGCACTATGGCCCCATCCACACTTGCCATAGGCGTACCAGAGCAGCTAAATAAGCATGCACAGTAGCCAACTACAGTAGGTCAGAAGGGATGACCATGTACCAGATCAGTGCCTTTCATTCTCCATACTCGTATGTAAGTGTTGTTATCACATGACTATTTGACCTATGACATTTATGCATATCGGCTTCCAGATTTGGTTAGTCATGTGACTAGCAATGAAAATGGTGCAAACGAGGTCAAAATTCATCAACGCTGTAGTTATGTCTCGTCTGACAACGGATTAAAGACAAAATCTGTTATGCTTGTAATTTCTGAGAAGATAAATGATTTCCCTATCTATTTAATGTAATTATAGGTCAATGTAAGGTCATTTAGGTTTGCTAGGCCGGATAGTTGGCGAGTACCCTATGCTGACACCAAATGGTGTCGGCAAATTCCAAGTTTTTGATAGGGAATAGACTCTGACCCTACACCCCAACATAAAAAAAACAGATATCAAAAATGGGGTGTCAAGGGTCAGAGAAAACTCGGACTAGCAACCAGGCTGCAGTTTGACTCGCCTTCATTTCATTCATTAGCAATTCATTCTGTTCTGAAACTCAAAAAATTCCTGCTTCAGACAAGCCAGTTGGAGCTGCAACAGATACAGCACCCAAGAAATACCCATGGGAGGAAAACATTACAGTATTGTGTTTATTCATGTTAACTAAAAGTTTCAGTCAGCCAATGCACACCACCTTTTTGGTCAAGTTCATTTTGGGTTTTGGTCTTGATAAGGTGTGACTTTCTCAAATTATTTTCAGATTTAGTCTTGTGCTAGGAGCATTATTAAAAATTGCATTATTCATAACATTACACAAACAGAACTGTTTAAACTCTTTTAAACTGTTTGAAATTTTATATTCATTTGGTTTTATCTTTGCTTCTGAAGAACTCTCTTTAATCTAATTTTTTATCCACAAATTGGAATAGGTCTGATCAATGCCTTATGCATGACAAGAAAATATAATGTTTTTTTGCCCAATCCAACCTTATAAGAAAGAAGAAAACAATTGTTAAAATCATTTAATTTCTCTTATTTTTTAGAGCACTAGAGTGAAAAATTGTGGTTAGTCAAATATATAGACTGTTATGTTACTCCATCACAACTGTCCCAAGCGCATCATATCGAAACTCAACCAAGGAAGCTAGTAATCTCTCTTCTAGACACTGTTTACTAAAGAACAGTTGGCATACAAATGCAACAGGTACTCAAACTGCCCAAAATTCAGCAGTGAAGACAAGTGCCTTGCCAAGTTTGGCAATACAAGCAATAAAGGGATTTGTTATGAACAGGTCAAGAAAGACAATGGTAAGTCCTGTCTTTCTGAGGCAGTCTTCAATGATGTCATAAACACTAAATGTGCCAAGGCCAGAAGAAGTATAAAATAAAAAAGAACTTGTGGATCTGAAGAATTTCTTCAGATTATGGATTTAGACTATAATTATAGTTTCTGATGTTTTTATAACACTTGCTTCCCATTGTTATAGTTTTTTAAATGATTTGATGGCTACTCATTCATTGTGAAAGTGATTCTGTGCTGATTACTTTACAGCATATATTAATATTTTAATTAAATAATTGACTTTACTGATACTGTTCACACGTCAAGGGCTAGATATATGGCAGCACTACAGGCCATGCATGGAACATTGTATTGATCCCATATTAGCTTATAATAGTGAGCTTGTGCATCTTGTAGCTGCTAAGCATTCAGTTTTCAATCTGAGCTTGCAAGCTTCCCTATTACTAGCTTGTGCAAACTAGTAATAGGAAAGCTTGCGCAAGCTTCCATTGCAAGCTTGATGCAACCTTAAAAGTAAGCTTGATGCAGTTTCAAATCTAAGCTTGCCACAAGCTTGCAAATGGGCAAGCTTGCAATTGGTAAGCTTGCGCATGCTAGCTGCAGTTTCAAATCTAAACTTGCAGCAAGCTTGCAATTGGGCAAGCTTGCAATTGGTAAGCTTGAGCAAGCTAGCAGTGGTTTCATATCTAAGCTTGCTGAACACTTATAGAACAAGCTTGCCGCAACCTTAAAAATAATCTTGTGATTTGGTTTGGGTAATTATCATCCGATATAATGCACAGGTATATACTGTAAAAGGTTCACTTGTGACTTTGATCACTTTGAGCATTTTACATATAATATTGCCAATAATAACACTACTGCCTATTAGAGGGATTAATTTCCAATTTTACAAATGCATAAAGTATGGTAAGATCAAGTATACAAGTACTTTTAGATTTAACTATTTTATGTATTTACTATGTACTTCTATTTTACATTTCTGCAGCTCAGCTATCTTTAGTTTGTAGTGACTCTTCTTTCATTTCTAACATGTAACTTGAATATTACCACTATCATGATAATGAATTTCACGAATATTCTCCCAGGACTATGCCATAAAAAACTTGTAACTCAGAACATAAAATATTCCCAATACTATCAAATTAAATATTCAGACTCTATTTTGCCCTGTCATAACCTGTGCCTTATTCTATAGTTTTAGATATAATAAACTTCCTTTTTCCTATATGAATAATTAGTGTGCATTAGTTTGAACTGTATTTATGTTTACATGTACCTATTTCTTTCTGTTCTTTATTTCCTTCAAATTCTTTCATCAATCAAGTAATTTTTAATATCAAAGAGAATTATCAAACTATTCCTATTATTAGAAACATAACTTATTTGTAGTAACAGGAATAGACATTATGCCACTGATGCTGGGGGTGAAGGAATCCTTCCATGCAAAGAATAACAGAAAATCTTAAAATCTTTTTTCTTCCAAAACAAGTATCATGTTTAATATTTTATATGTTTAGGTAGCTGAATAATGAGCAGTAGATAATTTAAAACACATCTGTAACTAGAAGAACAATTTTTGAATTAATTACAGCATTTTGAAACTAACATCATGTAATGAAATGGGTGCTAAATAACACAATTTTTTCTGTTAATAATAATAATATTACAAAGTTGGGCCAATTCAAACTGCAATTAAGTGCATAGAATCTGATTTAGTATTTTGAATACTATTAAACAAATGTAAATGGAAACTCATGTAGAAACTTTACTGACTCCTACAAAATAAACCCTGGAGTGAAACTTGAGACCCCATAGAGAAACTGTTTAAATTTTTCCTGCTAAACAACTACTGTCAAAAGAAATTTGTCCCATACTTCATTAATTAAATCAGCTTATGAAGAAATATTGTAATAACTTTAATTTTAGTAGAGAAAAAAATGGATTGAAAAACTATTAAAATTCCTGAGGCAAAACATACATCCTAAAAGTTTTATGCATGTCGGTATTGCACTAAAGGGATAAAGGTAATTAATATATTAGGTATCATCAATGGTAACCGGGACAGGTTCTAGCATATTGAATACAAGTCATCTACAGCCATCAAGAGAGATGGGTTATTTTTCATAATGGACACTGCTTTCAACCCCCACCTTATTTGACACTGGTGATAATATTATCGTCCCCATCCCATCCTACTTCTTTTTTACAATAGTGTCATCCTTTTGCAGCAGGTCTATATGGTTGTTTATAATTTACTTACTGTTCCTATCATCACCAACAAGCAATTAGTGACCTTTCTTCTTTGGTGAACTTTTCAGACACATTCTATACACTGCATAAGCAAACAACAAAGTAAGAAACAGTCCTGTTGTGTTATAGAAAAATTGGTCTGAAGGGTACTTCTGCCATACTAAGGTCCCATCTTGTATCTGGAAAATACAAAGACCAAGAGCTGATTAACTGCTTTGGATTGATTCTGTTATAAAAAAAGACACCAATCTACTTATCTAGGTAACATCTGACAAATAGCCAGACAGAGGAACAGCTTGTCAAGAAATCTTAGTTGTCAAAACTGTTCCCAGTTCTGTTGATTAAATATTACAAGATAAGAACCAATTCAAAGTTTCTTCTTTTGTTAGTGTTCCAAAATTGCAGGTTTCAGTAGCTCCTACCTGCTAACAAATGTCCTTACCTTTTTCTTTTTTATTCAAAAAATTCAAACAAGTATCATTTATTTCTACAGTAGTGTACAGATGGGAAAAATGCAGTCTTAAAGTCCAAAATAAATTCTAGAGGAAAAATAAAAAAATTTAAGCATGAGGAATTCTAATCCCAGTATCAGTTTTGACATAAGCAGATTTATTAGTTCTCACATCATGGATTTATTATTATTATATATAAGCACTGAAATTTTTCTTTCCAATTGTCACAGCTGCCAAAAAAAAGGTCATGAGTTCGAAACTTATGGCAGCATCTCCAAGGTTTTTTTTAACCCTTTTGGTATTTTTCTGTTTAAATTCCCTCATCCCAATTTTGTATTCATATTTTTTACCTTTTTTATTCTTTTCCTAGGATGTACAATTAACCTAGTTTGTTATAAACATTCACTTTTTCAGAATTATATGCTTTGAATCAGTTATTATAAAGTCAGGCTGTTGCACTGGTTTCTATAATTTCCTTATCTGCTAAAATAACCCTGTTCACCATTCAGGTCATGTTTATTTTAGTCAATAAGGAAATTATTAACCACAGAATAATCTTCAATCAACAATGAATGATTTGAAGTATCTAATGCAGGAAAAGTGAACATTTACAGCCAAAATTTATAAATCCAAATCCCCCCCCCCAGTATTATCAGCCTCTCCAATCCCAAGCCTTCTGTACTGGGATTCAAATTTCTCTCAAACAAGTAAATTTTCCTTAAGAATCTAATTAGAATTTTCTTGTCTAAATATTTTCTTGCTGTACACTGCATGTAAATACAGAAACAAATGCAGCATGATTTTTGAAAAAGATTTTATCTTCTGTAAATATTCTATCATTGACCTTGGAGCACTTGTTTTTGGTGCCCTAGCTAATCAAAACCAGCTATAGAAACTGACTTATGTTTCATTGGCAATTAGCATGCTATATCCAGTAAGTTTGGGATGAACTCAATTCAGTGTATTCAATCAACCATAACACTCAATCTTTATTTTGTCACTTTTATGTGCCCTATAAGTTCCATGTAGGAGACTTCCTTGTACCAGTGATGAAAATAATTAGTTACTGGGACATATAGGTCCAGCCTAGAATGAACCTTGGTTTTGTACCATCAAGTAAATTTGATGGCATATCATCATAAATTGTCCAATATTTAAAATTTGTTATGCCAGAATGCTTTTCACTAGTTGGTTAATTTGTGCAGTGCTACTTTTAAAAAAAATAAAGTTATATAAAATATTCTTTTTAATGTAAGCTGTATTTGGTGGTGGATTGGCATCACCTGTAAAAGTTTTAAGACCTTTGAAGCATTAGTGCTCACTTTCAAATTCTGTTCAGCATTTTAAGCAATAGTCATTTCAAGATTTTCCTATATATAGGAGCATTCTCCATGTTGGATGGTCAATTTTCATTATTGGCATCTAATTGTCAGTGCTTATTGAATGCTTTTATCAAATTTGATCTATTTATGTTCTGCAGCATTTAAGAAGAAAATACTTCTTTAATTTATATTTTAATTATAGTAATCATATTTGATAGCAGATTTAGGATCATTTATTTTAAAAAGAAATCCTTTAAGCTGGATGCTTTATACCTAATTTTATCAAATCTTGTGAATATTTTTGAAACGTTGGTAATTTTTTAAAAATTATTTTTAGTAATGGTGGCTTTATTTGAAGGCAGATCAGCTTCGGAGTGGATTGAGAAGTCCTTGCTTGCAAATTTCCATTTTCAAATATGCAGTTACATCTAATAATGGATCAGGATGATTGCTATAAATTTAAATCCCTTGGGTTTATTCCATTTAAGTAATGGCAGTCTAATCTGATAATGGTTTTGCATCATTTTTACAAATGTTAACTATTCTTGCAAAAACGGTTCAAATCAATTTGGGCTTTTCTACAGTGGCATTTAAGATGTCACTTAATGGTTATTCAAATTTTAGAAACAGTATCAGCCATGTATTACAGCAAATCAGCATCAACTGAACAATTCCGAATATTTTTTTTTTATGCCAACATGATTTTTGTAAAACATGATTTAATGGGGTTTTTTTTTGGCAACAACTGCCATATCTGATGGCAGATCAGATCTTAAACAAAACGACCTGCATCCTAGGTTACCTTCAGTCAAATGCTTTCAAATTCCTAAAAGTTGTTTTCTAGAAAAAGTCATTTTAAGATTTTCTATTATATGTGGTGTATTGGATAACATGTCAGCATCAATTGAACAAATCGATACCATGAAGTGACCTGTAAAAGTTACAGTCAAACCCACATTACTGGTCACCTCACCTCAACAGTCATTGCCATTTACTTAAAATCCATGTATTGAATAGTCACCAACATATTGTTTCCTAACCAAACACTGGCTTGTTACTAATTAAGTATATCAACATTTATTTAAATCAACCATTTGTTCTCCCAAGCGATGTAAACAAAAGTCATCTTATTTAGTCTATACATACCATATATGCAAGTCAATTTGTCACTATACCTTAAATTGGCCAATCTCTCCATTATGATTTTAAGAAATGAATCAAACCAAAACATTTGCTTAGAAAATTCATTGCAGGGAGTTTATGACCATAAGTGCTTTCATCTAAAAGATTGATAGTGAACATGTTTTCAATCACTAATTTCATCTAAAAGATTGATAGTGAACTTGTTTTCAATCACTCTTTTGTGACAAACAGTATAAATATCATTTTTAAAAGGTTATAAAAAAAAAATCATAAAATAAATAATAAATTAGACAGAAATGAGAGGCAGAATCATACAAACACATTTGAACCAACTATATCTATACTTGCATCTTTATTCATCAGTTTTTTGCAAATCGACTTGCTGAAAGTACAGAACAAGCTCAAATTCTGCTCTGGCAAGCTCAAGTTTTCAAATTTACTTACCTGTTACTTGTTAGTTGGAAAGTTGGAAACAATTGTGTACATACATTAGCACTTTAATTTAGCAAACATTTATACTTACCATTCCTTTTAAATATAACTTTCCCTGTTTATTTCATCTATCACTCATTTATTTTGCACTATATAATGTCAAAGTCCTATCCTAGCTACAGTCAATTTGTGAGCTCTGAAATTTTGTGAGCTTGCCAACTTTATGATTGCAAGAGCTAAAAAAGAAATGGCAACACATTATAACAGAATGGAAAAGTCTGCATAAATCTGCATGTTGTCTAGAAAAAAAGAAAGATTCATAATGTACATGCCTGTTCTTCATAAACTATCCATCCATAATTAAACTCAAAATCTTAACAGACATCTAATCATTAAGTAATTTTCTTAGATCCAAGAACAGAGAATGGACCATTATAAATTTCAGCTTCATCCAATATTGTGTTGGTTCAAATTTTCAAGGACTGCCAAATTCAGCAAACTTACAGCACTGATGAAGATAAATTGTGACAGTAAATAAAAGATGAGAACATTGTTTCATCTTACAAGACATCACACAATGGTGACCTTAGCATCATTCACCGGATTGAAACATTTTATATTTGGCTTATGTCCTCTGCTTTAGAGACAACTGATATCACTGCTGCCCACCAAGGCATCATCCATAAAGGATGTCGCAAAGATGAGGTAAGGGGGTGTAAAGGACCTTATGGACGTCTACAAGCTAGTATTTTTTGTTATGATATTCTGTATTGAACAGCTGCTTTGTGTCAACTGTGTGTCCTTTATCATTCATTCTCAAGTATAAATTATTGGTTTACAATTAGTATGATTCGTGCCACAGAAGATATATGAATGGGTTGGCATTAATACATAGATCTGGCTCACATTGCCTGGGGTTGATTATATTGCCCACATATCAGTCTTGCTAGATAGGGATGTCCGCAGCCAGGAGGGAGGGGGTAAGCCACAAGCGGACAAAAGCGGACATGGGGAGGGGGTAGGAAAACAGGTATTATCTGCAAACATCCTTTATAGTCAACCCCTAACTTAAAAATAGTTTGATTTATCACTTCACTAATCAATTTCAAATTCACAGAAACATTAACTTGTATTATGTATTGTTTACAAAAAATCTGATCGGGTGGATATATTCAACATGGTTTCTGTAGAACCAATGTCTTGCAAGTGAACTGCATCATGATAATGTAGTCTTCTGCTTATGCAGCTGAGACAGGAAACTCCAGCATAAAAAACAAGCTTTAGTCATATAGTTTCAATTGAACACAGTAATTACTGTAGCATCTTCGAAGGACTGCTGATCCACTTTGTTCCAGGTTGACCCTAGGCATGTAGTTAACCAAACCTCAAATGCACTCTATTGAGCAAGTGAAACCAAATGACCAATGAAACAGCTCAACAAAATTGTTAGGTGTTTTAAAATGATGATAGATGCCTCAACCTTAGAGTAAAATATGAAAAGACAGTTTAAAATGATGAAACTTGCACATGACATCTGTGGAGGATATAATGATCAGAGATCTCAGAAACACTTAATTATGCATATTTGGATGCAAATTTTTTTATTTGGGATGAAGAAAATCACCCATTCAGGAGTCCTCCATATGCACGTTTTTGTTGCAAGGAGGAAACTTTTGTAGGCAAAATAAATATGTTCTAATCACTATGAAAACTGAAGCAATGCTTTTATTTTAGTTTGTTGCTGACTTCTTTGATCAAAGGTCGCAGGCTTGCTTTGATGAAGGTGCATGTGTTATTGAAGGCACTGCTAAAGTCTTCCTTTGAAGGATAAAACAAATACCCATTTGTTATTGCTGCGGCAACATCAAATGAATTGTAGAACATTGACACAATGTTTAAAAAAAATATTTCTTAGTATATATCCATGCTTCAGAGATAATCAGTTTTCACTGAAGTTGCAGAAAAACTATTTTTTCTGGGTCTTTTTTTATCATTTTTATTTAAAATTGCTGTTGTGTGGTCGACCATAGTCATTTCACGATTCTGCCCTCAGAAGTGGTTAATTGTAACTAGTCTGTTGTGTGACTAGTTTAATTATATTACAGCATACAGTATCAAGACCAAATACCAGCATATGCAGATTATGACATAATTAACTGTTAAGGTGGTTTGTGAATATGACAATGATTTATTTATGTAACAATTGATTCCAATACATTTTTATATTGCAGATTCATGTCATGGTGCCTCTGAATTTCTCGACTCCAAACTCAAGACTGTATACACCGTTTTTATCAGCCAAAAATGTTATAGCCAAAAATATCGCCAGATGGTATATTTTGTTACCAATATGTAAAACATAATTGCAATTTGCAACATTGGCGAAGCCCAGCACAATCACTGTTTATAATTTCATTTTGGGTTGTTGCTGTATAAATATTGCATGCTAAATCAAAATAAAAAAACTTGGACAAAATGCCGTTTGCAAATTTAGATAAGTTTTATGTAGTTTAACAGACAAAATGAAGATTTCAATGAGATTCATAACTGTGCTAACGTTGCCAAGTGTAAGAAAGTACATGTACGTGATTTCAGGCTTAGTGGGGACTGCAACTTTTGCTGGTGGCACTGAAACTTTTGCTGGTGGGACTCCTATTTTTACCAACTTAGGAGTCCTGGACTCTTAGTTTTAAAATCCTAGTGAGATCTCAGATGATTATTACCATCATCTAACTAAATAAAACCATCTAATATCATCTAACTAAATAACACCATCTAACATCAACTAAATAAATGTAATGAGCAATCAGATTGAATCAGTTTTTTTCAGCTGCATCCAAACAGCAGTAGTAATAGATACTGTTTTATCTAATGACATATTCCAAAGGTACCTGTGGAACAAAGTGGATCAACTACCTTTGGCTAGTAAAGATGCTGTAAATGATATAGGACTCATAAAAACTTTTAAAGGATGCCACTTCTCCCAACATATCATGGTGTCTCAAGACAGGGAGAATCTCATTTAGGAGATTATTTGTCTCTATAACAATCTAGTTTATGCACCAAGTATCTGATCCATCAAAACAGGTGAATTTTTTAACAGCAGGGGTCTTGGGAAACAGCTTTTATGGTAATAATCTACCAAACATTTCAAACGAATACAGCAAATAATGTAAATGATATAATCTCAATACTGACATCACTGCTGTCTATGGGACAGAAAAGTTATCCATCTTCTCAAAATTCACAGACAAGTTAGAAATCATTTATGCCCCTTTTGATTAAGCAATTGAGCAATACAAAGAAAACAATGAATGCATTTTTCTACTGATACCTACACTAATAAAGGACTGATGAAACATTTGTCTTAAGTATCGTGGGTTTGTAGGGTGAATTCCAAGAGGCTGGTTACGCATTGTAGTCTTGGTGTCAAAACTTGGTGCTGAAGAACTACCAGACAAGCGCATCAATCCCTATTTTTAAAAAAAAGACAAAATAGAAATAGGTAATTGTTATTAACTAAAATCACATGGACAAGGAGAAGCAGGATGACAATAATGTCTATTATGTTGTCTATATGCAAGGGTATCTACCATATCAAATCAATTTTTAGGAGTTCATATGACCATTTCTTCTGAGCACTGAAATCATCTCTGATTTTCTCAAGCAACAAGACTGTCAAATTAGCCACTGCGGCAGCCATATTTTGGATGTTAAATTTAGTACAAACTTGATGCCATTAATGACTTTTTTTGAAAACCTTATGTTGGTAAGACCATTCAGAATAATTAGAGGCAACATCTTAATGTATTCAATATGGCAGCCATCTTGAGGTCAGATCTGCACTATTTTTGGTTGTGCTCTACAGTTTCATATTTAGCATAGGGTTAGAATTTTAAAGAAAAAGAGTTTCCCCGAGTTTCCTCACTAGTTATACTGGCTTTTTAAAATAGACTTTGTATATCTTAGGTATTGTTCAAAGAACCTTTAATTCCCTTTATTTTGATGTATGATTGATGGGTCTAATTATGGGTAAGAAAGTATACCGCTTGGCCTTACTCCAGATGTGCACCTTGAATCAAAAAAGTGCTAGCTCTACTTGCTCATTTTCACTTCTCGAACTTCAGAGGTAAATTGTAAAAAATAGAGCCAATAACTTTTTTTTACATTTTATGTATTTGGTAATTCAGTCATTGCACTTTTAAAAGCTGATATTGTCTAGTTTGGCAAAATTCATTTTCCATATTTTAATAGCTGCCAAGAATAGTGTACTTTAGACAAATTCAGGTTGATTTTTGGAGCACAAGGGAGCAGTCATTTTAGTTAGCAGTGTCCTAAGATCATTTAAAATTTCCAAAAGTACAATATCCAAAGAAATTTCAGCCACATTACATGAAAGTAGTATATAGGTATGCCAACATTCTCTTCACTATGCATGTTTAAAATGTGAAAAACTTCACTTTACATACATCATTCTCTCAAATTTGCTAAACTAGATAATACCAGCTTCTAAAAGTGCAATGACTGAATTACCAAATACATAGAATGTAAAAAATAGTTATCTGCTCATTTTTTTACAATTTACCTCTGAAGTTCGAGAAGTGAACATGAGCATAAACCATTTATGCAAGTTTGTATAATCAATGTCCAATGCATTATGAACAATATCCCACCTTCTCTTTCCAAAATATTTACCTGGCATAAGGACAGTCTTGCTGAAAATTATGTAACCACTACCATCCTTCATACTTTGCAAATTTTGAACCATAAATGTACCTTGCTCCATCCAAACTAATGTTTGTAATTTTAGAAAATTAAAATTGCCAATGGCAATTGCAGTGACAAATCCTTGCTTTTTGTGGATACAAAGCAACCTAATGTACATGACTGGTGTGATGCAGACTCATGCAGGATAAAAGTCAACATTTACACTATATACACCCTGGAGGTACAGCTATAAAAGCTACACTTAAATTACAGTAAGATGAAACTGAAACCGGTGACAAAATTCTGTTATGTTTTTAGAGTGTTGTTATATAGTTTATAGTTTTTATCCTATTTTTATTATATGCCAAACATTCCCAAAAATGCAGTCTTTATAAAAATAGCTACTGATTTTTTTAAACTATTCTTATATAAGTTGCAGTGAAATGAATGGTGTTCTAATTACAATAATAAAATAATAATAATAAAAATAATAATAATGATAGAAATAATTATTATTTATATTAAAGTGAGAAAGAAATATTAATATATGCATGTAGAATCTATAATAAAGCAATTTCAATGACTAAATTTTAATGTTGAAATCATTGATGAATACAAATAAAAATAAACAAATATTTTTAAATAATGTTCAATATTTCTAACAGAATTTTGAAATTAAATTATTTAATAATAATGATAATGTATATACACTATAGTTTTTTGGGAATAATAATAATAATAAAAATAATAATGATAATAATAATAATATAATTATTATTATTAATTATTAATTATTATCTACATCATTTAATCCTTAAAAATGATAGATATATTGCAGACATCCAAAGGTAAATCCACTTCTGTTTTAACTGTATTACGGTGGAATGTTTGGCATGTAACAAGACAGGAGTTACTCAGACGAACTGACTCTCTAATGGCCCAAAAGTATTTCTAGAAATGAATTCAAGATATGACAATTTCTTACTTTTGACTGCTGAAATGTTGAAATCATCTCTCAGTGATATCAAGATCTTCAAATTATCTGCTGTGGTGGGTATACCAGATAACAGATTGGCACAATTTTCCTTTAGGATTATATATACTAACTGTTATGATGTACATAATGGATATACAAATGTTGCCATTTTCATTTAGGTCCAATTAGATATCTTAAGATATCTACTGGTGAAATAGCCATCCATTTGGGAAGAGTAAAGATATAAAGATAACAATGTTTCATGATGGTCACCATGGTAGTCCTACTTAGGGTCAATTTGCTTTATTTTCATTTAGATCCAAATTGACACAATAAAAACTCTTGTGATGAAAACCCCAGGTCAAAACGAATCGCCATTTAAAGTAGCTATAAGATGATTTTCATGACATTTTTAATGGTAGCCATATTGGATGTCAGATCTGTACTAATTTATTTTGAACCTTGAAGTTTGTACATGATGTCTACTGGATAAACTCCATTATGATATGACTTTCTGCTTTGCAGTATTTTCAAAAACTAGATGTTCAAGATATAGTGGCCATACTCAAAATTAGATGTGCACCATTTCCATGTAGGACCAACTAGAAATCACAAAAAATCTTCTCATAAATTAAGTAGCAGATAACCACTGTGGTTCCCATACTAGAAGACAAATTGGCACCATTTTATTCACTTCAATTCAACATCATAAGAATTCAGTCAGTTAACACACTATGCTGATATGATCATCCACTCAGAAATCAAGATATTAAAGATGGCCACTGTGGTGACATTATACACATCATTTTCATATAGGACTGACATGACATCTATAAAAAGTCAATCAGTGAAAACCCCATCTTGATATGACCATCCGATCAGAAGGTGTAGTTATAACATGCTTTCCTTAAAGGTGTAGTTGTACCAAACCTTTCTTGAAGTTGTAGTTATAACAAGCTTTTCTTAAAGGTGTAGTTATAACACGCTTTTCTTAAAGGTGTAGCTGTACCACGCTTTTCTTAAAGTTGTAGTTATAACAAGCTTTTCTTAAAAGTGTAATTATAACAAGGTTTTCTTAAAAGTGTAGTTGTAACAAGCTTTTCTTAAAGGTATAGTTATAACAAGATTTTCTTAAATGTGTTGTTATAACAAGATTTTCTTAAAAGGTGTAGTGATTACAAGCTTTTCTTAAAGGTGTAGTTTTTACAAGCTTTTCTTAAAGGTGTAGTTGTACCACGCTTTTTGTAAAGGTGTAGTTATAACAAGCTTTATTATAACACATGCAATTTTTACGGTGAAATCCCATGTCAATATGACTTTCCATTCTGAAGCATTAGCAATAAAATGATTTTTTAAGATGGCTGCCATTGTGGACATACTGGATGTTACACTGGCATGAACCAGACATCATTTAGAAATTCTTTGAAAATGCTAAGTTGATATGAATATGCACTAAAGAGTAGTTGTGCCACACTTTTCTTAAAGTTGTAGTTATAACAAGCTTTTCTTAAAGGTGTAATTATAACAAGCTTTTCTTAAAGGTGTAGTTGTACCACGCTTTTCTTAAAGGTGTAGTTATAACAGACTTTTCCTAAAGTTGTAGTTATAACAAGCTTTTCTTAAAGGTGTAATTATAACACGCTTTTCTTAAAAGTGTAGTTATAACAAGCTTTTCTTAAAGGTGTAGTTATAACAAGCTTTTCTTAAAGGTGTAGTTATAACAAGCTTTTCTTAAAGGTGTAGTTGTACCACGCTTTTCTTAAAGTTGTAGTTATAACAAGCTTTTCTTAAAGTTGTAGTAATAACAAGTTTTTCTTAAAGGTGTAATTATAACAAGCTTTTCTTAAAGGTGTAATTATAACAAGCTTTTCTTAAAGGTGTAGTTATAACAAGCTTTTCTTAAAGGTGTAGTTGTACCAAGTTTTTCTAAAAGGTGTAGTTGTACCACACTTTTCTTCAAGGTGTAGTTATAACAAGCTATTCTTAAAGGTGTAGTTATAACAAGCTTTTCTTAAAAGTGTAGTTGTACCATCATTTCTTAAAGGTGTAGTTGTACCACGCTTTTCTTAAAGTTGTAGTTATAACAAGCTTTTCTTAAAGGTGTAGTTGTACCACACTTTTCTTAAAGGTGAAGTTATAACTAAGCTTTTCTTAAAGGTGTAATTATAACAAGGTTTTCTTAAAAGTGTAGTTATAACAAGCGTTTCTTAAAGGTGTAGTTATAATACGCTTTTCTTAAAGGTGTAGTTGTACCACGCTTTTCTTAAAAGTATAGTTATAACAAGCTTTTCTTAAATGTGTAATTATAAGCTTTTCTTAAAAGTGTAGTTGTAACAAGCTTTTTTTAAAGGTGTAATTATATCAAGCTTTTCTTAAAGGTGTAGTTATAACACACTTTTCATAAAGGTATAGTTGTACCACGCTTTTCTTAAAGTTGTAGTTATAGCAATCTTTTCTTAAAAGTGTAGTTATAACAAGCTTTTCTTAAAGGTGTAATTATAACAAGCTTTTCCTAAAGGTGTAGTTATAACACGCTTTTCTTAAAGGTATAGTTTTACCACGCTTTTCTAAAAGTTGTAGTTATAGCAAGCTTTTCTTAAAAGTGTAGTTATAACAAGCTTTTCATAAAGGTGTAATTATAACAAGCTTTTCTGAAAGGTGTAGTTATAACACGCTTTTCTTAAAGGTGTAGTTGTACCACTTTTCTTAAAGGTGTAGTTGTACCACACTTTTCTTAAAGGTGTAGTTATAACAAGCTTTTCTTAAAGGTGTAGTTATAACAAACTTTTCTTAAAGGTGTAGTTATAACAAGCTTTTCTTAAAGGTGTAGTTGTACCACGCTTTTCTTAAAGTTGTAGTTATAACAAGCTTTTCTTAAAAGTGTAGCTATAACAAGCTTTTCGTAAAGGTGTAATTATAACAAGCTTTTCTTAAAAGTGTAGTTATAACAAGCTTTTCTTAAAGGTGTAGTTGTACCATGCTTTTCTTAAAAGTGTAGTTATATCAAGCTTTTCTTAAAAGTGTAGTTATAACAAGCTTTTCTTAAAGGTGTAGTTATAACATGCTTTTATTAAAGGTGTAGTTGTACCATGCTTTTCTTAAAAGTGTAGTTATAACAAGCTTTTCTTAAATGTGTAATTATAATAAGCTTTCCTTAAAAGTGTAGTTATAACACGCTTTTCTTAAAGGTGTAGTTGTACCACACTTTTCTTAAAGGTGTAGTTATAACAAGCTTTTCTTAAAGGTGTAGTTGTACCACGCTTTTCTTAAAGTTGTAGTTATAACAAGCTTTTCTTAAAGGTGTAGTAATAATAAGTTTTTCTTAAAGGTGTAATTATAACAAGCTTTTCTTAAAGGTGTAATTATAACAAGCTGTTCTTAAAGGTGTAGTTATAACAAGCTTTTCTTAAAGGTGTAGTTATAACAAGCTTTTCTTAAAGGTGTAGTTGAACCATGCTTTTCTTAAAGGTGTAGTTGTACCACACTTTTCTTAAAGTTGTAGTTATAACAAGCTTTTCTTAAAGGTGTAGTTGTACCATGCTTTTCTTAAAGGTGAAGTTATAACAAGCTTTTCTTAAAGGTGTAATTATAACAAGGTTTTCTTAAAAGTGTAGTTATAACAAGCGTTTCTTAAAGGTGTAGTTATAATACGCTTTTCTTAAAGGTGAAGTTGTACCACGCTTTTCTTAAAAGTATAGTTATAACAAGCTTTTCTTAAATGTGTAATTATAATAAGCTTTTCTTAAAAGTGTAGTTGTAACAAGCTTTCTTTAAAGGTGTAATTATAAGAAGCTTTTCTTAAAGGTGTAGTTATAACACAATTTTCTTAAAGGTATAGTTGTACCACGCTTTTCTTAAAGTTGTAGTTATAGCAAGCTTTTCTTAAAAGTGTAGTTATAACAAGCTTTTCTTAAAGGTGTAATTATAACAAGCTTTTCTTAAAGGTGTAGTTATAACACGCTTTTCTTAAAGGTATAGTTTTACCACGCTTTTCTTAAAGTTGTAGTTATAGCAAGCTTTTCTTAAAAGTGTAGTTATAACAAGCTTTTCGTAAAGGTGTAATTATAACAAGCTTTTCTTAAAGGTGTAGTTATAACACGCTTTTCTTCAAGGTATAGTTGTACCACGCTTTTGTTAAAGTTGTAGTTTTAACAAGCTTTTCTTAAGGTTGTAATTATAACAAGCTTTTCTTAAAAGTGTAGTTATGACAAGCTTTTCTTAAAGGTGTAGTTGTACCATGCTGTTCTTAAAAGTGTAGTTATATCAAGCTTTTCTTAAAAGTGTAGTTATAACAAGCTTTTCTTAAAGGTGTAGTTGTACCACGCTTTTCTTAAAAGTGTAGTTATAACAAGCTTTTCTTAAATGTGTAATTATAATAAGCTTTCCTTAAAAGTGTAGTTGTAACAAGCTTTTCTTAAAAGTGTAGTTATAACAAGCTTTTCTTAAAAGTGTAGTTATAACACGCTTTTCTTAAAGGTGTAATTATAACAAGCTTTTTTTAAAGGAGTAGTTATAACACGCTTTTCTTAAAGGTATAGTTGTACCACGCTTTTCTTAAAGTTGTAGTTATAACAAGCTTTTCTTAAAGGTGTAATTATAACAAGCTTTTCTTAAAGATGTAGTTGTACCACGCTTTTCTTAAAAGTGTAGTTATAACAAGCTTTTCTTAAATGTGTAATTATAATAAGCTTTTCTTAAAAGTGTAGTTGTAACAAGCTTTTCTCAAAGGTGTAGTTATAACAAGCTTTTCTTAAAGGTGTAGTTATAACACGCTTTTCTTAAAGGTGTAGTTGTACCACGCTTATCTTAAAGTTATAGTTATAACAAGCTTTTCTTAAAAGTGTAGTTATAACAAGCTTTTCTTAAAGATGTAATTATAACAAGCTTTTCTTAAAGGTGTAGTTATAACACGCTTTTCTTAAAGGTATAGTTGTACCACACTTTTCTTAAAGTTGTAGTTATAACAAGCTTTTCTTAAAGGTGTAATTATAACAAGCTTTTCTTAAAAGTATAGTTATAACAAGCTTTTCTTAAAGGTGTAGTTATAAGAAGCTTTTCTTAATGGTGTAATTATAACAAGATTTTCTTAAAAGTGTAGTTATAACATGCTTTTCTTAAAGTTGTAGTTATAACATTCTTTTCTTAAAGGTGTAATTATAACAAGCTTTTCTTAAAAGTGAAGTTATAACAAGCTTTTCTTAAAGGTGTAGTTATAACAAGCTTTTCTTAAAGGTGTAGTTATAACAAGCTTTTCTTAAAGGTGTAGTTATAACAAGCTTTTCTTAAAGGTGTAGTTATAACAAGCTCTATTTTAACACATGCAATTTTTACGGTGAAATCCTATGTCAATATGGCTTTCCATTCTGGACATAATGGATGTCACACTGGCATGAACCAGACATCATTAAGAAATCCTTTGAAAATGCCATGTTGATATGAATATGCACTAAAGAGGACCAGTCATTACAAAACTGGGAAGATAGCTACTGTAAGGGTATGCAAAACATCAGATTAGCACCATTTTCATTAAGGATCAACATCAAGTCTTCAAACTTGTGCAATCAGATGGACAGACTGACAATAGACAATGGGCTTCTTAAGACCATCCCATAAACTCTTCTGTTCTTTCCAAGATGAAAGGTCTGTACTCTAATGTATATGACTTATGATTCATAGACATTTGTCAGTTTATATTACTTAATTGTAGCCAGCAGTGATAAGTATCTTGTATGAAGTCAACATTATCTGTGCAATAATCTGCATCAAGTTTTTAATGAGAGACTTCTCATAATGTCTAATTTTTAGTAAAGAAATCGTGTCAATGATGTAAATTTATCATGTAAATTTGGCTGCTCCTGTAAACTGAAACGACTTTTCATTGCATACGCTGTTGAATAAATATTACAAATTACAAACATTTGCTCGAATGGAGTTATGTACGCTTCGAAATTTGTACAGTATGATGGGGTTGCATACTTTTCAAAGAGACTATAACTGTGCCAGGTAAATACTTATGAAACTGAATGTGGTTGACGATTCATAAACCCGCGGTTTTAACTTGTGATGGCTCACGTGTCATTTAAAGGGGAAATGACCCACCAAGTAGATCCTGGTACAAGCTGCGATCTGCTACAAATTACATTTCTCGAATTGCATTTAATTCACATGTTCATATTACCCGTGCTCTCGTATTTTCAAGTTTTGATTTCATTATTTATAATGTCAAGTATTTATTTCAGAAAACTGAATTGATATCCTCAATACGCCAGCACGTGTCACAGAAAATTCTTGTTAACGGAAAATACCTTCACACCGAATATTAAACATACTTTGAGGTATGAAATAATGTTACTAAACAAATCCGTTTTACCTTTCCAGTATAAACTGCTGACCGCCTATAAAGGGAATTAAAATTGATGAACATTCTTAAGAATTACTTATTCACCCACAAAATGTTTCTTACATGCCCTCTGGGTATCCAGGGGTCGCTGGTTAAAAAAAAATCAAAAAGAGGAAACAAACCCAAAAAACAACACTAGGGGCATGTTCGATTGGTCAGAAATGAGAACACATTACAATTTTGTATATTCAGTTAGTTATCAACGTGTGTCTAAGATGGTACCTATGGCTCAACGAACAATACGTTCACTGACAAAGATAATTAGCAACACGTCCGTTACAGGCACATTAGCAGCTGGTCAGTAATGGGTTTATTTGGGGTCTTTTTTTAGAACTTCATTAAACATGTTATTTCAAATGGCGATTGTTGGCTTTATTTAGCTTTTTATACATCCATATTCCTTGAGACAAATAAATACGGCAAAGTCAATTTTAAAGTACGTGGATATTTTACAGTAAAAACCGGAATGAATGTAGCACGCAGTGATAGAAGAATGAGAAGCTGCCTGTGATGACTAAAATGCACAATACACTTTAATTTGTTATGGATTGACCCGACACCAGTTTAGTAACGGGTACCTTTTATAAAAGTACATAACGGTCAATGATCTTCGCCTGGAAGTTTGTGAGTTTTTTTGTGTATTTTAACGTGTAGCACATTCAACAGTTAGGAATGAAAGACTTAGTTAATAAATATATATTAGATATAAAGTTTAGAACAACAGTTAATATTTAATTTAAGATGAGTAAATGCGCCTACGTGACTACATTGATATTCAGTGTAATCACCGTCACCTATCCGTCGGCCACAACATATACCGTACAAATTCAATCATAAGTTAACCATTTTCAACTATTTTTTTTTTACGAACTTTGCAGTAAGCACTAAAATCATTAACACTATACTTAACACTAATTCACACTGGCTAAGTTTTAACAAAACATACGTTAATTGTGTATCATGTTCTTGAGAAGGACATTGTAGAATGTTCTGGCGATCGATAAATCGAATGAGCACGGCATTATTGCGTTTTTCGGTTGGGACTATATATACTGTGTTCCGAATGGATCATACCGATATATGCATATATTTTTCGTTCACTTTTACAAGGGGAAAGGCAATATACAATTTGAACATCGGCTTGCAAACAGGCAAAATTCTCTCCAAAATTATGTTTAATCGTCGTGTGCATCACATCGATCAAAGGCTCCTGCCTAGAGTGGCTTAGGAAAGTAGGAGGGACCGCATACATGGTGTGTTCAGCTCATCCGTTTCAGGAGAAATGTCCGGAACAAACCTCTAACCCTCTACATGACAGTCATCGACCTGGACAAAAGCCTTGAGATTGTTAGTTTATAAGGCCTCTGCAAAAATCATGGAAAAATATGGTTGCCCTATGAGATTTGTGGTAATGGTTCGGCAATTCCTTGACGGGATGCGCGCTCGCGTTGTGGACGACAGTGAGTCATCTAAAGTATTCCTACTCACCAGTGGAGTAAAGCAGACTTGCGTATTGTCCCCAATCCTCTTCAGTACGCTATTCATTGCCATGCTGAAAGGTGCTGTCTATGACTAGGATCCGCATCAATTACCAAACTGTAAGAAAACTTTTTATTCTAAGGAAATTACAGTAAAAGACAAGGTTACTAAACTTGACCTTTCGTGATCTCCTACTTGCTGATGACTGTAGTCTGCCAAATCTGAATCTGACATCCAACAGAGAATAGACTTCAGCTTGCGATAATTTCTATCCCACAATCATATCAAGAAGACCGATGCACCTACTCGAACCATGGAAAGACTAACTCGGAGCTTATAGCCACAGTGAATGGACAAACAAATCAGATAGTGGACAAGTTCACCTACATGGACTGTACACGTACACCTACTCGTGCAGTCCACAGCGATGACGAAACCAGTGCCAAAAATTCTAAAGCAAGCGTGGCATTTGCAGAAAACGCTCAAATGCGTGGGAGCGCAGAGTGGTAGCAGTGTGCAAACACAACTGAAGTTGTACAAAAACAATGTGCTGCCGACCCTCCAGTAAACATCTATAACCTGGACGGTGTACAGAAATTATGCCAAGAGGCTGCATCATTTTCACATAGGCTATTCAAGGAAACTGATAAGCATCAGCGTATCACTAGTTAATAGCGGGAAGTACCTTATCAATACTGTTTGTTATGGAATTTGGTGCTATGCTGTAGTCGGGGCCTCAGATGGTCAAGTAGTCTAAAGTGTTCGTCTCTACGGATCACTGCCATTTTACCTCTGTAAGCGTGGGATCGAGTATCAATCTCGGCCAAAGTGAGAATTTGAGAAAGCTTGCAAGTAGCTTTCCGTAGGTCGGTGGTTCTTACCTGTATTTTCCCTGATTTTTCCTCTACCAGTTACATTGGCTGCCCATGTATAGCGTAATATACGCTGAAATATTGCGTTAAACCCAAATATCAACAGCAACATTTAAAAAAAAAAAAGTATCCATTGTTTTATTGTTGTTGATGGTTTTGGTTTTTTTTGGGGGGGGTTGCATGTCTTTTATCTTTGTCTCATTTTGGAATACATAAAACTAAAAATATTTTTTTTTACTATCCGAAATTTAGAAATATATAAAAACGCCCAAAGACGATTTTAAAAGAATTTATAAAATTCAGCAGTAAATCCATCAGGACCGGGACTGTTTTCATTTTCATGTTTGAATGTTAAACCACATCCAGGAAAGTCCATCTTGCCCTCACATGGGTTCTCAGCAGTTGTATAGAGAGATTTGCGTTAGTCACTTGGATGACTAATGGCAGGTAGATAATGTTGTCATACAAACATACAAAATACAAAAATTGGATATAAATACATTTTGACAGTGATATACATATTTCCGAAATAATCATTAGCTGAAGAGATGAGTCTTCTACAAATATTATAAAAGCAAAAGCGTAAAAGCAACATATCATATTTCCAGAAGAAAACAGAGTCTGCAGTTAATATTTGCCAAAATAGGAAAATCAGGCATGTAATTACTGTTACAAATGAATGCGAGTTCAACAGTTTTAACATTCTCTCTCACTCTCAAGAAAGGCCATCTCAGAGACTCCTCTCTCTCTCTCTCTCTCTCTCTCTCTCTCTCTCTCTCTCTCTCTCTCTCTCTCTCTCTCTCTCTCTCTCTCTCACACACACACACACACACACACACACAATCTTTCATATATTTGCGCGTAATTATTAAGGGTAAATCTAACTCATTCTTTATTAATTTAATTGTTAATGTTATAACTCTTTTGGGGAATGGTATCAGACAACGAAACAGAGAAGTCTAATATATAACATATATAATTTGGATAATACAATCAAATTTATTTTCTGGTCCTGCGCTATGTGTAAGATGGGAATAATTTGACTGGGAAACGCGTGGCACCATAAAGAACTAGGGTTTTTTCCACTAAATTTGAAAATTGCCTTCGTGGGCAGAATATTGCTGTGTCAGCCAATAGGCAAGGTGAATTGTCAGGGTTTGACAATATCAAGAAAGCGTAGCCCATAGGAAATTCAAGTACGACTCAATGTCCTTCATTTGATGGGTTGGTCGGCCCTTGTTTGCCACAAGTTTTGAGAAATCAACAAATAATTATATGTAAATGGAGACATGTCACGGACGGTCGAACTGTTTGCAAAGTAAAGTACATTTTACAGTAAATATTAATTATATATTATGTGCATTATTTTCATAATAGTTTTTACAATGGTCACTCGCTTAATGACTTTTTTCTTGCTGATATCCTATCATAGTAAGTTGGCACTGTAAGATGAGATATGTATCAAGTGTGTCGGTTCATTCATAAAGTTTCAAGGTTAAGTCGTACTGTTAGTAAGCATAACGTGATTCATCAAGGACCATAGTTTTAGTGAAAAGCCAAGATGATCTAATCTATGATTAGTCGGTGTTAGAATAACTGATCTGTTTTCAATACAGACTATCATTATGAATAGCTTTGGAACTCATTCGGACTACTCCAACTTTCCGAATTGATATAACATTTAGGACTTCGAGACTTTATTCACCATACTCCAAGTTATTTTTAATTCTTTCGCTTTTTATTTTAGGGAAATATATTTTTTCTAAAACTTTTTCGCTTTGCACTTAATTGTTACTTGTTTTAAGACCATAAAGGAGTAATAATATATACTTAATATTTATTTTTAATAATATTGTCTAAATCACAGAATGACCGAACTGTTGAAACATATTTTTACACACTACTGTACACGCATCTTAATAGGAAATCTACATTCATTTCAGGAATGGACGTGTGTAACATTATTTGTGTCAAAAGGCAATCTTTTACTGCTCTGTCATTGTTATAACGGGACTCATCATCTATATGTTTAATAGCAATGAATTGTTCAAATCGACAGGTACAATGTGTATACAAGATGAAGATAAATGATACTTGAACATGCAACGCTCTGATAAAATGGACTCAATTATTTTAAAACATTTTATTATTTTACTTGTTTTGTTCAATACCATCATGAGTCAATCGACTATAAATTTCAACAGAATTTTAATCTTCACACTTAAAAAATTGTTTTATTAAACACTTTAAAAAAGTTTTAGAATTTATAATTTAAAAAATATATTGTTTGACCTTCTTAAAGTCAATGATGATATTCTCATAAAAAATAAATGCACCATTCTTGCCTACATGTAAAGAACTGAGGAAATTTCTATAACGTTTTATCAATGGCAAATAAGACATGGCTAATCAAGAAAAATAGTGTTTATTTTGGAGAGAGCGAAAGAGAAGAAATTATCAATTTAATTATTACTATACGAGTTTTCGAACTAATTTCATTGGAAATAATATAATGAGATTTAATTTTTGGAATTCATTCAGTGAACAATACATCAATAACACAAATCACAAAAGTAGTTTCATTAACAAGGCGTGTGCTTTAACAATAAAATGAATATTTCAGTATTTAATAACTTATTCTCTTCTTCAAAGTGAAGAGAGATATAAAATAAGCCCAATGCGTCATGCTGCATGTCGTCAGTGACTCACTAATTAACGTGTTGTATTGTTGAGTGGAATTATGCTAGTTCGAATCGTACGATGGAATCAATGATGCAAGTGTAGATAATTATTTTTATCATCCCAAAAAAATATTTTCTGTATTTTAGTCAAGATAATACACAAAAACTTCATTAATTTTTCTTTAATAAAGCGAAATTGAGGTGTGTGCATATAGATCACACAGTACCACATCACTCATAGTCTCCGTGATTCACTTCTTACATTGCGGATTATTACTCGGAAAAATACATACCGTGTGTACTCTCTTATAAATGTGTACTCTATTATAAGCCGGGTCCAAATGCTAATTGCATAGACCCAGCTATGCCCTCGTATAATACGTTGTCAGCGTGGGTCTATACAGGTCATTATAAGCATTAAATTGATCTGACTACATAGTTTATGATCTGCCGGCGCATTATGACGGTACATCTGGGTATATGGTGTGTGCAGTTCAACCCCACTTATAAGGGATTATATACGGTATTTAAGAGACAAACGATGACTTTGAGACGATTTAACGCTTGGTTTCTCAGCAAACGAATTAAATTTAAACTAAAGAGACACAAATGTTGGTCATCAATATTTTTGACAGAATTATTTACTAATATCTGTGTAATATAAAACTTATCTTAACCTACGGTGAGAACATGATATTTTTAGTTTCTTTAATACATCCTGATCTCGATCCAAAAAGTTTGTAAAAACTATTTTTTTTCATAAAGAATGAGATGGTACCTGGTTGAGATTACAGGAAATGAACCCGATGGACCAACTTAAATTGAAAAACACATTACTGTCCAACTGTTAACTTTAACACTTCCCTTTTTTTTATCATAAAATACTTTTTAGTTGTTTCTTTTTATGATATTTGTAATTGGGACTAAAAAACAATCCGATTCAAATCCAATATCGGGAATTAAAAATGTAGTACAAATCATGATATCATCTTATAACAACCAGCCGAACTCCCTAAATTCAAGATATGAAAGCAACACCCAGCTAGCTGCATGACAGCTGATGGACTTTTGAAACAAGATTTAGCATATGCCGCACTTTATTTGTTGTCACTGTAGTAACAGTTCGTAGTTCTAGACGTTTATTAACAATCCATGAAGGGATATGACAGTTCGTAATTTTAGACGCTTGTTAACACTGCATAAAGGGAAAATAAGTCTGATTAGATCATATGGAACTGACAGATATTACAGGTATACATGATTTTTCATAATAATGAAATGCAGCCATCTCTTTTAAAATGGTCACGTTCATCTACATGCATTTGTTGCTGTTGTTGTAAAGTCGTATTCATCAATACATAGCTGAGGAAAGCACAATTTCTTATTTTGCGTTTTAATAACGGAGACGAAAATGCTTCTCATTTGCAATGGCACAGGGATAATCGCGTGCAAGGAAAGAATATTGTCGATCAGTTGGTTATTGATAGCCGGGTAAATTTCCCAGGAGGAAAAGGTTACAGGCGTGGTGGATATTATTGACTCGGCTCTTTATATAATCAGTCAATTGATGCCTTGCCAAGTAAATATTACTGGAAGTTGAAGTTCTTTGGAAGATGAACAGTTAATGAATTATAGAAAGAAAAAGCCGATCAGCAATATAATAAACACTGCAATTACATCAAACCGTGCCTGAGACTTTTTCATAATTTATTCATCTTGAAACTGGATTGTATACTAGACAGAGTGAAAGCGGAAAGTGTTGCATCTATATGACTTGCAACGAACCCTAAAGTGGTCGATCGATCGAAGCGAAAAGACCCGGCTCATTCCTCGCCGTGTGATTGTCTTCTGCTAGTTGGCATACTAAAGGAAACAGAAGTGGAATCTTGTCGAGCTTCACTTATACCGGATTGTCCCCACTGAAAATAAGGTAAGTCAAAGTTGTGTGTGTGTGTGTATATATATATATATATATATATATATATATATATATATATATATATATATATACTCACACACACACAACTATATATATATATATATATATATATATATATATATATATATATATATATATATATATATATATATATATATATATAAATTTTGTTTATTTTTAAACTTTTGGTAACTTGATTATGTAATTTTTTTTAAAAACTGGAACTTGTATATCCTCCTGTAGCTTTTCTCCTGATTTCCCTGAGCTGAATAGATGTTGAAAACTTAACCACCTTTAGCACACGCGAGAAGGTTCGTACGATAGCCCCATGCACACAAACACGGATCCGGTCCTCGCGACTGTTCTTTCCGAATGAGCCCTAATGCAACATTAATCATCTGTGGAGTTCCCAGAATAGCATCTTAAGATCGACAGAAATTGCCACAATTGACACCAGCAATGCTTATGATTGACATGTGTATGTGCAACAACGTATTCTAAACGTATAGCATTACATCACGTGTTATTCCTTCTTGTCAAGCTTATTATATCTCCTTTTCTTTCATGTGTAAGTGATAAACTGTGGCCTAAGGGCTTATCGCTTGATCAAAATATTTTCAGCTGTAGCGGGAGGGTGAACAGACCATTTTGCTGGAGACCTTTTTTATGAAAAATAAAGCTACCTACGAAAATGAAAACTCAAGGCAATAAAGATATACCCAAACCTCTAACCCTGACTCTGTCAGGCAATGAGATTTCTCTAATTGGGTTAGCTCGTTTATTTTATATCATCAATGATGCGCGTTTTATATTATGGCGTGTTTAGTTTACGCGCTGCACACTCAACGCTGGTCATTCACCCTACCTGCTGCGATAATTAAATCATTGATATATCAATTAATGGAATCTCATACATCTAAACTAGCTCGGGAGCGACTAGAGGCAATTAGAAAAGATATACCCTTCCGCAATTCTTTCAAAGAACAACTACAAGCACGTCAGGAATCTCAGGTGGAATTTGCAGTAGGTGCTGAAGATTTTTTTTAACAAATTGTCGCATTAACAGAGAAATTGTTACAGCAACTGAGGCAACACAAAGAGCTCTGGAAACATTACCTGTTGATATTGCTGGCCGTATTCAACCAACTCAACCACACCCTAAACCACCAAGAATCAAAACTAGCATCACAGATAAATTTACGCCGGAAGGTATTGCTGGTATCAAGGACAAAGACCAAACATTAAAACTGTCGCATTTGGATATTGTGAAAGAGAAAATTATGTAAAACCAGAATATGATACTTTCAAAAATTTGCCGATTTAATCAAGGATGTATATGTTGATACTCCGCAAATTAGATCCGATAAGGATATTAGAAGTTTTAATATCTTTGACAATACAGTTCACGAATATATCGAAAAAGAAATTCAAAACAGGAGGCAAGGAGAAAAAGTAATGAAGCAACAATATGTCGATCAATGTTAGATGACTGAGAAGATTTTTCACGTATGATTCCACTATTATATATTTTTGTTTTTTGTAGAAATATCAAAGATTATTTTCGGAGCAAAGCATACAGTTGTACTTGTTAGAGAAGACAACGACGATAATGCAGTCTAGCGACGTGATGAAGATGGTGCATGCATAGTAAGACTAACAAAACTCGTTGTGGATATCAATAATGACTCCAACAATACATGAAGAAAAACGGTTGCTTTCTTTCATGAGTCAAGGTGGTAAATCAATGTTATCATGGTTAACGATGACCAAAGACAATATTTAAAGTAATGTTGCTGGTTTATTTATGTGCATGGCAGATAGCATCACAGCAGTGTGTTTCTGCACCGCGATATATGCACGAGAAAACACGAAATCCGATGGTATTTGACACACTTGGAGTTAGTGAAGTTTATTTAAGGATAAATGGGCATCAATAACTAGCTAGGGATATATTACTAAATTTTAATTACAATCAGGTATCACGTGCTTATCATCGGTTGATATGATTTATGGGACGTGATCAGAATGTTGATTCTGGTTTGTAGATATCTCAGCGGGATTTTACAACGCTGTATCCAATATATTACTTTTCTTCGGAACATCTAGATTTATTCAGGCAATCTGTCGCTGAAATACAATTTCGAGCTCGTGTAGCACGGTCATCACCAAGAATGGCCGGTCCACTAATTATTCCTGGTGGTTACAAAGCAATCGCTGTCATAATCTCACATAAATTAATGTTGCTTGAAGGTGTTTGTGGACGAATGCGAGTCGTTGATGCCCCAGTAGAGAACATGTAATTAGTTCCCTCAAGAAAATTATAATGTCATATCATCAGGTTAGTGTCAGTCTTACTCCTGGTCAGATTAAAAAGCTCCAATCGTCATCAAAAATAATTGTAGAGTATAAATATAACTAAAGCGAGAAGAAATCGTTGGTGGTCCGAATAAACTATCATTATCAGAACGTCAGCATAGGCACTTCAATGAATGTAAGCAATAAAAGACTGGCATACTACTTAATCTTTCTGTAGGTGCCATTAAAGTCTTCGCTAAGACGGGTCATATATTACCACTTTTTGCTGTGTTACCAGCGATTATATCCGCTGAAGACCCAGCTGTTGCAAAAGCAGCTGCGTTAGCTACTGTTGGAACAGCCGCTAAAATGTCATTAAAGAAATCAACGGGTCACGGAACAAAAAGCTCCCCCAAAAGGGAAAAAGTTTAAGACTTCCAGGGTTCCCACATTCGTGGTAAAGAGGTGTTTTTCTGAGTGATCAGTGTGACAGATTGGCGGCGTGCAAAACACACCAACTCCTTTCACTACGGTTCGTTGCTAGGGAATGACCTCCGCGGTGTGATTTACCCAGTGTGGATAGATAGAAAGAAGAATGCAGATCACTGAACAAGTATATTGAGGAAATAAACACGACGAGCCCCCTTTCAATGAACAAATATAAAATTTAATCAGTTTATCAACAGAATTTAAAATGAAAAGAAATCAATGACTTAGTTACAAAAGAAGGAAAAATGGTACTAACATGTACTCAAATAAAAAAGACAATACAAATTTCTTTAAATGTAAAATTGCTTTCAACGTTAAATTGCTATCCTCATTGCCAATGAAATGTGACCTTTGAGTGCAACGATGAGAGACTTCATCACCTAATTTATGCAGACATCAAGACTTCCGTTCGTCCCTGCTCTGTCGATCTTTGTCTAGCTTTTTCGTCTTGGACTCTTGTCCGTCGAACTCTGACTTAAAAATCGTCTCTGGACTTAGATTTCTGCGTAGAATTTGTTCTGGTCCTATGATTGTTCAGGGATTTCTCATGTGAATCCAGGAAAGCTGTTTCCTTCAATAAATAAAAATGTATAGCAATAGACAATAGGTCACATTCTCAGGTATATCTGTATTTTTACATTAATTCGACTCAGAACAAAAGGCATAAATTCTGCCGCAGTAACTTCTGTTAGCTAACTGTTATGTTTACATAAACGGTCGATGCTTGTCCTGACCTTAATTCGGGTCACGCTAGGGATGATCAATTAAATTCAACTCAGCCGTATGAACCCGTATGTAACCCCTCTCGACTTCTTACTCTGTTAAGTTACATATGGCTTAGACCTCCAGATCTAACTATTCTAAAATAGTTTACTCGACCAATTGAATATTACAAACTAGCATATAGATATACACTTAAGTGATCGATTAAATATTACAAACTAGTATATGGTATACATGTAATGTTAGGTCATACTCATTCTAAACAGAGTTAATCCATAAACTATGAAACATTACACATCATTCCTTAAGCTTAATTCATTTAAATTCCTAATCACTCCTATGTATTCAAGATTCAATTACATGTAATCTTTTCAGCTAATCTAATGAAATTTTAATTACAATCAATCTTGCCAATTCTCCAAATGAATTGATAATTAGAAAATCAAAGAATAAAATGCTATGACTAGCATTTCACTATAATCCTGCAAAATGAAACCGTACATACATAGATCATATCAAGAATACATTTGCAATAGATCAACAAATGAAATAACATATTAAAAATCGGGAAACTAAGATTGCGTACCTTTTGCCGTTTCAATATTCGTTTCCACGAATCTCACGTATAGTCCGTCTCCTAACTGAGACAACTATCTGGCCCCTTACTCTATAATAAAGACGTACTTTTTACGAGTTCAAAATGTAGAGTTTGCCTACGTGCTGAGACAAAACTCTCGCTTTACTGACAAATCACGAGATAACGTCTCACACGATCTCCCGGAATCATTTAACTTCCCTTGCGAAAGATTAAAGACTGCTGAATTTTCCTAAAGTAAAACCTTTAATTTCTTACAGAGTTATGCCCATAAATCCATATTAACCAATCGGAATAGACTGTTTCCTAAACCTGTTCGTAGAATTTTTGGATTGACAAGACAACTGAACAACTAATCATGCCGTAATTAATCATTACTTTGAACATTCATCTATAGCCAGATGCCGCCTTTACCCTGCCGATTTTGGGAAAGGTCTTATGTCGCTCTCTTGTACCATAGCATATGACTCAATCATGTTACGTCGGCTAGAACAAATTCCCTTTTGACGTTCAGAGATGAAATGAAAATAATCATCTAACTATCTCTAGCCCTTTCTACTTTAATTAAGTTGACTTTGATACAATTCCTTTAACTAAAGCTTCTAAGAGTTTTCAAAATTCGACATATCACAATCAGCTACAAAAACAACCAAACAATATTCAAACTGGTATTATTATTCTTGATAAAAACTCTAGTGGGTATTTATTGGGTTGCATACGCGATTGATCCACGTGAAGTTATTTCGATTCTTATGGGTTGGCACCTGCAAAAGAATTTTTATGATATAGTAATTTAGCTTGTGATATATCAGTATGGTATTCAACATTACCAACACAAAAATTAACAGATCCGTCAGTATGTGGAAATGAAGCCCTCGCTGTACTCGACGCTGTATCTTTGGTACCGCCAGAAAAATCACCTCCTAAAGTCGCACACGAATATACCACCACCAAGCATAGCCGAACAACATTCTAAACAGACATTAGTAAATCTAATGGTAAATATTTATGGAAGATCTTCTCGCGGTAATGCTCAGCAAGGTGACTTGTCTAAATGTAACCCTCGACCAGCTCAAAAATGAAATCTATGATTTATTAAATGTCACATGTGTGGATCAAAATAAAGTCGTTGTTTTTCAGGATGAACAAGGATGATTAAAGACAAGTAATATACAACTGTCAGATGTACTTATACAAATTCCCACCGCGGTTGTTAAGAAAATCGTTACTTTTACTGATCAGGGTAAAATACAAGATTCCTGTAAGTCACTTAGCTATTATATGAAAAACGCTGGCGATTCATTCACTGGTAACATCATAAATAAAAATAAAATTACAGACCTTGGTAACGCAGCCACAGATACAGAAAAAATACGTCGATGATAAAATAAATCTAAGTTCGTGTTGGCTAATGGTTGTATAATGCGTGCATTTCTCAACAAGAATAATAATGGCATTAATAATCTCAGAACAACAGAATCAGATTTTGAGGCTGCAACGAAAAATACGTCGACGAAAGTAATATTCCGACGGTGACATCATTAACAACAATCAACAATAGAATGATTACATTCAGAACTGCTTTTTACAATCACGTACATTCATGAATTTTCGATGAAATATAAACAGATTTATTGATGAATATTTTGGTAATCCAGCGGTTGTTGGTATCAGATTCGCTGACATTAGCATAAAATTCAACGATATTATCAGTGAAATTCCTAATATCGTTGAAAAATGAATCTGATTAAAATTCTTCACAAGAAGACCATCAATAAAATATGCAAAGTAGCATCAGATTCAGCAACATGGACAACGCAAAATAACACTATTAAACATGTAGCTGAAGTCACTAGTGTATATAGACTTCCGTGTTTAGCGGTGCAAAATTTAGAATTTTTACCGCATAACTATAGCGTCATTCAACCGATACTTTTTTTCTGGAACTGTGTCTGATTTGTTAAATAAATCAGCCGAAGAAATATTTCTACTGGAACCATTTGATACAAAACTTTTACCGTTATCTTTATATTTATACCGTTATCTTGCACTTTTTTAATTGAAGAAATACTAACATTACTATTTTCAGAATTCATTATATTATAAATATTTGTTCAAAATCAAAATATTTTAAATTAGAATAAAAATGTTAATAGATTAAAAACAAAAAATAAAAAATAATAAAATTCAAACAAAAAATAAAAATATAAAAAATAAAAATGCGAAATCAAATTATTAAAAATCAAAAAAAAAATTAAAATAAAAATAAAAAATGAAAATAAAAAAATTTAAAACTATCATAAACAAACAGTATACATGATTTTTGATCAAAAATTATTTTCTATCTAAATTTGCTGAATATGATAGTTGTTTTGATAATCGCAGACATGAAAACATAAAATTCTGATTTCATTTCATTACAGTTCACAAAGGCTATAAACATCAACCGTTGCCAAGGAAAGTAAAACATCGGTCGATAAACCAGTTACATGAATACACACAATTACATATAATTTTTATGAACGATATACTTACTATTCTTATAGACGAAATAATTCATACAATAAAGAAAGATATATCAATGTTTATTGGCAAGGCAATATGGGTTCCGGTTCGTCGCGGACCAAGGTTTGCAAGCAGAATAAAAATAATGCTGTCACATAACATTAACGTAGTACAACAAGCACGAAAGCTGCTTGATTTATTATAGCTCTGCTTGATGGAGTTATCTTGATACGATAAGGATATACTTAAACGTGTTTAGCTGATCATATTTTATTGAAAACGTAGATTTTGCTACATGTTTTATTGCAGAAGGGTTAATACCAAAATATCTAGCAGCTGTATTCATCGAATTAAATATAATCACTTGGCCAGATTCTGTATTTACAAATTTAACATCCTTTACGTATCGTGCGCTGAGAGAATTTCCGAACTTGAAATTTTGACCTTGTGTAACAAATCGCAAGTTATGAAGCAAGTTATCAAGTTTATTACCATTGAAGTGATAGAGTACAAGTCAATCGTTGATTAGTCCAAAATAGCACTTGTATATAAATTTATGTGATAATTTTTCCCCAGCACGGAATGTAAGAAAATCGGTATTAAAGACATCACCGAATTTATTTTTTAAAAATTACATTGCTTAATTACACCACCACGAGATGCTTTATTTTCTAATGGTTGGATGTTTCACGATCTCATTTTTCCGATTTATATAATAGTAGTTGTCTAAATCATTAGTTTGAAATCAAGCGAGATAATTTTGTTCCGGCTTTAAATGAGATTTACCTGACGATGTTAAGGTGTTAATTTTTATCGTAATATCGTTTCAGCTCTCAGCACTGTTTTACTTCCACATTGCCCACATAGCTAAGTTTCTACTCTGACTCCAACACCACACATCAATACGATTTTGGTCCTAGACTCCTGTGCTGAACGCACTTTATGTGACAACCGCAGAATTCGTTATGCTCAAGAGAAAATTCATGGAGACCGACATAATTGGAATTTCTTGGTGATATCCTGAAACGTTAATTATTTATCACCGTTACTATTTTATCTTTATATCTTAACTATTTGGTTTCATATCGCTGGTCAAACAAAACCTTTTACAACTTTTAAATAATGAAAGATATAACTTTTTATATAGTACTAAACATCCCCATTGTGCTGGTGCGCCATAAAAAATTCAACCAACCAACCAACTATCTTGATGATGTCCAATACAGTTGTGTAGAATACGGACATGGTGAATTATGGAATACTAAAGACGATTGTAGCCATTTTATCTCTGTTGAGATGGTTGCATGTTATCCTGGATTGTTTCTTGGATACGGAAACTGTTCTGAATACTTTAAGAGATTATAACATCTAACACACTAGATAGCCAGAGTTGCGATAAATGGACCCTTATCAGATTTTGAATTAACCGGATTCACCTGTATAGAGTCGTTTAAATTTTACGTGACTCTCAATCCGATTGTTTACGCGTGATTCGGAAGACAATTTTCAGAAAAATGTTGGGTCCCAATAGTACTATGCTGAAATTTTAATATTGTTAAAAGTGAGTGAAGAAATTATATTATACCGCTTGCAGAAACAACTTTGGTTGCCAGAAATCGATAAATTTAAAATTAATGATGCTAGGAGACAATTTCCTGATCTTAACGAAGATGATATCGATAAAATTACTAATAACATACGTAAATACAGGAATGAGAGCGATAAAAAAATTTTACTCAAAATCTAGGCAGAAAATAATCGGTAAATTTACGTAAGAATTATTATATGATTATAAACGATATTGTACAAAATTATGGACGATGCTGAACTTTATTTTATAACTGCTGATACAACGGAGAAAAAACAAATTTATAAGCAATGTAATGCTTATTTATCAGACGGAACTAAATTAGGTACAGGTGTGAGCTCTACTGATGGCGAGTCACCGCAGTTTACTTATTTAAGATCTTCATTATTTGCGTACGTTTCGATAAATATATTATCAATGATAAACACATTTCTTCTCATTGCTTAGTCGTGAGAGATTCATTCTGTATAAGTATAAAAATATACCGATTTGCTATAACAATTACATATTGACAATTATGCATCATGAGACAAATGGTGAATGAAACATGAAGATATAGTTATTCTGAATCAGCTGACGTTGAAATTAAGGAAATATGTTACAAGAATAACAAATTATCAGAATTGTCATCTGTACCATCTGAATATGATCATCTTGTGGTTAGACATAAAACAGTTTATCTTACTGGGTATGGTTGTTCGGGTAAATAAACACGTGCGATTGAATTATTTAATAATTGTTTAGATATGATTGTTTTAACATGGACACATAAACTCGCCAGAGAAATATAAGAGCAAGGAATCTAATCTCAAACTTAAACTTATTATAGTTTCTTCAGATGGTACGGAGACACATGGACTCGATTGCGAATGGGTGAGAAATACGATATGCACAGTGTCGCTAGAGGTACTAAAATAATTCTTCATTGGCTTTTATTGAAGAATGCTACTGTGATAATGTGTGGAGATCATGGTCAACCGCCACCTTTGTTTGGATCGTCTCTACATTTGTAGATTATTACAAAGAAACAACTAATGACCATAGAAATATTGATAAATCACTGAAAGAGTTTAAAAAGGTTAACAAGACTACATCCAGATAAAATACAGTGTGAGATAATGTGTAAAGTAGTTTCAGAAACTTCTATTAACGATTTTTGGAATTTATGGAGACCTGCTGATTTTATAGCTCCAAGTAGAACAATAGTTCACGATACATTTCAACAACAGTTATTTAAGTAGCATAAATATTTTTTTATTAAAATCTACGTGTACCATTATTTTATCTCCCAGCAGGTACTTTACAACACAATATTAATATTGAGATTCCTGGTGTTGGGATACACAATCTTGTGCTAAATGATATTATTTTAGTTTTTAACAGTGCTATTGAGAGCGCGTTAACGCATGACTCCGCCAGAGACAAGTCTACCTGGACGCTATGATACGCTACAACGATTCACCCGTCACAGGGATTAACTATTTCAGATACAAATATCAGCATAGTCGATGATCGTATTGAGTGGTCAAATTTAGTTTATCTCGCAGTGTCTCGAGTCAGAAGAATATCCCAACACACAGGGATATTATGCATTGCGTAATAGCCAAAGAAATCACTAACGACTTTATTGTCATCAGGAAAAAACAATTAGCGAGCTATAAGCAATGTTAGAAACAAATAATCGCGACTTTGATATGGATGCTGAAATTTTTATATCACTAAATCAACGACAGAATAATCATTTTGTATGCAGTAATTTTGTGAGAATATTCGAATAATAATCCAAATCAATTTAACGTTCATAGAATTAATAGTAGTCTTGGGCAAACACAAAAATGTGATGGTGACCTATCTTGAATGTAATCGACGTAGATGTGCTAGTTTAAAAAAGTGAAGATGGTGGTTATTGTATGTCTTTAGGAATTATTTGTAATTGTTCGCGTACAAAATCCACATTGAGGAGCAGATGAATCTAATCTGTAGATTACAGTTCTACCTGTGGACCTTACCACGCTGAAAATTTTATGTGTGGTCACACTGCAGAAAAAAGTAAAAAATTTTTAACGTCCTTCAAGTTCCCCAGGTTACTGTCACACCTTACCTAGTACTGCTTAAGAGGAAGATTCAAGTCATTGCGTGACATTGTCATGTATATTTTTAGTGATCGCATTAGAAGGTTTCGTAATAGTTGCACGTGTAGTTTCATTATTTAACGCAGCTATTACACTTGGTATAATTGCAACCCATTCACGAGATCTCTCACCGGACTTAAAGTCAGTGAATATTACCTTCGCTTATTGATATCTAGTAACCACTCAGCAAGTGGTCGGTTAAATAATTCAACCATTGCCTGGATCACGATGAATTTTAGTGTGTCCTCGTCTGATTTTAACGTTATGTTTTTTCATCAACGATGATACTGCACCAATAAATTCTTGCCAGGATCAACCTGTAGCAACTGTAGCCATCGCAAGGGTCCTTGCTGATAAATTCTTTTAAAAGCAGCTCCAACTTCAGTTGCTGTTTTAGTTTGTGATTTTGCTTTTTGTATCTACTTGCAACGTAAACGATAGATAACGCGTATTTGCATGTGAGTGATTGACGTCTGCCAATTTTAATGGTATCATGTGGTAAAAACAAAATACCTGCTTGATGAACTTTATTGGGAGTATTGACATCAAACTGTGGATAATTAATTTTTTAGGCGGTTGTAGATAGATTTGCCATATTGCATGTCGTACAAACGACGCTGCAGCAACAGCAGGTGAGATGTTTGGTACTTGAGCAAGATTACTAATAGCTGCTCTGCCTCTCCATTATCAACTTGTTCTATGATAAACATATTCCATTATTATGATAATGATCATTTGATTAATTACCATCACTTATTACTAGTTTACCTCTCATAGTAGATTTTAGCCAGGAAGTTTCTCTCTGAGAGATTTATTTTTTATGGAATTTAAGGAGTGAATCAGCTTTACATATGCAATATGTAGTTGTTGTAAATTTTGATTTTTATACGCGACTTCATGAACATGACATTCTTGATCAATCGCATTTACTGGATATTCTCCAGGTCTTGGTTGATCTCGTTCGTCAAGTCGAATATGAAGTTTGGTTTCTGGACCACAATAATTATATCTAAGTGAATGTTTTTCACCAGGATACTTTGCCTATGGAGCTCCTGGTAATTTACCCAACGAAGCAGCGATATCTCCACCTAACTTTGTCGATGAAATAAATGTATATTTTTATACCACATCTCACACACTTGCCTGTAAGTGCGTGACTTTTATTTTTTAGTTATTGTTGTTAATTATCCGGTATGGTGGGTTGGTGCTCTACATCGAATATAATATAAATCGATATTTTTATTATATGGATATAATTAACATCTCAGCAACACGAAAACAAGAGCCAAACATCATCCAGCGCTACCAAATTACATCAGAGCAATTATACTTGGCTCATCTGGGTATGGTATAACGCAATTATTACTTAATCTGATAAGGCGATGGCTCAAGTGGGATAAATTATATTTAGTAGCACCATCTATCAGTGATCAACGATGTTACGAAGTACTTAAAGATTTCAATGAAATGCAAAGTCGCTGATGTGTTTTTGGTAAAGATAATGGTGTTATTGATTTTATTATCGATATTGATTAATCACTATCCATAAATGATCTTGATGGATGTATCAATAATCTTGTAGTGTACGATGATATATTGCTGGACAACAATCAAATCCAGCTCGTACAGAAAAATACAGACGTGATTCATTTAACTCCAAAATACACACAAATTCCAAAAGTAATCAGAGATACTTGCAACATCTTGTTTGTGTTTAATGGAGTAGATAATTATACTTTGCAAAATATTATTATACTTGGTGTTCAGAAGATATGGACATGATTAAGTTTAAAACTTCTTTTCAAAAGCACAAGCTGTTTCATTTGGATTTATGACAATTAATTTACATGACCCAAGATCTATGTATCTTATAGGTCTGAATAAAATCTTTTGGTTAATTATAGCAGCAGTGAGGATGAACGACCAGCGTTGTGTGACCAGCGCGTAAACGAAACACGCCATAAAATACAAACGCGCGTTAGTGATGATTTAACAAAATGGGCAAACCCAATCAGAGAAATCCCATGACTTGACTGAGTCAGGGTTAGAAGTTTTGGTTTAATATTTTGACCTTAATATTTTATTTTCGTAAGAAGCTTTATTTTTTATAAATAAGGTCTCCAGTAAGATAGTTATCTCAACTTCCCTGCTGCTGTTCCACATGAAATATGAAAGTCAATCTGACGACAAATCGAGTTTTCAATGATATTGTTTAGAGCCTAGGGGCTCAGTCAGGATTGTAAATTCAAACCTCCCCAATAAACAACTGATTTGAACAAGTCTGAAAATGTGCAACAGCTTAAGATATCACCCTACCAATAAATCTTAAAGAAGTACTATCGTCAAGTACAAATCCTAACATTTCCTTTTGGTCGAGAATATTAAATAATTGCAAACAGTATTATATAATGTCGAAAGTACCTCCGTTTGACACACAGTGTCTTGGAATAATACACGAACGAGGCTAATGCGGGAATTAAATTACCCAAGCAATGCTGCATTTATAACATCATAAGGTCACATAGCTGATAATCTTGAATATCATGCAATATGGCAATATCGGGTTCTCAAAGATGAAAAAATGATGTATGCTTTTTTTATAAAAAAAAAACATGTACTCAGAGCAAATTGAAAAGTTAATCGGGTTGGTGATCGCGTTAGAACGCGCACATCGAGAACTCTGCGACGAACACAAGAAGCTTGAAAAGTAATTGTATAATATTGTCAAGAAAAGTTTGAAAAATTTGACGTTGATAGAATTGCCTTGTACACCCAGATAGTATAGATAGTGAAATACCCAGCGAACATAGTGATGACAACATGTAGATAGGGATGATTTTGACGAGAGCGAATATCAGTAATTGCAATTCAGTATGATAATGCCTTTGACTTACATAAATTGCATTCACACCCGAGCTTCATGAGCTATACGATCGATTTTTGTGATTAATTCGTTATAATTTTTGGGCATACAGCAGATCCAAATATCTTGGAACGATACGACAACAGGTAAAAAAAGGTGTGCAATTACATTTGGCCTATTCAAACTTAATGCAAGGTGTGGAATTCTTTACCTTTTGGGAACACATAATAAATTTTTTACTCAGGAAAAATTTTTTCAGGAGAATGCATGATATTTTAACATTATCTTACACTTTGATGCCTGCTTGAAGTTGTGTGAAAAAATAAATTTTAATAAGAGCATTTAAAATGTTTAGTTAAACCGGGGGCCATATTTAGTCACATAAAGTTCATCATTACTGCATTGAACGTTAAAGGTGATCATAAAAGAATCAGGGCACAATATCTCACATTCTGCATATACCTGACACATATTAACACCTTTGAACTCATAAATACTTTCTTGCACATTTTTTAGTTCATCTTATTCACAGTGAAGGCATATGTCAGGAATGACAGAAACTATTATAAAAGTGAAGGAGAACAATAATACAATCAATAAACACGGTAAGATTTTATGAGGTGAAAAACACTTTGGTTCAACAAAATTGCACGGTAGAATTGTTGAAATGATTCAAGTATATTAGGATTCCACATACATAAATGCATGCCCTGTACGACATCAAAGTCGTCAATATACACGTGACGAGGTCTTTTTTACAGTCACGTAAGATTGAAATCTGTGTTATGGGCGTATGAAACGTAGCTTTATATCAGTTATGTGACAAATAACCATTGTAAATTTGCATAAATATTGACGTTTGACGACAAATGAAAATGGACGAGAGACAACGAAGAGGCTGCTGATTCAATTACTGTCTACAATTGTGTCTTTGAAGACGCAAGATGAACTTCTTAGTATCTTTCTTCCATTTTAACACATTTCTATAAGGTTTTTAAATTCGATACGGTTTAAATAGATTTGTTTGCTAACATTAATTCTACATCAAAAAATGGGAACCACTGACGGAAGATTTAATAGTGTTCATCGCTGACACGCAGTAATGTATCAAGACAGAATAAGGCTGAATTACAAATGACTTAACAAATTAAGCAAAATTAAATTTAATCATCGAATCAATAACAATTTAATGCTAAAAGATAATTAGTTTTTTTTACTGGATTTGCGAAAACTCTTCCTTCAGAGTCTAATTTGTATACCCAAGTATGAATATAGTCAAGATGTACTGCCGAAAATTTCCGGCTAATTATGGATTAGCGAAAGCACTTTCTTCATAGTCTAGTTCGTATATCACAAAACGTATGTCATCAGGACGTATAGCGGACAAAATTATTATTTTTTTTATAATTGTTGCGTTTGGCGTTGTTTTTCTTATTGTAGTTAACCAGAAGAAGAGAGGAAAGGAAGAATAAAATTAATGGATAAATTTACCTAATATGTACTTGCAATATGCATCCTCAAGCGGAATTTAGAAATAGTACACGTATAACAACAGTGTTGTATTATAAACAAAAATACTGAATAATATAGAATTATTAACAAACACATTATTTGTCGGGTACCATTCAAATACAAAGATATTAACTTAGCTTGGAACGAACATGGCATGGAAAACCATGTGATAAAATTATTTCTGTTTATTTGTGTTCAGTTTTTCTTTTAAAATAAAGAATCACAAAAAATCGGGTTAGCCTAGGAATTTTTTTTATTTTTTATTTTTTGGTTATTATGGGTAGCTGGATGTATAAATTGTCATTTCTGTAGATACATTTTTTTACAATGATACCCTGACTAAATAGAATCTAAAATCCGGCAATATACTCAATATCACATAATGGAATTACATGAGCGAATTGAGAACTGGCTATGATGTGGGTGGATCAACTCCTCTATCCTGTTCTTGAAGCAGAAACGCAAAACGTACTGTGATTGAAAATGACGGACAGACTAGGGTAATGTTACGGTCTGTGTCATGATCATATTTGTGGAGTAACATACAAAATTGGAACAACCCGAATGGTCAAAGTGGTTAGAGCGTCCTCTTGGGATACGAGAAGTCGAGGGCTTGAATCTCTGCCGAATCATTCTAAAGACATTACTAGCAGCTGCGTTCAGCATTAAGAGGTTAGTGTTAGGACTGGTCAGCTTTGTGTCAGGATAATGTGACTGGGTGGGGCATGATGCTACATGTCTGTGATATGGTGCCTAAGTGCTAATAATCACGATAAACTGGCACACTGCAGACTTCGTAGCGATATGACTGAAACATTGTTAATGCTACGTTAAAAATCAACATCACACACACACACACACACACACACACACACACACATTGGATACTGAAGTAAGAACTATCTCACAATTCCTAAAATATCAGACACAGGAACATATTTCAGAATTTAAACTGAATATCTAGGCGATTCACAAAATAATAATTTAATGACGGTTTCAAGGTCAATAGATATCTCACATTAATTTAGCACTACTTTTTTATGTTGTATTATATCATTCTGCAATTTAGTATTGAGGCATACAAATATGAACACAAAATGAGCTAAATTATTAAATTTCATATAATAGAAAATAAAGAAGACAATTTCGAACTTATACGAAACTGCAGGTATGCAAAATATTCTCACCAGTAGCTTTTGTGTGTTGGTGTTTCCTCCTGGGGGTTTACTCTGGGTTCTTTTGAATATTATTATGGCCGCCATGTATAGCCTATCATTTGCTGAAAATGGCGTTGAGTGCCCATATTAACAACAAAACTATGAGAAATTTACCTTGATAAAGGAACTTCCATGAATCGTGTCATAGTCTTCCAGTTTCAAGTTGTTTGAGCAGTTTCAGTAAATATATCACAACAGAACATTTCGCCCATTAACATATGTACCTTTTCATGCTATGTAACGATTAAAATAATTATTGTACATTAACTGCGAGGACATGTGGTAATTAACTATATTTGTCTATATTAGAACGCTTACCATGGAAATTCAGTCCATGAATTTCTACCTATCAATATATGGTTTTGTTGTTATAATAAAAGCGGTATGATTAGGGTTTATGTGCCCTTCTTGGCCAATATGTCTGGTATTTTGGTTGTACGACGTCAAATGAGCACTTCAAGAACTATATATTGCAATTAATTAATTTAAATTTTTTGGCTTAGTTAAGGTTGTTTATTTTCTTAGTTTTTAAAACTTACAAACTGAGAAGACGTTAAAGAATTACATTCAGTTCTGAATTAACCCCTAAATTATGTGGTTGTAAAGTTGAGGCTACTAATCCATAACATCAGTGACCACATTGGTTTGAACAGATGAATAACGTGGTGTAAAAGCACTTGTGTACCACTGTCATTTTCTAACAAAGTTTTAGAAAACTTTTTAAAACCGTCAATTGCCTGCTTGTATTTAAATTGATTCAGTATTTGAGGTTATCGAAATTACAATGCCGTAATATACAGTTAGAATTAATTGATGTGTATAATTTCTGCTTTGCTACACTATATAGTGTAATGACCAAGAAGGATATTTAACCTGACCCTAAAGTTGAAACACGAGTATCAACCATCACGTTGCTCGTGTATACGGATAAAATAATGCAATCAAATAGTGACAAAGAGTCATACATATCATTATATTGTTTTAAAGGATATGCAATTCATCAATTTAAAATAAATACAATTTTATATATTGCATTGGTATTAAGGCCATTAGGATACAAAGTATTCATGTCTCCATGCACAATATTCATGGTGACTGTGATCTGGGCGAGTTCTTATATCAATTCTGACATTACGGATCAGATACTCGTAAAAGTTCTTACGAACATTTGGGGCCGTTTGGTAGGATTATCGTCCATTTTTTGGTTGATATGACCCGAGATGAGTATAGCATAAACTTTATAGTAGTGCTAATTCTAATTATTTATTTTTTTAGTTTCTGAAATCACTACCACTGCAATTCTACATAATAGCACATGCACAGATGTCTTCATACCGCAGTGTCCACTTATATAAACCCAAAAGTCACTAATGTTGCGAGCAAGTAAACATGGCTTTACAGTTTCATGAGGTTAGTTCAAGAAAAAATACAAATATTTTGCCCTATATCAATTTTTTAAAAAGTTTTTCAAAGTTAAGAAAGTTATTTTTTTTATTTTGATAGCAGTTGATTTAATACTTTTGCCTATTTATAAGTATAATAATGTAATTTTGGTACTCATAATTAATTACAATATATAGAGACTACTGTGCTGATTTGAAACAGTATGGTCAAAATACGAAGCATAACGACGAAATCTGGCCAAGAAAATCTTAGCAATCACGGACACGACTGAAATATTTACCTTTAGAACTACGGTTATCACTTAATCACTTCTACATGTACTGTCTGCATTATAAGTACAAAATCTTTAAAACATATATTTCTAAATAGTCCATCAACATTTTACGGAATGTGATTATTATTGCTGAAGTCAGCTTTTCCTTACATCCCGTTTATTAGGTCACACGCTCATCACACAACAGTATGTTAGCATAGTTGAAATGGAAGGGAGAGATACCGAATTTGAGCGAGATTCAAAAGTTTAAAAACAAAATCCAAAAAGGTGATAAGTAATAATGTCACTCTCACAGAATCTGAATATTGACATGCATATATTATGCCCGCCTACAATAATTATAATATTAAAAACATAATAAATTAGGGAATTAGTTATACGTAGTACCCTATTTTGATATGTACGATACCTTATAAATCATGAGAGGTCCAGGCCCTATCTCAAAGAGTGTGTAACATTTAGATATAAAATATAAAAGTCCAGCTTACTTGAATTATCTGACGGAAATCAAATATCATTCAAAAAAGGGTAAAAAAAGAAATGTGTTCCCCTTTAGAGAGAGAGCATTGGTGACGCTTGTATAAGGGTTACCAAATAATTCTTAAAACCGTAAAATTACTATACTATAGCAAATATCTCTGAAACCTTTTGAAATATTAATGGAAAAGAATCATGAAATAAATCACCACCCAAACTAAAATCTACCTAACTCATATTTTCAAGACTCAGACATATGTGATCCATAGTCCCTAAAATAACATTGATAAATAATCCGTTGCCTAAAACCCATAGTCAAGCCTCATATTGTTCGCATACAGCGAAATATCGGATAATCAGGTTTGAAAAACAACGGACCTTCTGCGTTGTAATTTAGTATTCTACTCACTCCATCAAACTGAAATGGAAGATAAAACATAACATTCTGAATTCAATGTTATAACGACCTGAAACTGTAAAGAAAAGATCCATTAGTAAATGACAACTGTTGAAAAATTATGTTAAAGTGGTACTGACATTGTGCCATTGTAACCGGAGGAAACTAGGTCAGGATTGGATTTAACGAAGACACTGAATGCAATTTCGTGATTGAAATGTACAATGAGATCGAACGATGAATGAATTATACACAACACTCGTGCGCATAAAGATCAATAATGGATATATAGTAGAAAGACACACAAAAAGTTAAAACAACCGGTGTGAAGAAGTGCTATCGTTCCTAATTGGAACTTATCATAACATATATATTCAAGAGTTATTAAAAAACTAGACTTAAAGTATTCTCGGTATATTGGTCTATCACCATGGATAATTATGTTATACAGTTTTTAAACAATTATGAACAGTGGACGATCTATCACCAAGGGTATCAAAGTATAGGATTCACACAAAACATGAACAATAGACGATTATGTCACAAAGTGTGATCAATGTATAGAATTTGTAAAAAAAAAAATAAAAAATATTTGAACAATGTATGTTTCATCCACTACTAGGATATATTTACTTCATAATTTTCACTCATATAGCGCTGAAATTCTATTACATAGCCTCACAATCCCTCCAAAGGTTTAGTCATACTGAGGGATGTTATACACCTTGTAAACGGCATTGTATTTAGCATTCATAACAACCTTTCAAACAGATTTACAGCCTTTTGTGATTTCATTCCCTATGGCAGCTACTCTTTAATAAATTACACATCAAAACTTTTTTCAGCGGGAAAAAAGAAGTAACATTTTGGTGTGATAGTTTTGTTGATACGCTCTTATCTCACGTTTCTTTAGACTAGAGTATGCAAGCAAGATACTAGAATGATATATCTTTGCTATTTTATGTTTAATAGTGGATGCATTTTAAGCCACACATCTTTAACTGGTAGGAAAGACAATGAAAAGATAGTGCACCTTCCCAGAGAGTGCATGTATAATATGCGTTTGAAATCCTCTCACCTCTCTAAATCTTGGAGGGACAGCTAAACGATAAAACAGAAAAACTGTATCGTAAGAAATTATATCAAGCTAGAGATCTTAAATAACATTGCGTAATATTTTCCATTGTAATACATAAATCAATTTATAAAGGTTAGAAATATGCAATGAAAAATGCATTTGCCAATTAGATGAAGATAAAAGAACAAATGAGTAACAAAGAAAGAAAATAGTAAAGAAAGATAAACACAAAGATGAAAGAATGAATTAGATTAATACTTGTGTGTGTATGTGTGTGTGTGTTAGAGAGAGAGAGAGAGAGGAGAGTGTGTGTGTGTGTGTGTGTGTGTGTGTGTGTGTGTGTGTGTGTGTGTGTGTGTGGAAAGAGAGAGGGGGAGAGAATTAAATAAATAGCTGATTGCATGCAAAAATGAGAAAGTTGAAAATGAAGGTAAAGGGAAAGATAATTAAAAATAAAGAAATTATACAAAGAAGAAGCGAAGTTACGGGACCTATACATAATAATATCTATCCGTTTATTTTATTGCAAGACCACAACGAATTAGTGATTATGTTGTTGTTGCTGCTGTTGATGAAACAAGGGTGACAACTACCATGTATTCTCGTCCAAAAGGTGTTAAATCAACTGAACCTGAACTAAGTTAAGCATACATTACTGCGGTAAAATTATCATTATATGTGAATTGTGATTACAGTTGACCATATTTTGTAGTTAAGGTTACCATTTGAAGTTCAAGTTCACCGTACCAATTGCTGGTTTAACCCCTGTGGAGGCACCTAGGCAGTCGAATAGGCAATCGAAATCTCGAGCCCCCATCACCAACGCAAAATTATTATTATTTGATCCGTTTTCGCGGGGGCTTCTAAAAGGCGTGGGGTCCATAAGCCGGTACGTATCTGGTAATCCGGTACTGACCGAACCTTGGGGATTATAGATGATATTTTAAAATGAAACAATTCCTTTGCTTTGATGAGAGGATTGGTACTTTGTTATTTATGTTTAAAGCCTTAGTATATGTCATAAGAAAAATCAGGGTAAAATCGAAATTAGAAAATATTGGCAGCGCGCAAGTTTTCTTCCTCATTTCCCCTCAGTTTGCAGGCATGAGGAAGCAGCATTAGTAGTTATAAATTCAAAATAAAATCAGGGCTCTCCATACCATACAGGGGTCATTTGTCTACTATTAAAGTGCCCAACTAAAAAAAAAACAACGACAAGGCATTAAGAACAATCTGTATATTTAGTGTGTAATGCTAAATCGATTGAAACATTATCAAAAATCATTCTTTGAGAAACACAGGCAAAACATTTGACACAAAATGCACTTGGGTATTGGAACTTTTCCTACATACTTTCAGTGCTGGTATCATGTATTTGTTATGGGCGATAAAAATGATTTCATACCTTGAAAGATGGATGAAATATTAAATATTAATAGTGGAATTTATACAAAGTCATAATTTATGTTTATCCCTTGCTTAGATTATCTGGACGTAAGGTCCTGTGATTTCATGATATGGCTGTGTCCGTCATGTGTAATCCATCTTGAGTCGTCCGTCATGAGTCATTAGTCATGTGTCGTTCGTCCTGTGCGGTCAATCTTACGTCGTCTGACGGTCAACAATTATTATTACCGCTCCATTTTTTAAATCCGACTAGAATGCTACTTGGAATATGGGATTATATCAACCAAAATCTCAGAAGAGTTTTAAACAGCCGGATTCATGGTTATTAACAACGTGACACTGAAATCTGACTGGTTGAGTTAGATGCTAGCTTTCTGATCCGATTTGAATCAGATGGAGAATAGCTGCTTATATCAAAATGAACTCAGATGGCTCCAATAATTAGCGAGATCCTCACCTACCATAATGACCTTGAACTTTATTAGCTGATTTTGTTGCTTAAGTGGAAGTGATATTTCTGATCTGATATTTATCAAACTTGACATATGAGATTATATCATCAATATCTAGTATGGATTTGATAAGTGCATACTAATGGAGAAATTTTCAGTGATATGACATTTTTAAATTCTAGGATTGCTTTTTGAATTAGATTCACAAACCGTGAGACTTTTTCCATATTTTTATCTTATTTTCTGGGGAAATTAATTATTTTGATAAATTCTATAAAGCTTGTTGGCTTCACTCTTTTTGTTACTTTTGAACGAGCCTAAACACGTAACAAGTGTTACTTCTCTAGATCTGGAGACTTTTCTCGTCCGATTGATATGAAACTCTGTAAATGGGTTTAATATCGTTAAGATCTTGGATGACTTCGATTACAAGTAAGAAATTGTACATATCAATTATTAAATTGTCTTTAAACCAAACATTTTTAGGGCATATCAACAAAAGTCATATCAACGTGATATTAAGTTTGCGATATATTTCATCATCATCATCATCATCATCATCATCATCATCATCATCAATAACCTTAGAGGTTATTGGGGCACCACAGTTGTCTTCACAACCAATTCTCTCCATCTATCCCTGTACTCTACTGCCCTTTGGGAATCTCCAAATCCCATGCCAGTCCACTCCCTAATGTTGTCTTCCCAGCTCTTTTTCAGTCTGTTTTTTCTTCTGTACCCTCACACTGTGCCTTGTAAGATTGTTTTTGCCATTCAAGATGATTTTAAGACATGACCGTGCCATATGTATTTTACCTAGGATATATTCTTACAACATTACATGCGCCTGCTTAGTGACCTGGTTTATTGTTATATTGTGTAAGCAAGTTAGCAATATGAGGTCAACGTGGGCTTCTTATTATGTGCATTATATTTGTGTTATGAGATTATAAACAAAAAGAATTTATTCCTCTGGGCAAAGTAATATAATAGTGATAACAAAATTTCATCATTTTTCCTTGTTTATGTGTTTTCAGATCAAACTTCCAAATATGTATTCCATCTTGGGTAGAGACAAAATATAATCAATTTGTAGGTTGCAAGTTCTTCCAAATTCTAAATTATGCAAATAGCTTGCATCTCTTTTAAGGAGGAAAAAATATCAATCATGTGGTCAAAGGTAAAAGCCATTGTGACTACATGGGTCTCGTGGGCCTGCAAGTCACAATTAGTAAAAATGAATATAAATATTTTAAGGTGAGCGTTGAAACATACGTCCTAAGAAATTTAATGCATGATGTAAATGAGACCAAAATATAATCGGACCTGCCTTAATGGTCACCTCTCTTCAATAGTTACATTTTTAAATATAGAAGAAATGAACCGCTGTAAAACAACTGTTATCAGAGGTTACTTGTTTCGCTTCCCATAGTTAGCTTTTATAATGGGTTTCAAGCATGAATTGGTTAGGACATAATACACAAGCAAAGGCAATATAGGCACTACATAAATTATTTAATACAGAGGGCAGAACAAAGACTGCAAGTAAATTAAACACAGCACTTTCAAGCAGCGGATAAAGACCATAGCAGTTTGAACTAGATATATTTGTCGGTTAATTAAATAAAACGAGCCTAACAAATATGTAGTTTAGAAAATATCTACTTTTAGCTTACAACATATGCTGTAAAATTTCCGAAGTGAAAGGCCAACGTTAAAACACCTGTGTCTAGCTTAGATATATCACTCGTAAGTTTAGTTTCGGAATTTAAAATGTTTGTGAAAAGAGAAGTTTTAATTCGTACTCTACGGAAATTTGAATCTAGGTCCGCGCGCAAACGGAATCCATATATATTATGCAATAAACTGACGACGAACAGTACGAAACTAGTAACTAACTAGCCTAAGCGATTTCGACTCTTAATGAGTCTTTTTCAAAGGCAAATACAAAACATATATACGACAAACAAATAAACACAAACACGTTTTGTTTGTAAACCTCTATATGGCTGTCTCCACATGTGTAAAAACTATAAATACAACCAGCTTGTATAGACTAGTTGCGGAAACTGAAAACGGTGTATAATTCCCTAAAAGTCTACAAGCCAAAGCGACATCTATTTTTACTTTTTGTACATTTATGTAACGCAGATTATATCCCGGATATTTGATTCTATACCGGTTATTCTTATAGTAAAAAATAAAGGATAATAAGATTTAGAAAATGTTAAATTCTACTAGGGCATAGCTTACATTTTCTAGTCTTATTGGTTTAGACTGCTTGGTTTCAATGTTCTAAGACGGCGTATCCAGTATGATTCCTTTTCCTTCCTGGTTTCGGAACTCCAGCTGTGGTTGTTAGCAATAGCGATAAGTATTATATCACTGAAAGTATGGCTAGGGGAGGAGAAGTGTTCTGTGACCGGGCTTCTGTACAGCTTTTTTGTCATCCAATCAGATCTATGAAGGTTTATCTTTTTGTGTAGCTTTTCAGTTTCTCCGACGTACTGAAGGCCACAGATCTTAAAGAGAGAGAGAGAGAGAGAGAGAGAGAGAGAGAGAGAGAGAGAGAGAGAGAGAGAGAGAGAGAGAGAGAGAGAGAGAGATGAAGTGTATGATGTTTAAAATTCACCACTCTTCATCTTCATTTCAAATAATGCATTTTTCATAATAGAAGATGTTGACTTACGTCATCACACATATTTATTAATTAATATAGTTCTAGATGACGTACCTGTAGTTTTCCTTATCCAATGTTGGCGTGTCACTACAATATTTAAATTTTCTATTGCTGCAAGAAGTGGATAGATTAACGACTTGAATGTGAATGACATGTAGGCATCATAGTCGCTTGCAAATTCAACACGATGTCGGCGTAACAGGTATTTTGAGTTTGCTAGTTCCTATAGTTAAAATTTGTTTTCGGCAACTTACTTGACTTTAGTGGGGCATTTCATTGTTGTAGTGACAGGAGACAAAGAGACTATGGTTATGAAACAGATCGCATGAAACCTTAATTTGGTTAGAAACTGCGTTCATAATTGGTACTCACTAATGTCCGTCACTAGAAGGCGTGATTATATTGTGTAATGTATTGACTGCTTCTGTTTTTCAGAAAATGCGTCATTTCAGAAAATGCGTCATTAGAAGGAATAATGTTTGGTGTATACCCACCTCGGTTGAGAAATAAAATTTGTTTACTTTTATTGAAAGAATGGCAATCTTAAAAGAAAAGTATCATTACTTGTAGAACATGAAGTAGCAAACATAACCACGGATTGAAGCAGACAAAACTACGGGTGAAAGACAAAACCACGGAAGAAACATACAAAAACGTGGAGTGAAACAGACAAAACCAAGTGGTAAAACAGATTAAAGTGCGAAATGAAACAGATAAAATAGCTTGGTGAAAGACAAAACCAAAGAGGAAAGCCCTAGCCTGACTTCCATACCGACTCCCTTTCTGGATTACTCCACAATTACCTGAACAGGGATGCACAACCCATGGTCCCAGTGAGGGAACAAATCATGTATCACAATACATTTAGATTTATATACCTGATGATATCATATTAATATTTATATTTCCTTTATGACTAGATAATGTTATTGTTATACAATCATATCATTTTTAATTTAAATGTGCAAAGATTTATTCTTCTTATATGGTTTAATTATAATCAGATGCCCACTTCTAATTTAAAAAGAACTGAAAATTACTATTTAGGGACTTCTTTATGTACCGAGAATTAAACGTAAAGACGCCATGGTGTAGCCAAATAAATGGACGTAGCAGAAGTTGGATGTCCATTGATACCAGTAGAGACGAAGTATCCACTATCGTCGCAAACAACTTTCGTTGGTAAACTCTGATAAGCTATGGAGGTAACTTCCATCATCAACAACGTCATCCGTTAGTAAACTGCGATAAGCTACCATCTACATGTTAAAGCCAACTCTCCAAAGAGAGGAAGTCAAATGTAGTAAGACTAATTTGAAGTCGAGTGGTTTAAAGCACTCACCTTTATCGATCTGAGCTATCTCACCTCTGTCTGCGTGGGTTCGAATCTCGGGTTTGGCCAATGTAAGTATGTGAGAATTCTTGCCAGTAGCTTCCCGTGGATCGGTGATTCTTATATGGGTTTTCCCTGGTTCTTCTTCTGCCAGTTATACTGCTCGTCAAATATAGTCTATCGCGTTCTGAAAATGGCTGTTAAACCACAACAAGAACAACAACATAAAATATACTATTCATCTCCATTAAAGAATAGCAACTGTTGATATCGACCACTTTTAGATAGCTCTCTGAGGAGAGTTGTTATTCAAGGGTTTTACTTAATTATGAACATTTACAGATAACAGCACATAAATACAAAAAGCAAAGAAATATAACGAATATGAAGTGCACTGTCGTGGGATTTCGTTTGGACAATGGGATTAATCAGGCTTGGTTTTAATTATAATTTCTTGAAGAAAGTGAACGTATGATTGCGGCTACGAACACGTCATGTAACGTTTTCAAATATTTAATGTGATTTCCCTATTCCACACATTTTTATTTGAGAGTCTCTCGATGACAAACAACAATGCGTTCATTGTATGCATTGGTATTATAACACTCTTTGTGGCGAACTAACAATAAGAATTGGTGATATCAACCAGACATCAATCGATCAGAATAATATTGTTTTACTCCAGAGACTAAGACCGTCACAAAAATTGTCTGTAAGGTCATTGAATATCAAATCTTTGAGACAGTCTTAGAGTTTAGAGTCTATGGCACCCTATTAAGGAATTTTTACTGACAGAAGAAAGATTTTTGATAAAATGTTCACATTGGTTCTCAGGAAAACATATTTATAACAAATCTTAAATTGCTTTTTTGTCTTTATGTTTTCGCGGAATAACATCAAGATAGTCTGGTTTATTGTGGCAATTGAAAGTAAAATTGTTGCATTGGTGATATGTAAGAAAAACAATATATTTACCGTACGAGATGCACATAAAAATAGGCATGTATGGTATGATATTATTTTCCGTGCTAAGAATCTATTATTACTATTATTTTTAAAAACTCTCTGCTTGACAAGCAGAAATGTTTTAAGAGAACTAGACAGCTTTTATCTGGCTGGCATATCGATTTTCTCCTTTAGCGTCTTAAAGGACTAATTGCTCTATTCTTCCAGACAAAAAAGTGATTTACCATCGATACGGAATTAAAAAATGTCAATTTTTTTCACAGGGTACAAAACATGATAGGGTTACTTTTAAGTTATGTTTTTGGATTAATATGTTCTATTATCTCTTCTTTATTTCATATGGATGCAATTTACAGAGTATGGTGTGTGTACACATGCGGATCAGATGATTATATTTCCACCATACTGGCTATCTAACCCAGGTACTTATCCACTTTCCTGCGTGTTCCAACCACCATACCATCTCGTCTTTGCACTTATCCACATTAAGCGGATGGAACTTAATCGTAACTGTAGTCATGTACAATTAATTGTACGAAAATCGCATTTTAGAGCACATCAACACTTTGAAGCTTATTTCAAGACGAATCAAGGATGAACCATGGTCGCCTATTTGGATTTATATGATGAAAGGAGTCGAACCTGAATCATTGTGAACACGAGTTCAACGCTTTAACAGATGAGACATCGTAACGCCTGGCATTTTCAAAACTATACTCAAAACAGTTTCCGTTCATCAATGTGAGAACAGAACAAGCTCGAAACGGCAATTAGAATAAAAGCTCATACAACTGTTCATGACAAGGTTCAAAAATTAGATTATGTTTATCTCCAAATAAGGCGATTTAGTCACTGTTTTGTTGCGAAAGGCATGAGCGATGAAAGAAAAGCAGACATGGCAATTTTGCTGGTTTTTCTGTTGTTTTTTTGTGGAAGCAGACTATACAAGTTGATAATCTAGATGCACCGAGGAAACAACATGAGAAGCCGAGTAATGAGCATATGAAACTATTTCAAGGTCATGACCTCAGTCATTGTTTATGGATACAAATTTCACAATTAGTTTCGTTAGTTGGGGAAAACAGTTTCCAATTTTGTATCGGCTTTGAAAATCACGCCGAGCTTTGTGAGGCCGACGCAATGTTAAAGACATGAAAAACAAGGCAAGAGACAGACTTGTTTGTGTTTTAGTAGCAAAAAGATCCTCGACCCATACCATGTGCCACTCTTCGACAACGGAATATATATGAGCACGAAAGCTATAATTTAATTAACTCTAAAAACAGTTACGATGTTTTTACTTTGAATCTGTTCAATGCTTTGGTGCGTACGTATAGAATGACGTTCTATTTCTGGGGCATTGATAACTTCCAGTGAATTATCATGAATGAAGGAATCGTTGCAAGCAGAAGTATTAAAAGACGGTTCGTGTTTGTCGTGGCTAGCTACGAAAAATCAAAATAAATGTGATTTTACAAAATGAACACATTCATGATTAATGAGACAGCTGACACATGTTCGACATTTCAAACAAGCATGCGTCTTATTTCAGCGCATGACTAGGAAATGTTTCAGGAATCAAAACAAATGTTTATGTGGAGCTATCACATAAACCAAACATTTTCAAGGAGGAATTCGGAAAGGAGAAATATCAGATTTGTTCCGAACGGGATACACCCCAAGTTCCAATATGAAAAGAGGGTCAAAGAATCCAGATTTGTGGAGACTCTGGAGTTATTACAAACAAATGTCCAGCTATTCCAAGATCAAAGATTTATGGAAAGGTGCCGAGTATGCTTAACTTCACCCTGAGCTTATTAACTGTTGGAATTGAATGAAGACTCAAAACCGTCTACAGCAATCATCATAAGCAAGGAAATATTTCAGAGCAAGACTTTGATGTGACGTGACGCATCATAGGCATATGGTATAAGTTAATAAAGGTTGAAAACCTGTTTCAAGGCAAGTCACAAGTTCCAATGGATGACAATTTAGTAACTGGCGATAATAAACAGTCATATCTTCTACATTTGAAAGAATTAATTGACAAATTAAAGAAGGCTTAACAAACGTGTAAGAAGAGAAACATGAATAATTTTATATTAAGAAGTTGTGTAATTAAGGGCATAACATCAATAGAAATAGTATTCAGCCGAATGAAGGCAACATCGAGTTATACAAGAGGCACCACCCAAGTTCATCCAATCTAAAAGAACTTAAGGTGTTTCTCGCCATACTGGTCTATGACGCATTCAGTATGTTTGCAGTTGTTATCCATTTATATGAACACTTAGCGAGAGATTCTACGTTAAGAAACAAGAGAAAGCGTGGACTATTATCATGGCTATGCTGTCATGGTTCGAAACCCTGGGCCATTATGATCTCAATAAGGCATCACCATTTAGACAAGCAATTTAGAGAAGGGCGCGGTACTTTCACACATCTTACCAGATGACCAACAACAGCCCATTGACTATGAGTCCAGAACATTGACATCAGCTGAGTAATACCAGAGGTGGAGAAATAAGGACTGACTTGTATGGTTCCACCAGTATTTGCATGTACTTATATTTTAAATGGACATAGATGACAAATTTTGCATTTGTTTTTAGCCAGATAAGGTAATACCTTTAAAAACAGAATTTAGCTTTGAGTACTGCTATTGTCTGGGTAGGAATGTGAGCTGATCTACATGAATATTGTGAAAAATGGCAATGATGGCGGTTGGAGTAGCCTGCCTCTTGAGAACACAACTGAGCAACCATACCCATTGAGAGAACTGTCCTTACGATGGAACATCTAAAGTCAACCCCAGTTAAGGGCTAGAAAATAAAGCATTGACCTTGTTGGATCCACTAATATGAAAAACTCTAGAGTATATTCAGAATGAGTGGCCAAGAAAAACTAACATTTAAAAATTGTTTCCGTTTTTTCTTGGAGAATTTAACTAGCATTACACGAGGGTTGTGTAATGTGGGCTTCTGATATTGTTGTCGCGATACAAGGTCTGAAACAAAACTCATAACTGAACTACGTAAGAGGCACCCAAGCATTGTGATTTGTGAGGTAGAAGAAATGGGTTCAAAGCTACACATGGTTGCTTGGATTTCAATCTGATATTGAAGGGACAAAAAACAAAATGTGGACTGCAAGATACAGGCTCCAGGGTCAGTAGTACATGTAGTTCCACCTCACTTGTTGGGGATACATTAACTATTCAGGTCGACTTATGAGACATGTCTTTCTCATTGCTCTTAACACTTCTAGCAAATGGATGCGTGAGATGGTTGAATTGGAATAATGAAACTTCCGTGACTAGCTATATTTGTGCTCATTTTATGACTGAAAATGGTATTGAACATGTAAAAGCGACATAAATATTGTTTTAAATGAATACATCGGACGTTCATTGCACATCTTCAAAGATAGAATGAATATCTGATGGGCATCTGTCTAATGTCTACAAACCTCAACATATTGATATATTGTTATAAGCCTCAGGTGACCAATCTTCCTGTGATTGATGTTTTTCGTCCTCCTTAAGTGTAAAACGCATTTTGCAGAACAACACAAAACATTTTACGTACAGAAACGGTAAGTTATATTCGTAATAAATTGATTTTTGCATTTATCATGAGGAGAAATCCACTATTCAAAAGATATTAGTATAAGTACCTCTTTGCGGAGCACTCTAATAAAAATATAAATTGTAATACTTAAGGATAGATGTGTTTCCAGATTCTGACAATACACGAAAGCAGCCTGTTTAAATGTCAGTAAACCAAAGTCATCCCTCGCATGATGTTTTAATTGCAATTGCAATCAAATTGCTTCTAATTCATTCATCGTGCATTAGTTGGACAAGATTTTTAAATAAATAAATAGGGAATAAGTAACAGAAAACTGGCAACACGATGCCATTATGTGAGTAAAACCAAGAAACCAAGATAGCTAATCGAGCGTAACATTGTAAAACCACTCATGAAACAATATGGATTCCAAATGAATACAGTTATTTTAAACACAATATTAATTGCGACAAAAAATCCACTGAATACTCACACACATACATACTCACACACACACTTACATACACAGACGTTATATGCCAAATGTTTGCAACATTTAGATAAAAAACGGATTCCACATGAATACAGTTATTTTAAACACAAAAATTAATTGCGAGAAGAAAAATCCACTGAATACTCTCTCTCACACACAAACACACACACACGCGTTGCATGTCAAATATTTGCAACATCCAAATAACCTTTGTCTCATTCAGATGACCTTTTATTCTACATCATTATATGGATAATATTACGAAACCTATATCTATCTACCTATCTGACAAAAATATGAAAGCAATACAAGACATGCATTTTATTTTATCTGTTGCATAATGTTCATTTGAATCGTGCACTATTTGTAAGCAAACGAACCGCATGATTATCTGCTCCCTTCGTCTTCTTCACTTTACGATATTCAGTAAATGGTTGCTGATAATCACGACTCAAAGCACAAGCGCGCTGCGCGTTACTAGCAATGTAAATGCGGCTTGTGCTAGAGCGTTAAAGCATTACAACTTATTCAGGACTCATTAAACTAAGACAGCCTTGCACGCTGTTATTGTTAAGAAGTTGAATGAGTTTCACGTTAAAAAAAAAGTGGCATGTAAAGTATATAGCTGTTTCTCCGTGCTCATTTCAAACGTCGGGAAAATCTTGACAGAAAGTCTAAAGCTTTTACATGATGTTTTTGTACAATACCAATTTTTGTTCTGTCGACAAAAGTTGTCCATGAAGCTTAGTTCAACATGTATCTCAAAGGAAATATGCTTGAAAATGACTTTGCCTCCATTCATGTTTTTAGATTTTGAATACCTTGCGTATGTATCAGATTCGTAATTTGCGATTACCTGAGGATTTCACGCCTGATAATAAAATAAAAATTCTCCCTCTTACGGTTTCTCTTACGGTTGTTTACGTTAAACGGATATATTTTTTATATCATATTTTGAGGAAGTGTTGACATGATAGAAATATAACGTTATAATGGACACGACATAAGACATATTTTACTATCATTTATCTACATCACGTTATTAGACCTGCTATATATTATTTTAACCTATTTTTTCAACGCTCATCGGTGCTACTCATTTTAGGGCCCCGAGTGGTCTAAAGCGCTGTCCGTTACGGATCACTGCCATCTCACCTCTGTCTGCGTGGGTTCGAGTCTAAGATTCAGCGAATGTGGATATGTGAGAAAGCTTGCCAGTAGCTTCTCGTGGGTCGGTGGTTCTTTCCGGTGATTTCCCGGTTTCTTCCTCTACCATTAATACTGGTTGCCATGAATAGCCTATCGTGTGCTGAAAAATGGCGTTAAGCCCAACAACAACAACAGCTACTCATTTTAGCACTTGTTCTGCATCTCAATGCCTGATTAGGAAAAATGCAATACTCTGGCAAAGAACAACTCTAAAATAATTTATAACCAGCCGAAGCGCTTTCGATTTTCACGTAGACTTTCTAAAAAAAATAAAGAAAACCGAATGAAGTGCATGAAAAGAATGAAAGGGCAGACTTTCAGTTTTTCATGTCGCTAAAGACTTCTGAGATCCACCCATTATGTTTTAATTTCTTAAGTATGGACAAACGGTAAATTAGATTTAGCAATGTTAATAATGTATGACCTTACTGCAGACAAAAAGCGTCCCCAAAATGTAATTTTTTTAATTAATTTTTTAAAGTCACTAAAATGGCAAGAAAATATAATCATGTCATTTACATGCATTGATTATAACGTTAATTTTTTTTAAATGTGTGCATAATTGAAATTTTTTTAATGGCCTACATATCTCAAGTACTTACATTTTTAGGTTCTATATTCAAACACTTGTTTTCGAGTTTATATGGAAGTGGTATAGATAAGCGGACAGACAGACAGCAGAAAAACAACACTATATTTTACTATATGGTTGGATGGGGTGGGGCTTAATGTGCAATTTTATCTGTATCAAGATTTTGAATAACACCAGACCAATCGTAGGCACCAGTTGTGCTACTATTCATTTTTCTGGAAACTTTTACTGCATGGCAATAAGAATGTGAAGGCAGAATATTGACCAGCATTAGATGCTGTGAACTTATATTCATTAGCCCAGGTCACTAGTTTTACTTTTCCTTTAATAAAAAAAAAAAACACACACACACACAATCAAACAAAATTATCTGATTGGCGAGGTGTATTTTCGATACCAGCTTCGGCCATCGGTATCGGTTTGTCCTTGAAAAAGGCTCTAAGCTTTCATTTTCGCGGCATGATATAGCCAATAATGTGTTACAAATGCCATTTCAACCAACAAAAAGCAAACAGATTATTTACTCTTTAATAGTCTGTTATGATAATTGACTGAAATGAGCTATTCAATTTCCGTTGTATACCAACATGAGTAAGTCACAATCAAAGATACGAAATAGCTAAACGTAAGTATGCCTGGCTTCTTGTGGACTTTATAAATGTTTAAGGATGTAGTTTTTTAAATAAAAATCGACTTTGATGATTATGTTTTATTTGGATTTTTAACGTAACTTTAACAATTTTTTTTAATCATATCGCTATGATGTCTTCAGTGTGACTGTTTATAGTGATGTCTAGTACTGGGGCATCATGCTGCAAACATGTAGCATTTTTGTCGCACTCAGTCACATTATCCTGACATCTGGCTGACCAGTCCTAACGCTAACCTCTTAATGCTGAGCGCCAAGTGAGTTAGCTACTAATACCTTTTGTACAAGCTGTTTGTATGACTCTGCCCGGGTTTGAACCCGCTTCCAAGGCGTTCTTACCACTTAGGCCACCGGATCAGATCACTTTAAGAAAACTCCTGTGCAGACGTTTTTTGGATGGGGTGTTCTTTAGATACATTGTAAAAATAAAATGATAATCAAAATAAAGGTGTGCATGTGAAAATAAGTGACATTCCAAATCGAGAAAACGTAGTTATCAAAATATCTTAAATTTTTTACTTGACTTAAAAATATTAAAATATTGCTTTATTGTCTTATTATTTCCACAGACTGTTAATTTTTCTTTAAATTGGAACTAATGTTTTCTTTTAAAACCAGTTACAAGAAATAGTGATCACTATATTCCTATTTAAATGGCAGGCAGACACATTATTATTATCGAATATGATCAATACAATTCATTCCACATGCACTCATATTATCGATTGTTGCTTCATGCTGATCAATACAATACCGCGAAAGACTTTGTTTTCCAAAGGTTTAGCTCTTTAGATCCAATAACAATTACCAATTTAAGTATTTTTCATAAGTTTGTTCTGACACAATGTATCCAGAAACACGTATTGATTTTAACAAAATTTGTATTTTAAAGAAAGCTTTACTTCATATGATATACTGTATAAAGCATGGGTAAAATTTGATAAATATCAACATTATGAAATGAGAAATAAATACCCTGTTGTGTTTTTGTTATCTTAAATAACTTAGAAATACATGTTAATATGTTATTTGTCTGCTTCGAGTCGCTGTTTATCAATACATAATTAGACGAACAACACTTTATTTAATTATAATTTAATAAAAGGGGAGGGTAATTTCATTTCAGTACAAAATACAATTTAGACGCGTTCATCAAAATGAAGACCGCTGTCACGAAGCTATCTGAGCACACACTAGGCCCCGCAGTCAGGATACTCTCTGGGGACAAAATAAAGTCCCGCAGTCACGAAACTGTTGGCGCACAAACCGTGTTATCTGCGTAGACACCTCAGCAACGAAACTGCCGGTAAGTACAAACCACAGGCGGCATTGCAGTCACACAATTGTCCTAGAACAAGATTAGGTGCTGCACTCACGAAACTGACTGGTCACACTGGTCCCTGCAGTCACGAATCTCTTCGAGTACATGTCCGCAGTCACGGAAATATCTGAGCACACACAAGCTCCACACCCTCCCCGACAAATTTGTTTTAACACACACCATGGTCTCAGTCATAACATTGAGCTTAAGACAAGCCATGCAGTCACGAAACCATCTGAGTACATGCCAGGCCCAGCAGTCTCAAAATTGCCTGAGAACATGACAGGCCCTGCAGTCACGAAAATGTCTCCTTATGCGATAACCCTAGAGTCAGGAACTGTCTGACGATACGATAGCACCAGTCACAAATGAAAAATAAAAATCAAAATGTACCGAATAACCTTAAAATGACAGCGATTTTTTTAACTGTCTGAAAAGATATGAAACTTCAAATTACACAAAAGCTATGTGATATAAAAATTAGGATATTATATTTCGAGACTATAAGACTGTAACTGGACTACTGAGACATGCAATACTGACCTTATTCTATGGTTACATTTGATTTAATGATTTATTTAAGTCTCAGAATATTTTTGTATGCTCTTGTGCATAAGTGAATGTAATATACAAATTAATTACTTCATCTGTTGTTTACGTACACTTCTATAGGCCTATACGTACACTTTATAGGCCTTATCTGGAGTTCAGCAAACCCAGACATTAGAAGATTGAACTTAGCAAAGTCACACATGTACCCCCATCAAAATAAAATAAAATACAAATATCATAAAAAAGTAAGACAAGCAATTTTTTTCGAAAATCTTATTTTAAAATGCCTTCATTCAGTACCTCAATATATTGACTGTGGCTAAATCAAACACACCCAGCAGTCTCAAAATTGCCTGAGAACATGACAGGCACCTCCATTATCTCTATCGTTTTTCATATACACTGTATATAGTGACCAATCATTCATAATATTTCACACAAAATATTCATCCCATTCATGAGTATAATGAGACTTCTTGCATTGATTTCATTGAGTTTTGTTAGAAAATATTTTGAAATGTCCATGTAGTGTAACATTTTTACGTCTGAACTTTGACTCCTCCGTATGACCCTCATGATTGGTGCTATCAAGGGTAACGCAAATCGTGCAGATGGCTACTCTACAGGTATACACAATATAAATGCTCGTGAATTTGCACACAGTGCTTTTGGAGCTGTCGTAATTGTCAAACTGGCTAGTAGACGAGGAGACCGTAAGGTGTGGCAATAAAAAATGATAATTTCACATACTGCAAAACTTATTCAAACACAGTTGAGAGAAAATAAAACCTGCGGTGAAATACCTAATGTCACTGGCCATTTCATTGCATAACATAATCAGAGGAAATGTTTCAATAAACGTATGCAACGGTGACAGTCCTGAGAATGAGTTAAATAACTTGAGTAGTTAATTGAGATCTTTTGCTATGGATTTGAAGTTTATAAGTGAAAGGACAAAACTTGATAGCAAAAAGGCGAACAGTGTCACTCAAAGTGACATTGGTTGTTTTTTCTTTATATTATTTCCGTAATCAGAGAATGGGTTGCCCTGGTCTAGTACTTTGTCTTTCTTCAGAACATTTGATGTGTTAATTTTTGTGTTTTTATTTGTTTGTTTTGTTTTATTTTGTTTCTAGCCAAAAATTCATTTTAGCATGCAACACGGAAGTAGATATTGCGCTATTACATAAAATGGTTTCATTTGAAAGAGATTATTTCTAATGATTCACATTGCCATTTTATGTATAGTTTTCAGAATCATTGCATTTTTTCTAATGATTTACATTGCCATTATGTGCACAGTTTGCAGATTCATTGGATTATTTCTTATGATTCTCATTGCCATTATATGTACAGTTTTCAGATTCATTGGATTATTTTTAATGATTCACATTGGCATTATATGTACAGTTTTAGAATCATTTGATTATTTCTAATAAATCACGTTGTTATTATATGTACAGTTTTTAGATTCATTGGATTATTTCTAATGATTCACATTGCCATAATATGTACATTTTTCAGAATCATTGGAATATTTTCTCATGATTCACATTACTGTTGTATGAAATGGTTTCTTCATATGGTTTGCATCTTAACATTGATTTCCAGCTTAAAGCCATGGGCATAATGGTATTGGTCGTGAGCATTTAGGGAATTGATTTAACAATTAGTCGGGTCACCTGTATTCATTAAGCATCTGAAGCAGTAATAAAAGAAGTTTGTTAATGATACAGCCTTCTAGCCTTCGGTCTCTTTTTCGGTAGAATGAAAATGTAATTATGCCTGAACATATAATTTGCACGCTTTTTAAGCAAAATACGCCGTTTTACTAATGCGACAAGAACCTCAAACGACCCAAAATGGTACAAGTAATTATGAAGGAATCGTATCGTGACATTAAAACACGAATTCTGTACGTAAAAAGACGGAAAGACTTCATTTAAATTCTTTATCAATAGGAACACTTAGCCAGTGGGAATGAAAAGACAGCAAATACAAAATGCAGTCTTTTAATTCAATTTGAAGAAACACGCATGAAATAAATGGTCCGACAAAATTAAGTATGCGCCGGATAATTCAAGGTCGCTCCAAGTTCTCGACTTCCTGTGTTTAGTTAAAATACTAGGAAACATCATTACATAAGTATTTTTAGCAGAAGGTGTCATTCTTTATAGAAGAAAACATCGTTATTTCAACCATAGGACTGCAGAGAGCTCTTTCAAAACATCCGAATACTTGTAAATGAAATACCCCCCCCCGCCAAAAAATAGGCTAAAGAATACTTTTCAAACACTATCCGATCGTTCCATAGTCTAGCATATTAGTCAATGATCAGAGAATGTTTGACATAATTAATAATAAAAGCACAGAAGGGATTATAATTCCAAACAAGATTGAGCTTATACATGCGTATGATAATAAATGTTTCGTTTCATTTACCGACTAACCAAGTGAAGTAGGAAACAGAAAGTGGACGGTTCAGTAAAGATATCCCATTAATTATGACTATTTAATAATTCACGCAATCAGTAATTCCTATTTTATTTTCATGACCGTAAATTTGAAAAGAATGAGTGATTAGCCTGATATTGATTGTCTATTTCAATTTAGATCATCCAAAATTTAAAATGAATCGAAAAAAAAAAAACGTCAAACTTGCAATATAATTCCCAATCTCTGATTATATTAATTTCATTAAAATCGTTGACGATTTTATTATTTTGGAACTTTCAACAGCATCTAATCTGGTTTTCGTATCAACCTAGTTAGAATTCAAAATTTATAGTAATTTTAGATCTCTTTTTATAAGTAACATAAGGACGTAAATATCTAAACACTAAATTGCATCTGTCGATATATTTTACTATTGCAAGCTTTGAGTGATAATAAGATTGACTGTATTACTGTGCTTCCATTTCCCCCGTTAATAAATACTCGAGCGACCATATAAAGAACACACATTGTAATAAGAGTTTGGGGTTTTCTATATTGCAGTTTGCCAGAAAGAAATGTCACAGTTAAAACCTTACATATCTCTATATTAGAGCGTAAATGATAAATTCTGCTTTGAGGAGAATGAACCGCATTTGTAGAGGTAATTATGTGTAAGAAGCGGGCGGACAGAAACTTATATGCGTGAATCAACAAGAAGCAATAAGTAATAATGTATTAAAACATAAATTATTGACAATGGATCGTAAAAAAAACTGTGCTGGTAATTTCTAAAGGGTTTTCATAGTATTTCTGAACACATGGAATTCGTGTATAACTTCGATTGAACAACGTGATGCTCGATCTTAAATTACGCGAAGGCCGCCCTTTTTCTTTGATCTACATACTTTGCTTTATTTCTTTTTATGTTTACATACAAGGAAGAGCAGGTATGCCATGCCAGTGAATCAATGTGACGCAAAGTGATAACAGAAATGTTATTTTTCAATACGATGTGCGCCAAGGTCGAACTGATTAGCTGAAACCTAGTTAAAACTGATGATTATTGAATTCAAAAATCTTGGATAGTGTGTTCCTTATAGCCGTTTACCTTAAATGTATTCGTTCCAGAGTAACCGAAATTGATAGGATATGAAACATCATTTGTTCAGTCATAGGGGGACTAGGAGTTCAGAAATAAAAGTTCAATGTTTCAAGATATAAAACTTTTTTTAAAAAAATGATGATCAAAAGATATACATGGACGTGTACCACAAATGACTATATAGAGGTTTTGAATCTAAAATGAAAAAGAAAATGAAATTGGTGAACTTACAAAATGCAGACAAAGTTCTAATAAACAACAATCATATGTATTATTCCAATGATATAAATCATACATCATCATTCTTTTATGGACGACCACATGTATCTGTTGGGTTTTTAAACAATTATATTTCTCATGCTTATTTCTTACCCAACTCTGAGTTGAATGCTTACGCCTAGTAATGGTCACCACATGGAAAAATGGGAGAAAAGTACTCTGTCACAAACTATCCAACCAAAACTAACTAAATAGATATTTTAAAACAAAAAAATCGTTAGATTTTTGCATGTATGAGATAATAGACTGTTTGACCTTAAACGCAAAGGAAGTAATTTTGTCAGTGATACAATTACTGCAATCATATCAGTTTTCGGCAATACAATTCCAGCCGAGATGATTTAAGGATTATCGTAAAATGTTAAATATTCTTATGTTTCCTTAACCTGCTTTCACACGACTGTCATTATGAATATTAACAGAAAATGTATTTTCTTTCATTATTTAATAAGAGACAAAAGTCGCAACTATGTCGTTTTACCTCCAATCTATGGAAGAGTTTATCGAATATATTTTCATCGCGTGGCACCAAAAGCGTGATATTTTAACCATTGCGAATCCATCAATGAGCTATCGCAAGATGACACTTCCAAGATATTGTATATTTGTTGAGTACCCCTCTAGTTTCATCCCTGTAATGTTTGGGGCTGTACACAACGCGGATTAATATGATAAGTGAAGATATATACTAGTGCTTAGGGATAGGTTTTAGTGCTTGAAGATTGGTTCTAGTGTTTGAAGATATAACCTATAGGATTAACTGATTATGGTTGGGTATTTATCGATGTGTACATTTTTTCTAATCAGTCACGAGGTAAATAAGGTCCGAAGGCCCAATTATGATCATTTAATCATTATAATTCTAATTTACTTCATTTTTGTTGTTATATCACCAGATTTCATTTTAAAAAGTACCATTAATTTTTATGTAGCTTGAAGTTATCTTTCATTAGACTCTTCACGGCAAATGAATACATAGCTCGATCTTCGCTAACGAAGAATAGTCGATTATTAGTATAGTAACATAGGGTAGAGTGTCAGAGCGGGTCATGCTAGTCATATAAGGAATGTGTTATTATCATTATTTTAATATATAAAGAAACATGTTGATGCTATTTAAACTAACATTTTCTAACATTACGCATGCGTATGACATATTTTTCTAGCATTCGTTGTTCTTGCTTTCTAAACATTTCGATGATTCAAATGCAAAATCGTTTCCACTTTCAGTGAAATCCCTTGCCCGATATATGACCCTGACCTTGAATACCAGCCGGTGAAACAAAATGTAATAATTAAGACTGGCTTGTTAAGCCTACCATATGCTTTCTTTTCAAAAGTGGTGAGTTTTGGAATGCAAGAATGACTGTGTGATTACATTGTTTTATTTTCTAATGGAAGAAATTAATCAGGGGGCTGTACATTTTGGTCGGAAATCACGCTGGTAAGTGGGCAAAGCGTCTTTTTATTATGGTGTAGGATGTTGGTATAGATAAGGCTTCACATAAAATTACCTGGCAACTGGAAACCAAAACTAGTTCGCAGAATATACTGATATATAACAAATTCGTAATAAGTATCACGTGACTATTTATATCCAATTAGATTTAGAATCTTCGGTCCATTTATGACAGTTGGAATTATAAGTGAGAAGGGATAATAATGTACGAAGTTAGGTACTAGTGTTTGAAGATAGGTACCGGTGTTTGAGGTTATGTAGTTTTGTATGAAGTTTGGTTCAAGTGTTGAAAGATAGGTTCTAGTGCTTCAAGATAGATGCTAGTGTTTGAAGATTGGTACTAGTGTTTGTAGATAGGTACTAATGCTTGAACATTGGTACAAATGTTTGAAGATAGGTACTAGTGTTTAAAGTTAGGTAGTAGTGTATGAAGTTTGGTGCTAGTGCTTGAAGATAGGTACTAGTTTTTGAAGACAGGTTTTAGTGTTTGAAGACAGGTACCAGTACTCGAAGATATGTACTAATGTTTGAAGATTATTATTAGTGTTTGAAGATTGTTACCAGTGTTTGAAGACAGATACTAGTGTTTAAAAACAGGTACTAGTGTTTTAAAATGGATACTAGTGTTTGAAGATATGTACTAGTGTTTGAAGATTGTTACTAGTGTTTGAAGATTGTTACTAGTGTTTGAAGATATGTACTAGTGTTTTAAGACTGTTACTAGGGTTTGAAGATTGTTATTAGTGTTTGAAGACAGATACTAGTGTTTTAAATTAGGTAGTAGTGTTTGAAGACATATTAATGTTTGAAGATATGTACTAGGATTTGAAGAAGGGTAATAGTGTTAAAAGACAGGTACTAGTGTTTGAAGATTGGTACTGGTGTTTGAAGATAATTACTTTTATTTGTTGATAAGAACCAATGTGTGAAGATTGAAAAAAAGTGTTTCAGGATAGGTACTAGTATTTTTAGAAAAAAAACGGCATTATGCATCTACAGTCAACAGTTACCAGAATATGAAGTGCTATTTTGTTCACGCACCTAACAAAAGGGTATGTGTTAATGAAGATGAGAACATTCAGTCCGTCAAGAAGAATAAGGCTGTCGCTATCATAAAGTTTGAACATTTTGGATAAAGTCAGAAAACATTCAGCATATACAATATCGAGAAATATGCTTACTTAGCCTCCAAAACAGACCACACACCAAACATTATTTGCATCTATCAAACTTTGCGCTTTGCCGATAACAAATGATTCGTCTATTTCGCTTAAATTTTACAACTTGCATACAAAAGCTATTAAAATACATTACATGCTATCCTGAACTCTGCGAAAAAAATGAGAAAAATAACTGATGCGCAAAACTAAAACGCTCATAAAGAAAATGACTTTTGGGTTCGCTTCAGTCCGCTTCAGTTTAAACGGCACGTAAAAAGTAACTTGTTGCAATATATTTCAATATAAAGTTCTGCCTACCTTCAACCGCTCTGGTGGTCTAGTGGTTAGAGCAACATGGTTCCCCAGTGTTAGACATCACTATAAACTGCCACACTGCAGAAATCGTAGTGATATGACTCAAAAATTGTTAATTCTACGTTAAAAATCACGATTACATCACATCATATCTGTCTACCTTCAGTTTCAAAATACCTTTTTGAAATAAAAAAGCAGGGAAGACTTTGACCAACTAACCGTTCAAGATATTACAGAGATTATCAAACTTATCCGTCAATTAGCCATAGCTTTTCCGAAAAGCGCAAGCATATATCTGTGTGTGTGTGTGTGATATAGAAATGTTTATTCCCTCTATTTAACGTAAAAAATTGATTGTTTTAAAGACAAATCGATAAATAAAGTATTAACAGCTTTTTTCCATTGCACTAGAATGCATAAATGAGTGGTGTTTTGAATCTCTTCTAATCAATCTGGATTGAAAATAGCGACTGAATATCCTTCTCAATACCAAAGAATCATCTCATGTAAACACAACCCGAGGTATTACAATGTATTAAGTATTGATACAGCTTCAGCCCTGCTATTTTTATGGCATTAGCAATTTCATCAGGGAAACGATTGAAAGACATTACATTATTTCTAGCATGATGGATTTGCAAGTGAAGCCTGGTGGATATTACAGCGGCACGTCGACATTTTAAAGATACCGTTGATACTGGACAACTAATCAATAAATGTGCGGCTTAATGCAGAAAATTACTCGGCAAGAGATTGTTTTATGTTATGGGGTTTAACGCCAATTTGCAGCACGATAGAGGCTATATATGGCAGTACATCTGGTGGAGGAAGAACCCGGGAAGACTCCCAGAAGAACTATTAACCCATGGGAAGCTAATGACCAACCTTCTTACATACCCATGTTGGTCGAGCCAAGACTAGAAATCGCGGAAATGGATTTGAGATGAGACATAGATCACTCGGACATCAGGAGCCACTACTCGACCAGAAGGGAAACCCTAATATGTAAATTCCTCTTTTAAGATGGCTATTTTATATTTTTACAATTTTATTATTCAAAAAGTATAACTTTCAGAAGTAAACAAAATTGAATTATTATAATTTCTTTAATTTAATCAACTGTCTCGAAGGCTTTATTTAATAAATTTTATTTCTTCAAAAGATTTGTAAAGACCATATTTGGCTTCGAGCGTTTAACTGAACTAAAGTGGCAAGTCTGGCACAAGAGCATCATATTTCAAATTTTGCCATTGTTTGATATTCATGCTGTTTTGTTAATGTTAGAATTACGTCTTCGGTGCAAGCAAAGTTACGTAAATACTCGTATTCAGTGTGAAACCATGGAAGGAGTCAGTCCAATGAGTATATATGGAAGAAAATATTATACATAATTTTGAAAACATTTAAACACCGATGGAGATCATTAGGTACGTTTGTTTTATTTTACTTTATTTTTTATGTTGAAGAAAAATGTGAGAAAGAAATTAAGTTCGAGTGATTGGCTTTTAAAATGCAATCTTAATTTTTTTCCAATCTGTTGTAACTTAAAGGCAAGAAATTGTTGGGGTTTTTTTGTTAGTAAAGTCTCGACGAAATCAGAGATCGTTCATACTTCCCCATTTTATAAATGAATCAATAGATCATTTGATCATATAGAAGGAGATTGTCTCATTAATGGAGAATAGCCCCAATAATGGACACGTAAATCACAGGTGACGTATTTATTCAATACATTTCACTAGAAATTCAGTAATACACAAATAAAGTCGAGCAATAAAAAACACTCTTAGGGTCATTGATTTTAGATGCATGCGGCTTCAGTGCTATATTAGAAATAGACCACACTATGGGGGACATTGATTTTTAGATGCATGCGGCTTCAGTGATATATTAGGAATAGACCACACTATGGGGGACATTGATTTTTAGATGCATGCGGCTTCAGTGCTGTATTAGGAATAGACCACACTATGGGGGACATTGATTTTTAGATGCATGCGGATTCAGTGCTATATTAGAAATAAACCACACTTGGGGGGTTGGGGGCATTGACAGTGCCATATTAGCCATAAACCACACTCTGGAGGACACTGATTTTAGGCAAATGTGGCTTCAGTGCTACCACACTCTGTGAGACATTGATTTAAGATACATGCGGCTTCAGTGCTATATTAGCCAAGTTAAACCTCAAAGTTAAAGAAACAAAGCATATAAGTTCCATACTTTTATTTCATATTTTTAAAAATTCTAATATTTAGAATTTGAATTCTTAAGGTATTTGAGGTTCGCATCATATTTACAAATTAATATAAAATTTATTTTATTGAAATTAACTGTTTTCCTGTCTATATAATTTGAATTCACGTATTTGCTAAACAATTTTGCATTACAGTTAACACATAAAGCGGGAGATAATGGGCGTTCACTGTTCTAATATGCGAAAATATATAAAAATGTATTGAGTGATGAAATTCAAAGAATGAAATCGATATAGTTTGCTTTTTGCTACGAAAATGGAACATTTGCAGTTTGCTCTGAAAGTCTACATACTAAAATACGTGTTTAATTTTCACAAATATAACAGTATTTGATTTATCAAAATTAAAATCACATATCCAAGTAACACAACTTATCCATGAACATGCTTTATCAATTATTATTGTCTGTATCATTGCCATCGTTCTAAGAAAAGTGTTCAAATTAATGCATTTTAATAGATATTTAGTGTTCTTGAAATTACAAAGAGTAAACATCTTGGATAAAAAAAATGCCGACCACTGACTGATTACAATGGTTTCAAAAAGTCAATGAAAGGAGAAAAAGTTGTTTTAAATAGCCTTGAATAGCAACCATGTTAAATTTAAGCCATTTTTAAAAGCATCGAATTTGTCCATGGTAACAGATTTAAAATAGAAATACATTCAGCATAAGCAATATATCGATTTAGTATTAAAAAATCGTCAAACGCCAAAACCTTGGTGATTAGACTACAAATAAGTTCCTGCATGTTAAAGAATTCCCTCAGTCCAAAACGTACACATTTATCACTGGCAACTTATTGTTGGGCAAATTTATACATCTGAAGTTATAACGTTGTCTACTGCGGTACTAAATTTGAGGCATGCATATCGGCATAAGTTTGATTCTCTCGCTCGTTTTGTATGATCAAAAGATTAAGTAAATTAAAAGATTTTTTAGTCCCATTTCCAAGAACTGTTTGAAATATGTGGTACATAATTATGAAAAAAGAATTACTCGAATTAAGTTACAGGATCACACCATAAAAACTGATGTTTGCGGCTCACGTGTCTTAAAGAAGTACTGTATTCTTTGATTCTTTTTCTTGCATCAGAAATGTCGTATTATCATTAGCTTGAGATTTGTTCTTTGATTATCGCTTAAAATCGTCATGCCCTTTATTCAATCGACACATGGAAATTTACGTTAACCAATCAATAGTTTAGAAATTAATCTCGATTTGTGGTTTTCGTATTCATCATTAATTAGTTATATTCCAATCGTTTTAGGTCCAATTGTAGGAGAGAGGGGTTATCCAATTCAATGTAGCGAATATGTCCTCAACTGTCCATTGTTACTTTTTTCGGCTCGTTCAAAGTAACATAAAAGAAAAAGTGAAGACAACAAGCTTTCTAAATTTTAACAAAAAAAAATTATTTTCCTAGAAAACATGAAATAATGTAAACAATTTAAGCAAGACTTACGGTTTACGGAAATGATCCAAATTTTTGTTCAAAATAGAAATATAAGTCCTGTAAAAAGTTATAAACACAGTCTGAAGTGTCTTTCGTTCGGGTCCAAAATGACGGATGACCACGTCTTACGAAGGCTAACAGAAAATTCCATTATTTACACAATAAAGCACAGTGTGTTGTTCCGTTCCAATTTAGAATGTTTTCGGGAAAATGTCTTTGTCCAAATCAGTAAAGTTGTTCTCCAGGAAAACAATTATTCAGAAAAAAGGAAGTAAAATTTGCTCCTCCAACAAAACATGTTATACGTAGATATACGAACAGACAACTTCTAGCACAAAAATACTTTTTTTAAGGTAATAGAAGTTGTATAACTGACTTTGCGACTCTATGACTATATATGACTCGACTACGATTGCCTGTCCGTGACTGTACGTCTTACAAAGATTTCAAACATATAAATGAAGCTAATACGTTGTTTGAATTGCACGCGCACGAGGACGCATGCAATTTTGTAATACGTCTGGACATTAGGAAAGCCTGACCAAGTATCAGCCAATCGTTTTCATAGCTATTCCTGAATGTTTACGTGTAATGAATTTGTAATCATACACAGCACGTGCTCACATGAGTCACATATACGACTCAAGTAAACGCTGTGTTTTTCAACAACATATTAGAATGATATTAATATAATCATATTAATAATTACATTTAATGAAATAAAATGAAATAAAAAGATTTATATAAAATTCATTCCTTAACACACACATACGTTGACTACAGGGTCGTAACACCATACTTACACAAGAGTGAAATTCTGTTTGAGACAAAAACAATAAAATTTATAGTATATTTGGAATACGCTTGGCAGGTTGAAAACAGTTAAAATATGTTAGTTTTCTATGCTTACTGCGTAGATTGAACTCACGCGATTATTGCATTCTGACGTCATTACTATGATGTAATTTGTTACATAATTGTATCGAAGCGTTTGGATGCTGAGAGAGACTGGACACAAAATGACGTTGGCTATAAAATTTTATTAATTGAAAAAGTAAAAATCTTCGTTACCATGGTCAATTTTAAGCCATTTTCGATATCTCTTTAATCAGTGCGCATTCTTTCAATTGTTGAAAACTGATTTGATCTCAATATTTGTGACTTACTGAAAATAATTCGCTCAACAGCGTACTTTTCTTTGTGTAGAGGAGACTATGAACTTCAAGCTGTTCAAATATGATGCAATTTCAAAGACCAGTTCTTTTATTAGTTTATGAAATCTTTTTAAGGGTGTACTTTCTTCATACCTTCCATTATGATGACAGTAACTTACATGACTTATAATTTATATTTTTCAAAACAGTAAACTAATAAGTTGCAAACCATCCTATACATTTTGTGATGCGTTAGTTTGGGCCATTTGGACTCGCATCTATTTAAAACAATTTATTTTTCATATTGTTCAACACTGCAACATTTTCATATCCAATCATCGTTTATGCAGAATCTTTAAACCCCATACATTTCTTACTCATTGCCAAGCACAATTTCTTTTGACAGGTCAATGCTACGATTGATCTGGAGCACCCTAATAATCGTGTCTGGAATTTGAATATTGCATGTTACATCCCTATGCATAACGTTTGTAGTTGTCGTCCACGATGCCAAATGTCTGTTCATGGCGATAAGATTAAAGCTATGATTGCATCTGTCTTCTATGATTTACTGAGCCCATATAAATCAAGAACGGGGTTGAAATGGATTACTCTAAATTATGCATACATTCAGAATAACAAAGTCAGATAGAGGTACGATCACAAATATATCACTATTTCTCTGTGATTTCCTTTGATAAAATGTTTTTGATATACTTTTTATAACTATGCTTTAGTTATAGAATGATTCATTCAAGTTTTGTCAGTCATGAAAGAAAAACAACCACGTAAAAATAGGTTGAATGATCAGCTTTTACCAATGCCTAACAATAATGCTTCGTGTAATGGAATAATCGCTCGTACTTTTTCCAAGCATATTAAAGTTTTAAAATGAAGTAAATTCCATGTAAAGATCTGTAAAATAAAGGCAGTCTGTCATAGAATACCTTTATAAGAATGACGATGATGTGATGTATACTCTGTGTGACTAAACAAATGTTAGAGTGATTCATTTACCAATTGGAACTTCCAATTGTAAACAGAGAAAATAAAAAATCCCGCTTTTTAAAAATATTCTTACGTTTTGAAATTCGTTGATATATTTCATAAGTACTAATTAAAAGGTAGTAGGAAATATCAACACATACAATTACATATCTTAACCTGATACATTTAGTCTAGTCTTTTTCAAACATTTGCGAATCTATTATTTGTCTTTTCTCCTGAGTTATTCACTAACAACGATGACATAAATTTATACAGTCCATTTTACCTTTTCCATGTGCATTCAACTTGAAATAAAACTTGATGATGAATTTTTGGTGCTATTGCATACTACATACATGTTAGTGTGCAGTTTATATAATCATAATGTTAGCTTCAATGTAGTCGCTGGAATCAATTATCGGTTCCCTACATCGTGGTTAGAATTGTTAACAGATCACCTATTATGGCTTAACGGATTGGCTATTTGCAAAGATTTAAACGCGTGATAGGAGATTAACTTTAGCATGTCAAGTAGTAAGAAGAATGCTTTTTACAAAAATACCTTTCTGTGGTAGGTTCTGACAGTGGATTTTATTTGTCATCTGACGATGATGTTGTTTGTTGTTGAGTAAGTTAAAAAGGCTAAATATCATATATTAACTTTCTTCAAACTGACAGATAGCCTTCCTAACATAAACATCTTGCGGCCTTGAAAATTAGAAATTTGATAAATAATGAAAAATAAAGTATATCGTGTATTTTTTCTTACGCTAGGAGGTTTCTACAAATCATCCTATATAAGAAATGATTGCTGGCTTTGAATTTTCAGTGGTATGGATCTTAATTCTGATCCTGTTACGACTGACGATGGACGGTATTACGGCCTGGCTGTACTGGTAAATGCGATGGACGGTATTACGGCCTGGCTGTACTGGTAAATGCGATGGACGGTATTACGGCCTGGCTGTACTCGTAAATGCGATGGACGGTATTACGGCCTGGCTGTACTCGTAAATGCGATGGACGGTATTACGGCCTGGCTGTACTCGTAAATGCGATGGACGGTATTACGGCCTGGCTGTACTGGTAAATGCGAAGGACGGTATTACAGCCTGGCTGTACTCGTAAATGGAAAAGCAAACTATGCGCGACACACGAAGTGTTTGATTAGGGCGCTAATTATATTTTATTAAAGTCCACACCGTAATGAAAACGAAATGAAGCTTCAGCCGAAATGCAACAGGTATAGCTTTTCATCATTCTGAAGAATGTGTATGTTATACTTCTACTTCAAAAAATAAACGAGCGCACCATCGGAGCAAGATTTTAATAGGGAAAAGATGTTATACGACCGATTCCACTGAAGGATTCTTATTTAACCATTCAACCACTTATGCTTCTTTCCGGATGAATGCATACACATCTAAAATTGAAAACTACTGATACTGAATTAATTATCAAAATCATTTATTTGCATGTTATTCAGTCTGATCGAAACCGTTGAAAGACGTTTTAATTGGTCTGGAAAATTGTTCTTTATATATGGCTTTTTATTATATTTGTAAATATATTATGTTATAATCCAAAACTAGTCTCCAGGTTCGCTGTGCAGAATATCACGTGTATATGAAACAACAATTGGTTGTGGACATACTAGTAAGGCTAGAATGTTTGTTACTAAATTTCAGAATTTAATAATTGACATATTTACCTATGAACGTGCTTTTTTATCTAGAACACACACCCATTAGCATATGCTTTATGGCAAAGCTAGAGCCCTCTTGGTAAAATAAAGATGAAATAAACAAATGAAAACAATCGATAATCATTTATTGATAAAGGAATGCATTTAAAATAGATTATCATTGCGCTAGAGTTTACATGTGCTTCACATGCCATACTCTTTTTTATATTTATTTTTTAAATAATAGGAAAAATGGGCGTGCAGGTCATGTGCAGAATTCTCCCATTCAGCAGTTTAAAAATATTTCTTCGAGCTTTCCACATATTTCCTGCCAAAATGAGATATAATTGCTTGTATATTATTCAAGATAGAAGATAATTTACAAAATTTTTAGCAATAAACTGGATTTGTATTACGGTATCACTCAATGTACAAATGTGATTATTTACTCACATTGCAATTTATTCTTAATTAAGTAAACAAAGCAATGAATAATTTTGGCAAAATAATATTAATCAAATCGTGTTTGTAAATAAAAGGTTTTTCATATTTCTTTAAAGAAATTTCAGAATCTTAATTGTTCGAACAATTGCTCTGAATACCGAATGACTACATCTTACTTTTAAAGATATAAAAGTTATATTTGATTGGCGCTTTACCCGATAAACAAAATTGATCAGAATCCTTCTACCTTAGTTTATGTCGAGGCAATTTACGTGGATCCGGAAAAATGTCTGAAACATTGAGACAATGACCGAATCCGATCATCGATTTTAATTCTCTCTAAAACTCTTTAAGAAACAATATGGCATGCATTTCTGACTGATTTTTAAGTCAGAAAAGAACACAAAAGGAAATTCATCTCATATTCGAATGTGGGATAGCTTGCAATACAACAATCAACACCATGCACAATATATGAAATTGATGTAATTACGCCAAAATGAACAGGATCGAAGAATATATATATATATATATATATATATATATATATATATATATATATATATATATATATATATATATATATATATATATATATTATTCGTGTCACGCACAAGGTGTTATCCAAAGGTTGTGTGCTAAAGACGGAAATAAAACAGAAATACCAGAAGTCAAATAATATGCTAGGTTGTACAGTGATTTACTTTTGATAGAATTGATTTCTCTGTTTAATTAGGAATTATGTAACAGGATTGAAACCGAATGAATGCTTGGATTGAATGATAACGCAACACAATATGAGGTTATGAAAGTCTATGAAACAAAAAAAAGATGAATAAATAGGTGTTCACTACAACACCTGCAAATTGACTCGCACACCCATGCACTATATATGATACTCTACTACTAGACTGAACATGTTACAGATACCCGTGTATGTAACAAGAATATGAGTATGGTCTCATATTCACAATGTGCAAAATGAAAATATCATAAAAGAAGTCATGCGATACAAATGAACAGACACGAGTACGATTCATGGAATAGTAAGATGCAAAATAAAATAAGTATGGTTAACACAACCATATAATACCAATGAAAAATAAGTGGTTCACACAACCATATGATAACAATAGAAAATATGTATGGTTCACATCCAAATGATAACAATAGAAAATATGTATGGTTCACATCCAAATGATAACAATAGAAAATATGTATGGTTCACATCCAAATGATAACAATAGAAAATATGTATGGTTCACATCCAAATGCCACAAAATAAAGTTTGGTTTAAATAACCACGTGTTACAAAACAATTGCATATGATTTACAACCACGTGTCCTTGTATAAATTGAACAAAGTTAAGGTCCTTATCGAGCAGTTGAGAATTCGCGTAATAATTCCTCGTCCTAATTACGTTCATATTTATCAATTCTCACCATGAAACAGATATACTGTCAGTTGAAATGGCTTCACTGCCGACTGTTCCGGTGGCCTAGTTGTTAGATTGTCCACCTCGGATGCGGTAGATCGCGGGTTCTAACCCCGACCGAATCATACCAAAGATTTACAAAAATGGTACTAACATCTGTCTCGATTGGCGCTCAGCATTAAGAGGTTAGAGTTAAGACTGGTCGTCTTGGTTTCAGGATAATGTGATTGGGTAGGACATCGTGCTACATGTCTGCCGCATGATGTCGCAGTGCTAGACATCACTATAACCATAAACTGTCACATTGTAAATATCTTGGCGCTTAGATTTAAAAATTGTTAAAGCTACCTTAAAAATCTAAATCTTACACACGCACACTCACGTTTCACTGCCACACTATGGATCCTAGCTTCACTATACTGATTCTTATACTTAGTCTATCCGTGTATCCATCCATTCATACGTGATAATTATGACTGTAGTTCGAAGTAAGAGTGCTGCATATAACAATAATCATGCTATAAACACATGAGAAAAAATGCACACGATCAAGGGTGAAGTATCCTTGCATACAGTGTTATACGAGTATATTGCCGCAAGCAACCTACTACGAGATGCATGCATTGTTCAGTCATACAAAACAAAAATAAATGAACCCCACCCAAGGTAACGATGTATGCGTCAATGAAGTTAATAAACCAAATTGTTCTTAAGACAAACCAAAACTATTTTCTTGCCTTTTTACGCGACAGATTAATCATTTCTGCAATCCATGGATGACTACTGAACGCCATTCTTCCAATCGTTTCCAAATCCATTTTTGCTTTTAACTAAATATTTAATAATAATAATAATAATAATAATAATAATAATAATAATAATAATAATAATAATAATAATAATATAACCAGTACTATTAAATCATTGTAAACGGTGGGCACTAGAATTATAATTAGATTGAACTGACCTTTTGTATTGCTGTTGTCGTGCGATGATGATGAAACTGAATTGATACTCAGTCATCCGATAAATTCATCTACTTCTGGCAAAGGCATGCATAATCCATACGAAGTAATCATCTGAGATAGGTGTATTAAACATAAAATCTTCATCACTGTTGTACATACATGTACTACCTTTACATCATAATACAGGTATTCATTTCAATAGACCCGAGTCCAAATTTACACCTGTATTATATAAACCATGGGAAATATAATGCCGATTATTTCGAAATCAATATTATTTAAGTCAATATAAAAATCTACTTGCATACACCTTTTCAAAATCGAGAATATTTGAAGACCAGCAGTTCTGTATATTAATAAGAAAATTGATCATATCAATGTAATCTGGAAGATGGCCTTTATTGGTCTGCAAATGAAATGATATCTTTAAAATATTAAATAAACACGTGCCATGTTTCTGGTTCGCTAATTTTCTAAATGACTGATGAAAATTAAACGTATCACTAGCATAAATTATTTTGACCTTGTCAATATTTGAATACAAGTTTGGAAATTTCGTTTTCCCCAATAATAATTTTCGACGTATTACTTGTTTGTCATCTTTCTCCATAATAATGGACTAAACAATAACGTCTGAATCCATAAAAACATAAAATGGAATGTGCTGCAATGCTGTATCCTGCTGCATGAAACCAACTTAAAAACCAAACGCAAGTTCTATGCAGCATGAATTCGTCGATTTAATGTTTAAAATATTAATACATTAATCAGGTTCCTTATATATTCCATATTGTTTTTACATTAATTAAAAATTAAATTTGGGGCCTTAACTTAAGTTCAGAATCACCGGTTGGTGGTTGGTTTCCGTTAGTCTCGAGAGACAATGGAAATGCGTCCATGAAAGGTGTCCTAGTTTGTAGCTGTGCAGCGTCTTCTGTGACTATAAAGTCCCACACGGGAGTGGCAATCCTTGCTACAGTTGCTACACTTGAAGTATGAATCAGGTCTTGGTTGGAACTGCATCCTCTTCCTCTGAGATCTTTTCTCATCAACGAGCTGTCGTAACTTTTTCTCGCTGGCTTTTAGACCTGTGTACAGAGCATGTCGCCAGCTGGACTTGTCGAGGGCAAGATCTTCCCAGGTGTTGACCTCTATTCCAAAAGCTTTCATATTCTGCTTGCAGACATCCTTGAGGTGAAGATGTGGCCGTCCTATTGATCTTCTGCCTGAAGCAAGCTTAGAGTAGAGAAGGTCTTTGGGGATCCGTACATCATCCATTCGATGCACATGGCCCAGCCATCTGATGCGACGTTGGCGGAGGAGTGTGACCATGCTGGGAATTTTGGCCTGTTGAAGCACCTCGTTGTTTGTCACACGATCGCTCCAGGTGATCCCGAGTATGCGACGGAGACCATGCATGTGAAAGGCACTCATTCGTTTCTCCTGAGAGGCGTACAGGGTCCAAGTTTCGCTGGCATACAGGAGAGTGCTAAGGACGCAGGCACGGTACACGGAGACCTTAGTGTTTAATGTCAGCTTGCTGTTGTTCCACACTCTCTTCGACAATCTAGAGAGAGTTGTTGACGCCTTTCTAATCCACTTGTTGAGCTCAGCATCGAGTGAGAGGTTGTTGGTGATGGTAGAGCCCAGGTAAGTAAACTCACTGACTACTTCTAGTTTGTAGTTGTTAATAGTTATGCTGGGAGGGTCTGTGTCCTGAGCCATCACGTTGGTTTTCTTTAGGCTGATAGTCAACCCGAATTCATCACATGCTTTAGCAAAGCGGTCCATCAGGCGTTGTAGTTCAGCTTCTGTGTGAGTGACTATAGCAGCATCATCTGCAAAGAGCATGTCCCTAATGGTTTTTTTTTCCTTACTTTGCTCATTGTCTTCAGTCGTGCCAGGTTGAACAGTCTGTCATCTGAACGCGTGTGCAGGTAGATCCCTTCTGTGGACGTCCCAAAGGCGTACTTAAGCAGGACAGCGAAGAAGATGCCAAAGAGAGTGGGGGCAAGGACACAGCCTTGTTTCACTCTGCTGTGGATATTGAATGGTTCGGACGATGAGCCATCATACTGCACTGTGCCTTTCATGTCTTCATGGAAGGACTGGACCATTCTTAGCAGCTTTGAAGGGCATCCAATCTTCGTCAGGATTTTGAAGAGTCCGTCTCTGCTGACCAGATCGAATGCTTTGGTGAGGTATATAAAAGCTAGGAAGAGGGGTCACCAATCTTGTCTTATTAAGTACCAACCTGGACACAATATAAAAACAAGAATCGGAATTAATTATATTACATTTTATTGATATTAGTTGCTTTTGAATAAAACGACAGGAATATTAGTTCAAATGACCTTGCATGAACTGGCACAATCCCACTTGTTTTGTTTGTTATGCTAGAATAAAGCAAATAAACGCAATGAACGTGTTAGTTTTTTGTTTAGATTTTGAAGCTGATTTTTATTTAATTCTCTTTCAGTCTTCACACATCTCCAGGAAAATCAGCAGAAAGATAATAAGGATTACTTTAGGGACTACGTTCGGATTCTTTCGTTAGTGGAGTGAAACCGTTGATGCGCTCTAGAGAGATTCTCCAGCTGCTATAACATTTTGCTTCAACTGACTACCCGTCTGTAAGGAAAGTAAACGTCTAAGTCGAACAAGTTAACCCATTCATTTTTAAGCAATACGAAAATAAAGTATATTTGCTATAACATTTTGCTTCAACTGACTACCCGTCTGTAAGGAAAGTAAACGTCTAAATCGAACAAGTTAACCCAGTCATTTTTAAGCAATACGAAAATAAAGCATATTTGTTGTTTTCGTTATATGCTCTGATAAATGGAAGTTGTCGTCCTCTTCTTTTGTTCCATCGTCCTATGACACTTACCTTAAGTGTTTGCTTTTTTCTTGTAATTTGAAAAGTATGTAAAGGACAAATCAACTAAATCAATATATACCCATGATTCTGGATCCATGAAGGATTTTTAAAGTCTTGGTAACCATTTTGAACTTCTTTTTTCGATATTTTTTTTTCAAAAAAATCGCGAGTTGTTGCTTTAAATAGAACATTCCTTGAATTGGGTATCGATCACGTTTTGTTAAAATCTGTCCGTTGCTTTACATTGGTTATCTTAGAATTGTTTCAACCAAAGGATAAGTTTCATTGTTAATTTGACCATAAAACAAGATGGCAAGCAAAGTGCATATTGAAATAAAACACGAATATTGTCGCTGTAAAGGAAATTTTTCATGTGATAAATGAAATTTGTAAATACTTTATTTTGATGATAAAAAAAATTTCAAACTAAAAATTAAATAATTGCATATACTTAATTACTTATAAATAAGTATTAAAATAGTGTTTCCATATGTTTTGCTTGAGGCCGTTACTGCTGGAAAATACGGAATGTTTTATTTTTTATTTTATGGCTACGAAATATCTGTCAATATTAGATTAGGACACGAAATAAATTTACCGACAGCCTACAGTCAATGCAAATAAAATTAAGTCTAGCTAACACGTTTGGGAATGTATTTTTATATGGCAAACTTCTGAATAACCTAATGGGAAAACTTGAGGGTCAGCTCTTAGCATCGGTTGAGCGTACACCATACCAGTGGGTACGCTTTATCCATGATATAGAAATAAAGTGGCAGTATGGAAGAGAAAGTCTGGATGATTTCATATCAAAGGCAAACAACTTCCATCCTTCAATAAAAGTCACGGCAGATATTTCCAACTCAAACCATGTTTTCCTGGACACAACAACCAAACTGGTGGAAAACAAATTACACACAGACATCTACTCGAAACCAACCGACAAACACCAGTATCTCCTCCCAACCAGCTGTCATCCAAAACACTGCATTAAGAACATTCCATATAGCCAGGCACTGAGGATACGCAGAATTTGCTCCGACGATGAAAGATTCCTAGAAAGGTCTGAAGAGCTGGCTAAACATTTAATTTACCGAGGCTACGACAAAGACCTGATTGCGGAGGCAATCCAAATGGCCAAACAAACAAACCGTGATGACCTACTCAGATATGAACAGAACGAAAAGGTTGATATGATACCATTTATTCTGACCTATCACCCAGACAATCCCAAAGTAGGTAAAAACATCGCAAACCACTGGCCAACCGTGCAATCGTCAGACATACTAAACCTAATATTTCCGAACAAACCTGTAGTAGCTTACCGGAGACTAAAAAAATCTAAAGGACATCCTAGTCAGGGCAAAGCTAACGCCAATCGCTAGTAAAATCCAACCTAGTCAATCTGGACCCTGTGGCGATAAAAGATGCAAAACCTGTCAACATATGATAGAGACCAAGACTTTTACTAGCACAGTGACTAAAGAAAAACGAAACATACATGGTCCAAACAAAACGTGCAAAACAGAGAATGTGATTTATCTCATCACATGTAAGATCTGTGGCCTTCAGTACGTCGGAGAAACTGAAAAGCTACACAAAAGGATAAACCTTCATAGATCTGATTGGATGATAAAAAAAGCTGTACAGAAGCCCGGTCACAGAACACTTCTCCTCCCCTGGCCACACTTTCAGTGATATAATACTTATCGCTATTGCTAACAACCACAGCTGGAGTTCCGAAACCAGGAAGGAAAGGAATCATACTGGATACGCCGCCTTAGAACATTGAAACCAAGCGGTCTAAACCAAGAAGACTAGAAAATGAAAACTATGCACTAGTAGAATTTAACATTTTCTAAACCTTCTTATTATCCTTCAATTTTTACTATAAGAATAACCGGTGTAGAATCAAATATCTGGGATATAATCTGCATTACATAAATGTACAAAAAGTAAAAATAGATGTCGCTTTGGCTTGTAGACTTTTAGGGAATTATACACCGTTTTCAGTTTCCGCAACTATTCTACACGCTGGTTGTATTTATAGTTTTAGCACATGTGAAGACAGCCATGTAAAGGTTTACAAACACAACGTTTTTGTGTTTATTTGTTTGTCGTATATATGCTTTGTATTTGCCTTTGAAAAAGACTCATAGAGTCGAAATCGCTTAGGCTAGTTAGTTACTAGTTTCGTACTGTTCGTCGTGAGTTTATTGCATCTATATATATATATATATATATATATATATATATATATATATATATATATATATATATATATATATATTACTGTATGTTTTATTGTTTTTATTGTAACCCTCATTTAATGCACAAATATAATTGTAACATTTCTTCATAAATAAAAGTGATAACCTATTTTAGCGACGTGTACGACTTCCTTTTACATTGTCTCACCTAATTACAACAATTGTATTGTCATGTTTATTATGACATTGGACGCAGGCTGAAAAAGAGTCAAACAAGTATGTTTCATTGTGATTTCGACTCCCTTTTGTCCGTCTTCTAGATATTTTATCAAATGTTATGTCTCTAAGCATCATGCTGGTCCTTACAAAGGCAGCTAAAGAATTATTTCGTATGATAACTTGTGCATACCTATCAAACGCTCTATCGGCTTATTGGTTTCCTTAATAAATCACAGCAGCCTAAGCTGTAAGTATTGCATCTTGGTTCATTATCTGGTTTCTATATGCGGTGTTTAGGTTGCCCAATTAGTCGCGACTTAGGGCATATATTAATGCACCTTAATTGCATGTCAGCAAGGGTGCTTCTCGTGAATTTTTCTGCTTCGACATGATATGAATATATGTTTGAACAGTTGGTAATCATTGTTCAGATGAGTCAGCTAAGTTTCATAGACATTTTAATTGCTGTTTCTGGACGAAACATGTCAATTTGTAGCTTTTAGTGCGACCAGAGAATGTTTCCTTCTCTTTATTATCGAGATACCAATTCATAACTGTCTCGTATTAGGCTTTTGGTGGTAATATGAGCTTTATAAAATCGTTAGAGATATTTGGATATATATATATATATATATATATATATATATATATATATATATATATATATATATATATATATATATATATATATATATATATATATATATGGAACTATGAAGATGATAGAAAACTTGGAGCATTGCTTTTCTTTGATGATAGAAAACATGAAGCTAAGATAACTTCGATCGTAGAAAGGGGCATCTTGAAAGTAAATGCAAGTTTTGTGGCTAATGGTTCTTTTTTGTCTCTGTGTAGTCCATAAAGCAAATTTGCACCGTACGTTTCTCATCTTCTGAACAATTTTAACCGTCATCCAATCCATGTTTTCAAACAATGAATTTATGACTGATTGATCTACATTAATGTTATCAATAGCTTTTCAATATATTTGAGAAACAAATCTACGCATCTTTAAAAGTTTGTTTAGTTTCAAATTTTTGTACGTATGTTCAAGTTAGCGCCTTATTATCATGATCACAAAATTTCAAAATAATAACTCAAACTAGTGAACCAAGCGAGCAACTAATCATGGGTACGAAATGAAACACGTGCTTTTCTATAAGCCTCGAACACTACGAAATATCCATATGGATGGAACGGTCAATAACATAGATTATCCGGTCTAAAATTAGTAACTATGTGCTTTCTGTCATGGTACCAATCCGAGTAACACTTGTATTAAACTTGAGTTAGCAAGATTCATGTCTAAGACTGACATTTCAGTATGTAACAATGCATTGTTTAATACACCTTATCTGGCCATAACGTAATACATTATCAAAATTACAAGACAGATCTAAAACTAATCACGTTGATCTGACTTTAATAACCAGTACAGCTCTGGCATTTGCATCTTGCAACATTTAAATTGTAAGTTTTAAATTGTTTTGTTTTTTAATAAAGTAACATTGTACAGAGTGTTGGTGCATCATTGCAGTGGTTTGGACCCGCATGTGCGTTATGCAAGGTTAACATTAAGTAGAAACCTGTGTTCTAATTGCTTCAAACTCCTAACTCCTGAGCTATTGAAGTATTAGACAAACAATCTCAATTATACCGTTAGCAAATCTAAACAAAATTAATTAGTTCATTACCATCGTATCAACGGAGCAGGCAGGCAATTGGGAGAAAAAATCGATTTTTATTGAAGGTTAGGGGTCCAATAAAGACACTTAAATAATTGCAGTTTTTAATAACTGATTCCTTAAAATACTGACATCAGTATAAATCTGTATGAAATCGAATTTATGTTTGTAAATAATGACTTGGTAAGACAAATTAATATCCTTTAGATACTCTTTGGACAGTTTAATATAATTTTTATACCTGCCAGCCATAATTGTTTCTTATTAATTTTACACAAGAGAGTTATCTGCAAACAGTTTTAGCACATGCCTGTAGATAAATTAGTTATGTTTGTTTGTTAGAGCGCTGGTTAGAAATATGGCTGTTCTATAATCATATCACAAAATTAAGAATAACTGATGGAATTTATTACAAGTCAGATGAGAAAAATGATCGGATGTAAAATTAATTCCTGGAAATAAATCTTCAATAGTTTTATTCTCCCAGAAGACAAAGAGCGGTACAAATAGCCAGTTTATAGTTGAATTAGAGTCAAACGTTCATCAGCTTCATCGACACCTTGCCTTCTGAATAGAGTCAAAGTAACGCAATGAAAACGTTTCATATGTTCAATGCTTATGTACAATGATTCATTCTCCGAGACGAGATTATACTGATTATTTCTTTCACAAACAATTGTTCATAGTACCGATATATAACCTGGACGATATAAAAGATCAGTCAAGTTTGATCAGCAGAAATTAAATATGTTGCAGGCAAAGACTATTTTTTGAAAGTTTCCGAGAGAAACATTTCGACGACAGACGAAGAATAATCACAGACTGATGCAGATAGTTGTCACATTTTAAGGTAAGCGAATTGATGCAGTTTTCATTTGATACGCGTGTAGTGTCTCAACTTCGTAAGTTACATCATGTCCATCTGCTTTTTCTCATACATGTTATTATCTTGCAAATACTATAAGGAACTACACAGATGTAATAGAGTTGAAAAGGAAACGTGCTATAAAAATATCTCTAATATGCATGATCAAACAAATGCGACATAAATGGAACAAGTGACATTAACTTTACAAATCTGATGAGATGTAAACCAGTTTCAAAATATATTGTTTGTCATACATAATGCTCGAAAAGTGAGTTAATGACAACAGCTTTGTAGTTTCAGACTACAAAATTCATTAACGACAATCTTATAAGAATATACATTTACACCATTTTGCCAGAATTCATTAACGACAATCTTATAAGAATATACATTTACACCAGTTTGCCAGACTACATTTATCCATTTCAACAAGCATGAAGTGAACATTAAGAAAATTGCAAACAGTAGCAAAATTTCATGTAAAGCTAATAATTTGACAAAGAGATAAAACTAACTAGATCGATAATACAACGCATTTCCTAGCCAGAAAATTAAATACGAAATCAGTTCCACTAGACATAATTCGTATAGCCAAGTGAGAATAAATGATGACTGTAACAAAGCAATTAATCCAAACTAACATGTTTCAGAATTTACATAGGAAGGAATGGCAAGTATATTTAATATAATATTCATACTATCACACTAGTTCTCGCGTGTATACTTTTACTGTATGTAGAGTTTATTTAATCGAATCGTGAACAAGACACACATCGAGTCTTCTGTTTAATGTTCGCGACAGGATTTAAATATATTATTATTTTGTAAATTTGTCCAGTCGAGGATGTAGAAACTGGGAAATGTTTGGTACAACATATGTAGCTCTGACCATATACTTAACAAACATATTTAGAAACATACGGACGATTCATGTGAATATACAATATGCGGCAATGTCACAGGCAGATCCATGATGTGTGGTAGCTACTTTATAAAATTAGTAACAATAGATACTAAGTATTCCATTTTGACAGTAAAGTGATTTTGTTGAATCACCTGATCAACATTGATCTTAAAGTCCGAGACTTGTTAACTGCACGTTAGAACTCGAAGTATATTATGACAAAGCTGTTGTAAACTGAGCATTGTCTCCGCACTCCTGACGTTTGGTCTTGATGAGATTTTTAATTAATTAGTCCATTAAAACTATGAAAAATAGCCGTCTATAATCAACATTTTATGGGAAGACGTGCTTTCAATCATAATTATTTCATATGTATTACACAGCTTGAAAATGACAATAAAAGCGATATTATTTTTCTGAAAATTGTGCATTGTAATTTTTCTGACAATAGTGCATCTTAACGTAGCTTTAAGTGGAAAGATCATTAATACACGAAAATAAGATCTACTTTAAATTTGTCCTGTTCAAATGATGCAAAATCTAACTATCATTTGCAGTATATTCCCAAATCTGGTCAATTATAACGATTTTTTCATATTATTTAGTCGAAAATACTACTTTTCCCCCATTGTATGCACAAGTGTAGAGCGGAGATGAATACCTGTATCCGACCAGAAGGATCTTAATAAATACGTTTCTGGTCAAAGGTGAGAATGTTTCTAGAACACTGATCAATTATTTAATTTACATCAGTGATGAGTAATCCTCAAGAGATCATTGTGCAACCTTTTTTTTACACAGAATATGTCTAATTTGGCTTCTCGTCCTAATCGGGACTTGTCAATGTCACTGTAGAAAGCTATTATTCAGGTGTGTCTGATATATTTCGTTTGCATTAAGAATACCATACCAGAGAATAAACACAGAAAAAGAAACATACAAGGCGCTATCTCATCTCAAAGTGAAGAGGTTGCGTCTCTTGCACTTTGGACAGAAACAAGCCCTCTAGATAATGTTCTAATCAAGAAGTCCTAGTTTTCACAATCAAAATATTCACACATTTGGCAAATTCTGTTTAGTCTAGTAATTTGTCTTTCTTCCAATTTTCATTCTATTTTTGATTATCTGACCTTTATCCGTCCTTTTTTCCATCGTTTCTAATTATTTTTATTGATCACGCATCTACGTTACGGAGTCTTTAACTTCTTTCTTCGAATTACTCTGTACTTCTTAGCGCCAGCAGGGCAAACTGTTTCATTACGTAAAAACAATATTTTTCTTCCAGTAATTAACTTTCAAAATATCTGGGGGAAAAGCGTTCTGATCAATCTACTACAGCAAGAAGCTGACTCAGGTCAAGGTCTTTAAAAGACAGCATTGTTTTCGACAAAGTAAAAACAGGAAGAAGAAAAGATTTGGTACTTAAGCTGGCACTGAAAAAATCCAAAACTTGAAGGACGGGGCATTTTTATGTAGAATTTTGTACTGGAATTTCTCTTTGGATGGCTCTCTTTTTGAATCAGTATACTAAGTAAAATGCAGGATGAAACATTTGTTTAATTATTATCATGATGAATCTAATATGTTCTTTTGCAGGAAATTCGCACTAGTCAAATTTACGCGATATATCAAACTATAATAATAAGCTGCCAAAAAAGACCATGGGCTAATTGCTTTTATGAGCAACATTTTTCTTTTAAATATTCATTTTTATGAAAGCAAACATCAACCACATAATCATCACTACGATATCATAAAAAAAGATTTATAATGTAAATTTCACTCAATAAGACCACATCTACTGCACTCAAGTTTTCCCTATTTCTGGCAATGTTTTGAAAACAATAGCATAGATATTACAACGTGCAACAAACTTAGATTTGACGTAATCGGGATGAAAGTATTTATTTAGAATTTCTCTTTGTTTTCTGATTAAATGAGATACGAGTCAATCTACAAAAGTATTCAATTTCCGTTACGTAAGCAGACGTTTTTCCATTGTGCTGCTTCTGTAGCCACTCTGTGTCCGATTTATGTCTGTCACAAATGTCATACCCTTTGTTGCATGCTTTCGATACAGTAGACCTCATCAGCGTTTCTACATAAAGAGATTCATTGCTGGATAACGCGAATAAATCAAGGGAAATAATTATTGCTGGCCGTTTTGGGGCTCATCATTGATGTGGCTTAACTTAAACAAATAAAATGTATTCGTCTGGAATTGATTCCCACTTAAAGTTTTACAAAATGATAGTCAATATTGTTTGTTAATGACTACATCTTCATGACTCACTAAAACGCAATCATGTATAAATATTAGCATTCAAGGTCGATGATCAAAGAAAAAGGTTCATATTAAACAATACCAAAAAAAGAATAGACTGAACAGCATTGCCTTTACTGGTAATATAGTATTTTCCCATAGAATGAAAAGAACTAATTTAGATATTCATTAACGGTGTCAGTGCAGGCAGTTTCTTCAGAAGTCTTAGTTCGTCTTGTCAAAAAATTTTTGCATCTTAATATGAAGAAAAACATTCGAACATTTACATAAACCATAATTTGCTTCCATTTTATCTTCCTATCCATTTCGAGTTTTGGTCAAAATAAATCAATCAAGCCTGTAATGGCTGATCCATAAATATTTAGAGGGTCTATATGAGTAGGCTCTGGGACGCTCTTGCATTTTACACATGACCAGGTGAATACATTTTGCCATCTAACTGTAAATGAAAAGTAATCTAACTTGATATTGGGCTCATCTTTATACGGTTTTGGGGTAAGGCCTGAAACATTTCGCCGGAGTGTGAGTTTACTACCGTTGATTTCGTTTCTTCAACAGATATTCTATTGCAAATGCATATTTAACATTCACATAAATATTGGAACCACACGTTGAATCCAATGAAATATTAGCTTCAACAATTCATTCCCAGGCTGATCATAGCCCCAAATTACCTCACTGTTTAAATCACAAAAAAAATGAAACAAGTAAAATATAAACATACTATAATGTCTCTTTCACTTGACGTTTTAGAGTTGAATCAAAATTGCATTTTTGATTTTGAAACAGGTTTACAGATATAAGGAACTCAACTCCGATGATGTTAAAATATGCCTATTTCAACATATGTTATTTTATGCAATCTGTATGGGGTTAAGTTGTACAAATCTGGAGAATGTCTCTAGTTCTCAACAAATGATCTTCAAACACTAAGAAGTGCGATTTATGAAAAGCTAAATTAACATTAATATTTTAGGCTCTCAATCTTATGTTCGTGTAACAAATATATTTTACCTGAAATAGTTAATATATTTGAAACATTGAATTCATCTACTGTACATCTTATTGGAATTTAATTTGAGTTTATGAAAATTTGCAACTAGCTTAAGACGGAATATTATATTCCACTGTTTGGAAATATTCTAAGCAAAACTTTGCTTTCCAGTCCTGGATGTAGAAACGTTTAAATGTTTGCTCCTTAAATGCAGTATCTGCCAAATCGAACTCAAAGTCCCATCACTGTGGGTTAGAAAGAGGTGGCTATATTCGCCTCTGGACTTAGGTGGAAATGTTAAGAATATTAACCAATTGTCAATGTTATAGAAATAATGAATAAACTTCAAGTCATGCAAGTGACATCTAACTTAACACAAGTATGCCACTCTCGATGATCACAATTTGTCAGCTATTATCTCCGTGCGTCTGATTATAAGTGAATTGCTGTAAGTTACAGCCCCCTGGTATTACAAACTTTATTGATTATTCAAAGAGTGGTACGAATATAATGCCGAGAGATGACAAATCTGCAGACTGATACAAAAGGTAAACACATTTTGCAAGACTGACATGTCTCTCGAGTAAAGTACGCCTTAAAGTAGGTCTTATGATGAAGATAATGTTCATAATAATAAATTAAAAGAACATAAAACTAAGCCATACAATTTCCTGAAAGTGGATGATAAATGCAATAAATTTTCATTCGTTTCAAAATTCTTGTCGTATTTATTTGGATGCAATCAAATCATACATGACTCGCTTGCATGCTTACTTTACTACATTATACATCATTTATTTCAAAACGAAAGTTTTAAATTAGCATGAGTATCGCGGTCCTGTAATCAGTGTATCCCCCAGGATTGTAAAACTGAGGGTCAAAAAAAAAACCTTTGGTGTCAGAACTGGGGATCAAATAAAAATTGTGGGGGTCAAAAATGTACTGACAATATTTCATCTAATCTATACTTTTTCAGCTGGAAAAGGATATTGCAATTTGCACAATACTCTCTCTCTCTCTCTCTCTCTCTCTCTCTCTCTCTCTCTCTCTCTCTCTCTCTCTCTCTCTCTCTCTCTCTCTCTCTCTCTCTCTCTCTCTCTCTCAAATACAAATAAAACCAAAAAGCACAATTAACACAAATGCATTATCCATTCAAAGGATACTTGTATTAGTTAATTTTCCTTTTAGTTTAAAGTCGTACTTTTAAGTCTCTTTATAATTTTTGTAGAAATATTATAGACCAACACATAACATATAAGCCAATGCAAAACTCCATATAAACAATTTTAACAAAACGACAGTTAATATACTGCCTGTATCATCGGTTTCATTGTATTTTGTCTTAAAACACATTTATACAAAAATCAGAGGCTAATGGTTCGTCTTCTCTTTAACAAGTTACACTTGAACTTTTCGATCTTTCTTTCGTTGCAGCAGTTAGAAAAATCTGCAACGAACCCCTGAATTTGTAATCCAAATAATGGATTTGTCTCTGCAATTTTACTTATTTCTTTACTCTCAAAGAATGTTTTAGGTAATGTGTTCAAAAGATATCTTGTGGTGATCAAGGTCAGATTTTTAAAATTCTCAAACGATGTCACGTGAGGATTATTCACGCAATCACGAAGTCACACCGGTAATAACAATGCATTGGATGTGTCATTTTCTAGTAAAAAAACAACATTTTATCCGTTTTTTTTATTAGGGTCAAATCCACATTTACTCTTTCTTGTTTTGCTTTTCTCACTTTCTTCGCTAATGATTCTTAGAGCACGCTGTTTTCATCTCGAGATCACATTTTAAAGCAACAAGAATTGAGTTTAAACATCTGGACATCTTGCTCAACTAGATAGAATCGCGTGAGAGCTGGCGAGATCAGAGGAAGCTACTCTGTCATAATATTGCCTAATGGCAGTGTGCAACACAGAGAGCATACGAAACAGGAAACCGGAAGAAGTAATCACGATGCCATCCCTAATGATGTATAGTCGAAGTATACACGATGCCATCTCTACTGCAACGCGTTGGATATTAACTAAATCCTGATTATATTTTGAAAATCCTGTGCGTCAAAAAAAAACGCACAGCAAAAAATTATGTGCGTCAATTTTCTCCAGTGTGCGTCCCAGACCCACAACTGTGCGTAAAGGGAAACACTGCCTGTAATATTATTCTTAACATTTTGTCTTAGCTACAACTTGAAATATTTTATGTGCTCTTTAAAATTCAATTGTTATTAATGCAGTATCTGAAAAAGTACTCTCATGATATGCAATGTAGAAAATATCCCCACAAAAGAAAACAATAATCATGAATCAGTAAATGATAAGCAAATTAATCAGTAAATGATAAGTCACTCAGTAAATGACGAGATTACTGAAATGCATAGCCTGTTGAATATTTTTTTCAGGAGGAAATAAAAACGAGTTACTTATTTGTAAACTGATTGGTTCTGTATATAATAATTTCAACCGAATCCAATTTCATGTTTTGCTTGTTAGGGTTGTTTTATACTTGGCACCATTGTTTACGATAAAATTATATCATTGTTTCAACCAGAGAAACACTTAAATCTGTTACAAAACGTAAACTCTGAGTGAGTTGAAGAACCAAATATATCAATGGCCATTTTAAGTATTCAGAAAAAGGTTCTTACTCTTTTGTAAACTAATTACAAAGTTCTTGGAATAAAGGTTATCTGTTTTCGTAAACGTTGTTTTGCCTCGAAAAATGAATGGTTTTAATGTCAGGAAATTTATATCAGAACAGATTCATTCGATTAGAAGACCGCTAATCAGATGAATGAGTAAATTGCATTAATACATTGAAAAACCCTAATTTTTGGAACCATATATCACTCCTGACGCTGCTTGCATTCTATGAGGAAATACAGTGTATTCTGTTACAGCTTATTAACTTCTTAAATGCATTTGGGCCCTATAAAAACATTATTGATTCTTCACTGTTTAAAATACGATATGTAATGGATCACCGAAGAGAGTATATTTCCAACACCAACTATCTACATGCAAATAAATGCTGAAATTCAATCACTTCATCTGTTCATTGACGGACTACTTTATTATTTTAAGGCGCACTTCATTCTTCATGATCAAGTAGTATAGACTTTTACTAAGTTTTGCAAACTACGTACATTCTAAGTTTAGTTTATTTGGATGATTGCATAGGCATATAGTATACTGCTATAGGCGATATGAACCTTTTTGACTAAGTTCCAAAAGGAAATGATATGTAGTTTTTAAAATGCTTTGCAATGTTTTGTATCATTTTGTGGGCTCTTGATGTGTTGACCAGTTGTTTCCAAACTTGTTCGGGTCACTGTCCCCTTGGTTAACCTCACCCCACCTCCTTACCCTGTATCAATCATTATTCAGCATTGGCTCCTTCTTCGGTAATCCCATGCCCCCCCCCCCTGTTGTTTTCTCTAGTATAAGCATGAATAAAGTCCGAACTAATATTTATTATACCGGGTTGAGATTTGCTGAAAATGTAATGGCTATTGCTTGCAATTGTGTTCAAAATATTATTTACAAAACTCCGACACACATACTTGGTTCAAAGCGGAAACTGATAACATTAAATAATATCAACACTACCAAAATCAGTAAACTCAGATTACTTACATTGTATCCCTTTATGTGCATATTGTCTAACACGGCTAGAAATCATAGAGATTCGACGCACTACATCATGTGCGTCTTCTTAGGAAACGTTTAGTTGTACCAAGTAATATATATATATATATATATATATATATATATATATATATATATATATATATATATATATATATATATATATATATATATATGATATTGACTAGATACTCCCGGCTAAAATTGATGACATAATATACTGCGAATGTTTCATATGTTTGTGAATTCAAACGTTGAACTGTGTCGAGCTTGACGCTCAGCATTTAAGAGGTTAGTGCTAGGACTGGTGAGCCTGGTGTCAGGATAATCTGACTGGATGGGGCATCATATTGCATGTCTGCTGCATGATGTTCCAGTACTAGACATCACTATAAACTGCCACACTGCAGACATCGTATCGATATGACTGAAAACTTTTTAAAAATCATAATCAATTCACATCCTTGTCGAAAGTATTCGTTAATTTTCACGTTTGAGTGCGAACGACGGTTATTCCTCCTTCCCTGGCTCATTTTGTTTCGATTCAATATTTATATATGTACATTTTGATGATATGCATCACTTTGTATATCTAAAGTATGTTAATGATATATACGTATCTTTACGACATTCTGATGATCAATGATATCATAAACAGAAAGGGCAAATACACTCTTGAAAGTTCTTTTAATTAGACATTTGGAATCCACTGTCTTTATTTGTTTTTCTTTATAAACTTTTCTTGAAACTATGATCTTTATAAATATCTACATCGAGGACCGAAGCAATACTTTTACAAAAACCGATCGTGTTATGTTTTACTCCTTTTTCACGATAGCTTTGAAAGGAGGTTCTAATTAATTTTAATGTTATAACTAGAACAATACTGAAAGCATAATCAACTCCCAAATTGTAGCTATTATAGTGTGTGGAGAACTATACAATTTGCATACAAAATCGGATAAACTGACAGAAGCAGTTTTGAAAAGGGCATAAACACACCCAAGTGTCTAAAACAAGTAGGCTCCTCTTTGACGTCAGCGTAGGTTTTTTTCCTTAGAAGTTTATAGTTTTCTTGAATGTGTTATGTTTAACGCCTATTTATATCCCAACCATGACTTTATATTCTGCATTGAATTAGTTTCCACTTTATATCAGTCAGCAATAATTTTCGATCTCTTTTTACCTTCTCATACCACTTGGTATTTTTCTTTTACGCTTACTTATATTTAGGTAGATATCTTCTGCAGTTGGAATTTAACAACAAAAGTTCAAACATTAAATCAATGGTTAAAAGGAACATAAGAGGATAACCGACTATTAAAACAATGTACACAATATTCTCAAACCCAATTGTGCAAATGAAAAGTGGGATGACAAGACAGTACAAACGTAATATTCGATTTTCATTGTAATCGTCAAATAAACGCATCAAGATGAGAACATCAAATGTCCTCAGTCCTGAAACAGGTACCGCTTTACACTTAAAAGCAAACCTGGCTATGTCGACACTCAAGCCTAAAATTAATATATTCTTCCGTGTCACGAATGCTAATTTGTCAGCGTTAATTTGTTCATTAGTTTGTAAATTCATCTGCACTACTGAATTGCATAATAGTTCCTTGTTTCAAACTTTCATTTTCCTTTAGGATTTCGACTTCATCCTCTGTTCTTTATGATACAACATCAATTACGACCACACGCTAATCTGATTATGAATTAATTGCTGCTGAATTTCCTCCAGACGTTGCTGTTTAGGCACACAATTACATCAGATTTATATTTTCCTTTCTGTAATTAACATTCTCTATGTCTGGGACGAAACGCCTTCAGAACGAATGCCCATTTTAATAAGTAGATCCATATCAAGTTGCAATAACTGCAAACATTCTCTCGGAAATACTATTTTTTCTAGCTTTTCTATGTAAAATAAATCAATGTAATCTCTCCCTGTTTTGGATAACCATTATATTGTCAACACAGTCTGCAACATTTTTTATGTCAAATTCTGACTCAGTGGTGGTTAAGATTGTTTTCATATTCATTAATCTTCGTAACTCACTCGCAAATAACGTATAATTTTGATTGGAATGTACCAATCATGAAAGGAAAACGCTTTTTTCTAAAAATTAAATAGTTGCAAGTATATATTATGGAAAGAGACATGGAAAGTTTGAATGACGCTGTTTGTTACTCGTAGTATAAGGTGTCACATTCTTGGAAAGAAAAGCTTAGTTAATTCTTAATGACAAGTCAGAGCTGAGACGGTTTCTGTAGTCCTTTGTTTTGCTTATTGATGATGTTGCAATCTGAATCTCAAACACTGATATGTGTCAGTATTAATTTAACTTTCAACTGTTTTAATTTATTGGGCTTGTAAGAAATATAAATTAGGTAATCATAAAGAACAATATTTTGTGGAACGATTAGAAAAACGACTTTTGTGTTTGTTGCTTTAATTATCTGTTAGATATAAATTAATTTACATGCAAAAATTTAAGCCCGTTTCTTCTCTTCTTCATTTGTGATCTAATATGCTTCTCTTGTATTGAACGTCAGTATAGCATTTCAATCATTGTTACTCACATTAAATTCTCCAATCGTTTATATGTTTCCATGGTGTGTGTCCATCTCATCTGATTGGCTAAAATATATTTTAAAATAAATATTTCTCAGTTACTTCATAATATTATTGAATATGAAAATAATGTGACTGCTACATTTAGTTTATGACAACAGTGGAAAGTGAAGAAGCCCAAGATAAACTCGTGTAACCCTAATGTAACAGGATCATTCGCAAATTCCAAACTGGTAATATGCAGCCAAAGCAACGGAATATGACAAACAAATCATGGCTGCTGGGGCATTGTTGAAATAGGAGTTGGAAAGTCTTTGATTACTGATTATAGTCTCCACAAAAGAAAATGTTTTTCACATGCTGGAATGCAATTTTCTGTTTCAAGACATAATATGACCTCTAATCCAAAACAAAGTCAGTTATTATACTTCATTAATCAGGCCAGCAGCAAGGCAAGCACGTTCATAAGACTATAAAATCGTAAGACATATTGTTTATGTTAATATTAGTAGTATTGTGATCGCTTTGCCTGACACAACATAAACGTTATGCGTATGTCTGATTGCACTTAAAAGCACTTAATCATCGATAACTGCTTCATGGTAAGCTTTATTGCCGCAGACAGCTATCACAAAGCACAATTTGTCTTAAGGGAATAATACAAGAAAAACGGCATGTATTAACTTTAAGATGACGCTTATAACATTTAGACATTGATTCCTACTTTTTCTTGCGCCAAGCAGCTTTCAGCGGATGTGAATGCTCTTTATCCATGTCAGAGGGGATTTGCAGTTGAGAGAAAATATAAAATGTTCTATTATTGATTTTCGAGCGGTTTCAGATACATTCAGAAAGGTTTCTGTTGGCGATTATGATTATTTTGTATTAAGAAATTCAAAACAGTTCTAACTAATTTATGACGTTTTTAGATACTTTTATTAACTGACACTGACACACGACTTGAATACGCCTGATTGCTCTGTAATATTTAAACATCTTTTCTTCAATACATTAATACTACAGTTTGAGCAATATTTATGTAAACGTAAAAAAAGAATGCACCAAATTAGATGGCTCACTGAATTTTAAATTTCCACGTTAAAAGCAAAACAAGAAAAAATATCAACAAATAGTGAGGATTTATGTTGCTTTACGATCAATTTGAAATGCAAACAACGATTATAGTGAATACAACTGTGTGTTGAATGTCAATTGAATATAATATATCAAGGCTCCAGTGGCTCCATAATGCTGACTTATGGAAATAAGACACAGGAACAGAAGCTGCAGCTTACCTCATACGGTTGTAAAGGTGTTAATGGTTGAAAGGGAGCTAGACTGGTATCGCCAGATATGTATGAAAAGCAATTAGAATCGGGTGACTTTATTAGTTGCTAATTTTATTAAATGTTTTACTACTTTTATGCTAAAACTAATATTTGATCAATTTGAAGCATAATGGACAACTAACAATCTTTGATATGTGCAAGGTGGAAAACCTGAGACGATTCTCGATACATTTATTTCAGGACTGCATCTAAATAATCCTAAGAGAGGATAACAATTAAATGTGTGTGTATGCATCTCAAAACAGGGCTAATTTGATCGGAGTTTGTCTTATACCTCAATGATTGGGTTTTTCTCTTTCAAAATATACAAAATTAATTTTGTCGATATTAAATCGCCAAATGCCTAAGAGGGCAACTGGTTTCAGTGAAGATGCATTCGATCGGAATATACAATTTCAACAGTCTCTAATAAGACATTTTCCTTTACCCATAGTCACAAAAAATGCTTTTAGGATTTCAAGTCACGATCTTTCTAAGTTACAAAAAACATGTCCGTATCACACAAGCTAAGTATGTTTACTTTCCAAAATACAGACGTTGATGGTCCTAATATCCATTGGGATTATGCACTTGTAAGCGTTTTTATATAATATTGTTAAATACTTTTGGATTGATGATAACTTCACTTTTCTAATATGTATGGCTCGTAAATGATTTATATATATATATATATATATATATATATATATATATATATATATATATATATATATATATATATATATATATATATACCACAAATACAAAATTAGAAATGGCCCCTTATCAATATAAATAAGAGAGTGATTATGTCCACAAAATGTATATGTTTATATGTTATAAGTAAAGAGTTACAAAGGATTTGAACTTTTGCATGGTCTATCGGTAACAATGAGTATTTTTGGGGATATTATGCCTCCAAATCAGATTGAACATTTATTAGCTTCATCCATTGTTTCGTTCCGAATGAGCTAAAGGAGTAATAGCTTCGTTTTATCAAATTCATATCTTGGATGAAACATGTCGTTTCTTTTACGAGAAGTGTCCACATCGTGGCACATTTCATCATATATTGTTTCCGGTGTCCGATTTACGACTCGCCAGATAAATATTAGCTATGTCTGCGATTTATTTTATTATTTGTTTTATTTTGGTTCACTTTTAGATGGCATTATAAATTAATAATATATTTGATCAGATTGATAATAAAACAAAGCATATTCACGAAGGAGAAGATGCAAAATGATCTGTTACTACTTTTCATATACTTGAAAAATCAGTTTTCAAAGTAGATAGTGATCGCGATATTTTTGACCGTTAAAGCCTTGGCTGAAATGTTTCTCTCCGCAAAATATGCATATGAAACTCTAACCTACTGTGCCAACTGGGCCATTGCTCTTCGTACTAGTTATGGAAATATGTTGGCTACTGGTCATATATATATATATATATATATATATATATATATATATATATATATATATATATATATATATATATATATATATATATATATATATATAATTATGACTAAAACATCTAGGATACTGGTATAACCTTATTAAACAAATCCCGACCCGGTAATCTGGAAACATCCTGGCCACTGGTCTATATATATTTATAACTAAAACATCTGGGATACTGGTATAACCTTATGAAAAAATCCCGACCCAGTAATCTGCAAACATCCTGGCCACTGGTCGATATATATTTATAACTAAAACATCTGGGATACTGGTATAACCTTATGAAAAAATCCCGACTCAGTAATCGGCAAACATCCTGGTCACTGGTCGATATATATTTATGACGAAAGCTTATGGGGTACAGGTATAACCATATGAGGAAAATAATCCTGACCCAGTAGTCTGCAAAGTATAAGCAAAGCACCCACTTACATTCAACATTTAATGAAAACCAATGACACCTGTGCCTATTTTACATCCAAAAGTAGATAAATACCAGTGTATATTCGGTTTAAAGCTCCATTTGATACAGAAATGACATTATTAAAAGACGTAAGATATATTACACAAATGCCGATGTTTCAGGCAAAAACATATTCCAAAAGTATCATTTTAATGTTAGATAATAATGAAACATAAATGGGATATCAAGCACAGTATATTTATGATATGAAATATTAACAAAAAGGAAAAATATAAGACATTGTCGTTAGCAATATCAGTACATGGAACACTTTTTACAATTTATTGAACGAAAATATACCTGGGTCAGTTGAATCTTGTATAGGATAGCTAATGTCTAAATGCAAAATATCATTACCCAACTCAGATTTACTTATTTTTAGAAACAACGAACAACATAAATCCTAACAGTTCAAACACAAACTGCTGTTATTAACTCTCATTAAGATTGGAAATATCTAAATAATTTGTCAGATTGTTTTATATGTCTAACAGCTTATTACAAATATGGGGATATTACTGGCTTATTACAAAGATAAGGATATTACAGTGTTGATATATATATATATAGATTTGTAACATCTAAAATTTATCAAATGAAGGAATAGAAGATGGTTTTGGCGACACGATTATTATAGCGATCTATGCTTAAAAATGAAAATGTCATGCTAGTCTTTACTTACAGAAACGTATGCTATTATTTTCTCAAAAAACCCAAAATTTAGGTACATAATATATGACCTTGACCTTTATGTATATTATCCTTCATTATATTTCGCTATCTAAATGTATTCTTACGTATATGTGATTAAATTGCTTGCGTAAGGTTTAAAATTCTTTTTATTTCATTTTTGCTTTATTGTATCTAATTGCAATGAATCTTTTTCTCAGATTCGGGATTCTATTTTAGTAGTGAAATATATTTTTATCACAAAGTTGTTTACTTAAGAAAGACGTGAGAATTGGCATTTAGTTCGTCTTACCTTGGAAGCAAATCAACAGGAAGTTATAATGATTGGTCAGCATCAAGGACATACTTTCTTCACATGATCACTGTTTTGAACAACTTTTTTATGGCTGTTTTTTTACGGGAGTGACTTTAGCCTAAGTGTGAATTTTAGCATACTAAGATACCACATGACCAATCTCGCGAGGTTTGAAGTGATGTTTCGAGGTCAAATACGCATTGTTAATATGTCTTTATGGATAGTCATTCAAAACCTTGCAGGAACAAGGTGTTTATTTTAAATTTGTTGCCAGAACATTTTATTCTTCGTCTGATCTTTGGATTCAATAATTGATTCTCCTGGATACTCAATAAGATGACTTTCTTATAAACGATTCTGAAAGATATTTATGGAAGTTAATTCTGGAATTCTTCGGAAACAAACACTGTGATTAAATTGAGGTATTATTGTTATTCATACATTGGACCAAATCTGACGTCATCGCCTTCCATATTTGTACGTCGTAGGGACACGAACATAGAATCTTATAGACTATGTAGTGCTAGGACTTGTAATTTTATTCTTATAATCAATATTAGAATATATTCACAGATTATAAATCCTATTTACAATATTTTACATTGTTGTCTAGGGAAATAAATTGTTTTGGTAAATATATAAAGCTTGATGGCTTTCACTCTTTTCTTAATTACTGAGTACGAGCTTTTGTAGCATAACTATATATATATATATATATATATATATATATATATATATATATATATATATATATATATATATATATATATATATATATATATATATATAATTTAATACAAACAATACTATCATACAGGTTAGAGAAATTAAATTCGTACTCTACCGAGTTTCGAACCCAGGTCCGCGAGTAACTGAACAGACTGTGCTATCCCTGGATTCTGTAGTAGAATCTTGATAATAGTGCCCACAGAAACAGATGAAACATGTTCCATTATATGCATTTATAAAAATATGCTAAGAGAACAATCTCAATCGATCGACAGTCTGAAATATATCTGAATGATACCGAATCTAACCAAAACAATACTGGAAAAAGTATCTACAAGTCTTCATTTGATTCAGCAATTCATTTTTCCTTTCACGTTACATAGCGTGGAATGGTAATCAAGTCCGTTTAACTCTATTTATCCTTTCAATGTTCTAGTCCAATTTTCATAAGGGTAGAAAACTGTTTTCCTAATGATCAAGAGCTTGCAATCAATGACTTGGTATTAAAAATTATTATGCGGGTTATTATTGTACAGGTTTCGATTAAATATTATCCTTTATATCGACTATATTGCATGACTGGTTGCCAAAGAACTCTATTGCATACAATTGCTATTTTATTATCCTTAGGCATTTATTTCGCCTGATTTAATTTTGAATCAATTCAGATTACGTTTTTTAATCATTTCAAGACAGTTTGTCGCCAGTCCATAGAGGTAAAAGGATAAATATTAACATATACAAACACAAAACACAGCAAGTGTTATTTATTATTTTCTCCTCGATAAATAATTGCTTCCGCAACAATAAGGTAATAGGACCTCGAGATTGAAAGAGAAAAACAGTAGTTGGTTCTGAGCCAATACATTTAATGTATATATCGGTATATGTGTGCGTGCATGCATGTGTAAGTAGGTTTTATTTTTCTTCTCTATTGTTATAGTCATTTATTAAAGTTCGGTCTTTCTGTGTTTAAGTGAATCCAACATGTGTTGTTTAACTGATGATTGTTGTGGCTGGTGAAGAGTAGGGGTTAAGGTGGAGAATATTGTTTTTAGATTCGCTGTTGTTGACATTTATATCAGGTTACCATGTCATTCATAGTAGTTTTCTCGATCATTATTTTGGCAACGAAAGTAAAAGGTATTTGAATAAGTTTTATCCAGCTTATAAATATCCAACGACATACAACAATAATTCTCAAGCGGAAGCTCAACATCACTATAGTAAACGCTAACGTTTTCTTACACGAAGGAAATTTTCAAAGTCACTTAGATGCATTAACAATACAGATCCTATTAACTAAATCAATATAACGTGCAATGAGATGATCTTTGAAAGGTCAATTTAATTAATTACTTGTTCAATCACTGCTTCCTTTTAATAACAAAGCATTTTCTGGGATCAACAATATATGCATCAGCTTTACAAAAACACTACTTAGACACCAAGTCCAAAATAGAATTCAGCATTTATTTATTTTCAGTTCTCTTTCTTTTGGAAAAGACAAGATTACACATAAGGCCGGGTTCGATGATGTATGCAAGTCATATTTGCAGATTCGTCAAAATGGCGATAATAACATTATCTTGGCAAAGGCCTCATTTACATCAACACATGTAAGAAGATAAGGCGCGACATGTGAGATGCTATATTTAACTTATAATGTTAACATGTATTCATGGAAGAACTCAAGAAAAGTAAGGCATTAATAATGTTTCTTGGATTAATCGTTTATGTTAATATAATTACCGCAGTTAAATAGCTCATCTTATGTTTGGTTTCTTTTAACAATAAATATGGTTCAAAAAGCCATCAACAAATGAAGAAACTCTGAAGAAGAAAAGCTGTTGAAAGATGAATAAATGATTTATTTTTAAAAATTGTCTTAAGACATGTTATATGCAAGAACAAAACTTTATCAATGATGACTTAGCGCGACTCAATTTAACAAAATAATAGGGTAACATTAACATATTTAGTTGGTGGATTTAAAGTTTAGATTAGGTTCAACAAAATACCAGAGATTAAATGAGCTTATTCATTCATCTCAATACATAAATCAGAGTGATGAAAGATAATGTCAAGGTCATGACCCTAGTGACCATCCAAACGTTGATACAAAGATTCAGCATGTATTCAAAGATTGGTTGTTGTTGTTGTTCTGGGGCTTAACGCTATTTTTCAGCACACGATAGGCGTCCGGTATTAATGGTATAGGAAGAAACTGGGAAATCCGCGGTAAGAACCATCGACCCACGAGATGCTACTGGCAAGCTTTCTCACATATCCACATTCGTCTAATCTTTACTCGAACCCACGCAGACAGAGGTGAGATGGCAGTGTCCCGTTTTCAAAGATAATCTAGCTTCTATTCTTATTCAGGTGATCTAAACTTTATTCATTTACAACTGATACAAATAGAAACAATGCTCTTAAGAATAGAAACCTTGTAATAAAAAGAATGTGCAGTTTGATGTTTAAACAGATGACTGTTAATATCACATTAAAATGTAGAAGGAAACAAATTACCTCGATCTATCATACGATGTATAACATCAAAACGAATAAGGTTGCTTTGACCGTGTATGAAGACAAACATCTTTTGGTTCACAACATAAATACATTGTAGATATCGAAGTCAAAAGGATACTTAAAACTTCATGAAAAGTTTGTTAGGTTTGTTCATTTCGATAGTTTCTTCAATTTCATATTTCATTTAGTAACAACATATGCTCTTTAAACTGTGTGCATTATCTCTTTTATGTATTTATTTTTTATTTTATTTGTCCTAGCCGTAAGACTTCCACAAAACATATTCTTTTTAAAATCGTTGATTGCAGTGATTTTACATTACGACTCATATACAAATTTATTCTAGTTTGCTGACATTCTTTCCTTTCTTACTTTATCTAGCCTTTCATGTCATCATTTATAAACAAAGTATTAATTTATTGGTAGATATAAACCATGAAGTAAGGTCGTTTATAAAGATTAACGTCCACGTTCATCACATTCTTATTTTCATCTTAGAGTAACTACTTTCATTGGTAAGTCTTGCTGAAAATAAAAATTAAAAATCTGATGATAATAAAATAAATATTATTTTGGTGTTCAGTCTTTACAAAATCAAACTTTTTCCACCACAGATTGGTACTTGAAACGATATAATGTTTCCATTCGGAATGTTTGGCAGTACCTAAACCCAAATAGATCATTTGACTGTTTCAAATGTTGGTGGGGGGATCTTACTTCTTATGAATAAATACATATGTTTCTAAATACATATGTTTCTTTCAGTTGGCTTGCTTGTAGATACCTTTTTGAACGTTAGCCTATGTCGTCTGCTTTGGTGTGTTCTTGGGTAAAGTGCTTTGCTCTTATTTTCTCCGCATGATCTCGCTAATAATAATGTGCCCAAAGCGCTGTTAGACACCAACCAACCAACTTATATATAATGAAATAGTTAGGCTTGGGATTTCATAGGTAAGAGAATCGACCTTCCGTATAGAAGCAAAACATTAAGCAGATAAAGCCCGCGCACACAATTGTAAATAATCCGCCAAAGTTACAAATCTGTTTCAGAAAAGACATACCTGCATCCAACTTCTCGAAGACAGATCTCGAAATTCCTGAATATTGTGTTATTGCCAGCAAGAGGACGCTGATCAATAGTTAACATTTGCTTGACTATTTGAAGCAGGTATCTTACACTTTCTTTTTATATTTTATTTTTTCTTTTAGGTGCCAAATATTACGTTAAAATAAAAAATCAGACTATAATGGTAGGAACAGTAATAATATCAAAGCGAAAACAATCCTTGATTATAATGAGTAAGCGGATTTACATCGAATTCTTGATGTTAAAGATGTGATATTGCTAAAATATTTTGGAGTAAATAATTTCATCTATACATTGTATAGTTTGGGAGGACGATAATTAGATTCTTGAATTTGATTTGTTGCGGTTGTACCTGTAGTATCCAGTTTATTATGTAGACTACTCACACTGTAAACTGGTATAACATAGAAAATATCTGTCACTCAGTTTCGTTTTGTTCCCTTAAATACAAAAGTAGATAATATTTAGTTCAAACATATAATACTATTTTCTTTATTTGTTCCTCTTCAGACACAATGATTAAACGAACTATTCAAGTATGCCCTACTGCAGACATTAGCTTTTACCTGTCTATTCCAATGGATTGGTTGTCATCTTTACAAAAATGGACCATGGAATGTTAAGTAAATATGACAAAAATAATTTCTCCCTAGATAGCTTGTGAAATGCAGGTTGAAGCATTTCTGTGAAGTACTTGATAAGCCAATAATGAACAATGCAAGAAATATGTATCTCCCCATTTTACAAAAATAACAAAGATATAAATGTGTACAAGATATCAGCAGGGCTCATATGTATTTTGGTATTGCCTGATCGTTCGGCGCGATAAAAAATATCTTGTAACAAATAATTAATGTATAAATGATGCTAAATGATGTTACTAGAATGGCGCATTGTTTCGTGGTTATGCTCTAACTGAAAGAGCAAACATCACTGGAATCGTATTAGAGTTAATAGAGTATGTCGTCATTAATTCTATCAATTTGTATTGTTACATATTCTAAACATGGAAAGGTTAATGTTTCTGCTGAAAGCAAATTTAAACTTAATCACAATGTCTTGCTGGAGTCGATTACATCACAGTTAGTATTTCAACTGTCTAATAGAATTAGGTTGATAAAGAACCTAATGGTTTCCATGCCAATATCATCCAATAAAAAGAGACATAAAGCCTCGCCATATGATGTAATAAAGTGGCACCTTTTAAAGAACATGCTTTATATTCAAAAGTTAGTACATACTGGATTGGTCTGAGATGTGAATTGTAAAAACAATTTTATTCCTAACCTGATAGCCGCCTGTGGTAAAACCCCGGTGATAAATCGATGCATTTCATGTTTAGTAAAACTATTTCTTCTTTATCATAGTAAATGGCAAATTAATTGAAACATGCAAACAGTTTTTGAAACTTTCAGGTTCCATGATGTACATAACATTAAAAATTTCATAATTACTTAACACTTCAAAATGAACAAGGCTTGTTGGATGTAAGAATCTGAGAACGTGCAAATTGGAAATCAACGTTGTGAAAATTCACAAAACAATTTATCAAAGATTACCCTAAGCACATTTTCAGAACAACATGTGCCGGTAACAATATGGAAATACAGTAAAAATCCTAATGGATGATGCGAACATTAAGGGTCGTTCATTTATTGGAAAATGGTTCATGATCATGTTGTGTGAATGTATCAAACGCATCACTCAATAACAAAACTCAGAGAAAAAGGCTTAGACACCATTGTTCCTCAAGCTGTTAGTTTTGTTTCCTGATTTTCCAAACCTTCAAACTAACATTTAAAGTTAATATCATGTCATTTTGAATATATTTTTCGTTACACTGAGATAATAAATCCTAAATATAAACAACAAAATAATAACCACACAAACCAAAGGCAAGCTTTATGCAGGATGTCATCGATAAAACATATATAGAGTACTCAAATTTGCGATGACTGGACTATTGTCAGGAAGAAGTCAAAGAAACACATGCTTTTGATATGTGAAATGATACAATGTAAAGTATCTCAGGCAAAATCTGTCGTTGTTTTTTTCTCTCAGAGTTGGCCGAATTCACGTACCCCAACGACTACATCAGATTCTACAAAGCGGCCACACATTCGGTACAAATTGTTTACACTGCTTCCAAGGTAGAGTTTCAACGATACGTTTCGATATTAAAAGTCACAATGTTTTTTTTTCATGTAGATTTAATATGGCAACAGGTATTTTAAGTGGGTGTCATGGAACGCAAAAGGGCCATTAGCATTTTTTGTATATTAATATACTGGAATGAACTGGAATGATACTGAAATTATCTGGGTATCTGCTACAAGATATGTGCTCTTTAATTCAGACATTGATTTCTTCCTCCCAAGCGCCATAACTCCTGATTTGTGTTACTTATATGCATTTTCATGCCATTCAACAGAAGAGGAGTGGATTGAATATCAAATGTTACCAATTAAAATATTGGAAAAAATGTATGCTAATAATAATCGGGGGGGGTCCAAATAAGGACTTTACGTTGGTAATTATCTTTATGAAGCAAATAAAAATTAGGATATAATAACATGATTGCTATGAGTGACCAATTCGATTTACTTTGAGATGACAGTAACAGTAATACTAGCATAGATTGGTCCTCATTTTACACTTGTTAATTTCGATATGTTGACATTCAGATTTCTGAATACGATACTTAGTGAACCGACCCATATAAATAATAACATAATGACGGGCTATATTTATTATTCATCCGTATTGGTACATGATGAGCTTTAATTATTATTGGAAAACGTTTCTTCAAAGACATGATGTGAACAAAACATCAAACAATGCAAATTTTAAAGAATATGGATTATATTTTTGAAATATTACTTGAACATGATTATATATAAAATTACCATGTAACGAGAGGCGCTCATAGTATTTAGGAAAACTGTACATGTTACTTCATATCCATGAAGTCATTTATGTCCATATAGTACTAAGATGATCCTTTGCAGGAAGGACAATGGCGAACATCAGAATAGTTTATACATGTATATTACTTTTGCAAAATACTAATTAGTATTCTTGCAAGTTAAAAAACAAATGCTAGTCTTCAGTAATGACATAGATATAAGCAATTTGTTACTATTATCACATGTGGAAGTTCCATGGCGATATATTCCAATACAAAAATAAAATTAATATAGCACAATGTACTACTTGATACGTAACATATGAGAATGCAGTACATTACGGTGCCCTTTCACATAAAATCAATTTCTGGAAAATAATGATTACTGTCGAACGTAATTTACAATACATATCAAACTGCGTGGTGCAAATTAAAGATTCGTGAAAAGAATAAATATTTATTTCTAGTTTAAATTCGTGAGTCATTTTAGCGATAGGCCAAATTAACACATATGATCCTGTTTTAACACGCTTTTATCGCCTTTCTTTTCAATATTGAATGTACCAATCATTTCCAATATAAGTAACATAAGTGTTGTCTTCTATTCATTATCATCTTCAACATCTTTATTATCTTAGTTATCCTCATTATCATCATCACCATCATCATCATCGCTCAAACGAACTTTACTTCCGGTTTAATTCAGAAGAAACAAAAACAATTATTCGTAAAAAGTAATTGAATGTAATGTCATTAATGAGATCACATCAGTGATCATTATTTATAATTAAGACATAATTTTCTAATTTCTTTTATTCCGTCACTGATTTAAATTCAAGTACTATGCCCTATCATCAAATCAGTCATTTCACTTATGATTGAAAATAGTTGAATTTAATAAACACTGGTCTAATTCATCAATTTTATATCCAAATTTTGTTACAAGCTACCTTTTGGATAAGACCTACTGCTAAAACCCCAACAATTATAATGGGGTGCTAATTGACAAAAAAAAAGAGATTATCGAGACAGCGACAATGCTTCCTGTTTTCTTTTTCGTGCATATTGAATATCCATAAAATTGAAAACACACGAAAAGAACATGAAAATAGATAAATATTATAGATTTCCTTATAAATTCAAACTCAGTTATATATATATATATATATATATATATATATATATATATATATATATATATATATATATATATATATGCAATAAACTGTCGACGAACAGTACGAAACTAGTAACTAACTAGCCTAAGCGCTTTCGACTCTTAATGAGTCTTTTTCAAAGGCAAATACAAAACAGATATACGATAAACAAATAAACACAAAAACGTTGTTTGTAAACCTCTACATGGCGGTCTTCACATGTGCTAAAGCTATAAATACAACCAGCTTGTATAGACTAGATGCGGAAACTGAAAACGTATAATTCCCTAAAAGTCTACAAGCCAAAGCGACATCTATTTTTACTTTTTGTACATATGTAACGCAGATTATATCCCGGATATTCAATTCTATACCGGTTATTCTTATAGTAAAAATTGAAGGATAATAAAAAGATTTAGAAAATGTTAAATTTTACTAGTGCATAGTTTTCATTTTCTAGTCTTCTTGGTTTACACCGCTTGGTTTCAATGTTCTAAGGCGGCGTATCCAGTATGATTCCTTTTCCTTCCTGGTTTCGGAACTCCAGCTGTGGTTGTTAGCAATAGCGATAAGTATTATATCACAGAAAGTGTGGCCAGGGGAGGAAAAGTGTTCTGCGACCGGGCTCTGTACAGCTTTTTTGTCATCCAATCAGATCTATGAAGGTTTATCCTTTTGTGTAGCTTTTCAGTTTCTCCGACGTACTGAAGGCCACAGATCTTACATGTGCAGAGATATATCACATTCTCTGTTTTGCATGTTTTGTTTAGACCATGTATGTTTAGTTTTTCTTTAGTCACTGTGCTAGTGAATGTCTTGGTCTCTATCATATGTTGACATTAACCATACTAACAAATATTCTAATTTGACAAAAGAAGAAACAGATGCCCTGCACTCACTGAAAAGTAGAACAGACATTATAATTAAGCCTGCAGATAAGGGTTCCGCTATTGTCGTTATGAATAGGGAAGACTACATTAGTGAAGCAAGTAGACAACTAAGTTACGCTAGGTTCTATCAAAAACTGGAACATGATCCAACGCTGGAATATGCAAAAATCATCACTAATGTTATTGACGAGGCGTACAAAAGCGGACACATAGACCAGCAAACGAAAAACTACTTAAGCCCAGAAAACCCAAGAGCAGGTAGATTTTATCTTCTACCCAAAATCCACAAACAAGGAAACCCTGGCAGACCTATCATCTCAGGTAACGGGCACCCCACAGAAAGGATATCAGAATCTTTAGATCATTTTATGAGACCACATGTCCACAAATTACCATCATATCTTCAAGACACGACAGATTATCTCATAAAAGGCAAAGCTAGTGAACCATTACTGCCAGATACATTACTTGCTTCCTTAGACGTCACATCTTTGTACACCAACATACCGCACAACGAAGGGTTACAGGCATGTAGCGAAGCATGGGAAACAAGAACTGTAAACAATCCACCCACACACTTCTTAGTCCAACTCCTGGAGCTTGTCCTAAAACTCAACAACTTTGAATTTAATGGAGAAAACTACCTACAAATCAATGGAACTGCAATGGGTACTAAAATGACCCCTTTGTATGCTAACATTTTCATGGGAAAACTTGAGGGTCAGCTCTTAGCATCGGTTGAGCGTACACCATACCAGTGGGTACGCTTTATCCATGATATAGAAATGAAGTGGCAGTATGGAAGAGAAAGTCTGGATGACTTCATATCAAAGGCAAACAACTTCCATCCTTCAACAAAATTCACGGCAGAAATTTCCAACTCAAACCATGTTTTCCTGGACACAACAACCAGACTGGTGGAAAACAAATTACACACAGACATTTACTCAAAACCAACCGACAAACACCAGTATCTTCTCCCAACCAGCTGTCATCCAAAACACTGCATTAAGAACATTCCATATAGCCAGGCACTGAGGATACGAAGAATTTGCTCCGACGATGAAAGATTCCTAGAAAGTTCTAATGAGCTGGCTAAACATTTAATTTACCGAGGCTACGACAAAGACCTGATTGCGGAGGCAATCCAAAGGGCCAAACAAACAAACCGTGATGACCTACTCAGATATGGACAGAAAGAAAAGGTTGATAGGATATCATTTATTCTGACCTATCACCCAGACAATCCCAAAGTAGGTAAAATCATCGCAAACCACTGGCCAACCGTGCAATCGTCAGACATACTAAACCTAATACTTCCGAAAAAACCTGTAGTAGCTTACCGGAGACCAAAAACCCTAAAGGACATCCTAGTCAGGGCAAAGCTAACGCCAATCGCTAGTCAAAGCCAACCTAGTCAATCTGGACCCTGTGGCGATAAAAGATGCAAAACCTGTCAGCATATGATAGAGACCAAGACATTCACTAGCACAGTGACTAAAGAAAAACTAAACATACATGGTCCAAACAAAACGTGCAAAACAGAGAATATGATTTATCTCATCACATGTAAGATCTGTGGCCTTCAGTACGTCGGAGAAACTGAAAAGCTACAAAAAAGGATGAACCTTCATAGATCTGATTGGATGAATAAAAAGCTGTACAGAAGCCCGGTCGCAGATCACTTCTCCTCTCTCCTCCCCTGACCACACTTTCAGTGATATAATACTTATCGCTATTGCTAACAACCACAGCTGGAGTTCCGAAACCAGGAAGGAAAAGGACTCATACTGGATACGCCGCCTTAGAACATTGAAACCAAGCGGTCTAAACCAAGAAGACTAGAAAATGAAAACTATGCGCTAGTAAAATTTAACATTTTCTAAATCTTTTTATTATCCTTCAATTTTTACTATAAAGAATAACCAGTATAGAATCAAATATCCGGGATATAATCTGCGTTACATATGTACAAAAAGTAAAAATAGATGTCGCTTTGGCTTGTAGACTTTTAGGAAATTATACAACGTTTTCAGTTTCCGCATCTAGTCTATACAAGCTGGTTGTATTTATAGCTTTAGCACATGTGAAGACAGCCATGTAGAGGTTTACAAACACAACGTTTTTGTGTTTATTTGTTTATCGTATATATATGTTTTGTATTTGCCTTTGAAAAAGACTCATTAAGAGTCGAAAGCGCTTAGGCTAGTTAGTTACTAGTTTCGTACTGTTCGTCGTCAGTTTATTGCATCTATTTAATTAATCCCTGACACACGTGACCCCTTGGTGGATCCAGTACGCTTGAAAGGGTTGTTTTTCGCCATATGATTTGTATTCTTTATATATATATATATATATATATATATATATATATATATATATATATATATATATATATATATATATATATATATAGTAATTTGTACAAGAATATATTCGAAAACAATACTCAGGCTCGAGTGGGTAGTAATTGTCTAGACTTTAACAAATTTGGATAAAGTTGAATTATATGATAAGCCAAGAAAGTGACAACGACATGATAAATAGGAGCCTTCACATTGCATGAATAATATTTGCCTATGTTCTCGGTGGTACTATGAATGGTCAATGGATGCACACCACATGAGCACCTTGTCGCGCCCACAAAAGTATTCCTCGCAAATAAATCGAATGAAACCATCAAGTCACATTTGTTAAATTATGACACAAGAGAGAAGACAATTGTATTACGTGTGTTACATACCCTGTGCATTATGTCATAGCTATTTCAAAGAGAAATCCTGTTGTGGAATTCGATAATATGTATATTATAATATTTATGACAATGTATGGATTTGATGAAGATCACTATTTAAATTATTTCCTAACGCACCTTTTAAATTAAAAGTGCCAAAATCGCTATATTGTGTGTAGTGTCAGAATCCCATGCCATAAAGCCTAGGCTACATGTTAATTTGAACACATTTTACAATCAAATTTTTAGATCTGATGGTGATAACTTGAAGAAATAGATTTAACGTTTTATTTAAACATAATGTTTGATTTCTACCTAAGAAAATATGACTTTGTTATTTGTCATGAAGTCTGGTCATTATTTGCTCCCAGATTTGGAGGATTATTTTTGAACCTCAAAGTAAGTTAAATATAAATATGCAAGGAAAAAATTTCCAATGAGTCTTTTCTGTACGTGTATATTCCGACGTACGATGGGTAATAATCCATCCAACATTTTTACATTTCCAGTTAGCATGATTATATATATATATATATATATATATATATATATATATATATATATATATATATATATATATATATATATATATATATATATATATATATGCCTGTTGGCGTACACTGTCTTTGAATTTATTATAAGAAAGAGGCATTCATTTGATGTCGTTATTCCCGTGTCAGTTATTATATATTATACCTGTAGTTTCAAGGCAGCAAATGGAACTTACCTTTTATGTAAGAGATACCATACGCTACCAGCACAACTATAATGTATGTGAGAGTGGAAATGTGGCTGTCAATGTTTAGATACTACAAGTCATAGTATGTGAGGGGGTGTACATATTTAAAGACAGAATTTGCATTTAGTCGTGTCGAGAACTCCTATTCTTTCAGCAACCACGTAATGCCGTAAGGGAAAGATATTTCGTATGCCAGTAATCAATACATCATGTTATTGAGCCCATAACCTTTCAGCAGAAAAGGCTAACACACTGGACTAAGTAATCTTTGCTATTGATTTATATTCATTGACCTGGAAAGCAAAGATAGGGCCATTCATGATCCCATACTTCAGAGTGAACATGGAAATGATATTGATTATTTCTATATGCATATATTATCGTTCTATTTTCTAGAACGGTGTATATTCATCAACGAAAAAAGAATAGGGCAGGCTATTATAGATGTCAATTTTGTATTCAGTGAAGGAAATGGAATTCTTCGGAATATCAGGAGAATAAATATGGCAAAGATGGTATAAATAATTTGTTTGCCACATCCTCCGTGTACCACCTTCACATAACCAAGAAATTTGCTGGAAAAACCACAAATCTTGAACACCTTTATACTAAATAACAAAAGTCTGGTAGCTCAAAACTCTACCCTCAATCAATGACAAGGTTCAATCATACAAATATAAATTAAGTGAAACTATATACCAACATAAAATGCTATGATTTTATACTGAGTGCTATATTAATAAATAGGAGTGAGTATATATCTTCTGGAGAAAAGTCAATGTTTCTAATAATTCAATTTTTATCTTACTTTTTCTTCTTTCTTTACGTATACATATGCACAGTTCACTAACACTGGTAATACAAATACTTGCGAGTCACTACAGATATGTAACTATATTAATGTGGCATATAAAAATTTCGTTGCATTACTTTTCAACTCTCTGTGAAAGACGTATCATCTACACTGAGTCAATTGGTTTTATTAAACCCACTTAGGATACCTACATTACTTGGAGGATACCTTTGAATTTTACTAATTACAAAGTACACATTAGTGTAAACATTTAATTATTAGTTATTCAAGGATATTTTTCGGAAATAAACAAATCGTAATCCAGATTCTCATTCATGGATTCGATAGAATAAGTCTCAATTTATTGTTTCCTATATTCATTTAATTTCACTTTCTCACAGAATCAAAATATAGTTTGGCTGCAAAGTATATTGAAAACCACATTTGTATGAAAGGAATTTTCATTTAAACATCTATGCATCGACCGAAAATAAAAACCAAATATTGCCAAGGATATTCACTTAAACTAAAGCTAGGCGAAATTTTAATATGTGATCTAAAACTTGAAATGCTGAAATTAATAGAAAATTTAAAATAACGTCCAATAATACCAGGTGAGAATTTAAGTAGAACATGAAAGCATGATAAGACTAAATCCATTCCATTTACGTTACAAAACTGTTCCATGTTTGCCCCAGAGTTATAACAATTAGGTGAGTGCTTTTGTGTATTCTACATTAAGGAAATACCCCGTTCATAAATGAGATTCACCTTTTATACCATGGATACGTTAAAGGAAGCTGTGAAATCACCGATGAATTGTGCGTTATATAATTACCATGACTAGATAAAAACGTTGCAGATGATTCGAACATTCAACAGATATAATATGTTACATTGTCTTTTACTATTACTATTAATGGAGTAGTCATGACAAGAATATTATTTATGTTGGTCAAAGGAAGAGAGTAAGCGAATAAGGCAAACAAAATCTCCGTTGAATGTACTGATACAGTTGCTAGTTAAGACACATCTTGTGATGTTATTTTTTATCAATTTTACGAGATGGTTCTCAAGCAGACACAGTTATATCATGTCAAATTTGTTGGCCTTTACTATCCAACAATTTTTAAAATAATACAACAAAGAATTCATTTCTCATCCTTCACAATTTACATTATATTCGTTAAATTCCAGTTGTAATAATAAAAGATGTATCATGTAATGAGGATTATATACAGAAGAACAAATGCAACATTTTACTACACTGTTGCAGTAATTTAATTCATGCAATATAAGTAGTGTACATGAAAAATTACTACCTTTGAGTTAGTCAGTTGCTTTACATTTTGTATTATCACCGATAATTATTTATACTTCTACATTTTTCATTTAGTAGAATATCGTGACAAAGATTTGTTTTACCAAACACAAGAAGGTAATTTACAAAAGTATTTTTATTTATATAAACTCGGTAATCATGTATCTATTTCTAAACGAATAAATTAAAGGACCAAATGAACAAATTCTCAAAGGTCCACTCAATTCGCAAGATTCAAATTAATTGATTGTTGTTAAAACGTATATACCGAAATAATGGTTCTATAGATATTACGTTTGCTCAGTCTTGAGAACCAAGTCCGTTGAAAACATTGATTTTTTCCAAGTGCTGGGCCATTAGCGTTATTAGAGTCTCGTTCTCACTGACAACTTCTATTGCACTCAACTTGCGTATGCTGGTACGCATTTCCTCTTTCTGGTTTTTAACAACTTTTGTACTTATACGAACATTGTTATAAAATCTTAAATTTTGCATGGAATCAAATCAATATCATTAGAAAAGAAATGATATTTACAGGAAAGCATCTATTAATAAAAGATAATGAAAATAAAAGATAACGAAAACCTTTAATTATCTTGCATCAAATTGTTGTATTTATTTCTTATTCAATTCTCAGGCAATACTTTTATCTGAGCACAAATTATCTTTCAAGATAACTCTGTCATTTGAACATTTCAATATGTACGGTAACTAATATGTGTCAATTATTTTTTCTTTGCTTAATCATCTTCATTCTTATCATTATCATTATCATCATTTTCCCATATTGCTATATCAGAGCTTAAAATAAAATCCTGGAAAATAGCATTTGTTTCCTGAGAGCTTAGAAAAAGTCAAGATTGTGCTTTTAATGATTAATCTAGTTTAATTTCTCTTCAATATATATTTACCCTATTTGCAAGGAAAATGCAAAACAAACTTTAGATAACATACATAAAAGCTTGTGACTTAAAACAATCCATTTGATTCGGAGTGTCTTTTATGATATATACCACAATGGTACAAGTGTATTACCAAAGTAAGTCATATGAATCTGAATTTTAAATATTGCCCGTAATCGGAGACGGAAGAGGGCAGAAGCACCTCAAATAAATTACTAGGCATTACATTTCGTCTTTGATGCAAATGTCTGACAAAACACTAGTACTCACTAACGGGGCTGTATCTCACTAACAAAGCATTTAATAATACTTGACCTCACGGCATATACTTCTAGTAGCATAGCGGGATCTTTTATAACCTTTTTCAAACTATTGTTCATATAAATAACTATGGAACTAATACAAGAAAACAAAATATTTCACAAGAAAATTAAGTGCAACTTCGTCATGGCATATCAATGAATTGTTACGCGAAATCCCAAAATGGGTCATCAATTAACCATTTGACTATTATTGACCATTTCTGTTTACATACCCAGCAATTACTTCTGTGAATTTTGATGTTTTGGAATAAAACAAAAAAAAATCCTCTAGAGTTGGCAAATTAGCATTTGTATCACTATTTCGTAGACTTTTTATCGAGTTGCCACCCTTCCTGTAGAGTGCTTTTTAACTGGATATGTATTTAATTTCATTTTGCCAAGTTTTACAATACTGTGGATAGAGTTAAAAATGAGAATCTCGTAGGTATCAAAGATAGGCAGATCATAAATTCCACTTTATCCTGGTAAAAATGAGCAAAAGAAATTAATACCGTGCTAGATCTACAAGTCAAATGCATAACATCAAAAGATGGTTTACTTGGAACACATAATTTAAGTTTGCAAGTTTTTGAACAAGAACCAATTTTATTAAAACAAGCCATTAGTTATGAAATCTAACTGGTCCGTTTTACGTCAGACATTTCAGACACTTTAAATCGTTAGATTCTCAACCAAGGTTTCTGTTCAGGTTTTTTTTTTGTTGGTGAAATGCATACCAGACTAGTCGAGAAAAGTAAATAGTAGCTCATATATCACAATGTCCATTTTTGTTTTAAGATGATTATTTTGACTACATCTCAATTATAGCTATATTTATGTTGGTCTGATTATGAGTACGAATAGAAAAATGTTTATCTTGAGACTGCGATGGTCTATTTCTATAATAATAAAAACATGTCAGCATCCAGCAGCGTCCACTGCCCAGACCACCTTATGAAATATTTTCAGAATTCCATTGACGGACGACAGTTCGATAAAAAAAATATTATGTTTGGTTAATTTCTGGACTGGTGAAACTCATTTCTCAAAAATAATTAGGTAAGGTTATCAAATAGCACCACCATGGATCACACCAGATTCTCCTGAAATCACAACCTTCAGTTATTAGTTAGCTTGTAGTTCAAATAGTTTGCATGCTTCCTGATTAATATATGCTGTACATATAATTCCATATAAATGTATGCTGTACATATAATTCCACATAAATACTACATTGTGGTTTTAAATTTCAGCATTTTCTGTGCAGTGTTTATACTACTATGAAACATATAGCATCATATAGTTTGACAGTATGATTCTAAAAACAACAGTTGCTTTTCAACTCTATATATTCCACTGATATTTATGTTCTGAATCAATATTTTGAATTCATACTAAATCCATGTTGACACTGTCCCATTCAGAAATAAATGTTCAAACTGCTAGCCTTTTCGAATAAAATATATCGCAGTAGAACGTTATTGCATGAAAAAAATCGGACGAGTATTAGACTGTTGATTCTGAAATCAACTTCAGTTCTTCCAAACTGATCCCATCGATCGCTTTCAGGCTGACAGCAATGATATTAAATCTGACCGTTCGTTAACAGAGATGCGGAGAGACATCAAGAAACAACTTTACTCCAGGCAAATAAGATTGCTACTCGCATTTCACGTTTAACTGGATATTTATTCACGTACGTCGAGTGAACACACTATGTATACGTAACTTTTGAATATAAGTATTTTCAATTTTATCTGGGTAAGTACACTTTCTGCTGTATTTTGCACTCCAGAATACTATTTCTTGATTGTATGATTTCATTGCCTTTAGACCTTTAAGTCGCTGCTGTTAACAACAAAAATGATTTCTTCCACATCAACAGGAAACTCATCCTTTTAAGACTTAACAATGAAAACGATGCTAACCTTTTCTCATTGTGTAATTATCTTAGTGTTATTTTTACTTAATTAAATCAGTCATTGGCTGCTACGTAATTGTCATCAGCAAGCTAAGCCCATTTCTATATACACTGATAATGCACTATTTATTTATTTCACCAAAGACTCGCTTGATTTCAAAATGGCATGCCATTACTGTTGACATAAAAATAATTCGTACTTCATTTGGTATTCCATTGACACCAGAGAATTAAGTCCTATTGGGAACCATATTTTAAACCCAAATATACGGTCTATTTTCTTGCGCAATCTTTACAGCCAACTAAACTTTCTACAACTGTTGATTTACTCTTACTACGGGTATCAGAATAATAATTATATGTATGGGTTATACATACACAGGTCAATTAACTTTATTTGTAAATAATCAAAATTTACACGAATGGTAAATTTTATGATGACAAAATTTAATTCGTGTTTAGTTCTAACAACTACATTGAAATAGTTAATAAATTAATTTAATCTTTTCTGCATCCTTTTTTAACTGAAAAGAATGAATTGTCTCTAATGGAACCTTTCTTCAAATGTGATTCTCAATAAGTACGTCAAATTTTACAACCGCCATGTTGAATATGATTACGATTCATTAACATTTTATCTAGCAGTGAATACGACATAACTATCCTTTCTTGCGTATCGAAGCACTGGTGGCTCAAATGTACATTGCGTATATAATTTTAGAGATGGGGTTTTGTAAGATACAACTCAGAACTAATGTATATTTAGATCAAAGCTTTAAAACGTGTCCTGATCGCACTGATTCAAAAGCAATATTGCTTTGATTTTAACAAAGGGCTAACAATAATAATTATTACAGTTACATTCCCGAGCCATCACAGGCATCTGTGACAGATAAACGCTAATGTAAGAAAGCTACTGATAGACAAATGGAAACCTGATTTCAGAGTATGTTTTTTGTTGTCTTTTCTTTTAAAGCCATACGGTATACCACCGTCCCGAATATTGTATCAACCGATTATGATAGACACTTTAGTCTCCACGTGGATTAAATTGTGCATTTTCGCTTACTTTGATATTGTGCTTTACATGTACAACCATATAGGCCATCGTCCTCATTTTGTTATTCATGTTCTTAGAATATTTACAAGAAAGACAAAGACATTTGCGATGACAACTAAATTATTGACCTGACACATCCGCACGTTAATTATTTTACAGAAAGTTGTAGACTGGTATTGAGCAACGTATAATAGTTCCAAAGAACGCTAATAAGCTTAATTCGTGAATAGAAACTGTAAATGGAAAGCACATTGCATTTTGACCAAAAGGATTTTATTTTGTCAAGTTTCCCTCAAACATTTAAAACTGTAATCGGAAGTATAATGTAGGAAAACTCAGACTCTTATAGTTTTCATATCATGTACTTAAATTGTTTAAGATCTAATGATATTTATTTCTCCTACAGAGCTTTTTTCCCTGTCAAGCTTCAACAGTAGCTTTAATACATAAGTTTTAGTAAAATATTTTTAATATGCACTTTAAACCGTAAATTACATATTTAAACTTCACATTTATTTTTTTCTAAAAAGTCAAATCTACACTACGCATCTGTGCTTCGGAAAGATTTATCTGCAGCAAAATTGCACATTTTAATAAAGAGATGATATCACACCCACATATCGTCCATCAGTATCAAAACACATTTGGGATGAGGGGATGATTTATCAAACTAAAACAGAACAATTTTGTTTGCTGAGGTTGATTGTTGATACTGATATTCAAATTTGCTGTACATTTCAATGTAAACACGATCAGATGTCTAACTTACGCGTTTAAGGCTTGTGAATTAGGTCTTACCAACAATCACGGATGACTTGTGATTGATCAGTTCTTAGTTGTGGTGGACAGATGAATGGCGTAGAGGTTGGGTCAGTTATTAGATCCCATCACGTGAAAGATAATTTAATAAATCTACAGACAAGTAACAATACATAAATTTTGTAAATGCCATAACTAACTCTTTAACCATGTGTACACTGGAAACTGATCTTAAAATAGTAAACTATTTCAAGCCAAACGGTTGGTTGATGGTGAATTTTAGTAAGTACTAGAAATCTAAAGCTAAATAGCACAACAAAACGTTATATGATATAAAATACTTATCCGAAACGTTTATTAACAAGGATCCATAAAAATACAAATACACAATGATGTGAATGTGAAAATATAAAACTCTATGGTCTTTGAATATGTATGTCCCTTAAGTACAAGTCTTTTGAGTATCAAACCAACCGTATGCAATATTAGTCAAACAAATAGGAATAAACGATTTCACACATACGCAAGACCCCAAAATGACTCACTGCTTACCACATATATGTTGATTCCCATGTCATTTTAGATTAACGCTCTGACAAACAATATAATATCGATTCAACTGTTACCATGCAGTCAATAAACTAAAAGCGCACGAAGGTTTGGCTGATTTCAGTTAGTTTCTGGAGAGTTTTTTCAGACAGTTTCTATAGTACACTGATGATTGAATCGATCTCTCCAACATATGAGTATTATGCCATTATTTCGTTGAAATAGGCTTTTATCCATCTTTATCAGGTCAAAATGTGATTGATATTATTTTATTCAAGAGCATGTATCGATTTTGTAAATGGTCCAAATATGTATATCATTATTAATTCAATTATATTTATGCTAGAGAAAGAAGATATGCAATAATAAGAAGAGACGATTTATCTTCTGACACCACACTGATTTTTTAAACGTATTAGGCCCTATTTTGATTCAGTTGTAAAATAAAATAATGGGTTTTGCTCGCCCTGTAGATTTATTTTTTACTTATGATCAAAGCAACATTTACACGATTGAATTATAGCCTTTGGAGTTACCTTGGCTTCTTAATAAAAGCTGGTTCTGAAAAACGACTTTGGCGTCCATGGACGTATGATATGATGGGTTTACTTTAATAACATTTGAATGTCATTGCAGGTTTTCACTACATGCCGTTACTAAATTTAAAATATAATTTTGAATTCCTCCAATAAACAGTAAGCTCTGTTAATAGGCTGAGCTAGCTTTTTTACATGCCATATTTATGTAAGACCAGCTGTCCCATTTTTATTCTATATTATACATATTTGGACTAATCATCTCACTTTATATAGGTTTTTTTCTAATTATCTAAAATGACTTTAAAAATGTAACGATATTTGTTTAATTACAACATTTTAAACTAGAAAATATCAACAATTCTAACATACGTTTAGCAACCTCAAATTTCACTCTGAAAATGGATTATATTCATATATGGCTAAAATCTGTACTAAAAAAAAATCTTATTACTTCCAATATACACAGAGATCATAATTGTCACGAGGCTAAATGATATTTTACCAAATGACAACCATGGCGTATTAATAAATTATTTTCCAAAACAAAAAGAAATTAAATAGAGTCAAGTCTCCCATTAATTCTAGCAATGTGTGTTTTATGCCAATACACTTTATCATTTGTAATAATGAATAATTTATTCCCCTGGAATTAGTAATTGATTTGTTCACATTTTTCGGGAGGAAAAACAGGTGAACCTTGCAGTAAGGAATATATAATGTTTATTTGCTTCTTCTTTGAGATTAAGAACCGAATAATAGCACCATGTCATCTTTCTAACATTTAGATGGTCAACGAAATATAAAAACTGCAATATCTTTTAATGGTGCTGTTGATATTTTTGATTAATTTTTGTAGCCAATGTCATATCTAACTTTCATTTAAGCATACTTACTCGAAGTAGATAGTAAAAGCTAGATTATGGACACAAATACATGCTAACAATCATTTTGTTATTTCAAGTAAAGTAAGAATTATATTTTTGGTGATAAAGCATGCATGTAATCTATGCAAGCATTTTGGTTTTTATTATTTTATACATTTTTGTTATTTTATGGCTGCAATAACTAAATTTACGTTGAACAATTGCGAGTAGAAAATGTATGACAACATAAACAATGAGTACGAAAACCAAGCACTGCCCATATTCAGGTGTTAAATTGTCACCAATATTAAAATTATCACTAAGGTATTATCAAAAAGAACATAAAAATGTAAATTTTAACATTTGTATTCTAACATTGCTATCGGAATGTACAAACATATACATTCATGCCATTACGTTTATCAACTCCACAAAACTACTAAAACTAATTAACATGGCTTAGTCACCGACTAGTTAAATCAATCTAAAAATGTTGAATTATTACGAATCATGCCCGCTCGATAATCCTTTGAATGGCATAGGCGTGTGCATGCCACTAGGACGTGCGATACGATGATTCAGTCAGAACTGATATTGTCATTTCATCTTCAATATGACAGGGTTAACTGCGTATCATCAAAAGATGTAAATTTTGTCATGTATTTCCATAAATTGATCAGCACATAGGTTGCTTGCCAGAACGGTGTTTGGATATGATCATGCAGTGTCAGACACGTTTCCTAAAACATAATTTGCAGACCCTGATTTTCTTATTCTCTTGCTTAATTTATCAAGAAGCCAACCATTCAGATGCGGTCAGTGTCTCATTTTGGTTTTTTTCTTGCTAAATATTAGTCATTTAAAATCTTGTTCACTTGCAAAAGCAACACTATTTTCAATTTTAAGGTTTTCTTCCATGACTGAACCCCATTTGTAATTACATCCAGTGGTGTTGAATGATGATGGACCTGAAAGAAACAACTTCCACATGAGACATTTCACTGAATTTATTACTGACAAAGCTCCTTGCTTAGTCTTATTATCTGAACCTTATTCCTGGCCAAGCTTCTGTGATTTGTGTTTATATTGGGGGAGGCTTTTTGGGGTGGGTGTTTTTAAAGTACCTTTAGTATTTTTCAGTCATATCTCTACGATGTCTGCAGTGTAGCAGGGTATCATCAAGCAGACATGTAGCATCATGTCCCACCCAGTCACATTATTCTAACAACAGGCAGACCGGTCCTAACACTAACCTCTCACTGCTAATCGCCAATTTAGGCAGCTGTTAGTACCATTTTTATAAGTCTTTGGAATGACACTCTAATAACCTAGGCTACCGGAGCGGTCGACGAACAGTCTTTACTGAGTATGCTGTTGTTTTCTTTTCGTGCACATAGTATCTATTCCCTTTAGCTTAATTTGCAAATTTTATTAGCACTGCATTATTTTCTCTCATTCCGTTTTCTTGTGCAAATATTCAAATCATGATTGTCACACCGTACTCATATTTGTACACTATTCATTTCAATATTCCTTGCAATTAACCGTTGCTATTAGTCACAGTGAACTGCAGACTTTAAAACTTAATTAGCTCGTGACAGGAAATATTACACATATAATCATGCAACATATCAAAAGCTTATTTTGATCCAAATTTGTAATGCATTTGGATTGCTATACCTATAGTTTTCTGATTTGGACCTACAGTCATGTGATTTTCTATTGACCGGGCAACACATCAGTCATGTGATTTTCTGTTGACTGGGAAACACATCAGTCATGTGATTTTATATTGACCGGGCAACATATATCAGTTTTTTTTTCTTGAAACCAGTTTAGAGGTGAGTCATAATAACGTGTTTCTTGTAATCTTCTCTGCATTTATGTATTTAATGCACTCGAGATCATAATCCTTTTATTTCAGAATTGCTGAAGCATCTTGTTGTTGTCAACAACTCTGTATATGGGAATGTCATTTTCATTGCTAATCTATCCAAGTTTAAGATTCAACGGTAAAGGAATGCCTATAAAGCTAAATATACTTGAGCACTCTTCAATTTTGATCAGCATTAGATTATTATCGTATTCGTTTGCAAGGTCTGCGTACCTCTGGCTACTTTGGAACATTTTTTGCTTTAAAGGAGACATCGTGTCAATTAAAGGAAGTCCATAATTTTCATGTGTTTGGCCAATGGCTTCTATCATACGATGAAAATCATCATCCTTAAAATCGAACTCGCATCTACATGAATACAGAGTTTTTGCTGTCGCTACATTTCTCTCGGCGAAAAAATAATGAATTTCAGTCACTTTGGGATATTGTGCAATAACAGCATACTAATTTAATGTATAGGTTGAAATACATAATCGATGTTGTTTATGTCGCGTTTAGAGCTTCTAAAATATTTCTGTTATGAAGTTCTATGGAGATCATCTTATCTTTATTTGCTCTCTTTTATTACGCTTTATAATCCATTCTAGATCAGCAACAGTGCATCCAAAAAGCATACCATCCATGATTTATTCTACCTAAATATATATATTTATGCAATTAACTAACGAAAACACACTGAGTGGAATGAATCAATTAGACGCTGGGCTAATATTAGTTCCTTAGGGAAAACGGCGTTCTGTGGATGGCACTAGTCAGACAAACCATTAACAGCGATAATCTTTCCTCGATTAACATTAAAATAAATACAGTAATGTAGTATTCCAAAGTATATCGACTGAAAATTCACTTCAGGACATTTGCAACAATTCTGATAAATGGGAAAGTGGAGCATCTACAGTACCATGCTTTTATTGCCTGCTATTAAATGACTTTTCATTTTCAAGAACGGGTGCTCTCTAGTTATACCATGACTAGCACATAGACATAGTATCATGTATTATGAATATGAAATTAAGAGAATTATTGAATTAGTTTTCAGCACATTTAAGCCCATAATTAATGTCCTAGAATATGAGAGAGAACGGGTGCTTTCGTCAAGAACCTTCCTTTGTTATGAGAGAATCTGAGAGTATGAAAATACATACATATTCCAAGAGATTTTTCAATCAAGAAATGAGGCTTGGCAAAAGCAGAACAATCTCGAAACAAAATCATTAGTAATCTTAAACTGAAAATGATAAAACATTTGATTCTGCTCATGATTTATGATTTCAAAAACATTATGAATATAAATGAAGCTATGACATCTTGATAATCGTTTGGTATAAATAAAAATTCAAAATATCACAAATCGCACCAATTATGATTGACAACGATTCAACTGCTGATCAGTTGATAAATGAGCACATGTTTGTAGAATTTTGCCGTTTCACGAGATACAAATATATAGTTTCTGGTAGATAGTATCTTGGTGCAAAATTTAAAGAAGCCAACACGTGGGTGTTATTTTGTAAGATAACACGAGTTTTGAAATCAAACAATCTCTACATTTATATCAAGTTCCCTCATTTCTATATGAGTTAAGGTATATGTTACAAATGTTTTTGTTCTTTGTCACGTGATTTGATGACCATTCAGCCTACGTTCTCAATATATTGGAACTTGATTGTTGTCCACACATAAATAATATTCACATATGTCTTGACAGGACGTTGATAGAACAAACTTTGTTTTTATACAGTTATGTGCCAATGTCGTTTTTGTGCTACTGAATCCTCGCTATTAATAACAAACTCTTTTCGGATCTTCATATTGCCACACGTAACAAACACAAAAAACATTAAAATACTGTTCTGTAGGCACTGGTCGATGAACTCAGAATGGTTTCTTCGACCTGTATAGTCACAAACATCATCAAAAACGAGGATGATCAGTGGCATTATTAAAACATTATTAGTAAATATTAGGTTAAGAACAATACCTTGTTGCAAAATGATCCAAAACAAATTATTGTTCAACTTTATTAAATTATTTGTTTGCATGACATAAGGCAATACAAATGTTCCTACATAGAGATAGCATCGAAGCAATGGTAAGTGTTGTCCTGGTAACCACTCTACAGTTTGTCCCTTCCAATGAATTTGTATGTATCGATGTGTGGCAAAATATTTAATGCTTATTCTTGAATAAAACACAAATATTCTCTCTGAACACTGCAAATTGTAGAAGGTTTAAAAACAAGTTTTTTTTATAAAAAAAAAACAATAAGGGAAAAATAAGTGAAGCACAATACAGTATTTATCTTTGTAACCCATCCCTACGGTAGCAAATATACGTTTACAATATGTTTGTTCTAAAGGATATTCTCTCCATCAAAATGTGCAAATAAAAAAAATTAATTAATCTACCTGTAATCATCGTGCAGAGAAAGCTAATGTTCATTTACACAAAAATCGATACATGTAATAATACGTGCATCACGAAAGAAAGTAAAATGGATTTATTTCCTGGGCGAAAATTACCTAGACAGTCCAAATATGTCGCATGGAAAAAGGGATTGGCTGTCGTTAATGAAGTTAACAATAATATTATGTGATATTAAGTGACATTTGAATCTTACATCAATTACTGTGTCATTTGTATTCAGACCAAATTACAAGGTATTGTCAAAATTAATAAAAAGCAAGGTATAAGTTTAGAAGATTTTGTCAAAATTAGTGTCATTACGATTGTTAATTATTTTGTTCTTTATGGAAATAGAATAGCTGAATGAGCTTTTACTTGCCGCCGAGAACAAATTGTTTCTCTGTGAGACATTTTTATAATATATACACATCGAGCAATTTTGTCACAAAGAGGTATGAAGAATTTAAAATGGATGATAAAGTATCATAATGGAATCTCAAATTAAACGCAATTTAAGTATGTATGAGCGTCTACTTTTGTCCAACAGTGACGGTTTCATGAATCGACCTTTTTCCGACGCTGATTGTTATTATTATTATTAGTTGCGTTGAGGTCTTCCTATACTTTATGTTCCCTCTCTCTCTCTCTCTCTCTCTCTCTCTCTCTCTCTCTCTCTCTCTCTCTCTCTCTCTCTCTCTCTCTCTCTCTCTCTCTCTCTCTCTCTCTCTCTCTCTCTCTCTCTCATCGTTAACTGGATCAATAAATTCAAGAATAGAAGTTTTAATCATTTATTTTGTTTGTTCTTTTTGTTAGATTAGATTTAATAGACTTTGAATGAGACTTCCATCTGCGGATAGCTATAAATTTGGCATTATACAGGTAACATTTGGGTTTGACCACAGATTATGTATATTCTAGTTTCACGACCTCGAAATGCGTACCTGACTCGCATTACAATAGCTTGTTTCTCAGCGGCACTGATTAAAATATTGATATCACTTTACAAAATACATCGACAAAAATGACAGACAAAGATTTGTTTTCTAAAATTGTATGGTCATCACGATTTAATCATTAAGATTGCTGTTTCATATTGTTATTGATTTTATATGAGCTCGTTAATTCAAAACCGGTTGTACTGTCATCTTGTAGGTCCAAAAGTCGCTATATGAGCTTTAGATATACTGTCATTATATCAGAAAATCTATCTTCTTCTTATAATCAGTAAATAAGTACATGTAAATTAAAAAAGCCAACAACCAATAAGAAACTTCAAAAGCATTATATATATATATATATATATATATATATATATATATATATATATATATATATATATATATATATATATATATATATCAGCTATTTCATAGAATGAACTGTACATTTAAAAACAGTACATTTTTGGTCTTTGCCTGGAACATATTCTATCTTCAATTATCTTCTTTTTCGCGAATATTCATTAAATGTTGACTTTAAAATCAAGCAATCTCATTAAATAGAACTAAACACTGGTTCTGCCTAGATCTATCAGTTGATTTAAGTCTGGGCTGAAACTGGACAACATGTTAGTGACACCCGGGTTTATCAATACTTGCGACCATAAATGATACCTATATAAGTACTTTATGTCCTTTACCAATCATGGACTTGTCGTAAGTTCTCAAGACTGATTTTTTTATTTATTTCAATTGGACCACAATTACCTTTTGCTAATTAAACCTTTTTCATTTTTTTTAGCATCTGCATACATTACACCCTTTTAACATATTCCTCACCAAAGTAAAGAAAGTAAATTCGATATTACTACTTTATGGCTTAAGCAGAAAGATTTTGATATGACCAATCCAAACAATTCTTAAGACATTATTCATCACACCAAGCTAGGGGTGGGGATCAAAAGGTTGGAAACAGTCTTATTATTAATTTCAGATTTAAACATTACGATATGGATGAATTAGCCACCTCTAAAGGATTCAATATTCTAATGTCCGTGCTCACGACGAGTGTTTCTCCAACAGACAACGACATAACGACGAATGATGAAGCTTGGGTACTCTCTAGATTTATACAAAGTACCCTGTCTACAACACCCTGGAATAATATCACGTCTGGAAATATATCAAGACCTGTAACGGAAATATGCACGAATCCAGGTAAGAAAATGTCTGTTACAAAACGTCTCTTATACAGCATTCTAAATTGTGACCTATCATGTTTGAACCATTCATCCTAGAAGGTTTTGTAATGGAAATTAAACCGTATAATAACCAAATAATTAAATCTCCTTGATTTTACAATAAGCTAGAGATATTGTATTTACATCATTTGTCCGAAATTGGAAATTAAAAATGTAGCAATATGGCTAGTTAAGTAGTGTTCTTTGTGTATTTGCCAATTTGAGTGACATCTTTAAACTTATTTTAATAATTATGATGTGAAACCATTCAGACTAATAGAAGTCTTGAATTACGACACCGGTCCATCACGAACGAATCTTCTAAAAGACACTTTCACCAATTTACAGAGGAAAATTAAATCTCTTCTATCCACAGAATATACAACTTGTGTTTGGATTTTAGCCTGACTTGTCGTATTCTGACTATTATATAGGATGTCACTCATGTAACTTCACCTATGATTGGCTATTAAAAATAAAACATCAAATTCAAATTCAAGTTAAGAAGTTAGATTTCTGTGTAAGGTACAGTTGCTTGATCCATTATTGAATAGCAGTGTTCAGATATGGCTTCGAATGATCATATAATTTGGAGCACTATATAGTATCGCGTTATCTGAATAATACCAACCATAATTTCGGTACTATTATCACTTCCTTATATGTTTTCATACATTTGTTGTTTTCTAATGCATTATGTTATTTAATTATATCAACGATTGGTTATATTTTCGTATGCAATAAACCTGTACATTTTACAACTGGTTTTCAGTCACAGTCATAGTTCAATTCCTTCCTACGCTTTCCAAATAATATGTTAAAAGCACGCATACAAAATGTAAATGACTTGCCATTTGATGGATAGGTCAAGATAGACCGGTTATGACATGTAAACTTAATAAAAGTAATTTATCTGAATACAGTAAGCTTACTAATTGGCCTGGAAAAGTTTGTTATCAACCGCTAACAGACCTTGGATGCATTCATATAACTTTGGATTGGTATGATCAAGTATTACTACTCAACCAGTTTTGAATGCGCTTTGGTGATCTGATTATTATCAGAGATTTTTGTGACCCAAAACATGTTCTTGTTCAAGAATAGAAACAACTGTTACTATACAAGTACCCTCCCACTGAACAGGTAACATTTGCAGAGTCCCGATTAATTCTAATGGGTTAACAATCCCGTCTGAATATTACAAATGGTTGGTCTACTCCTCCTATGACATGCCAAAATTAGGTTTGCTTGCTTGTATGTTTTCATTTATGTCTGATGAAGCATATGCCTGAAATGTTTGTTTATTATTATATTATTATTAAAAGTAATGAATTTAATAATGGCATAAAACCTTTGCAAAATTAGTTCTGGATCGTATTTTCGAAACTTTTTAATTTGTTTATATGTACTTCTTTCAGGGAAACAGTGAATATTGTAACTTTTAGTAGAAAGTTCTCATCTCATGTATGTAAACCTATACTTGTTGTATCTAATTTGACACTGGAAATGAATACTAATATATTATATTTTCGAGTTTGTATGAATTTTAGGTAAAGTACAAATCGTGCAACTAAGATGATGAGAACATTCTTCTACCCTTCAAAAAAAAAACACTATCACCATTTCATCGGTCAAAGTAATCGATGTCGACAACAATTCAGAAACTTTATCCGCACCACAACTTTCATCACTGTTTGTTACTAATCCCTGTCTACATTCCTAGACATATTAACGGTTCTTTAATATGCATACTGCCCAGACACATTAATTTATTAGCACGTCGTTTTCAGCATGTCATAGATAATAAAACACAAACTGTAAATTTGAGTCTTGTTTCCTGACATAAACTAATTTATAGCCGTCTCATGAACGACGGTTAGTCCTTTTGGTTTTAGTGCAAGAACAATTTTACAAAATGAAATCTAAGAAACATTCGCCCTTGTCGTATTTTGAATTCCGAAATCGAATCATTCTGTAGCTACACTCTTATTATTGAACATAAAGTAATAAGTACTTTGTGATATCACTGGACTTCAAGAAAATGTTGGCCGTGGCAATCCATAACAAAAATTTATATTTTACAAGCTAGACCATTGTTTCCCTTAGGCGAAAATATTTGGTTGATTCTCATGATCTTCTTATCTTGCCTTACAATTCCAACAATTTCTTAAACATAATTTTGAGAACTTTTGAAAATGCACGTTAACATGGTGTTTGCATTATAGATTTTGTTCCAAAACAAAAATAATAGCCTTGAACGTTTTTCTTATTCAACAAAGATGATCGAAAAGATATTTTTTAAAAAAAAACATTTTAAAAAGAAAATAAAGACCACATCTTCCAAAACGTTAAACAGCAATTTCTGAGCTATTTCATGTAGGTTATGACATATTAGAAAAATTATGGATTCTTGCTGTACTCTTTAGCTGTGCATTTAACCGCGCTCGTCCTATTGTCTCCAACCGTAAATGGTTACAGGTTTCGCGCGGAGGTTACGAACTGATTGTTGGTGCCTTGGACTCGCTTCCTATCCAGAATGAGTTACGTTCTCTCTCTCTCTCTCTCTCTCTCTCTCTCTCTCTCTCTCTCTCTCTCTCTCTCTCTCTCTCTCTCTCTCTCTCTCTCGATCTCGATCTCGATCTCTCTCTCTCGATCTCTCTCTCTCTCTCTCTCGAGATCTCTCTCGATCTCGATCTCTCTCGATCTCTCGATCTCTCTCGATCTCTCGATCTCTCTCGATCTCTCGATCTCTCGATCTCTCTGTTGAGGCAATAAAGTACAGAATAAACTCCGGTCTCATAATCCAATAGTATGCTCGCGAAGACCTTTTAAAGCTTGAACATTGGTTTTTAAACAGTAACTATTGTTTATCGCCGTCCATACGATTGCGTCAAATTTAGTCAATTTTTGTTACAAGTTCAGTATGTACTTATGCATCAAGAGAGTAATTACTGTTACTAACACAACCACTTGCCTACCATTATTACAACTACTACTCCCACTACCCGTGCAAGTTATTCATACTGTCATCACGACTATCGCGGTGCCACTGCCAATGATATTATTGCTATTGTAATCACTATTATGACCACTAATTCTTTTATTCCAATCAATTTTAAATTTTGTTTTGATACTGCTATTATTAAATTGTTTTTTTGTTATTATTATTATTATTATTATTATTATTATTATTATTATTATTATTATTATTATTATTATTATTGTAGCGTATTCAGAGTTCCCGGGTGATGCATTCACAGTCGAGCAGAGAGCCCACGGTGCCATTATCTTTCACATCCTTTTTGTTATCTATATTTTCATCTCCCTGGCAATCGTTTGCAATGAATACTTTGTGTCGTCTCTGGATAGAATATGCGAGGTAAGACATGGCACACATTTAGCTCTATCATATCGCAGTTTTAAGTTCTCGTTGTAATCAAAAGTAAGGGCCACAGACGCCGTTCTTGTCCACTCCAGTCAACATGATATCAAATTAGGGGTGTATGGTTTTATTGCATAAAAAAGATGTTAATTGTATTAAATGTCACACGATTTTTGCAACCAGCAGCTAGTATTTACGTTTGTAATTTAAGCAATGTTTTTTAAAACTGTTATTATAATCACTTGTAATGGTATACAGTTTGTTGTATTATGAATATATGGTCTTAAACTAAGTTTTTAAAAGCAAAAAAGGAGCGAGCTTTATAAAATTCAACAAACAATTTATTTGCCTAGAATACAGAGTGAAAATTTGAAAGGAAATTTTAGCACTGTGAATTTATCCCAAATAATCCTAAAAGTTATATCACAAGCCTAAACGTATAGAATATTCATAATTGAATCCGAAGTCTTAAATGTGTTGATCTACCAGCAGTCTTGAAAGAACTGATATAATATATGTCTTTGAATAGATTCACAATAATCCACAAAGTAGTATTTTACTCCAAAAATGTCAAAGAACACTGTGTAATTCCAATGGAATAATTTAAAATAAATGAATACCTCTCAAATTGAAACTAAGACAAAATGCTCAGAACGTGAGTTTCCATCAATTTTGTGAACAAGTTCGCTTCCATAAAATGCCAAACTAATAAATAAGGAAGGTAAACATGATGACAATATTTAGGTATGCAATATAAATTCCGATAGAAACCAAGGTACTGAACTCAAATCCAATTAAACATCTTCAACAAAATTACAAAGGTCAGGTAGACCGAAACTCTGCCCTGAATCACCAACAAAGGACAACACACAACACAAAATCAGGTATGCGTAACAGCAGACGTTTTACTCCAATCTCCAATGGATCAGCCAATTGTAGATTCCCAAACATCTACAAGACGGCCTCTCAAGTCTGTACATATGATACCAGCCAATTGTAGATTCCCAAACATCTACAAAACGGCCTTTCCAGCCTGTAGATATGATGCCAGTCAATTGTAGATTCACAAACATCTACAAGAAGGCCTTTCAAGTCTGTACATATGATGCCAGCCAATTGTAGTGATTTGTTTGCGTCATAAAGGATTAGAGAATAGAATATGGATTGTACTTTCTAGAAAATTAACCTATTTGAAATGGTAACCTCTGATGAGCGGCAAAATAAATTATTATCTTGTTACTTTGTTTCTGATATACATCTATACAACATTAGACATACTATAAAATCAACCTTTTCTGATCGCGTTCAACAGTAGGAAGACTTGCACTACTGATGTAATATAAAGACCTTCAAAATTCACCCAAAGACACAATAAATCAAATATGTATTACTGCACGCCTTGGTCTTGCTAAGTTAGGTGTCCCATCCATCGGGCAAGTATGTTTTAAGAATTGATTAGGCTTCTGATAAAACTATTTGATGTCAGACAACGCAATCCGTTAACAAAGTTATGAAGCCAAAGGAAAATCATAAATTTCAATATTTAGTTTTAGTTATTTTCCAACTTTTGTTTCATATTTCATATCTCAAATATTAAATATTAGCTATTTTCACAACAAAATAACAGCTGTATATTTAACAACAAAATAAGAGTTTAAATACATGTACAAAACTTTATTAGTTATATTGATCTTGAGCCAGTTTATAATTATTTTATAAAATTACCTTAAATTTGTATTGTTCTCACTGTTTTGTTAATGTGCAACAATATTCACCGTAAAATCAAATTTTCAAGCTGCTGTCAGATTTAAAATGTAATAAAAGCTATGGGAACAATCTTTTAAGAAAATCGATGTCTGAATACATTATTGTTTACGTCACAATCTTGTTAATAGGTTATTTCTGTCAGGATACTTATCATATTGGAACACACTCGTCAAAGTGTGCTAATGTTCTTCCGGTGAGATATAATCTGCGATAGTATCAGCTGTAATGAGTAATGGGCATTAAAATCGAAATAAAACTCTTTCTGTAAATTCTCCTTAAATTTCTCTAAATGAATTTGTTTTGTGTTTTTAAATTGAACATAATTTTGACGAATAATACTATATATATATATATATATATATATATATATATATATATATATATGTTAATAATAATAATACTTTTAATAATAATAATAATACGAAGAAGAAGAAGAAGAAGAACAACAAAAACAAGAAGAAGAATTGTTGCTACTAATATTTATATTAAAAGTGGTTATATTATTGTTTGAAACCTGAGTCCTTCCTTTTACAGAAACTGGGATTCAGCGAGGACGTTGCCGGAGCCACGTTCATGGCTGCCGGAAGTTCAGCTCCAGAATTATTCACCGCCATGATAGGTATCGGAAATCAATGATTGACACATTTATTCTAAAATATATCCGTATCCTCCTTTAAACAAAAACAAGACGCGTGGACATTTATGAAAAATGTCCACAAATTCTCTCTGTGATGGACATTTATTGTCTTCTTCTGTCAACAAAACAGTTAATAACGGTATTTATTTAGTAATTCATGTCATATTCATCTTAAATTGAACTTTGAAATTTTATAATTACTTTTTCCAACAAAAGAAACATTATTTTTCAAATGCTTTGAACTACACCCTATCATAGTCGCATTAATATTTTACTTTAATCTCATCTTCTGAACATAACTTGTCGAACATTACCATCAAAGGTCAATATTTGTTTTTTTCCTTAACTTTAATATGCCACTCCACCCCCAACCACAGTTAACAATTTCTCGTGTATCCAACTTACAAGGGTTGATGGTGTCATTTTAGGTGTGTTTGTCACCAAAGGAGACGTTGGTGTTGGAACCATTGTCGGGTCAGCTGTATTCAACATCTTATTTGTAATTGGCTTATGCGGCATACTGGTGAAAGACGTATGTATGGATGTTATTTAAAGTTGTGCAACTAAGTAAACTATTTTGAGATATCCTTTTTTAGTTATATTTCGCTTGATCAAAATATAAAACAGAAAGTATTTTACATGGCAATGATTCAAATTCTAATCCGTTTTTACTTTGGGTTTAAATTATTGACATGTTAAAATTGTGTTTATAATACATATTAAATAGCAAAATATGTGTTCCTTATTTATAGTTGATCAACAAATAAAAGAAATTTGTTTGTTTTTGTTTTGCTTTGTTTGTCTTACCTTTCAGGCGATAGCATTGTCCTGGTGGCCGTTATGTCGAGACTCCATCTGTTATTGCATTGCAATTATAGTTCTAGTTTTGGTAAGTGCTACGAAAATATTTTCCTCACTCCTATCTAAAACAGTCATATTTTAGGGTCCCATCCGTCATAATATGACAGGAATTAATATGTATTATTCAGCTGACCTTGTCTGGAGTCAATATTTTCTACTTAAATGAAGCATTTCCTTGAGGTTGAAACTTCGTTCCGGTTTTAACATATCAAGGTACCACACCACCATCCAGTTTTACAACACATTATCATATATTCTAAAAGTTCACAACAGCTTGAGGAAGAACTCAACCATTCTAACTGTAAGCAATATCTATAGTTTAAATTTGCATGACAAAAAAAGACATATGGTCATTCGGTAAATATTCCGGATCCAAATGTTATTTAACTCTCATAATTTTCAAATTTGTCTTCTTGAAAAGTACTTGAAAAAAAATTGATGGAAAACGGAAATAATTTCATATTTATTCAATAGTTACAATCCTTGCACTTATCTTCTGTGGCAAAAATAAGCTGCCATTGTTTTTTGCACATAATTTAAACACGGATCTCAAAGAAAGACACCGAAAAGTTTGATATTCTATAATCCAGCTGAATAAAAATATATCGTAAGAAATGTCAACCTATCTTAATTTCAATTTTGATTTCAGCGTGCTAAATTTGAATAAATATAGAGATATACCCCAAGTGTCGTACCTAATGTAAGAGACACCGCTTTAGGATCGTATTCAAACATTTGGAAAACGCATGGTGTTTGTTTTTATTACTTACTTTACAGATAGTTGCTGATGGCGTTGTCACATGGTACGAATCTCTGATAATGTTGATCATGTACGCAGGTTACATTGTCATGATGAGGTTTGTATCCGTAATGCTTTTATTCACTTCATCACACGTATCACCATTTATATCCTTATTGTTTTTCTTCATCTCATCGCAAGTATCATTATATCGGGAGACGTTTTTTCAGATACGTTGGCGCGTTTTTCTCTGAAGCAAAATAAATCTTTTCCATGTTTTCTTTTTGAGTCCATGAATCATGTAACTCAAGGGCGCCCGCAGTTTTCTTAGGAGGGGGCAAACTTATAGTGGTCAGTTATTATGTTTTACGAATGTATGCCATAACAAGTTTAAAGGTGAAATTCTGGGTGGGGGGAATATGCTCCTGTTATTCTCCCCCCCCCCTTTGCCCTATGTGTGGGCACCCATGATGTAATAGCAATGAGACATGTACTTCTAAAAAACGCTGTTGTGTACGCAATGCCGAATCAAGGCCTTCCAGGGTCCTATGTCTGCAAATATTATTGTGCCCCACCCACTTCCTACAATATGTGAAAATAAAAAAACAATATTAAAACCTAAAACGGTGGGAAAATACCAATGTTGTCATCAGTGTAAATCAAAACAATCGTACATGAAGATCAAAATGGTCAATCATTCAACAGTTAATTTTTGGGGGGACAGAATACTTACTTTTCTCAAGCATGTAACTTAAATTTTACTGACATTTATGGAAAAATTAAACATGAATAAATTACCAAAGTGAAAAGTTAAATCGTGCGAGCACAGAGTAGAATATATATATATATATATATATATATATATATATATATATATATATATATATATATATATATATATATTAAAGAATTCCATGTACCCTTGCACGTTATGAAATTACACAAAGATTTGTATATATTACACCGTAACGTCAGCGCAATGAAATTTCATAATTTGTTATATATCGTTTCAGATTTAATCGAACACTGCAAAGCATAGTAACACAGAAGATGAAATGGCTAGCCACGGAGAAATTAAATATTAACGGATTTTTGGGAAAGAGCATGACAAAATTCCAAGGCGATTATGGTTGGTATTTTCCAATCAAAATGTGATCATTATATAAAAATCAGGGAACTGGGATATGTAATCAGTTCATATAAATCAGGAAATTAGGGAATGTATTCATTACGTAACAATCAAGAATTAGGGAATGTAATAATTTAATAACAATCAGGCAATTGGGGTGTGTAATCACTTCATAACAATTCAGAAATTAGGGATGCAATCAATGCATAAAAACTAGGGAATTAGGAAATGTAGTCACTACATACAATTCATGGCATTAGATAATGTAGTCACTACATAACAATCAGGGAATATAATCACTACATAACAATCAGGAAATTATGGAATAAAACCTTTTTGTCATTGTACATAACTGTCGCTTTAGAAATGCGTCCATTCAATTATAGATAGAGCGAAGAACAGACAGATTTCGTGGTGAATGTTATTGTCGATGTGTGAGAGAGAGAGAGAGAGAGAGAGAGAGAGAGAGAGAGAGAGAGAGAGAGAGAGAGAGAGAGAGTAGGCAAGTGGACATCGGTGTGTAGATAGGTAGATCGGTGTATGTATGTATGTATGTATATATATATATATATATATATATATATATATATATATATATATATATATAGGCAGACTGGTTGTTATTTTTACGTACAAATTGCTGTAGTTGTAGATAATATGCTCAACTTTTTTTAACATATGGTCTTTTTAGAGGTATTTGAGAACGACGATGTGTTCTTAAAAAGCAACCAATCTACCAACACAGTGGGTTCCGGAACTATTCTTCCTGTCGATGAATATGTCAGGAACAATATGCCCTTGTAAGAAAATCCTTGATTTTATTATATTTATCGAAATATACTTAGTGCATTAAGACACACATAAATTTATAAAATTTAGAACATTATCTTTTTCTTAATATATTTTATTCATATATTAGTTTATCCAGGCTGACGTTTTGAATAATAAATTTATTTAGATAAATCAAACAAAACTGACAAAAATTTTGTGATAGACTCAGATAATTGTCATCACATTCTTTAATCTTTTTGTTTTATTTCCACAATTTTTTTTTTCATGGCAACTGACATTTAAATACACGGCTGTTTAAATCAGACGATAAACATTAATCTAGTCTACCCTTACAGAATGAATGAAATAACAAAATATAACTTAACACTATTTAACATAGACTAACAAAGTTTCCTTCTGGTCTACTCTTGTTGACTGGCTAACAATGCTCCACTGTGAGAGATCGATGTGGAGGAACTATGATTGATGTATAGAAAATTTTGTAGCGTCAAACTGTATTGTCTTCTACATATTTTAGAATTGGTTTCTACGGTAATATGTTTCGACTTCTGATGAGTAGAAGATACCGACCTATTACGAGATTCCGATTTGCAGTGAGAGTAGTGATCCTTTATGTGAGTACACGTATCTTAGCCACTCTAATGTAAAGAAGAGTAGTTATCCTTTGTGAGTACACGTATCTTAGCCACTCTAGTTTAAAGAAGAGTAGTGATCCTTTGTGAGTACATGTGTCTTAGCAACTCTAAAAGAGAGTATTGATCATTTATGTGAGTACAGGTATCTTAGCAATTTTAAAAGGACAGTAGTGATCTTTTATGACTAAACTTGTTTTAGCAACTCTAATCTATGTAAGTGTAACGATTCTTTATGTGAGTACATCTTAGTTACTCTGATCTGTGGGACAGCCTTTAACAAGATAGATAGATAGATAGATAGATAGATAGATAGATAGATAGATAGATAGATAGATAGATAGATAGATAGATAGATAGATAGATAGATAGATAGATAGATAGATAGATAGATAGATAGATAGATAGATAGATAGATAGATAGATAGATATCGTTATGTTTTTATAATAGAAATGGAGAAATCGCTAAGTTTTTTATCATAATGTTCAAAGGTGCGATCGTAGTTAATTTTACTTCGTTGGAATCAATGTCACACTTATGGAAAACTTCTGAATTTATAGGAAAGTATAAATACTAAACATTTTCCTTTACATGTTCTTTTACTCCAAATGTATACCCTTAAGTCAAGTAACAATTATTGATAACAGCTACTTTCGAATTTCTGGATAAAGATGTGATGATATTTAGCTTCTTGGATTTAATTGCCAGTATTTGTAGAGTGAATTCAATGCCTGGAACAAACCGTTCAAAAAACAAACTATTGATGTCTTTTTTTTCTTAATACAGAACCTCAAAATGAAACAAGATACGGCTTATATAAAAAGACAACAGTTTAAGAAAGCGGCAAAAATGTCAAGTGTGCGATCATATACCAAATCCGTTCGAAATTGGTAAGTAAACTCCCTTATGGAAAACAACTGAACAAAAGCTGATATCTTTTATAAGAGGAAAAAACTTGAAAATAGAAATGAATGTTTATATATGTGAATGCGTATAACATGTTAGAGCCTTATTTTCTATCTAGCATACGTTATATGCCGTAAATCTGTCTAGATTTATAAACATTTTCTTTTCATCAGATTTTATATTATTTTCGTAATTACATCCATAATCCATTATAAAACGCCGTTAATATCGTGTAACACTTCGAGATGCTTCCAGAATCGTTAAAATGGAACTAACATCAGAAATAATGAAATTAAGTTCTTGTTAGTAGCTTTTAGCAGCAGAGAGGGCGGACCCTACAACGAGGTCGACAACCAGTATTAGGTAATGTGATTGTGAGATATTTATACGAACCAGGGGAGTTGGAGGGTGGTAAAAGACGAGCTACTGACCCTATTTGGAGTGTGACCACACATACAATTTCTAGCGTGGTTAGATCCACTGCAAGACCTGCTATATACAGACTAGATTCTACTGCCCCTCAACGTGGATTTGTGCGAGAACAATTTCAAGTAATTCCTGCGGATACACAATTACCGCCATCTTCACTTATGTAAATTAGCACCTCATCGTCGATTACATTCAAGACAGGTCAACATTACATTTTCACGTGTGTGACCAAAATCACTATTTATTCTGTCTACGGTAAATTGTCTTGGATTATTATTCGAATATTGCCATAACATTATTGTGTTACAACTTGCACAGTGATTATTCTGTAGTTGTTTTAGTTTTATAATAAATTCAGTATCAATATCGAAGTCATTTTTATTTTTGTTTTGTCACATTGTTTATAAGACGCTAATTTTTTCTTTATTACATCAGCGTCATTAGTAATCTCCTCAGTTATCAAATAATCTATGACAATTCTATGTAGTTGAGTTATTCTTCTGACGTGAGATACTGCAAGATAGACTAAGTTTGACCATTCGATTTGATCATCTACAATCCAGATATTTGTATCAGATATAGTTAATCCCTGTGACGAATGAATCGTTATAGCGTATCCTAACGTCCACGGTGATTTATCCATACTCAATGCACTCTTAACAATATCAGCTGCTACGAAAACAATATCATTCAATACCAGATTTTGTACTCGGAAACCTTCAGTGTCTCCACCTGTAATTTCAACTTCAATATTCTACCATCGAGTATCTGCTGGGCGATAACATAATGGTACTGGTAGATTTGAAAATTTTTCTTTATGTAACGTAAATAATTTTTTTTGCAATTCATCACGAACTATCTTTCTACTTGCGACTATCAAATTGTGGGTCTCCATAAAGTCCAAAAATCATTCATGGTAGTTTCTGGAATTATCTCACGCATTATCTCACATTGTATTTTATCTGGTTGTAGTCTGATTAACATTTTAAGTTCTTTCAGCGGTTCATCAATAGCTCTATGATCATCAAGTATTTCTTCGTAATAATCCACATTATTCTTTAGCCATTCATGTGGAGACTGTTCAACAAAAGGTGGTGGTTGACCATGATCACCACACATAATCACAGCCGTGTTTTTTGTTAATAACCATTCAAGGAATGTTTTTAGTGTTTCTAACGACACCGTACATATCTCGTCCCATATAATATACTTAGGTATATATTTTTCACCCATTCGCTTAGGAGTCCACGTATCTCCGCACCATCTAAAAAAACTATGATATGTACATGTTTTTGCTCCTTGTTCTTTTATCTCTCTAGCAAGTTTATGTGTAGGTGGCTAAACAATCATATCTGAATTGTTGTTCATAAATAATTTAATCACACGAGTTGTTTTACCTGACCCTCCACATCTATTAAGATAAACGGTCTTATGTCTAGCCACAGGATCGTACACAGATGATGCAGATGACTTTGATATTTGATTATTATTTTTGTAATATATTTCCTAAATTTCCTAAAATTCAGAATAATTTAGTATATATTCTTGCTTTATTCTCCATGTTCCCCATTCACCATTACCGAGTAGCGGATTTAATAAATCCTTATATTTTTTGTTTATATAAAATGAATCCGTAGCGACTCTAAAAGCGTGACAAGGAATCTATTTATCATAGACAGTAGATTTATAGAAACATAGGCTAGTATCGAAGATCTTAAATGAGTATACTTCGGTGAGTCGCCCTCAATATAGCTCACAATGGTACCTAGTTTGTTCCCATCCGATACATAAGCATTACTTCGGCTTATAAATGTATTTTTCTCCGTTGTATCAGTTATTATAAAATCTAACTCAGCATCGTCCATAATCAATCTTACTCAGTGTCGTTTATGACCTTATGAACTGCCTTGAGTAAACTTGCCGATTATCTTTCTACCAAGATCTTTTGCACGTTTTTCATCGTGCTCATCCCTGCATTAACGTATATTCTTAGTAATTTTAATAATGTCATCTTCAGCAAGATCAGGAAATTCTTTCCTGGCATCATCAATACTAAATCTATCCGGTTTTGGTAACCAAACTTGCTTTTGTGCACTATAGGATATAATCGCTTCATTGACCCTCAACGATAGATAGATGTGATAGATGTTTTAAAAATGTGCATTATAGAATGAGTCAAATTCCGCAATGAATGCAAAGGTACTTTTGTCAGGAAACGAAAGGGGAAATGAAAAAAATACATTTAAATAAACCACCAGCAAATAAATGGTAAATAAAATAACATTATAAAGCAACTACGATATAGACCATGTTTTAGCAGGGTAATAAATGAAACTACAGAATAACTGGAAAGACATAAAATTTCGAAAATGTGAAGTTGATTCCAATTAAAGCTCAAAAAAGATGAAATACAGATACAATGTAAATGACCACATACTTGTTCTTGAAATTATGAACAAATTAAGAGTAAAGACAATCAGATGAAATGTTGATGCAGTAATTATGAAATTTTGAACCTCTCTCACTTTTGTACATGAAAGTACAGCACTCATGTCAGCTACCCCATAAACTGTGTATTTTTTCTGAATAACAATTTTAACATATATAATTTAGACAATTCTATAAAACCTTCGGTTGCAAAAAGAAGTGCAACAAATTTAAATAAAACAGGTAACTCGGGAAAAGCTTTATATCACAGTCCATACATGCACGTGTCGAAGATTCAGTGAGTTCTGAAGTGTTATAAACGCAACAGAAAATAACAAATAAAAGAAGAGAAAAACAAAATACTAAATACTGAGTATAACAGATTAAAAAGTGTCCAATCAGCGAGATTGGTGTGGTATTATACTGGAGGAACTGAGAGAAAAAAAACAAAGAGTTACATGAAATGTGAAGATATAGTAAGTAAAGGTTTGATGTATTTATTCAAGCAAAGACATTTTCATATACTCTGGACATAGGTGAATATTGTTTAACACATTTTGTTTTTACTGCAGCAAAAGCTGACGAGCGTTTTGGATGATCCGATACTTTACAATTGACAAATGAAGTTTATATTTTTAAAAATGGAGTACAAAATAAAAATCCATGTCCTGTCATTCAATTTAATAAAATTACCTGGTTCATATGCCTTAATGTGTGTGTGTGTGCGTGCGTTTATGTTTGTTTGTGTGTGTGTATGTGTGTGTGGTTTCTCTCATTTTCAATTGTACTGCCTCCTTTTATTTGTATTTTATACACATTTATATATATATATATATATCAAATTAATTTTCTAACTTTTTACCCTCCTCCATTTTTTGCGGGATTTGTTTAAACAGCTCCTGTATTTATCTACATTGTCTTGTTATGCTTTAAATTATATTTAATATAGACTCCAAAGCATGACAGAAACACTTAGAGCCATATTTTAAACAAGCTGTTCTGTTCTTGGCCCTTTCAGACAAATGCATCCAAGACCTTCCTCTGAAAGGTTGATATATGTGTAGAATATTAAATATATAACCATGTGAAACATCTATAATGTACTTTCATTTATTTCCTGTCAAACTTTAGATTACAAGATGTCGATAGAACGCTCAATCACATTATCATAGCACTTATGTTCAATATATAAAAGATACCTAAGTTTCTTTATAAGATATTAGGAAATACTTCTCGAGGCAATTTGGCAAACATTGTATTGTCACGAGTGGTTAAATCTTTCCGTTTCACACCAAAAACAACATTTTCGTTTCCATTACACATTTATAAAGACAACAACCGCCTATTTGCCAGATTTTTTTCTCCGTTTTTTTTTTACAAATGTGAGTGTGTGCGTGTGTGATTTAGATTGTTAACGTAGTTTTAACAATTTTTCAGTCATATCGCTACGATGCATGCAGTGTGGCAGTTTCTAGTGATGTCTAGCACTAGAACATCATGCCGCAAACATGTAGCATGATGTCTTACCCATTCACATTATCCTGACACCAGGCCGACCAGTCCTAACACTAGCCTCTTAATCCTGAGCGCCAAGCGAGGCAGCTGTTATTATTATTTATTAAGTCTTTGGTACAACTCGACCGGGGATCGAACCCACGATCTCCTAGGCGGACTTTCTAATCACTAGACCACCGGAACGGTATTGTTTTTCCAAATGCGATTAGCATTCTCATGGCTACATCGATGAAACGAAATTGCGAAATTTCCAATAATTTTAGGAAAGCAACTTTTATAAAATTATAATGTACAAATAATGCTTCAAGTTGCATATTTTTTAAAATGAATGACTATTATTAAACTTAAATAATGAGATTTTTATTTTCTTTAATACATTTCTTGCTCGGGTTGATACAGTAAAGAATATTGTGGTGGAGCTACAATAGAAACGATTATGTCCAACAGATTTCTGAGAGTCACATCTTTAAAGAAAATATTTTAACGATTGACTATTTTACTTGCATGGATCTTAATACTTTATTTTGTTAATTTCTGGATTGAACTGTAAACTGTTGACCTTGGAGTCTAGTTGGATAACATACATTGCACCCAAATACTGGTTGTCACTTAATTTCGTTTGCGCTCAATTCTCATCAGTGCCCAATTTCTCAGTCGTTTTCAGACATAATCGTGATTCTGTTGAGAGTTAGAATCACTGCTGAAACAATGAATAACTTTATTTATCAAGACTTCTTCCTAAACTTGTGTCCATTTATCACAGAGTGTAAAAGGCGCATCGTATGGGTAAAATAATTGTCTAATAATAAAAGTTCCCATAAGTTCAGATATTAATAAGCGGCAGAATTCATGTTGACATCTAATTTCTTAATGCTGAGCGCCAGGCGAGGCAGCTGCTAGTACTATTTTTGTAAGTCTTGGGTATGACTCGGTCAGGTTTCAAACCCGCGACCTACCGCATCAGACGCGGATGCTCTAACCATTTAAGTCACCGGAACAATCTCTTGAAAATTCATACAAATTGTAATTATTAAAATTCTGTTTAAATTCTGTGTATCAATATGTTTATTCTTTTATACAGTAGGAAAATTTATATAAGATGGTATACTACTTCGTTGTCACTTGTTTTATTGTCGGAGTATCAAATATTGAAGTGTTCATTTTAATTTATTTAAGCTTTATGCTTCAGTATATTTTTAACTATATAGTATTTTATTTAAAATAAAAAATATTTACTTCCATTGTAAACTATTTGAATTTTCACGTCGTGATTTATTATATCGTACCTTTTCTCCAGGTGTAGTATGACGCAAGAAGGCGAAAACTTTGATGCTTGGAAAACGAAGCCATCATTTGGTAATATGCTGAAAAAAAATGGAGGTTCTCATTTGATACAAGAAACTGCATTTGGACGTATTTCATCAATGAGGCTATTTAAATGATCATATTCTTCAAAAGAGGTGTCCTTATAAAACAAAGAAAAACATGTGTGCAGATATTATACATTATTTAGAAACAAAAATTTTTAATGATAAATGTGATAAATTAGTAAGAGCAAATAACTTTAATGGTACAATAAACGTGATAAATTAGTAACTTTAACGGTACAATAAAAGTGATAAATTAGTAAGAGCAAATAACTTTAACGGTACAAATACGCATAGATTCTCTCTCTCTCTCTCTCTCTCTCTCTCTCTCTCTCTCTCTCTCTCTCTCTCTCTCTCTCTCTCTCTCTCTCTCTCTCTCTCTCTCTCTCTCTCTGATATACGTACAGTTTTTAAAAAAAAAAACAGAGTCTCGGTCAAAAACTATACGACTTTTATCAAGTTATTTATCGTGTATGCAAAATTTGATGATGAAAACATTAACAGTAATTATAGACATATGTGAATGACATCAAATAAATTTAACACTGCAAGATCTTTCACCCAATAAACCAGTCCCATATTTTTATGTTGGATATTGTTGTTAATTTCACAAATATTTGTCAAAAGAAGCTTCAAGTGTCGAGAGCAAAACGACTATTTCGCATTTTTGTATATTATACTACAACGCCTGTGATTTCGGTATAAATTGATGAATGGAGAGTGAAATGGGAAGAAGGATATAAAGAGTGGTTGTTTCATTAGATATTCTGTGAACTAAAATTTAATAATAGTAGCATTTTCACAGCATTTAATATTATTTTACAGTATTATTGTAATATTACTGCAAAACTAGTCAATACATTTCAGCCGCTATGGACCTTTTATGTATTCAAAAGTTTGCGATGTTATCGTCGAAGTAGTCTATGTAGAAAGATAGACAGACAGAAATTTACTAACAAGCAGGCGGAGAAAGCGGTTTTGCGATGTTTTTGTTGTTAATGTTCGTGGGTTGACAATGAACCATTAACATTTTGTGGACATGTCCACAATAATTTCGAAAAGCCATTGCTATTTTCTGTATTCTTGTAAATATGGACTCAGAATTTAAATGAAAGGCATAGACTAATAAAACTCATCAAGCTTTTGTTATGAAGAGTTCTATACATGGTAATAGATGCCCACTATACGCTGTCTATGGAAATGAATAAACTTCTAGAATAAGTTTATAATGAACAAAGGCTCTTGTTTCAAAACATGGGGTTTCTTTTTTTAATATGCTGAAATCACTAAATGAATGGGACGAGTTTTGTGCGACTTGTATTTACAAATACATGTCTGATTTAAAAAAGACCAGAGATAGTGAAGATTGGGCAGTTTGAGGTTATCATATTGCTTTAATTTTCAGATGAAGGCTATTATAATTTCTTGGCGTGGGCTATGTGCTATCCAGTTCGAACGCTCTTCTATTACACAATACCGGATTGTAGAAAAGAACGGTATGCAAGTATTACATTAACATGCTTTTTTTTGTCTCTGTACATGTACATTTGTCAGTTTGCCTATAGATATATCTATTGACCTCTGTGTGTATATTTGCTTGTTTGACTTCAATTATCTGTTGTTTTTTTTATTTATTTATTTTTTGTTTTTATGCCCTATTCTAAGCAGCAGCACCTGCTCGAGGCACCCTCTTGATTTTTGGTCTCTTCTCTCCATATGCCTGTCTGTCCATCAGTCCTGAACATGAGTAGGTCGTTAGTAAAATTTTCACAGCTACTTGATGTAGAGGAATAACATAGATGGAATTTATTCATCAATATATAGAAGGTTTGATTGGATTTGTATGCCACTAAAACATGCTATTTTTATTATTCCTTGTTTCTAAAAATTATTGAACACTTGGGTATTGACAGATATGGCTAGAACCTTGCTGGTACAGCTGTGCAAAAATATTTTGATAGACCAAATTTTATATGCATATGTAAATGACTTTCTTAAATTTGCATGCTCCGTAAGCAATTTATCCTTTTTATTTTGTAACCTTGTTAGTCTTCTTCGGCTGCAGTTTAACAAACGCCGTTCTAGTTCTGTCTTCCTGTTTATTAATTACCGTAACTCAAAAAGGTTGCATCACACTTGTTAGCATGGTCTTAACTAAGCACACTATTAATTCATAGTCATGAAGTCATATATAATGTACGTAAAATCATTGAGACGGGGAAGTAAAACGATTTCAAGATGTAAAAGTTTCTTTCTAAAAAAAAGGAAAAAACAGTGTTTAGGTAATAGTAAATATCTTTTCATTCAATTTACTAATTCGTTTATATTTTCAGCTGGGAAAAGTGGTTTCTTGCCACGTTCTTCGTTTCTGTCCTTTGGATAGGTCTCTTGTCGTATATTATGGTCTGGATGGTAAGATTGTGTTTGTATACTCTCTCTCTCTCTCTCTCTCTCTCTCTCTCTCTCTCTCTCTCTCTCTCTCTCTCTCTCTCTCTCTCTCTCTCTCTCTCTCTCTCTCTCGTAGTTTTTGCAGTTCACTAGAGGATAATTGGAATAGAATATAATGGATACATATGAAGGAAGGTAGTGATACATTTAGTATGTCACATGATGTCATGAGGTTTCTTAAGTGAACTAGTCCTAACAAATATGTGAAACGTCAAACCTCCATTAACTTTGTTTCTGAACAAACAATTCTAATAAAAGTTAATAAAAAATTAAATTTAATTAAATAAAATTTTAATGCACAGCACAATTGTGAAAGGATTATGAACAATGAAACCTGCTTAAAAGGGACACCTAAAAGACTTTAAAAATTTGTTCTTCAGTGGCAGGTGTCTTTTTACAGAATATATTTAAAGAAAAGTTATTCTTACAAGTAGTTTTGTTTTAGTAGATGCAATTTATATGAAGGTATCAGCTGAGACGAGTTTACTGTATCGTGACATTTGTCCTTTTGAACGTACGTCCTCTTAAACTAAAAGTTTATGTCATGTGGAAGGGTATACTTCTTAAGGAATATCTTTATTTTAGTATGTACTTTTATTGCTATGTATAAGCTTATATGTAAAAGCTACAATTTAATTCTTCGGTTTTTTTTCTTTAAAAAAAAACCTAACGTGCATACGTTTCTTCTTCTAATATTTCTTCTTTTCTAATTTTCGTGCCAGTATTATAACGCAAGAAGAAGATGGATGTATATCGACATTTATTTTACTAGGCTATTGCATCCATCATTATATATATATATATATATATATATATATATATATATATATATATATATATATATATATATATATATATATATATATATATATTACAATGAATGTATGATATTAAATTTTTCACCAACTTTTGTAATATTTCTTTGCAGTTTAGAATTTGACAGTAATTGATTGTATTAGCGCCGCATTTGACAACAAATCTATTTAACAATGTAACATAGTTAACATGGAAGCCATGAGTTGTTCAGTTGGTATACCAGTATCGGACTTACGAACCAAGGGACAAAGGTTTGTTACCTACTGAGGTTAGCTTATGTCAACTGCATCGATGTGTCCTTCGGAAGGGCCCTTTAACTACCATTTGCTTGCGTGATACAGCCAACAATGTGTTTAAAGCACCATTATAAACCAACCAACCAATCAACCAACCAACCAAACAGCATAATTACTCTGATATCATTAGGGAAGTCAACATGTTGCCTAATATGATTTCGTTCACAACAGAACTGCACTGGAGATGATTTTAGCATTACACGTACTCTCAGGTCTGTTGCAGTTGTAAGTGTTCATCTCTTTCACAGGTAACTCTTGCTGGCTATTCCTTCCACATACCAGACAGCGTTATGGGAATCACCTTTCTTGCAGCTGGAACAAGTATACCCGATGCTATGGCAAGCGTCTTTGTAGCAAGACAAGGTAAATAGAGTTTATGTACAATTATCTCTTCAGCAGATATGCTGTGTCGTATCTTTTCTGAGTTTTTAGTCCCTTTGCTATTTTCAAGACCATAGCGTTAATCAATTCAATATTTTATCACGTTAATCTTGGACTTTATCTCAGGAAAGAAATTAACACGTCAACCATTCTAACAAACAAACTGTTATAGGTGCACGAATGCCAATTTGCATGAATGGCTATATTGGAGCCTGTATTTATGTCACTAAAAATGCACAACCAACCCTTAAGTAAATAGGGTGTGAAATCAATGCACAACACGATAATATGGACATACACACTAAAAAAGTACAGGACATATTACTCAAAACAAATACATAATGCATGACAAAAAAAGTTTTATGTTTTGTGTGGTTTATCGCCAATTTTCAGCATATGATAGGCTATACATAACGAGCAGTACATTTGGTAGAGGAAGAACCGGGACAGATTCCGGAAAGAACGACCAACTCATGGAAAGTTAATTTCAACTTTTTCATATACCAACGTTTGTCGAGCCGAGACTCATACTTACACGGAGAGAGTCGAGATGTGTCAAGGCGAGTTCATTAGACGGCTTGGACACCCGGGACACGTAGAAATAAGAGTATAGAGCAAATAAGAGACAGGTGCCACATTAAAATGGTTAAAGGGCCAAGTTAAAGAAGTTATAATGAAGATTCTTGTAACACCTGTCACTTCGAGCTGAAACCGGTACTGGATCAAAGAAACAAATCAAATAGCATATAAAACAATGAAGGGATAAAGATACGTATCTTACTGAGACCACCCCTTTCCTAAGAGAAAAAAAGAAATTAAAAAAGAATGCAATAACAAAATCCTTTATGACTTGCATGTATAACAGATCTAAGGTGTACTGAATTATATTATTGTATCAGCAAATGCGCAGTATGTGCTTGCTTTATAAGACGAATCCAACTGCAAACTGCACAGCCTCAGATCTGCCTCCTTAATTCACCAGCAGATCTGGGTCGCTATACAGTTTGCTTGAAAAAGAAAACTCGAACAAAATATATGAAGATACTGCCAAAAGATAGTTATTCTGTGCATTTAATTTTTTCTTTCCAGGAATGGGAGATATGGCGGTTTCTAATTCTGTAGGAAGTAATGTATTTGACATTTTACTAGGTTTGTCGCTTCCTTGGTTTCTTAAAACGGCGATTGTCAGCGCTAACACAACGGTAAGAATTTTATGACTTACTATTGTTTTACTATAAGATAAAATACTTTTGTAATAAAATCCAATTCATATTTAGCACTTGCAGGATGTGGTAGTATTACAAGACCACCGCATTGAATTAGTTTGTTTACTATAGCATAGAAAGGACTAATTTCCTATTTTATACTTGCATATCACGTGATTTTAAGTCACAGTAGACATATTTAAGTAAATAGTGACATTGTGAAGATTTACACTTTTCTATAAAGAACGTTTCTTTGAAGAAGAAAAAAAATAATCACATAATAAATTGTTTATTCATTAACTCAATCTAAGTTAATGACAGAAATGCTAAATACAAGTAATTGCCTTTCGTTTATTATTCTATCTATTCTATCATATCAAAGGTCGTTACGAAATTTATTCATGCTACTCGTTTATCCTACTGAATAGTCTAATTAATCATCGCTCACTCGGATTTCAATCAAGACTCTGTTCATTCACATATGTTATCCAATCATGGCTCACTTGGGTGTCTCACTGTCCAATCAAGGCTTTGTTTATTCATATATCGTGTTATCCAATCATGGCTCACATGGATGTCTCACTGTCCAATCAAGGTTCTACAGATTTCCTGTTTCAATTTGAAGCCGTGCTAATTCATCTTAAATCTGATCCATTCATGCCAACTGATATGTGGTGGACAGGTGCAAAAGTTTCCAGTTGAACTGGGTTCACTATATTAAGGCATAAAGTAGTGCAAACTAACCTTACCTCCAAGTACCATTTATGAACACGTGAGTCAGAAACACCAACACCAACAACGACAACAATAACAACATCAAAACAAGACTAGGATTGTTCGTTGTTTCGCTAAAGTTTTATATAAACACTTTCTCTACTTGCAGGTGGCAATTAATAGTAACGGAATGCTCTACTCTATAATTCTACTCTTCCTTACTGTTATTATTACGGTAAGTCTAACTTCATGTACAAATGACATATATGTAAGCTAAATATTTTTATATTTCTAAACTTTTGTGATTCGATCTATAAAGCTAATTGAATTTTTCAAGACTAGAGTAACGTGAAAATCTCACTTGATTTCCTATGGTCATTTGATGATCAATTTTATTTTATTTCTTTATTTTTTTTTCTCGAGTCATGATATTTATCATTCATTTTCTCATTTACATATTTTTGGTAACTGGTAAATTTATTACAGAAAGACATTTTGTGAAGATTTCTAGCAAGTAATGACAATTACTTAAATGTCGTAGGTTTTATTCCTACATTAAATACATACATTTCATACATTACTGTATTTGCTTTTTTTATCAATGTTAGTTAACTAAGATTTTTGTAGAGATATTTATTTATTGAATTTATTGAATATTTTACAGTTTTGTGTCTTCAAATTTCTCATGACTATGATGTATTTTTGACTGAGAAACAAAAAGAAAACAAATATGATTAAACTTGTGGGCTTTTTTTGAAAGCTACTTAAAAAATGCGTATTGTGACCTGATCCTGCCATTTTGATTAAGTAAACCTTTGATACCTGTTCAAAGTTAACATTTTCTTGTCATGAACTTTTGGTATCTTTTACTTATCGTTCAACATGATTGGCTGGCTTTAGTCACATGACTAGAGAAACCATACATACTGCACTATAGAATCTCGTTTACATATATTTCTCATGGGACACAATTTTCAAATAAACGGAAGTTACCTAGTTTGTACTAATGAGTTAGGTTATTCCAAATAAAAACATGAGTGACTTTATGTTCGGATTAACCAACAATTCTGATGAAAGTGGTCCACTGCTTCAAGCAAAATGTCAAATGAGAATGAACTTCCGAACACAACACAATTTTCTATCATGTAATGAAAGCTCTGATTAGGTTGCTGAAAGATTATTCAAATAAATATTTTTAAAAAAGTTACTCTAAAATTGAGTCAATTTAAAATTTACTATTCTTATATTTTCTAAATATATCTTTTCTTTCAGATTGGTGCCATACACTTTAATGGTTGGATCCTAAACAAATGTGTTGGATTTATTTGCTTAACAGTCTATGCAGTATATGTAGTATTTTCCATTATGATAGAATGTAATGTTTTTGGATTTGTTAATCCCCCTATGTGTTCAACTTGATGGACTCGAAACGCATGTTAATATAAAGCTATGACTGAACAAGTTACCTTTCATCTTGCGATGTGTTTTGTCTTGATGAACTATAACGAAATTCAAAAGCAGTTTAATATATTCACTTCTGTAAATTATTGATATTAGCATACTGTTTATTGTCTGTTTGTAGATTATGCCGGTAGATAATCTATTTGTACATTTTTCATAATCATCTTTCACTAAAAAAAAAACTTTCTGAAAAAAATGTAAAAGCTGAAAATTTCCTGATTATTTTCTTTATATGAAAAATAAAGTAGTATAAAAAATAACATCAAATAAAACTTGTTTACATTTATAATCAGTATTATATTAAACAAATTGCGAATCTGGCATAGTGCTCTTTGCAATATCCATATGTTAATGTCACACATTAAAAAATAAAACAATAAAAAATATAGAACAACCTCACGGTATTGGCAACGCAAATTCCCAGGCATTTTACTGTATTTCCAACTCACCCACAACCCTCGACAGTGTGTTTTAGTCCTAAATCCATCACGAACGTGATGTTTTTCTTGATATGGCTTCAATATGACATTTCTTCAGACAATAGTTTAACATGTCAATATAATTGAATTCTCTGTACATATTACATTCGACCGTTTCTAGGACATCTCGTCGTGGGGGATGCTAGTGTTGTAGACAGTCGCCTCAGGGCCAACATAACTAGATAGGTTTGTGAATATCACCAGCGGTTAGTAGCGACTGGTAATATAAGACTTTCAGAAAGACCGATGGTATCGCATTATCCCTGATTCTTTATAATAAAGTGTTTCGATAATAAATATAAGTTTCATTTCAAGAACGATTTTTATTTATATTTTTGACCTTATAATCTTTCCATGTCGCTATATTTGCTGACTGAAATTTCAAAAAAAACCCCACAAATATATAAACAACAATGCATTTAAAACAATCAAACATTATGCTTTAAACGTGTCTTATTTTACATGCATTTTGTTTTTCATATATCAGTGAACATAATTCAAAGGTTTTTGCCATGAAATTATTGTCCAGTATGCTTCAGTATGTTCTTTATATTGAATCAAAGGTGATTAAAGGAATTCCACACACAAACACATACGCAAACATAACAGACTCGTACAAACTTATTTATTCTATCAAATCTGTACCACAAATGCGAGAAGGAACGAGTATTGTCTACATGATTTGATACAAATACCCCGTGTTTAATAGTTAATAGTATTTCTGTATTGATAGGATATAGCCGACATGAGAGATCGTAGATATATTCATATTCCTCTTTTTCGGCCTTCATCGGAAGAAAGAGGCCATGTTGGGCCTCAGATTTTCTCTTTGGGTTTCAAGCAGTACATAAGAACACGGACAAGTCCTGCACTGCTGCCTTTCTCAATGGGCAATAGAATGAGAGATGTGCCTTCCATGATGACAAGCTTAGAAAAGCTTCTCATTTCACTAACTCAAGAATGCACGAAGCCGTAGAAGTCCTTGGATAACAGACTTGCATGAATACTTATTGCCCAATTTTTGGCCAGGCAAATTTTGCTAATGATGCCAAGTCAAGTATCAATGATGAGGTCATCATATTACAACGATCAACCATCTAAAATTCTGCGTGTTGATATATTTACCGCCAAAGTGTCACTATCAACACTTGGAACAGCAATGAGAATGATCGGTACTAGCGTGAAGTAAAGGCTACTGGTAATAAGCTTTTTGGGAAAAAGCCATACAATTTCATGGGTGCCTGGATTTGTCTCAAAGACGACAAGAAATTTTGTTTATTGGCAACGACCTTAGCAGAAGATGCAAGGATGTCATTTTCTCACCCATGCGACAAAGAATTCTATACCTAACTGTTTCGCTAACAAACTTCTTATATCAGTCTAGTCATCTCAGACCAGCCGTCACAGTCAAGGTGTCCACGCGCTCAGAACTACTTTAAGAAAAAGAAACCCTCCTTGTCTTCTGATGTTCCTGACGTAGTTGTTCTAAAATCAAACAATAACAAATATTTAACAAAAACAGTAACTTAAAGGAGACCAGAAATAAAAATTTTCTTTTTATGTATGTAATTTTATACAAATTTTAATTCGGCTGTAATATTTATAAATTACATATCGTAGGCGGGTAGTAATTATATTGCGTCGAAGATACCAAGGTTCCGTCAATTGCCAATATTTTCCAAGTTTTTATGAGACAACAGATCACATGTCCCCGTGACGCAATACTAGCTAGCCATGAAAAAGAAACAAGGCGAACGATACAGACAGGAGGAAACTATATTTGGGTTGCACTTTCAAAAGTTGAATCTGTTTCCGAGAGCTGCTCAAAACTATATCTGTTGAACTGTGTGTTAAGAATTAAAAGAAACGCAATGTAATTTTAACATAAATACTTATACATTAAAAATTTACCACAACGCAATAAAAAAAAGTTTAAGAAGGATGAGATTCAATTGTATTATATGTCAATGACATTCATTACCTACCCCTACTCCCCAATACACCACCTAAGGACTAATATTTTGAAAATATACATCCAACACTGAAACACTGAGATATAATACTAAATTTTGGGCGAAAAGACTAAAACAGGTACAGACTTTTGTGTCAAACAATATCCATTACCGGGGAGGTGTAAAAAGGCATTGAGAACAGTTTTCATCGGTTGTAACTTAGCATTAGTTTGTTGTTTGTTTTTTGGGTTTTGTTTATAAAAAAAAACCACACAAATAAATCTGCAAAACTGAAATCATAAGTAAATAATTTAAACATTAAGAAGCTTCCTTCTTATGATTCGGTTACGGTGTATTTTACATGCAGGCTACAGTTAGCTTATTGACAAATCTGATAATATATACTTGTCTGGTATAATAGTTTATGTACTGTACTGGTCAGTGCTCAAAGAAAAACTTTTTAAGGCTTAGGCCTCGAACTTGTGACTTGAATGAACTCACAAGTCATGGCTGAAATTTCACAAACCCGGACAGTTCATAACTGTGAGCTATCAAGCCCAGATAAAAACCTCCAAATTTTAGGGCTATTTCCACGCCTATTTCCATCTCCTAATTTTTCACAGATAACGCTCGATTATTACATTATGTCAGTCAATTTCATTTCTCAAAAATAAAACAAATAAAAACCAACCAAACCATACATAAATATATATAACGTTTGCAATGCAATCGATGCCATGTTCTATCACTTGTGAATATTGTAGTGATGAAATCAGTGGTGGATTTAGGCATAAGCTAAACAAGCTACATCTAAGAGCCTTACAGTCTGAAGGGGTATCTCATATTTATTTTATACCAAATAGGACCTCTACAGCTTTTCATATCTTAGAGCCTCGCTATGTCTAAATCCGTAACTGGGTAAAATGATTAATATCACATGACATTTATTTTTGTCAATAAATAGAATGTTAAGATTAAGCATTACTCAAGTAAATATTTCATATTTTTTTTAAATTACTACAAAAGTACTACAGTATAAAAAAGTAAAATTGCAAAATTTTCACCAATTAGCTTAAATCCCATGAATGATCACTGTGAATGTCGTGCAATTTTCGCTGCAAACAAAATCGCATTTTCATTTCAGCCAAAGCAATTTGGCTGGTTAACTCCTGACATCTCTTTCGTATATGTAAAGTTTTATTACCATGATTAAATTAAAAGAAGGAATAAAACAATAAAACCATGCAATATATTTGCCCCAACCCCCATAAAAAACTAATTCAGAAAAAAAAATATTTTCATACAGTAAACAGTGTTACATGCCTTAAGACTTAAACCTAAGGAAATAAGGTTGGACATAAAACATGGGGAAAACAGTTGCCACATACATGTAAGGTAACTTGTGACTGCAGTTTTGATCTGTCAAAATGAAGTCCTATATACTTCGTAAGTTACAACAAAATATGAAATCGTTTATTTGCCAGTTAATTGATCTTACACCAGACGTTAGATCGCTCCGCCTATCAAATCACGTGACTTAACTCTCTCAAAGACAAGGTGTCATGCGTATTGGTGTAGATACGGCTACATCTTTTGGGGAAGCTCTGGCAACGAGAGGTTGCGGAGATCGCTGTAAAATACAGACAGAAACTCTCTGATCTGAGACTGACAAGCTTTATTGATATATAACTACATTCTAAAGACACAGCTTATAACAAAAATTATATTGAAAAATACATACAAGACATATTACAATACATATTAAATAATTTTCCTACGATCTATCACTTCATATGCTTGTAAAGTGTTCTGCATTTTAGAATACAATACAATTGATTAAATATTGCTTGTATTCAAAGAGCCTAAAATTCAATAGTTGCGATTGATGCCGTAATCACTTTTAAGAATATTTTTTTATTTCATTTAATTTAGAATAACGACCTGGAAAAGATCACTGAACATTATACTTATTATCTAAAGAATATTTTTTTTCGCAACTAAAGTTTAGCATGAAGCTGGTAGTAAATTCATATAAATACAAATGAACATCAAAACAATAAAATATTCCATTACATTTCAATAGTAAAATGAAAAGAGAACTCAAAAGAATATTGCAACTACAAGAGACTACAAAAATCTTTAAAGGTAAGTAATATAAAATTCTCACCAGTAAAATATAGACAGACACTCGCTTGTCTGGGACTGACAGGCTAAAGACTTTAGACAGGCTTGACTTATTTATACCTAGAGAATTTAGTGTAACATTTGCATATTACGCGCGTCCTTGTCCCAAAGTATCACGCGTGTCCTTGTCCCAAACTCTTAAGCGAATGACCTTTTAAGTCATATTTTGTTTATAACTTTGAACAATTAGTGCAAAGGCCACTCATACCATGAACTATTGAACCGGGGCTAGCGATTTCTAAAGGTAAATATACAAGAAGACGACATTACAGATTAATCCGATACAACTTAGCGGAATTTTCTCTCAATAACTAGTAGTTTCAACATTGTCTAACACAACTTCAATGTTATTATTTTTCTTCCCAAAATCGATATCCAAATATATGTAGTTCAATTTAGTACATTAATAACCTGTTTTATTTCAGTAAATAATAACAATCAATTGTAAAGCTGTTTAAAAAATGCTGATGTATTTAGCAGATAATGTTATCCTTGTTACTTTTATCTGACTTATGTTTATGCTTACTTGGAATTATATAAATTAAAAATTAATAACACAATCGTAAATAATTACTGTTTAGAAGTATACTGTTGTACATATTAATTATAAGGTCTGCTATGTTCGTCAGATGGAATTTTGATCAATGATGTATGTTGATGTAAATGCATGCTTAATATATCGGAAGATAGTTATTTGAAACTTTTATTTTGTATTTCTTTATTACTAATTACATTTTTGTACCTCCTTCCCTTCTTCAACCGAATTAAGCGTCACTCTAATGTCTGAAAGATCAAGACGATAAATCAATAATTTTAGGACAAGCCAACATTAAAGTGTAAATTTTCAAATTTTAATGCAGCCTTGGGTTCAGTGTTTCCTACACAAGAATAAATACAATATATCAAAGCCCGAAAGCTGGGAGTTCTCCACCTATATTCTTGAAACGTTAACATATATATATATATATATATATATATATATATATATATATATATATATATATATATATATATATATATATATATATATATATATAAAGTTCTTTTCACAAGATAAATGCAAGGATAAAGATTAACTTTTAATTAGTCATACTGGCTTTATTGGTTTTGTACTTGTCAAAAGTTCAGCGATTTTGGCGCGTCCCTTGGGTGCTCGCACATTAGAACAAGTGGATGGGGTCAACTCCCTCCAATTTCTATTGTTAGCCATTTAATGTGAAACTTGGATTATATACCTGACCTCTTTTCTTATAATCGCTACTATTTAAATTGCCCAAGAGATAGTTTTATCTTAGTTCCAATCACTACAGATTACCTTTTATACATACATGTAACCGGCATTAACTGAAAGGTTCTTATTGTTGCCTTTTCTAAAGCTTTTAAAATATTTTAAGATTACTGATAATTGTTTTCTCAAAACAAGAACATGTCACTGGTTTAGAATATTATATTTAACAAAGCTTTCCATTTCATCAAACTCAGATCTCAATTTCACCTAGAACATGGATGATTTGATTTAGATTGTGCAGTATTATTGCATGTTTGTCAACATCCTGAAAATTCATTTACTCATTTCCTCAGGCAAACAATTTTGTTTCGACAAGCCCGAAGGGCAAATCACTTTGAATACAAGATGAGCCCAAACTAAAATTAGAGGTACCCTGGGTGTCGGATTGTGGAATTTTAGTTAGCACTGATGGTGTAGATAAAAGATCTGTGAATTAATTATTGCATTTTGTGGTTACTTACTCAGCATTCTGCCTATTCTCCTATGTGGTAAGTTGGTGGTGTCTAAACGCTAAACCAACCCTTTCTCTACGGTTCGTTGCTAGGGAATGACCTCCTGCAGTGTAATTTACCCACTGTGGTTGGATAGAAAGAACAATGCAGATCTCTGAGCAAGTATATTGAATAAATAAAATAACGAGCCCCCTTTCAATGAACAAATATAAAATTTAATCAATTTAACAACAGAATGTTAAATGGAAGAAATCAATTTCTTTGCTACAAAAGAAGGAAATGTACTAACATGTAAATGGTAAAAGTATTACATATTTCACTTTAACTTGTCAGTGACAGAATTCAGTTTCATCATAGCCAACGAGTCGTGACCTTGAGATCAACGATGAACGACATCATCACCTATCTTAACCGGACATCGAACTTTCCGTTCTTTCCTTCACTGCCAACCTTCGTCTAATCGTCTGGACCTGAACTCTTGCCAGTCAAACCTTAAACGATTTGACTATCGTACCTAGACTTAAACTACAGCTGGGGATTCTTCTGATGAATTCTGCGGTAAAATTTGCTCATAATTTGTTCAGGAATTTAGAATTTGCACAGGAATTTGCCAGGAAGCTGTTTCCTTAAATAAATAAAATGTCCCGCAATAGACAATAGGTCACATTTTCCAGGTACATATCTATATTTGTACATTAACTAGCTCAGATTGTATACAGTTTAATTCTGTCCTACTCACTCGTTCACTAATTTCTATGCTTACAGAGACGGCCATTACATGTATCCTGACCTTAATTCGGGTCACGCTAGCGGGGAACATTAGATTCCGCTGCCGTTTCATGACCAGCACGTATTTGCCCGTATTTAACACCCCTTGACTTCTTACATTAATACAGCCTAGTGTTAAGTTACAAATGGCTTAGCCCATCAGATCTAACTATTCTAAAATAGTTTACGTGATCAATTAAATATTACGAACTAGTATATGAATATACACTCAATACATGGCATTCTACACAGAGATTTAATTCATAAATCTAAGAAATCTTACACATCATTTAGTAGGCTGAACTCATAAAAAAAAATTCCTACGCACTCCTATGTATCGAATATTCAGTTACATGCAATCTTGTCAATTCTGTCAATGAACATTCAATTACATGCAATCTTGTCAATTCTTCCAATCCAATGAATTGATAATTAGAAAATCAAAGAATAAAATGTCATGACTAACATTTTACTAAAACCCTGAAAATTGAAATCATACATACATACATCATAACGTCAATACAGTTGCTAATAAATCAACAGATGAAATAGCATATTCAAATCTGGAAACTAATTTGCGTACCTTTGCAGTTTTATTCGTTTTCCACGAACCTCCAATGTACGGTCTCTCTCCTGTCTGAGACGACTCTCTGGCCCCTTACTCAATCACGAGAACGTACTTTCTACGTTCCCAGAGTCGACCTTCCGACTTCTCCTAAGTAAGATTGAAGACTGAAGCAATTTTTGCAAAGTAGAACCCCTAATTCCTTACAATAGTTACGCCCTTAAGTTTCCATTAACCAATCAGAATCGACTGTTACCTAAAATCTTCTACGTAAAATTGTTGACTGACGAAACAGCTAATCATGCCGCAATTAACGTTCCTTTGAACAATCAATTATTGACGTGCTTCCAATTTTAACCCATCGAGTTTGGGAAGTGTTATACGGAACCCTTGTACCATAACAGATGACTCGGTGAAATTCCGTGACGTGGAACTGAATTTCCTTGACGTTCAAAGATGAAATGAGAATAATCATATAACCGTCTCTAGCCCTTTCTACTTTAATTAAGTTGAATTTGGTACAATTCATTTAATCAATACTTCTAAGGGTCTTCAAAATTCGACACATCATATCCTAACTCACACGTTTAACACTTCCCCAGGATTTAAAATATATTTTATGCTGGCAACTACCACTCGGGATGCTGGAGTTGTTACTATGACGTCACATCAAGAAAGTAACCGGAAATTTTGCATACGAGGTCACGGAAATTCAGGGCCTTGGAGATATGTCAATATTTAAATATTGCATTACGGTCGCAGATGATTCTTCAGAATAAGATTTTGCTTCTATAGTGCTGTTATTATTATTCTATATTTATATTGATTTCTGGTCTCCATTAAGGTCAATCCATCTTTGATAACACACCATACAAAAACATTTCGAGAGAGAAAAAGACACAGGTACACGATGTCGAGCCTTTTGGTATTATGCTAGTTTATTGGCATTATGTTAGTTCGTTCCACACAGCATGGTCAATTTTATTCTATAAGCAGGCCTAGCTCAGTACATTTTCAGGTCAGCGTCATTAAATGTAGTCAAAGCTACCTAACTAGTTTTAAATACTTCTTGCGAAATAAATTACATATTGTTAGCTATATTTAATAATGATAACCTGAAAATTGACTGTGCTACAGATAGGATAAAATTCTCAAGGCTGTGTGAAATGAACTATGACAGAAAACAATGATCCATGCACATAAACTATAGACCTATACACTTCATAGCCTCCCAACTTTCTTAACATCAGAAAACTTAGTAAGACATAAATGGATTATGTCAAAATTTTTAAAGCATCTCCATTGTGCCCCAGTTGAATCAAAAATATACCTACAATATCTTAATGACAAATAATGAACTTATCAGCCAGAAGGACTTATTTATCCGTCAGCACATTAATCCATAAGCAAATTTCACCGTAGCACTTGCCATATTTCCAATTCAAAAAAATCAATTTTCAAAGAATCCGTGAACTTAAAAGTTCAGCACATGGTTATCTGCAAGGGTCCATATTTGGAGGGTCTTTTATCCACGGGGGTGATTTTAAATCAATATTAATGACAACACAAGTATGTCACAGTTTCACCTCCTCCAAAGAAAAGGAGAGTTATATATTATAGTGACACAGATATCTAATTAGCCATGAATAATCTAATGCAACATGCTATTCTTTGTTACAGCTTGTACTAAGTATAACTTCAGTAGAGCTGAGTACCCAGTATTGTCTTATTATTTCCAATAGAACTTTTCAAAATTGGAACTGATGAAAAGAAAAGTTTCTTGTAATAAATTTTCATTGTTTATTATTAATTACATAAAATATCCATATATTGAATATAATAATACCTAATTACTATGCAACGTTTAATATATTTTCTTTGCTCATGCATACAAATAGTGCACTTCGGATGACACGGTCACACCACAGTCCTCATTAACATCTTTGTCTTAATGTGTGTGAACTATATTGCACAAGTGAGTTCTTTTTTTTTTTACTTTAAAGAAAAATATTGGGTGAGAAAAAGAATCTATGTTGGGATTTGGACTGAGACAAGGAAATCACAGTCCTTGGGTAACATTAAGTCTCCTCCTTACATGAGACCCGAGCGATGCTAGGGTCGGGTGTAGCACTGAAACATCAGACACCTCTAGCTATTTGTACGTGATGGTAGTTGTTGTTAGATGGAGACTCAGGATGTCACTATCTGATGAATTCAACTTGGTCACATTTCTGTCTCTGTCTCCATTTCCAAACACTGCCCTAACCAAGCCCATTATGACCCTGAGCAGCAAAATGCCATAAGGTAATACTGACGTGCAAGTGTGAAATGTGTTATGTTTGTCCACACCATTTTTTTTTAAAAAATTTTGTACTGGGTACGTTTTGTCACCATTTTATATCTAGAACAACAATAAATGACAAAAAATGAGAATAGCAAAAAAGTTAGTAACCACAATTATTATAAATACATGTCAGAAATTTAACTAGCGTTTTCACAATTAAACTGAAGAACCACAAGTATCAAATGGTACCTTGTGCAGTAAATTAATTCCATAAACCACAAAAACTTTTTTAAAAATCAGAAAAACCATGACAAAAGTGACCAAAATCCTGTAGAAACCTTACAATAATATACCATACTTTTTGATCAATGGATGCAATTAAAAATGATCTTCGTGGATATCGAGAGGATGTGTGGTGTGATGTTGATTGTAACTGAAAGCATAGACTAGTCAACAGATAGGGTTACTGTAAAGTATTTTAGGGGAAGTAATTTGGAAGTTTCTTCCATTTGTTATATAGATGGGAGCAAAGAAATTAGTCGTCGTTATGGAAGCACTGGACTCAAGAGATAGCCAAGACTAGCTGCTAATGGATCGATGAACATATTGGACAAAGAAATCATTCTCATTGTATGAGTCAGAGTCATCTTGACTTTTGACCAATTTACCCTAAAATCAACAGGCTACTTTAATAACCCAACTGCAATTCAATCACAAAGTTAGGTATAGGTAGATGGTTTAAAAATTGCTGTACAGATATGAGAAAGATGGTAGACAGACAAATGTATGCTCCAACTTTTCATTGTCATATAAAAAAATCCAGATTTATTATGAATTTTCTCAATAAAGAAAGAGCATCAATGAAAAACAGAGAGACCCAAGAAGGTCTGACATCATTCACGTGTATATATATATATATATATATATATATATATATATATATATATATATATATATATATATATATATATATATATATATATATACTTATTCAAACTAGTCAGCATTATTCACACCAATCTGAGAGTCTTCATTCCAAGAACATCTCTACATATACTTTATGCCATGTTTGATCAGAATGGTTCAAACATTCTGGAGAGGTTGAAAATTTAGTTTACAACTGTTTGCTTTGTAAACCACACCACTAATAAAAACGTCATGTAAAATACCTTTTTTGAAGTGCACATCCAAAGCAACAGGCCTCCTAAGTCTCTTAAAATTTTGCATCCATTACAGTCATTCAAGAAGACAAAAATGGATTATATTCCTGGTTGCAATATGAAGGCATGCTATTGCTGGGGAGGCCAACCCAAAAAATTATTTTTTACAAAAACATGATCATGGAAAAATAAAGAAAACTACTAAGTTTAAGTAAATTTGGCTCTGCCATTTTGGAAAAAAGTTAAAGATTTTGCACCTGGTTGATATGGAATCCAAATAATTGTTTTTGGCAGAGCATAAAAATCAATTCTACTAAACATCAACAAAATAAGCCAAAGAGCCTTCAATGTTGATGAATGAATGGATAGATGCACAACATGGAGGCATATCATAGACTAACAATGCCTATGAACAGTTTTAATTGCCAAACATGTTTCATGAAATACATGACTAACAACACATATGAACTTATATTTATTTTGCAAGATTAAAAATTTTCATTTAAACTGAACTTTACATATCTAAGACCAATTTACAGAGATAATTGCTCCATATTTTCTGGAAATCCCAACAAAATATGAAATAAACATCATAAAAAATATCAAAATCTTCATTACACAAATTAAGCAAAAATGATTCATTGATCATATAATCTATTTCATAGACACAAACAACATGCTACACCCAAACATTTGTTCTTTCCATTCATTAGTCAGCTTTTACATCTACCTACTCAATTATTCCAGTCAATCCAAGTGACCATGTGATGCAAATAAACAAAAAGCTGATATCATAAAGTTGAAAGTGGGGAGGTTAAGAAAGTTAATGAATCATAAATGAAAAAAGTAAACTCAATGGCAACATTAAAACAAAAACTTTGTTTAAATATCTCTTCCAACACTGGATGCAACAATAGTTGGCTATTTGTCACTTTCATGATGGGAGCTGCATTGTTCAATGATGGCAAAGTCCAATTTTATGGGAGGTTTAGAGGTGGGAGAATATGGAATCAGATTATCAAAAGGGGAAAATATATCAACTTATATTGCCATCAATGACAAGACAGCAGTATCCATTATTGTATAAAATATGCCATAGAAATAATGGCTAAGAAAAAGAATGGTCTAAGCAAATGCTGGGCCCGATTTGGATCATTTTGGCAGGGCCTCCTGGATTTATGCATGGGGACTCATGTGATCACAGCAGTTGGAAATAAACTTTTAAGCATGTTTTATACGATATTGTACTTTCAAATTTCTTCCATTGCTTTAAAATTGATTTCTTTTGATAGACATATTTTGTAAAATTACTAACGTATGGGGGCCCCTGTTAAAATGGGTACCAATTGGGCCAAATCATTCCAATTGACCTAAGGCTGGCTCAGAACTAGACTGACTCAAAGGTGCAAAGAGACAAACACACATAAAGTCAGACAATTTAATGAGCACACAAGAAATCAGACAGACAGATGGATGGTTAGTACAAGGCTTTTTTATATCAATGTATAATAACTTTTATTACATAACCATTTAATCTTATAAGGCTGATCTGGTGTTTAATAAAGATGTTTAATCCAGATTTCTGCACAGAACACCAAGATGGATCTATTTTCTTTACTGATATCTGTCAGTCAATATTCTGAGAAGCACCTGATCAAATCAGTATTAATTCCAATTTGTTTTGAATTCCTGTCTCACAGTATAAATAAAAATATTTTGAATGATTAAAAGAAGGGAGAAGCAAAAAATATCAAACTATGAGTATTTTGTTTTTAGTCTGGGAAAGAACTCATTTGATATTGAATGTCTTGACCTGATGACCTCAATGTATCCCTAGTCTTTCCATCAACTCCGAATGAACAGGTACTAATGTAGTTTGAGTAAGATTAAGCCTCTGTTTAAGTAAGATTATGCCTCTGTTTGATAGGGATCTGAACCAGTAAGATCATGCCTATGTCTTATAGAGATCAAAGCCCGTATATTTATACCTTTATCAGTTAGGGGTTAGAGTCAGTAGAATAATGCCTATATCAGTTAGGGGTTAGAGCTAGTAGGATCATACCTACATCAGTTAGGGGTTAAAGCCAGTAGAACAATGCCTATATCAGTTAGGGTTTGGAGCCAGTAGGGTCATGCCTATAACAGTTAGGGGTTAGAGCCAGTAGGATCATGCCTCTGTCTTATAGCGATCAAAGCCTGTAGATTTATGACTATATCAGTTAGGGGTTAGAGCCAGTAGGATCATGCCTATATCAATTAGGGGTTAGAGCCAGTAGTAAATATGGTCATGCAAATTTTATTTACATATCTTACAAAAATATTAATTTTGTTCTAAAATTTCAAACAAATATAGTTCAACCAAAGTCTATTCCTGTAATTTGAATGCACTGCACCTTAGCTGTCAGAACCAAACTTTCATTAGAAAAAATTATATAAGTGTATTTTTCAAGTATGATGAAGATAATTCTGACTTTAAAGAGCAACATTACCCGATACCTGACCCATCACATTTTTCTGAGAGCCCCTTAAATGTTTAAATTACAAATGTTTTCTATTTATAGTAACACTAACCATATTTTATTTCAGATTGGCATCATTTGTAACCAAGAGAAAACTCTTAATGCCAGTTGTTTTATTAATCTTGCATTGTTGGATATAAAAATGTGGATCACTGGCATTACAATGACCTTTTCTGTCATATGGTGATCCCTTAAATGTTTTCAATATTTTTCTATTTGCAGTAATGTTGGATCAGCATTGTAAAATCTGAAATCCTTTTGAAAGCTTTCTGCCACATTTCTTTAAATTCTTCTGAGTGGTTTTTGAAAAAGATTGGATTCAAGGTTTTTTTAGTAACTATGGCTGTATTTGATGGCAGGTTGGCATAACTTGTAACTTCATACCTTGTAAAGAATAAACACTGATGTGTGCAGGTATACTGAGAACATGATAATTTTTATAAATGCAAAACAAACAAAAAATGTAAACAAGTTTTCTTGCAAACATTTCTTTCCAAAGAAATAAAAAAATGAATATTGTTAAAACCAATAATGAAAACAAAAAGCCTTTAAGAACACTCATGATAGACTATAATGATATAAGTATTTGTTTGACATATCTTCCCATCCAGAATTATCTTCATCATATTAAAAATGCACACTTCTCTTTCTAATTTCTTATTGTATGCCTGTGAAATGTTTAAACAGAATACAAACCAAATTACAATCAACCAAATAAAAAAAGTTTCATCAGTTCCAGAATGATCTGTGAGTTTTTCACAAATAGATTTAATTATATATTTTACATTTAAGTATTGTGAACATGGTATATTAATTAATAATAATCGAATTATGTATGAAATTCACACTGTGAATACAATAGTAAAATATTTAATTATTAATGAAACATCATAAGTCAATCCCAGGCTTATATTATTGTAGCTTTTCCATTAACACAAAATACAAACCTAATTATCATTATAGTTTGACAAACTCTTAATGAAATGGCAAAAAAACAAGAGTTTTGCAGATTTGTCTCTCCTGCTTCATCATGGCTTATATCTGAAAACCTTGCAAAGTAACTAAAGTAAAGAAAGTAAATCACTGTGTCCTTGACAAAAGGGTCACTGAGGTGACTAATATATTCCCAATATATATTATTATGAATTTTAATGGGAATATATATATATATATATATATATATATATATATATATATATATACATTTTTTCTCATTAAAATTCACAATTCACAACTGTATACAAGGAAATTAGCTAAATATAAAAAAAATTTGAGTAATCACTTGTGCATGATATAAGTAATGGTGATGTACAGCTATCCCCCAAATTTACTTTCAAGTTGCATTCCCATCAGTGGTCGTCGAACTGACAATCACGCACAACAAAATTTCTTTGTTTCAGTGAATTAATTTTCCTTTAAAATACATAATTAATTTTATTACCATTCATTTTAGCCAATAATGAATATTATTTCTTTTGTAATAAACAAATAATTTCATTACATTTTAGTTTCCACTAAAAAAAATAATTAAAAAAATTTATATGAAATCACATCAACAAAAAATTTTGCATAAGTCAGTGGATACCTGTACTTTTGATCATGGTGAGTTGTGCCCTAGAAAATGATTACTCCCATCAAGTTTTTGACATGTACATAAGGTAGTGTAAGAAAATCTAAACTAAATGCAAAACCTTGATGTATTTGGTGTAGTGGGAAAAACTGGTGTCCATTACCTAATTTTTACCTCTAATAAGCAGTATGATCCAAGATCAATATTTCATCAATCTTCATGAGCATACAGACATGGGTGTCAAATGATGAGCTAATTGAAGAAAAAAAATTACATAATCACTGTAAATGAAACCTTGGTAGTTTATGTCTTTTTGGTTCATATATAATTCTCAGTAGAAGAAAGGCTATATATGGCAGCCAGCATAATTGGTGGAGGAAGATCCCAGTATGAACCAGTGACCCATGGGTCAATAATAGCAGCTTTCCCACATACTGAAAAGTTGCTGTGATCTACCTTTGCCAACCCTCAAGATAAAAAAAACTGATCATGCTTCATGGCTGTATGTACAACAGTGTCAGAAAAATGCAAAGCCAAATGCTGATGCCTACAATAACATCATAATTGGATCACTACAACTTGCTTATGCATCAAGCGTAGTGTATTAGGATCATCTCTGTACCAGTACAACAAAAAAATTAAACACAATTTTTTTTAGTATCAAGTATGAAAAATCAGGAGAACAAACCTTGAAACCTTTACCCATGCAACACAATAAGATTCAATTAATCATTGATTGTGCTCTGAAATCATGTTTAAAATAATGTGACCTATTCATCTGAACAAAATAAAGCAGAAGCATATAATAATTTCAAAAAATATTCAACTATTTGAAGTAATTTTTACAGTTTATTTTAGAACGTGAGATTTTATATCCACTTGTCCAATTCTGAGAAAACTAAATTTACTAAAACCAAAATTATGTGTAAAATATTTCTTCAATAACACTCTCCTGTTCATCATATGCTAGAAATCTGCCATGGTTCTTTGTTTGGTCTGTTTGGCAACATTTGAGAACTTCTGTGCCAGGTCCAATCATCTGTGTAGAGTGCTGCATACCAAATTATATTTCTAAATTTAACTTCTGTTTTTTTAGTACATACAATAAAAAACTACAATTTGTGTCACATGCCTTTCCAAAGAGTCTAGTCCGCCCCTGCTGGCATGCATACCAGAGTGAAAACACCTGTTTTAGAAAATGTTTTGAACAGATTTATTTAACCTTGTCAGAACTAATGGACGATTGAATAGCAGACAAAGGGAAAAACCCAAGTCAAGGTTTGTAAGGTGGACATAGTAGTCTTTGTTCTGGCTACATCATTCCTTCCATTATGTTGGAATGTGTCTCATTTCATGGTAGCATCTGATTGTGATGGGAGCCAATTTCTTTTAATCAACGAGGAAGTTAACTTTTTTTTGTCCTGAAGATTTTATGACAAAAATGTGTTTCTGCCTTAATGACTGGGAGAAAGTGGAGGACCTTCCTGCCCAATCAATTTGGTCAAAAAACAAACTGTTCTCAGAACTGCTTCTTTCTGAGAGCTTGTTTGATATGAGCCTGGTGTACAGACTCATTATCTATGGTTTGGCTAGAAAACCTGCATCTGCACTTGTTTGAGCAGGTGGGGAGACGACTGGATCTTACTGGGAATCTCCTGTGCTAAGTTTATAGGTGAATTTTCCTTCTTCAGTGCAGTAATCAGCATTGGGTGGTATTCTGATTTCATCACTTTTTGCCACGACTTTTGGGAGTCAGAGGTGTTGGGGAAAAGGTATATACATTGAGACCATTCCACTTTATGGAAACAACATAGACTTCAAATGATTTTAAATCTGGGAATGGAGAAACTGTGATCAAGTTTCCATCTTGCCACAAACAGGATCACTTGAGATTCGACTGAAGAGTGAAGGGTGTTTGGATTGTGTGTGAATTGACTGGTTTTATCATAACAGTAAGTCCTCACTAACATTCAGTGGGCATGAGATATGGCAAATTTACATGTGGATTTGTTGACAAAAAAAAACACGAGCCAATTCTAAACCAGAAGACAAAGTACTTTGCATTTTCCATCTGAAGACAGTCAAGCTGTCCAACAAAATTCCTATTCTGACATCAGCTCTTACCAATCTTGATGAATATTCACTATTGTCTTCATCGCCATGAGAGTGATGTGTAATGAATGCTCCTGAGAAAGCAAAATCCAAATTACTTCATTGAAAGAGCACTGGAGGTGGTCATCCCAGCTAGTGCCTATGCAGATCACAATTAACAGTGCTTGATTCTGCAGCAGATATCCACTGTATGATAAGTGCAATCATCCCATTTGCTGAGATGGGACAGCATATATTCCAAACCTTTAATGAAAGAAGAATCACCTGTACTTGTCCCAATAACACATGACCAATAAAAAGATCTACTGCCACACTGACACCCAAGGCATTAAGACATTCCTCACCTGAAATTACATTAGGTGAATGTCAGACAATACTAAGGAAGAAGACTTAGTTTATGAGGGTTAAGAGCTCCATGTGAATGAAGTGTTGTGATGGGATGAAATACAATTTATTCTTCTGGACAAGTAGTCCATGGTAAATCAGAAGAGAAACTAGGGATTTCCTGTCTTGACACAACTGTCACCTAGTGCTTTTGTAAATGTCATCCTGGTATTTGAAAGTGGTTCAGAAGTACGACATGACACATGATTCTGACACAGACTCATGGACAAATGTTCAGACCAAAAAAGCATGCCTTGAAACTGTACAGTCTTTTTGTATGCAGACCTGAAGAATGTCCAGGAACACTTGAGTGGGAATATGAAGCCATGCATCTTTGAAGTTGAGACTGGCTGTGAAATTCCTGAATGCAGTTGTGAACCAATCTCAGCATCTCCATTCTTAACTGTAATGCTTGAAAAAATAATCAAGAGAGCTGAGATATATGACTGGATGAGGGAGTAAAGTCCATAGGGTTTGCATTATTATCTGCTGCAAGTCATCGGCTTGTAACAGTATTCATGTCAAAGGATTGGGCTTAGAGGATAGTTCCTTCCCTCCTTCCCAGTTTGACATGCTTTAGGGGTTTCTTACTATTCCTATGATCTCTTCTTACAAATGCTGGGCTCTGGATCCTGTGAAAGGCTTGCCAACTTGACAGCCTGTTCCTGACCTCCTCAATCTAGCCATGAAAATGAAAATTGGAACAAAGCAGCTGTAATTTGAGAATGGCTTTGTGATGATCTTGCAAGAAAGTGGATGTGAAGAAAAATGCATCTCATTGTGCAAATTGAAGACTAATGGCCACATCTAAAGTCAGTGGAGAGTGAGTTTTGAGCTGGTGTTATGTACATAAACCATATGTGATGCTGACTCCCAAGTGTCTCATTAAAGGGATTCTATCTAATGGCTAGACAGAGTTAAGACAGCAGAGGTATTGCCAAGTTGAAACCAAGTCAAGCATGAAATCTATTGCTAACATATTCCAAAAGAGCTGATACATGTTGCAGTAGGACTTCCAGCAACATAGGAAAGTTGAAATATTCCATGAGCACAATGTCTCAGATGAGTGCTTAGATTTGGTATGATGTCATGTTGAAAGTTATGCTAAAATTTCATGGGAGTTGTTGATGTGAAATATAAGCATGCTGCCACCTTGGCTTTGAAGGTGACTTTTAACGCAATGTAAGATACAGTGACTTCACCTGACTGGGACTGTGTAGATTTTTTTTAAACAAGTGAATGCAGTGCTGGCAACAAGACTAATGGTGTTTCATTCACCTGAGTCAGTTGTTTGGCAGTTACAGTTGCCTATACATCCTCAGACACATTGTGTAAGTAGTGTAGTAAAACCCATATAATGCACACATTATCTTCCCACAGTTTGGTACACCTACACAACACACACACTTAATCCTGTTCATTGCATTGACACCTGTAAATGGAGATGGAGATCAATTACACACACAGGTGAAATCAGTTAAGTGCCACATTAAACTTACTGCAAAGAGAATGCTATGAATAAATGAAAAGCCAAATGGAATTACAGAAACAATGTTATCATACATACTAAATGATCAATTACTAGATAGAAATCACAAATATTGTCAATTACCATATTGAAATGAAAGTATGATGCACTGTAAGGTAGTCAATTATGATGGTGCAAATATTAAGCTTATCTGAAGGTGAAGTTAGGCAACTGAAATGTAAGTGTTTATCCACAGTGAAGCAGAAAAAAGAAAAATAGATGGACTATACATCTTTTATGTGAGAAATCTCCTAATAATCACCCAACTGCTGAAAAGGCACAAATGATTTTGATACCAATGTGTGAGGTCTTAAAAAAAGAGTTGACAAGGTATGAGCAGTTGAAACTAGTGGTTGATGCATGGGGAAACAACTCAAGCTGGACTTCCACCCTGGATGAACTATTTAGAACTTCTGTTGGAAAACAAATTAAATGCTGTGGCAAACTTTAAAGGGTTTGATTTGCAAGGTAGAGCATGTACACATAACATATTATGACTGTGTAATGTAACTGAAAAAGATACAAAATATAAATATTCAATGTTTTGTTATATCATTGTCCTTGTCCTTTATTTCCAATTTTTACAGCACATCAAAATTCTTGACCATATTACATACATACCAGTAAAGCTGCCCCTGAGTCACACCCTGGAATCACCGTGATACAATTATCAGTATACTTGTGTGACTGAATGTTACATCATAAGACAGGTTAAATTGCATATTGTAACCTACAGTTGACCAGCACAAATCAGCATGACGAATGTTCTTTGTGTGAATAGTGTTTATATACCACTTCTTGTTGCATGATTGATAAACTAAGCAATACATCTTTAAGTCCAATCAGAATCTGGACTCTCTGACATAATGTGGTCCTAATATTTGCTGAGTAAGCACTATTATATTTGCTGAGTAAGCACTATCATCTCCACAATTTTTTAGATCTCCAGTCCAGGAATTCCTCCAAATCAGCTTCATTTAATTCTGCATCATCCTCCGATTCCTTTTGCTCATTGGCTGGAGCTTTCTGTATAATCTCCTCCCTCTTGTTGTGTAAATCATCAACTTCTCTCCATCTTTGCCTGTAAAAAAAACCCCCAAAATTAATGAGTTTAAAAGGATAAATGCTTATCAATGCTTATGATAAATACATATTGACCTGAAACTTTCATTCACTCTAAATTAACACAATCTTTATAAAACAAATTGTGAGTGAAATTTGTATCGTGTGATGTGCTGCTGTTGTATATGTACCTCATTACATTATATCTGTATATTACATGCTCACCATTATGGATCATTACTGCTGATGTATATGTACTCAATTACATTATATCTGTATATTACATGCTCACCATTATGGATCATTTCAGCTGATGTATATGTACTTAATTACATTATATCTGTATATTACATGCTCACCATTATGGATCATTTCTGCTGATGTATATGTACTTAATTACATTATATCTGCATATTACATGCTCACCATTATGGATCATTACTGCTGACGTATATGTACCTAATTACATCATATCTGTATATTACATGTTCACCATTATGGATCATTGCCATCTTTTTCTGCATGGGTTCAAGTCTCAGGTTTGGCCAATATGGGTATGTGAGAAAGCTTGCAAGTAGCTTCTTGTGGGTTGGTAGTTCTTTCCTGGGTTTTCCAGGGTTCTTCCTCCACCATTTATACTGGCCACCATGTATTGCCTATCTTGTGCTGAAAAATTGCATTAATACCTACAACAACTACTACTAAATTTAAATTTAATAAAATCAGCTTGTCACAGGTAGTTTGTTTTCCTTTACAGAAATGATTTGAGAAAATTGGGAGCATGCACAATTTTAGTACATTTCTGTTGGTTACCTTATATACCTACTTATGAGTTGGAATCAACTGTAAACTGCAAAGACCTGGATCTGCCACTGCATAAGGCGCCAGAAGATTTGGATATATTTGGTTATTTTTAGGAGTAATCAATAGAACAAAAACATAGACCCTGCATACACAACTAAGCAAGAAACAATGCGGTGGTTGATAAAAGATTCTCACCTGGATTTATAAATCAATTGATTTAAGTACATTGATCATCAATGTCAATTGCCAAGCTAAACTTGTTCAATTTAAGAGACAATGATTTATAAAACATCATAAAAACAAAAGCCACCAACATGTGTGCATGGCTGGGCAGTTTTATTTTATGCAATCAGTCAAACAGTAAATATTCTCATTCATTCCCAACAAATATACCCCCATTGTTGACTGACAACTGTTCTTCTGTAGTCTTTCAATCTAATAGACTTAAAGGTATTAATTAGTGGACCTTTTGAATGAAAAACAGGAAACAAAAATATAAAGCTTTTACTGTTAAAGAAAAGATTGAAGCTTTGGACAGGATTAAGTCCGGTGTTAGATAAACAAAAGTAGATAGAGATTTAGGTGTGAATGAATCAACAATCCAAGGAGGGAAGAAGCAAAACTAAGAGAGATGGTTGTAAATATACATGAAAGTGATGAATTGATTTTAAAAAATCAAGACTAGCAGTGTATCAGTGGCTTTTGCAGACTAGGGCTGAAGGATTTCCTATATCAGGATCAACTGTAAATGCACAAGCTGAAACATTTCACACGGACTTACATGGGCAAGATTTCAGCTTCAAAGCAAGCCATGGATGGATAAGCCATTTTAAGAAGTGACATAGGATTTGCCACATGACAATTTCTGGAGAAATCCACTCTTCAGATTCTGAAGCTGCTATGAACTATTCAGATTAGGAAAATGAGTGAGGAACGTGGGTGTTCCCTGGAGCCGATTTACAATTATGATGAAACTGGATTGTGCTATAAAATGATGCCTGACACCACCCTAGCTGTTACAAAACACAACACAAACATGAAGGGTTTATGAAAATATTTTTTAAAAAACCCACAAGGATGACAACCGCTATATTTGAGAAATGGTTTCAAACTGAATTTGCACCAGCAGTTCAATCCCACCTCAGAAATCTGAAGATGGAGCCAAAGGCATTATTATTATTGGACAACTGTCCCACATACCCAACACAGACAGCCTGGTTAATAAAAATAAGAAAATTAAAGCCAGCTTCCTCCCAAATAATGTGACATTAGGGATACAGCCTCTGGCATATCAGTTTTTAAATGAATTGTATAAGAGAAACTTGTGAAAAAATCGTTTGCAATTAAACCTCATTCCATGAGATACTACAAAGTTTTAATCTGAAAGAAGTAATGTCCCTTGGCAGCAAATTTTGGTATGCCATTACACCCAGCTGCACTGAAAACACTGGGAGAAAGGATTTACTATTGCTCAGGATAGTAGAGATTTCAAACAACAAGAAAGTAATATGATTCACGGATGAGAAAATTTTGCAGAATGAAATTTATACACAGTTAATTAACATTTGGTCATACTGTTTTATCATTTGTAGTGTAATAGTGCTATTTTGTTTCATTCAATTCTGTTGCATACTGATCTGTGACAAAATTATTGAATATTTTAAATGTGTGTGTGGATATTTTTAATATTGTGGATTCATTGTATATGATACTCTATTCATGAGGTAGATTAGATATGTATATGTGTGGTTCTCTAAACAATGTAAAATATTATATATGCCATCTCTGTTATCCCTGCAATTATTTTTCTCATTCAATATAGTGATTTAAAATGGTAACCATGCCAATGAAGCATGCATTTTTGTACCCACTTTATTAACCCACCCCACCCTTTCCCTGCCACCCCTGTAAAATTGTTGGTACTGTACATGCATTTTTATCTTCAGTTAACTGACCTGGTTGCTTATAACATGGTTTGGTCTATAACACGGTCGGGTTCTATGGCTACCAACTATGTGTACTGTGTTATAGTGGGATCAAACTGTGTAGAAATTTTTTTTAAGTTCACATGAAAAAATGGAAACATGCCAAAGACAGTATGGCCTGAGTGCAAACCATCAATACTAAAATTCAATTTTATCCATGGGATACAAATCTTTGTTGATTTATTGGGAGCTTCTTTGAACTATGTATTGATGCATCTAAATACCACCTCGTGTGACTCTGTAAGCAACAGGGAATGAGAAAATGACCTCAATGAAGACAAAACAGAAACTTAACACAAATGTAAGTATTAAACAAAACCACTGAGTTATAATATGTGGGTTATGATGACCTAGTTTTCACTAACACACCTTGTAATCCAATTATATGCAAAAATTGTGTTTCTCCAAAAGCAATAGAACCTGAGAAAATAAACAAAATGCAAAGTTTAACCAAATCACTTGATCATGAAATGTAGGTTACACTGACCTAATATTCACTGAAAGGTGCAAAACACGTCTAAATACAATCTTTTGTGACATTGTAAAAAACAGTCTAAAAAAACTTTATACAAATCCTTACCCCAAGTGTTGATGCCAGATGGGTGAATGGAGAGAAATAATGATGGCTGGCTGGACTGATATCATCAATCTATAGACTAGAATTGCTTTGAAATCTGGTAAAAAATAATCAAGGAAGCAATCCAAAAAAACTAGAATGCGCTAAATGTATATGTATGAATGAAAACTGAACATGACTATGTCTTACATTTGGTCATCTATTTCATCTATATTTCTGTTAATATTGACTTGCTCATCTTCTTCTTCTACAATCTGTTCTGACACCTGAAAGAAAGATGAAAATTATTTCCATTTAATTCTATGTTGAAATGATGATCAAATATATATATACTTCTTTCGCATATGTTTTCCCCATTCCAGTAATCTAACAAGGCAATCCAAAGGAATGCTAGCCTACTGCAAATTACATTTTTCAAACATTCAATTACTTAACAGCAATAAATGGAATAGTTCATGGGATATAGATGTGCCACCACAGTGCATCAAATGACCTTTATGAACAAGTTAACCAAAGTGTGATGTACAGAGATGTATGGATGATGAAAACAATAACACTACATGGTACTACAATTCTTATAGTTAGGAATAACACAAATTTTTGCCTAAAAAGAACAAACCATCTTCTCTAGCATTTTTTAACAATTATATATGAGACTGAAATTTATTCAATTTCTATGCCAAACAGGAACAAATTTTAAGACTCTAAGGGTCATAGATTGATGAAAATAATTAGACAAACTTTGTACCATCCTAAAACTTTATACATGATTGTTCAATTGTCCAATTTGTTCAAACTATTTAAATCAGCTATCAATAGTTTTCTTATTTCATTTTCAATCTAAAAATATGAATATGGATCTGAAATGGATTTAGAATTAATTTCATTGCATTCTGCTTGCATTCTATTAATGTTTTCATTTCAGCATTTCTCTTTGCTTTTTGTTTAGTGTCAGAAATGCATTCTAAGTTTACACTTGTCATGTCCATTCATTGTATTCTTTCAGTTTCATTCATTTGGAATGATATGGAAAGTCTACTAAGCTGGGGTTTTCCATTTCCAAAAGTGTTTAAGGGAGATAACTGATGCCATTATTCCAAACTTTATTACAAGTGTGCTTCAGCCACTCTGGTGGCATAAGTGGCTAGAGCATCTACCTCAGATGCAGGATGTCATGGGTTCAATCCACCACCAAATCATACCCCCCTCTGTACAAGACATCACTATAAACTGTCACACTGCTGAAATCATAGCAATAAGACTTAAAAAAATTAAAACCATGTTAAAAATCCAAATTACACACACAAACAGAGAAGTATGCTTTAATAAAATAGGAAATACATATAATGGATAAGATAACAATGAAATTAATAAAGCGATGAACATAACTGCAATAAATGTAAAAAACAGTTGCAGAGTATATATATCTTTAAAGAAAAATTCATATCTTAATACACTCAAGTACCAAGAAATATGCCTCAAGCTGTATGGCTAGATTGAAAAACTACATATACTATAAATTCATTTTTATTCATAGAGTGCAAATCTTGCTATAAAATAATTTTGTTCCTTTGAATTATAGATTGAAATACTAGACTGAACCAACATGGGTGTGCAAGTATTGGTGTTGAGAAAACTGAGTTCAATGTACACGTAAGAAGCACAAATCACTGAACCGTAAATATAAGTCTCAGTGACATAGTATTCAATAATAGCTGAAGTACTCCTCATGACTCAATAACTAACAATATTACCTAAATTCATATCCATATTCCTATGGGTTGGTGTTTCTTCCTGTGGGTATTCCAGGTTCTTCCTTCACCAGATATTCTGGCATACATACCAAGTCTCCTGATTTGTCCAGGAGTCTTTTGATTTTTGACCCCATCTTTTGATCTACCAATTTGCTGACAAGATATCCGGGAAATTAGAAAAAAAAATGCCAAGCATAGGTATTTCCAGCTAAAACAACAATTCAAAAAATAAATATCAGATTTAATTCGTCCCCATTGAGAATTATATTCTGAAGTACATCTATTCACGTGACCATTGATGTCACTGACATGTAGGTTGCGAGATTTGTGTAGTCATGTGATTCAGAATACAACTAGCGATTTTCAGGTCAAATTTCATCAACGCTGTAGTTTCTGCTAGTCTGTCAGTGGATTAAAGATATAACAAATGCTATACTCCCTATATCTGAGAAAACAAATCATATTCCTATCGATTTCATGCAGGTATATCTTGATGAAAGGTCATTAAAGTTTGGTAGACCTTCTAGCAAGCGGCTACCCTATGCCGACACAAAATGGTGTCCAAGAATTCCAACTTCTTGATAGGGAATGGACTCTGACCCTACCCCCATCCCAACATAAATGTCTAAATATCAAAAGGAGGGGGCAAGAGTCAGAGGAAACTCAGACTACACAGCTTGCAACACACATTCGAACATTTCTAGTGGGGAAAAAATGATCTTACAAGGCACTTGAAAAGTATGCAGCACATTGCCAATGAGAAATCGTCACATAATGTGCCTAAAGTAACACAAACATGTGCACCAACATCAGTAGACAGTGTCACTAAAGTAGAGGTTCTGTTTGCTAAATTTATGGAAGAGCATAATTTACCATTCTTGGTTGCTGATCATTTTAGTGAGCTGTATAAAGTCATGTTTCCTGACTAGCAAATTGCTCAGAAATTTCACTGCAAAAGAACTAAGGTAACAAACATTATTAACAATGCACTAGGTCCAATGTATGACAATCAAGTAACTTGCAAAGAAAACCCTTTCTTAGTGATGATGGATCAGTTTAATGACAGTGGTGATGAAAAATGTGTAGCAATTCTTGTAAGAGTGTTGGACAGTGACATTCACAGAGTGACAACCAAATTCCTGGCTATGCCCATTTGAAATATTGGAACTGGTGAAAACCTTTTCAACTGTCTTCAAGAAGTCTTAACAAACATACAGAACCTAGTAGGGTTTAGTAGTCACAATCCAAATGAATTTGTTTGAAAGAAAAATTCCATCCTCTCCAGAGTTCATGAACTTGTGAGAAAAATTGTCATTATTCTAATCTCCCTGATTTTGAACACAAATCTCCCTGATTTGTTTCCAGAAAACTTGGCGTGTATTCTGAACACAATGTAGAACCTCTCATGAGCTGAAACATGGTGTTAAACCCAACTAACCAGCCATCTGCAATTGTTCTTTGTTCATTTTGCATCAATCTATATTTTGCATTGCATTCTGTTTTAATTTTACTGGCAAAATTAACCATTTCAGGATCTGTACACAAGAAGATAAATCCCAGCAACAATTAGAATGAAAATGTTAGATTCTTACATGAGCTTCTTCTTTCATTGCTCTCTGAAAAAGCTCCCATTCTTCTTCCTGCTTGTTAATATATTCCACCTTCCTCACCTGAAACAGAGAAATTTATTAAATACTTAATAATTAAATGTACCTATAAAATATTTCGATTTTAAATGTTTTACCTTTAACAAGCAGAAGGTGTATTATATTTACATAAAAATAAAGTAAAATACCATAAATATTCAACAAAAATGCTGCATTTGACATTAATCATTGGTAATTCTTGATCTTGTTTATTAAGAATATAGGAATATAGACTTATTTCTGAAAAAGGCTTATTTGCAAGTAGATATATCAGGAGGGATATGATGGTGGAAATGACCACCATCTGTACTCACCAAAGGTTGACACCAATTACAAGGAGTACAGACTCAGATCTGAAGTCACAAAATGCACTAACAGATCAAGGACTGCCTTGTTTGTTCTACTCATTACTTCTAATTAAATGCATAGACCTAGATCTGCCAGAACATTATGCAATGGCAGATTTGGGTCTCTGCAGTTTGCAGTTGGACATGCTTATAAATGAGTATATACAGTTCCCATGTCCGATTAAACCGGTATCAATGAACACAGTAAACAATTTAAAAGGGTTTTTATATTTCAATTCTAAAAAAGTCAATTTAAATTGGTGTAAGATTTTGTAAATAGATTTTCACATATGTTGCAAAATAACTCTGACTTATCTATGAAGCAATTAGTCTTTCTCTGGATTTATACATACATAAATAAAACATAAATCAAATATAACAACTGACTGGATCTAGAGTACGGCAAACTGTTAAAAACTAAAGAAAGTTGAATAGCTTATTTTAAAGGCTGGCTTGCTCTTAAGGCAAGCTTGGTTAGCAACATTTTTGGCATCAGAACACACTATAATATTTTCAGGACTTGAAATGTGGCATTGAGAGATGAATGCCCTGTAAGAGAACACTAAGATGTAATTGGGAAATAAACAGTCTGACATGCAGAAGAATAATACAATGCATCACACACACTGATGTCAGATAAGTAAACACCATTGGATGGTCAGAATTTGAAGGCAGGAATGATTAAATTTCCAAGAGGCAGGATTTCCACACTGAGCCATCCACATCATAAAAATCCTCGAGTCATCATGGCTCAGATGTTAGGTATTGTGACCAAAAGGGTGAGGGTTTAATTCCGTCCAGACCGGTTACCTTGGTATTAGCAAGGCACTTTACTTGTCTCAACATGATATAACCTTCAAAGTGTTGCTATGTCATAAAGAACAAATTTTATTGATATAGGTATATTTACTGAATTAAAAAACATTTGACCATTATAATACACATAAAACGTTTGCCTAATTTAGGATTTTCAGCACCATTTCTTTTCCTATCCTCTTGTAGCTTTCATTTTTCATTTTTCAAAAAGATTAGAAATTTATAATCATGTCTTAAATATATACAATTAGCATTACTGGGCCATCCTAATTCACTATCAAGAAGGATGTATATGGCTTATGATGTTGTCAGCTAGATCAGCGGTTTCCATCCTTTTCAAATAAGAGGACCCATTTTTAACTTCTCCCCACATGCTAATAGTTGTACTTTTATGCTCCCTTGGAATAACCTCTCCACACCCACCTCTAGGTCAGTGACCCACAGGCTAGGAACCACTGAGCTAGATGACATAAAACAGGGTGTCTTCTTTATTTTCATTCTGATTAAATCTCGACTAAAAATGAAAACTGATGCAGTACAAATTGAATACAAGAAACTGGTTTCCAAACTCATAATAACCTGCACAAAGCACTTCCATTCAAAAAAAAAATTAAGGTTTGACAGAAATCAAAATGAAATGAGTTTTCAGCTTGGTGTGAGTTCTGTCCCTCTTGCTCATACCTCAAAATCATCTTCTGGCTAAGTATTATGGTTTTTATACAGTTTAAACGAAAGTACATGATTGGTTTAAATTATATCATTAACACTCCTGAGAGCTGAGAGGCAAAAACAGAAACAACTTTGCCATATAGATGTGTTAAAGGAGTATTTTAATAGAGAATGCCAATATAATCATTTAATCCATTTTGTTGTCTAAAACAGTGAGGATGGAAAAGATGAAATGCAACTTGGCTGTAGTGACACTGGTTTAACCAATCTTTGGAATTCAGAAATACTGAATAATCTAACCAAGACAATTTAACATCTAAAGCCACAAGAAAAGATTCAATGAAAAGAGCTATTATGTGAATATCAATGAGCTCTGGTTTCCGTATAATTCAACAAGAATAAAACTGTACCATGACTCTGACATTGTGAAACAGCATCCATTCATGATGAAGCCTTTCGAGCAGGAATGTTTGAAAAAAGAAATTCATTATTTGCTGGAGAATGATTTCATAGAACCAAGAAAAAATAACGAGTGCACCATGTGTTCTTGTTCCAAAACCTAATTATACTTTCTGTATGTATGCCGACTATGGTAAGGGAACAAGACCATCAAAACAGATTGTTTCCAATGCCAAGAATAGATATGAACCCTGACAATATTGGAAATGCAAAATATGTCTACAAACATTACACTCATGGAAAGAGCAAAGACAATTTGGCATTTGCATCTCCAGATAAGCTTTATCATGTGATGCCATTTTGTATGAAATATTCTCCAGCAATATTCCAGCATTTAATGAACATGATAACATCATGTAATTAGGACACATATATTGATGATGTCATGATCTACAACAACACCTGGAGTGATCAGGTGAATACCATTCAAAAATTCTCTGATCAGTGCAGTGATGTAAATTTGATACTTAATTTAGGTAAAAGCAAGTCATACAATGCTTGTGTTCATTTTTTTGAGATATAATAGGACATGGTCAAATTAAACCTGTAGAAGTTAAAGTCAAGATTATCTCTGAATTCCCAGAGCTTGTTAGTAAAAAGCAACTGATGTGATTTAAGGGTATGGCTAGATTATATCAGACATTTTGCCTAAATTCAAGCATAACTGCTGAATCCCTGATCAATTTGTTGAGAAAGAAAATTAAGTTTGGTCTGACAGCTGTCAGATGGCTCTTGATAATTAAGAGTGCCCCAGTTCATTCAGCTCCAGAGAAATTATTCCAGTCAAAAAGGAATGTTTGACTTTGATAATAGCTTTGCAACACTCTGAAGTATATATTGGTTCAGCTCCTTCTCTAATTGGGTATTCAGTGATCACAACCCACTTACTTTCATTATCAAAATGAAAACAAACATCAGAGATTGCCGAGGTTGAGTCTGATGATTCAGGAAGACAACAATGACATTCGGAACATCAAGGGGAAAGATAATTTGACTGCAGATGCACTTTTACATTGTACAGAAGTACCATATTGCTGTTTATATTTTGTGTAATTCACAACACATCCTTCTAAATAATATTATTATAATATATGTATCTTGACTAATATGTAAAAAGAAAGGTTTATTCTACAAATCTTTCTTTTTTATGAGGGGAGGTATTATGCACATCTATACTGTTGTCTTAACTTTTGTCCATATCTATCTCGCATGCTAAACTTTTTGTACATATTGTAAACATGTTGACATGGCCTTGTGACCTTAGAAGGTTCTTAAAGGCATACCGGTTTCTTGTCCTGGTTGTAAGTTATAAATATGTTGTTTATTGATATCTGAGTTCAAGATCTAGCCTTAGAATGTTCTAGAAGAGAACCTGATTACAAATTTGATGGGTAAACAAAAGTATTTCTTTCCTATTTTAAGTTCAGTTCTGTTCGGATATAATTTGAGAGGAAACATATATTTCAATTATTCATTGGAATTACAAAATGCTTATTGACTGTTAGACCAAAATACTATTTTGTGATTATTGTTAATTCATTCAAACATATTTTTGAGTATATCATTGTGAAACATCAAGACTATTGATATGTGAGACCATTCAAGACCATTGGTACATCAGGACATTTATGATTGGAGTTGATTCAGAATACTCTATACTTCTGGACTTGTAATAAACTTTTAGGATTATTTGTAATTTAATTCACAATACTAAAGTTCCACTTAAGATTTTTTTTATAACTTAGAGAATAAAATTGTTTGTTGATTTTTTGAAACTGCTGGGTTTTTTTCTATTACTTAGTTTAAGACCACAGAGATACAACACATGTTCTAAGTGATGTCACCTTATTCTCTCTACATAGTACAATCATACATCACAATAATGATATTCAAAGAGCCATGAAAGTGTACAATGTTACAAATGAGGTAACTTTGTATTATTCTAACAGTGTAATGGGATCCATGACAATACCCACATTTTTTTATATTGAGGTGCATTATAGTGAGGGACCAATGTGCATGGGTGAATATGGAATGTGTTTGCTATAGCAGGCCTGATTAGGTTTTTCTTACTGACCTTGGCATCCATAACTGGATCATCAAAAAAGCCCTCTGGTAAAGATTCTGCCATGGTTGACTTCTTGATATTGGATTCAGGGTCAGCTGTTGAAGATGTTGATGGTTTTACCCCCGAGTCAAAGAAATCTGTAATAAAAATTTTTTTCAACTGTTGCTACTAACCTGGTTCTTCTGCTAGTTAATATTCTTGTCACAAAGGCCAAAAATCGATATGGATTAAAACCTGAATACAAACACAAAATATATTGAAAAATTATTAATATTCAGCACCTCAACTAGTCTACATATGTAACTTTTCTTGAACAATCAAGAACTGGAATTCAGAAATGAGCATGATTATGTGCTCAGAGTGCTGTATTACATTACTCTGACTTTGTTCTTTTCAAGTCAGCAAAGCCATGATGATCTGTCCATTTCTGTCTGATCTGACATGTTTTGCAGTTTGAAAAAGATCCATCTAACATTTTCCATCATATAACATCCATAACTGGTCCACTAACTGACAAGCTTATCAATATAATGAATATGTAAGGCAAAGTTCATATTTGAAGAAATCCATCTATTTTCCTGGAAATGGGTCATATACTGTTGGTATAAAAGCAAAAAAAGAAATTACTCTAATGCTATTCTTATGCAGCAGTCTTTTTTAAGAATATTATTAAATTTATATGAATGGAATTAAAAAGATGATAAAAAATGACAAAAAGAACTTCTTACTGCTTTAATTTTATTTTTCATATACCAAAAAAGATAATCCTTACAAAAGATGTAAAAAAGCGTAATGATTATGCAAAGAGCATAATGATTGGCATGTATAAATTACATTAAAAGCATTTTTTAAAACTTAAAATATTTTGCTTACAATATTTGCATTACTTATCATTAGTGAACATGCAACAAAAACAACAACAACAACGATAATAATAATAATAATAATAATAATAATAATAATAATAATAATAATAATAATAATAATAACTAGTGATAATAGTTGCCATACTTCAGATGCAATGCCTTAATTCTGAAGTTCAAATTACTTGAGCAAAAATAAATGAATCAATACCAAAACTACTGACAAAATTGAACAGAAAAAAAATGAATGAAAATTAGGAATGTACATGTATTCATGTTTAATGGCAAATCAGCAGTCATGGGCCAATTAAATGAACAAGAACTAACAGGTAAAGGGAAAATAATTCTTAGATACTTTAAATTGTTGAAAATTACCAATAGTTAACTGTCAAAAAGGAGATGAAATGTTTTTTATCTAAGGCTTACTCAATCTGATATTTAAATACAGTAGTCCCCCTCTTATATGGTCACCCCTTCTGCATCGGGAAAGTGGCCTTATAAGGCGAGTGGCCTTTCCAGAGGGGGACTAAATTTTTTGTGAGAAGTATATGTACATAGTAAGAAAGCTTCATTTTTCAAAGCATTTAATATTTTCGTTTAAAAGCAACATTAAATATTGAACGGTTCTTGTGCTATAATAGTTTACTTATTTCAACTGAATATGAATTAATAGTTCTTATTCTTGGCGTAAGGGTGATATGCGAGCGGGTGTTGACATGCACATTGCAGAACCATTCAAAAACGTCATTTGAATCTTGGTACATACGCAATTCTCTTTCCATTTGCTCCATTTTCCCACTGCTGCTAAATAACTTATCGGTTACGATGTTATTTATTTGAGTCTTTTCAACATAAAATTGTTTTATTCAAGTCTTTTCTACCTAAATTTGTTTGACCAGTCCCCCTCCCCACCTCTCTCGATATCGTAGACTATAATAACCGACGTTTTCTGAAATAATTGTCTTCGTTTATGTGATGACATGTTAATGTTTGGTAATGAGTTATTCCGATGTTGCTAACTGTATGTAATTAATTATGCAGACGACACATTTGTTGAGCGAACGAAATTCTTTCTTCGTAAAGAAGCGACCAGTTGTCTTGTCACGTGATTTTTCGGCCTTTGTCTAGTACCCTGTTTCTCTTTTTAGCCAATGCTGACAGTGCGATCTTGACATTTCGTCCAGTTATAATCATCAATGTTGCAACTACAAGACTGATAAAACAATTTTTTTTTCTGCATTTAAACAGATGCCGTATATTTTTAAAGGAAGCGATTGTCATGTGATTCATTAGTCGCAGTCTGGTACCCATTTGTTTTTATATATATTTTTTTTAATTCTAAGTGCGATAAGTACACCGATTTGATCTGAACAACAGCACATCGCGGCCGTCAAACTTTACAATTGTTGAGTAATAGCCATTAATTATATAAGTTCAACATCTCGCAAAGGGAAGCCCTAAACTATCAAACCATTTTCGGCGCAGACTTTGGTCTTGTCCATCAATATTGCCACTTCTCCGATGTTACTACTATTACTAAGTGTAATCTTAACAATTATCAGTGGATATACCAGACATGTTATGATCACACGCAGCAAGGATATACGGATTACCTTTATGTTAGGAATAAAATATGAGTCTTTCTCGGCTTTAAGGAATAAATGTGGCTTCTCGTGAGGTGTAAAGGATATAATATTAACCTTAGTGGTACCTGTAGAACACTTTTTTGAAGAACGAAAATCTGACTTCGGGAAACAGAAATCGGATTACTTAACACAATAAAAAAAAATTGTTCTAGATACATATTACAAAATAAAATGCGGCCGCCGGCGAGGGGTAAATTTTATGTTTTTGCAAAAATATGCTGGCCGCTGGTCACGTTAGCCGGGTGGCCTTTCGTGAGGGGTAATTTTGAACACAAATTCGTCGGTGCCTTCAGATTCTGGCCGTAAGGAGCGGGTGGCTGCTGGTGAGGGGGGCCGTTCAAGATGGGGACTACTGTACTTCTTATTAAATGGTACTGTAAATATTTGCTATGTTATACTATTTTCTGCAGTAATAATTTAATTATTCCATTTGAGTTTATTTTCAATTTATGGTTGCAGTTTATTCATGTTTGGCTCATTATACCTTACTTTCATTTGTTGAGGTTCAATTTCACTTGTTGTCATTGTTAGTGATAAGGTTTATCATGCCTACATTTCAAGGAACCCCAAACTATCTTAGCAAGAAAATTATGAATGCATTAAGTGATGAAAAGACTAATATGCAAGTGTCCTTGCAATTTCTCAAAAAAAAAGTTATTTGGTGTGCCTTACTTCTGATTTGTCTCAAAACATATAAAAAGTGCAGTATTAGTTACACTGCCAACTATGCAGATGTACTTTCATGGTAAAACAAGGACAATTTGAAAAAAAAAACTCTTATACCATATTTCATGTAAATTTTTGTACACAGAAAAGTAACTATCAATTTCATTGTATGAAAAAATTACATGAAAAACAAATAATTATCAATTTGTGGTACTGACTGTGTAGAAAAAAATAAAGAGATCATACCTGAATAAGTTCTATCAAACACAAGCCACTCAAAACCTTACGATACAAAAAAATTAAGTAAATGTATATGTTCTGTCTCATTCTGCTCTCAACTCAAGTATCTAATCACAATAAAAATAAAATTATTCAAAAAGATTTCTGTTGTTATCAATGAACGAGAGAAAGAGAGAGAAAGAGTGTGTATGCGTGTGTGAGATTTGGATGTTTAACATAACTTTAACAAATTGTCAGTCATATAGCTACAATGTTTGCAGTGTGACCAGTTTATAGTGACATCTAACACGCGCATCATATCACACAGACATGTAGCATGATGTCCCACCCAGTCATATTATCCTGACACCATGCTGGTCAGTCCTAACACTAACCTCTTAATGCTAAGTGCCAAGCAAGGCAGCTATTGGTACCATTTTTGTAAGTCTTTGGTATGACTTGGCTGAGGATTGAGAGCAGTGGCATCACTAGGGTTGCTGTCACCCAGTGCAGTATCACATGATGTCACTCCCACAGACCTCCTTCCTGCACAAAAATTAAAAATTTGTATAGACAGTCATGTGCAGTAACTCATGTCACTTACATGGACCTCTTCCTGCACAAAAATTCAAAACTTTTATGTACAGTCATGTGCAGTAACTCATGGTGTCACCCACATGGACATCTTTCTGGACAAAAATTCAAAATTTTTATAGATATTAATTTTGGTGTCACCCCCTCTGATGGTGTCACCCAGTGTGGTCCACCACCACCCAGGTGATGCAACTTGTTTTTTTTTACAGAAAACAATTATCTCCTTATCAAATTGCAATAAAAAATAAAGAACTTAAAATCACATTTTAGTTAATGTGTGTGAGCAGGCACGTGCATATGTGTAAAAGAGACATGAAACAAAATTGTATCAGTGTACAAGACCTTATTTATTCATGAGTTGGGTTTTTTTTGTTGCTTTTGCAAAGAGAAAAAAGTGTATTTTCAGTTACCTGACCATTGTGATAATTTTTGTGTATTATCATCCTACTATATTCCATTATCAATAAACACCACTAACTCAACAATTCATTCTTGTTTTAATTATGATGTATATTGTCACAACAACCATAACGCTATGCAGTGTTTTTTACATGGTAATTAACCATCCTTTTCGCTTCAGTTATTCCAGTTGAAACCAGATTGAGGGCAAGAATTGACAGAAGAGGTCAAATCAGCAAGGTTGCCAATAGGGATATGAGGCTCTCTTTAGTGAAATGAAAATCTGTTAATGTGCTATTGTTGCCAATGTCCATACAGTAGATGTTATAAGGAAAAGCGATCATATGCATTACTTGTTTTTTGAACTTGCCAATAGAGATAAAAGAAGGGTATATCGTATAATTGATCTGCAATAAAATGTTATTTATACCCAAGTCAAAACAGAACAATCACTTTGAAGATAGATTATGTACATATACGAATTTATTTAATGGAGTCAGCAACTTTCAAATTTACGATATGTTTTTATGACTATAATGAGACAATACACTAGTTGATCAATGGTCTGTGGTCTTCACTTTAGCAAGTACTGAGATGCAATTTTTGTTGGATAAGAAAACATCAAAGAACTCCCAAGCTCATTTTAAAATGCATGTGGATTTTTATTACAGTGACAGACTGAATAAGGAGAACTAATTAATGATAATATTTAAAGGTATGGTCTGTTAAGTCCTTTGCCCATTTGTTAATAAACACCAGTAGATACTGTAATGACAATAACATAGTTTATGCCTCAATCATTGTATTTTCTCACCAACAATTACTAGTTTTTGTAAAAAATAAAATGACAAGACAGTATTTACTTTTTTGCAAATTTAAATATTCTTAGTAGCAATTTTATGTCCGATAATTTTATAAATTTTTCGAAAAATTCGAAGTGATATATACAAAAAATTAATATATATTTAAATAAATATTATTTTGATAACTGGATTGTATAAAAAAAATTAAAACATTAAAGGGTACAAAAATTATACATGAAATATGGTAGTAAAGAAAGAGTACTGTGGTCCCTTAAATAATGTCATTTGGTCATGAAAAACAATTATTGCACATGCTAACTGTAAACCAGTCAGAAATCTGAAGTTGTCTGTCATTTTCCAACTGATAAAATCTGACTTGACCCAGACAAAACACATAGAAATTTTCACTAGACCTACCAAGAACTTCACACCAATGAATGAAAATATTTGCTTGGAATTTTTAGTAATAGCAGTCATATTTGATGGCAAATTGGCAGTACTTGTAAAGCCCTTGATGCAAGGGAGCTTTGTGTTAAACATGGCAGCCATATACTACAGTAGATTTATCATCATTTTTAAAAAACTGAAAGGCTTTTATGCCAGGATGCTTTCTACAGAAATGGGTTTAAGTTTTTTTGAGTGGTTTTTGAGAAGCAGTGGTTTTAAGAATTTTTTTATGTTCTCAGTAATGGCAACCATATTGGATAAAGGTGCCCAAATGCTCCCTGTAAAATCATGTGCAAACTGGTCAAGCTGGTTATTTTTATGAACCTGTAAATAACTATTGTGAACAAATAATTGATGAAAAACAGATTCTATATAATGTTAGAAGAATTAGCAAAGTTTTTACCCTACGATCTTTGACCTCTCTCAACCTGATCTGTTCCATCCATGTTCAAACTGTAAAATTGATTAGTGACATTTCAATAAGAATTATGAAAACTTTTATTTTCCTTGTCTTTTAGCATAACACTGGTTGCTGAACTGAGAAAATGCATTGCTCATTTTTAAAATAGCTCACTTTCTGAAACGGAGGAAAGGGCTGGACTTGTGTGGGACTTTGCTACTATTGAAAACTGTTCTGTGGAAGAATTACAGAAGCATTATTTATAAGAACTGTTTATTTGCTTGTGACTATATTTTTCAGTAATAATACCTACATCATCTTTATGTGAGTACTCTACAGATATTATATACTTATGACAAACTGACATTAAGGTGAAGTTGCTTGCATTTGCAACATGCACAATGGAAAGAATCATGATATACATCCATGCTACTGTCATGTACTGTGACTTAAATTTCTTTATATGTTGTAGCTTTGGGAACTGTGCATGATCTAAGCTAACAGCTGATTGAAATGGCTGCTCCCATGTGCTCAACAATCAGCCTGAACTAGTCTAAAGTACACTAATTTTCATAGTTATTATAATAGGGAAAATAAATGTTGCCATAGTACAACTAAATTTGCATTAATGAATTACAAAATATACAAAAATTTAATAAAAGCTACTGACTTGGTTTCTAGCAATTAACTTTTGAAGTCCAAAATGTGAAAATGACTAAATGGGGCTAACAGTTTCTGAAAGGTGCACATCTGAAGTAAGGCAAAGCTATATACTCTATAACCCAAATTACACTCATCAATCACACCAGAATAAAGTGAATTATAAGTTCTTCAAACAATACCTATGATTATTAAGAGATTTTGACAAGTTTTAATGCATTAATATAATTGATTCTTCAAGATTTCAATGGTTACCATTCAGTTCTTAAACTTAAAAAGAATAAAGTAAGAAATAGTAAGGAAATAACATCCCTTTCAAACTGCAATCAAGTTTCCTCTAAAGTTCTTTAAACACACCCTGACATCTTCAAACATTTTACAAACCTGCTGGAAGTGCTGAATTGGAGTTAGCTCCCTTGACATGTGGCTCTCTTTTATGTACATTCTCATTGTTCTCATTGTCATTATCATCTTCATCATCTGAAGAGGAATATTCTGCAAGGATGGAACGATGTTCTGGCTTGGGGGCTTTATTGTGATTTCCTGTGAAAGCCTTAGATCCTGATTTATCAAAGAAGTCAGCAGGGAGTCTGCATAAAAATCAAATGAATAAACTGCATACACACTCAATCATATCAAACAATGAATTAAAGAAACAAAAGTAAAATATATATACATGTACTTAGGTAATATTTTAATTCACTTTCATTTTTTGTGGTACTCATTTTTGTGGATTTTATGAATCCTTTCAACCATGAACATAAAGACCTGATGAACTAAGATCCTTCTGTAAACAGGAAGGGAACCAGAGACTTACCCATGAATTTAAGTACCTACAAAAACGTCATTTATTGCACACAAGAATGGATAAGAGGCTGATAGATTGATGGATAGGGATTTTTAAACAAGTGATTAAATACAAAAAAACTAAATGATTACAGGAACATTTAAAAATCTAAGATTCAAAATGCTTAATATAAAAGCTGAACATCATATAATTATTCTACACTTTCTAAACAGACTAAAAAAAGTTAGAGCTTAACTTTAAATCAATCAGTTTAAGTACAAGATTCAAAACATCTTTAATTAAAAAATTCTTTATAAATTAAGACATAGTTTTATGGAATTTTTTGTAAAAAAAGTTAGAGCTTAACTTTAAATCAATCAGTTTAAGTACAAGATTCAAAACATCTTTAATTAAAAAATTCTTTATAAATTAAGACATAGTTTTATGGAATTTTTTGTTGTGGTATTTAACAAAACATAGTTAAAATAAAAACTGTAGAAATAACACAGTGTAGCACAATTTGACAAGAATAAACAGTACAGATAAAAAGAAGCCATTCCAGATATATACCAGTAATTATATAATTATATTAAAAGTAGTGTCCATTTCAATTTTTCTAATGTCCCTAATCTCACATTCACAACACAAACTCCCTCATCCAACCAAAGTCTGAGACTTCCTCATAGTTCTCTGGCTTCCTCCATCACCCTTGGGAGCTGCAGTTAATCAAATGGCAGGATGTCAGACTTGTAAACCAATAGTCAAGGACTGAATATGCCCACTCAGACCAACCCAGGCTGGCTACATTGGTTTGTCCTTTGAAAATGCGCTCAGTTCCAATTTCCTCAGTATGATATAGACAACGTCGTATTAAAACAGCAGTAAAAAGCTGCCAACCACCACCATTATGACTGCTTTATGCCAACAATGAAGTGGACACAACCTTCGATGTCAAGAACTTTTTATGCAAAATATGCTAAATAAATAGTTTCAGGCTTTTTTGTATCCTTAACAACACTAGAAAAGTGAATCAAAATTACAAGACAGTTTGGATCTCACACAATCGTATGTCTCATTTTCTGTAGTCTCTTTCCTTAACAAAGTACAAGATGTTATATCACATGTACACTAAGAAGATGCACATGTGCAAATAAAAACTAAAAGTATTATAAAAAAAGCTTTCTTTAAAGAGAGTATTGGACAATTAAGAAAGACGAAAAATACATACCCATTGACACTTTTATCTCTATCATTTACGTCTAGAACAGGAAAAGACAAAAGTGAAAAAGTCATTTTATAACATCTTGTAACTGGAGATAAAAAAAACCCAAACATATTTAATATCATTTCAAAGTCAATGCATTTTCAAAATGTAGTTAATGGCAATTTTCAAAATTTATGAGAAGTATTTTATTATCAGCTACACACAATGTGTGCAAACTTATTTTTTACATTAAGTTGAAATCCATGTGTTTTTGTTTGATATGTGAATACACATTTACCACAAAAGAATTTCATAAATTCTGCCTTCCAAAATACAAATGGATTACTAGAGGATGTACACTGGTCCCCTTCTTGAATGGCCCCCCCCCCTGACCAGGGGCCACCAGCTCCTTACAGCCAGAATCCATCAGCACCAACGAGTTTGTGCTCAAAAGAACCCCTCACAAAAGGCCACCCTGCTAACACGACCTTGGACAGCATATTAGTGCAAAAATATAAAATTTACCCCTCACAAGAGGCCATATTTTATTTTGTAATATGTATCCAGAACCAGTATTTTATTCTATAAAGTGTTAAGTAATAAAATTTACATTTCCCATGTCAGGTTTTCATTACTGAAAGAATTGTTAACTAAAGTACATGTACCACTAAGGTTAATATTATATCATTTACACCTCACCATACAAAAATGTTAGTACATGTAATCTGATTAGACTTACTGCTGTGTTATCATGAAATGTCCAGTTAAGACTTTCTGATAATTGTTAAGATTACAATTATTGAAAAGTAGTAGCAGCTGAGAAATGTCAGTATTGATATACAATACACAAGTCAGTGGGAAAATGGTTTGATAGCCTTTGTGGCTTCTCTTAGTAAGACGTTGACCTTGTTCACTTTCATAATTAGTGGCTATTACTATTGACAATAATTTTAAAGTTTACAAATCCTAATGGCCACAAGGAGCTACTGTTCAGTTCAAATCTGCATACATATTGAAGCCATTTTGGCTTCTCTCACTTTGTGTCACGAAATGTAAAATGAATAAGGTAACAGACTGCCAATAACAGATTGCCACTAATGAATCATGTGACAAGATCGCTGCCTTTAAAAACAGAATGCAGAAAAATTGTTTTATCAGTCTTGTATTTTTCAGCATTGATGATTACAAATGAACGTAACTGTCAAGATCATCACAAGGTCAGAATAGGCTAAAAAAATAGACACACACAAAAGACACACACACACACAGAAATTAACCTTGAACAAAACAAGGTACTAGACAAAGACCAAACAATCACATGACAACACATTTTTCACTAAAAAAATAGACACACACACACACACACACACACACAGAGAAATTAACCTTGAACAAAACAAGGTACCAGACAAAAACCAAACAATCACATGACAATACATTTTTCACTTCCATTTTGACAAAGGCATTTCATCTGCATAATTAAATCACACACAGCAACATCCATATAAATCATTACCAAACATCAACATGTCACATAAATGGAGATGATAATTTTAGAAAAAATGTTGGTTATTATAGATTACAACATTGGGTGAGGTTGGGAGGGGGAACTTGTCAAACAATTTTAGGGATAAAAGTCTTGAATAAAACAATTTTATGTTCAAAAGAATCGAATAAACAACATCATTAACAGATAAGGAAAATATTCAACAGCAATAGGAAAATGGAGCAAATGGAAAGAGAATTATGTATGTACCAAGATTTAAATGATGTTTTTGAATGGATCTGCAATAAACACTCCCATATTGCGCTTATACTAAAAAATATTATGAATGCATATTCAGTTAAAATAATTCAATTATTATAATAAGAAGACCCTTTTAATAATTAATGTTACTTTTAAACAAAGATATTAACGGACTCTATTAAATGCTTTTAAGACTATAGCTTTCTTACAATGTACATTATATATACTTCTCACCAAAAATGTAGTCTCCTTTGGAAAGGCCACCTGTCTTAAAAGGCCACTTTCCCGGTGCATAAGGAGTGGCAGTATAAGAGAGGGACCACTATACAATGCTGACCTTCAAAAATTGCTGTATAACTGATAAAAGTATGGTTTACTGTCATTGATAGATAATGATTATGTACTGCAATGGACCTAAAATTCCAGAAAAATTATGATCATGTATGATAAAATTACAATCATTTTCAGTGGTGATACATTCCTAATTTGAGTCTGTAAATGACCATCTTTAAAGTGTAGGATACTTGTTCTGTTTACAATGCCAAAAACATTTTTACACCAATTACCTTTTGAACGCTTTGATATTGTGGAGTCAGTGTCACTAAATTTTCTTTTAACACCGGCAGTCTTATCTGGTGCTGTAGCTGTACTTTTCAGAGAGGCAAGTTTCTTTAAAGTAAAAGTGATTAGATTTGATAAATATATCTGTAAACATATTTATATTTGTTAATAAAAAACATTTGAATATGCATGTCATTAACTTAATTTCCTGACTGAAGATTGGTTGTCTTAAAAAGAACAAAATAACTTTTTACTTGTTCTCTTTTCAAATTTTTAACTAAAATGTAGAAAACATGTCACTTTTGTATTGAAAAAATGTTACATTCATGAATTTAACATTTATACTTAAAATTAACATTAAAATTTGTGCATTTTTCTTAACAACACATGCCCCTGAATCTAATATGATTGAAATTGATATTAAAAAGGCACAATGCAACTGCATCCAAAAAAATATTATATACTGCAAACTTGATTCTTTTCTAAATCAAGACCTATCTGTGCAAATGGCTTTTAAACCATCCTGTCCCGACTACAATTTGAGGGCTCAAAATTAACATTAATCAATAATCTGGAAAACTCCAGCTGTCACAAATCCATTGGATCAATAAAAATCTCCACTAGTGGCAATCATATAGATTTATTTTACATGTAACTAATAAATCAGGTGATGATATGCTATTTCTGTGTTAATTTGTTTGTTTATTGTGTTAACCCAGTACCTATCACATCCTTGCACCTGAAGCAGTACAATGAATGCTAGTGGCAGAAATGGTAATATTTTCTTCAATGCATCAAATAAATAAAGGTGGTGATTGTCCAAATTGCACACACACCAAAATAGCCTGGTATCCTGGGTCAATGCACTGATTTTAATACTGACAATTTAAAATGATTAAGAGCATCAAACATGCCTAATCAGAAAATGTCATGGTGGTTGTCTCAACAAATAATTAAGACTTATACCAAATAACAAGTTTTAATTTTAGATCTCTGATGTTATAAAAGAGTCACTGTATTTAGTGGTAATATGTGGAAAATTAGAAAGTTCTTGCAAGGTGTGCAGTTGCCACCAAATTGTCACCAATCAGATGAGGGCAATAAAGAGTATGACCAGAAATATAAACAGAAGACAATTAGAAATTACCACAAATCCTGGGAAAATAAATATGAATGCTGGAAATATGACCCACAATAGGAGGTGGTATTGTGATTGTTTTTATCTATGTATTAAAAAGAATATATGAAATTTCAGAACTGTATTTTAAAGACAAGATCAACATAAGTATTATGAAGGTGGAATCATGGTCAGTGAAAAAAAATCATAATTTCAAGCAATGAAATTCTATTTGCCTCCCAGTTTGCCTCAACTTTAGATATGTGTAATATTACCAGGGATCTCGGAAACGCTTAATTACGCATATTTGGATGCAAATTTTTTATTTGGGATGAATACAATTGCCGACACAGAGGTCCTCGGTACGCATGTTTCTTTTGCAAAGACAAAAGTGTTTTGGCAGAATAAATTTGCTCTGATCACTATGAAAACTGAAGCAATGTTTTTATTTTAGTTTGTTGCCGACGTCTTGGATCCAAGGTTGCCGGCTTGCTTTGATGAAGGTGCATGTGTCATTGAAGGTGCCGCTAAAAGCTCCCTTTGAACAACCAAACAAATATCCTTTTTGTTATTGCTGCAGAAACATTATATAATTGTAGAACAGTTAGACAATTTTGTAAAAAAAATAAAAATTCCTGAGTATATAGCATTGCTTCAGAGGCAATCAGTGTCCATTGAAGTCGCAGCAAAACTATTTTGTCTGGGATGTTTTTTAAATTGCCGTTGTCTGGTCGACTGTAGTCATTTTATATTTTCACCCTCGGAGTTGGTCGATTGTAGCTAGTCAGTTGCATGGCTATTTTGATTATATTACAGCATATATTACCAAGACAAGATGTCAGCACACACAGATTATGATAAAACAGTGCACTGTTAAGGTGGTTTGTCAACATGAAACAAGGATGTGTTTATATTATAGATTCCAGCACATTTTTATATCCAGGTTTGTGGTTTCCTGCCATGTTGCCTTTGACTTTCTCCACTCCAAACCTAATACTGTATATACAGTTTTCATTAGCTAAAATTATCACCAGATGGTATATTTTGTCATTAATAAGGAAAACAAAATCGCAATTTGCAACATTGGCGAAGCCCAGAGCAATCACTATTATTAATTTCATTTCCGATTGTAAATATTGCAAACTTAATATCAAGAGATCAGACAAAATGGCGTTTGCAAGTTTAGACAAGTATTTTGGAGTTAAATGGGTTTTTTTGTAAATTGCTATTTTGTGGTCGGCTGTAGTCATTTCATGTTTCTGCCCTCAGAGGTGGTCAATTGTAGCTAGTCAGTTGCATGGCTAGTTTGATTATATTACAGCATACAGTATCAAGGCCAGGTATCAGTATAAGCATATTATGACATAAAAATTAACTGTTAGGGTGGTTTGTCAATATGAAATAAGGATTTGTTTATGTAACAATTTATTCCAGTGCATTTTTATATCCAAGTTTGAGGCTTCCTGTCATGGTGCCTTTGAATTTCGCCACTCCAAACTCAAGACTATATATACCATTTGTATCAGCCAAAAATGTTGTAGCCAAAAATATTGCTAGATGGTATATTTTGTCACCAATATGTAGAACATAATTGCAATTTGGTATATTTTGTCATTAATAGGAAAACAAAATCACAATTTGCGAAATTGGTGAAGCCCAAATCAATCAGTTATTGATTTCATTTCCGGTTATTGCCGTATAAATATTGCATGCGAACTGGAAATAATGAGACTTGGACAAAATGCTGTTTGCAAATTTTGACAAGTTTTATTGTTAAACAGAAAAATGATGAAGATTTCAATGAGATTCAGAACTGTGCTAAAGTTGCTAGAACTGATAGTTTGGATGCGACCGTAGCCAAGTGTAAGAAAGTATGTGATTTCTAGCTTAGTGGGGACTGCAATTTTTGCTGGTGGGATTGCAACTTTTGCTGGTGGGACTCCTATTTTTACCAACTTAGAAGTCCTGAACTCCTAGTTTTAAAATCCTAGTGAGACCTCTGATTACAGCAATAGAAACATCTTTAAATTATTATTTTCTTTTAAAATAAATAAATCAATTCAACTTATTAAATAACACCAACTTAACAACCCTTAATTTTAAACTTTCATAAATAACATTAACACTAAGCCATTATAAAAATTATATATACATTAAGAAACAGGCTAAGCTACACACACACACACACACACACACACACACACACACACACACACACACACAGTCTTAATTTCTTTATTTTTCAGCACACATTACCATCAATTACCATTGCCTGTATATTGCAAAAGAACACTAACTTGTAGTGCACTGTACTTATGTTCTCTATAACAATTTTATGTAAACTTACCTCTTTGTGCTGTTTGCTTTGAATATGAACTGTCCAGAGTAAATCACTCTTTATAACTGTATTACATATATTACACAGAAGTTGTCCCAGGTTGTTGTACCTTAAAATGAAAATCGTACAAACAGAAAGTTATTTTATCCATAGTGAGGTAAATAAATTATTGCAAAACTATACACTGACTTGTGTTTAAGATTGTATATAGCAAAGTAGATTTCCAGTTAAAATAAAATTATTACAAGTTCAGAGACATAAAAATTGGAGTCATGACCTGTCAGTCTAATTACCATCCAATATTAAGAAGTAAACTTCTCTGTAATACTGGTATGAAAATATTATATAAATATATTAGGACGTTAACTCAAAAATCAATAAAAATTGCTCAATTAGCAAATGGTTTCTACATGTCTGTAACTCATTTTCACAAGCTGACAGTGTTCTGGACCCCCCTGCTGACAATCAGAATTTAACAATGAATGAAATAACTAAGTTTATTGCATTTTGTATATCCTTGATGCCCTCTTTTTTTAAAAATAGGTGGGGAGGTGCAAATGGAATGGTGTGAAAATACTATAATGGTAATAATTTTATCTTTAAATTCTCAGATTATTGATAAATGAAACAAATTACACTTGAAATGTCTCACATAATTTAATTCCCAACAATGCTTATAGTCTGTACTGCAGTTGCAGATATGTCTGTATGTTTGCAAATTATGTGAACTTTATAGTTTAAAAGGGTTTATTGAATATTCATATCCTAATTTACATGTATGGACCATGTAGTCTGAAATAACGAATTTTTATCTTATCTAGAGATCTGCTGTTGGCATTAACAAACATTTAATTTTACGTCGAAAATAGGTGTCAAAAGTTATGTTCAGTTTGACTACATGGTGCATCAGAAGAGGAGCAACACATGTACTACGTAATTAGCTTTACATCCAAAGAATTTTAATTCAATATATACTTTGCGAGTGGATGATCTATTTTTGTACTGTCAGACTTTCGTGCAGCTTTTGTCTCCTTCATAAGTCGACGTAAATCATCTTTCGAAACAACTTTTTTCTTGGCTACTGCCATTTTCGTTGTGGATAACCTTATCTTAGTTTCGCATTAAATGTTTCTTAATACTACGGAAATTTCAAATACTTTTTAAAAAAATAATATAACTATGTTTTTTATTTTTAAAAATACAATTTTTTATTGTTTTCAATAAAGTTATTTACGTGTTTATCTGAAATACGAATATACACAGGAAGGAATCTATTGAGCAGTTGGCGGGAGTTAAAGACTGCATGTGAAGTGTTATCTTAATGCAACTGGAATACATAACTTTAGATGCAGTGATATTGTTTGTATTTTTTCATCAGCTTACAGATTTTATTTATCTTACAGCTGGGATAGTTTAAATTGCTATAATAAATATAATTTAAACGAGCATGTGCTTTGAAGCATACGTGTTCGATTCTGATCAACAATTTCAGTGGCGGTATTAACATCAAAATATTGCAATGTCAGAATAATTAATAGTGTAATAGCTATTTCCCAGTCATATATATATATATATATATATATATATATATATATATATATATATATATAGAGAGAGAGAGAGAGAGAGAGAGAGAGAGAGAGAGAGAGAGAGAGAAGAGTTATAGTTAAGATAAACAAAATAAATTGAGAAGTAACGATATTTATTTGTTCAAAATACCATATTCTAAACAAGCAGACTGGCATTGGTGGATGTTTAAACCCCAATACAGCATTATGGAATGGTTGAGAAAGCACTGATTCAAGAAAGTAAAACTTTGACAAAGCATTTTGTTGGTGAAAATATATTTTGGAGCAGAAGTCTCTGAAAGATAATAGATGTGCTATGGATAAATGTAGATAACAACCATAAATAACAATTTCCCAGCTTGTTCAAGCCAGCTAAACTTGCCCTTTCAGAGAGAAGATTGTGAAGGGGGGGTGCTCAGAAAACAGCAATATTCATGTACATATAAAGAATAATTATCTCGGAAACAATCAGCAAATTAATGCTTATGCAGCTAGGTGTGACATCCTTTCAAGATTTAGATTTCATTAGAGCTTTAACATTGTAGCTGAAACAAAGACAAATATTGAAGTGTTAGGTAAAAATTCAACTGTGGCCATTTCATCCTTTCCCTCCCGTTTTAACTATTCCCCCTGTATTTTGTTGACCAGGGTAGCTGAACCCTTTAGATAATCCCTGGCAGCATCTCTGCTTGCATACAATTGCAAAGGATGCTGGCAATCAAATATTTTCATAGAAAGCTACAAACACTGGCATGCATAGCTACATAACCACATTTCTCAGTTTAGAACAGTTGGCATTAAGAAACGGTATACCTCTGTCACATATCAGTATGATTTGCAATCACAGCCTACTGTATTGTGCATTATCATTACGTAAATCAGCATAAGGTCTCTTCACTTTTAGAAAGTGATTGGTAGGGTGCTACCATTTTATGGTCTTGGCATAATTTTTATATTTCTACTTTAGGGAGATACAGATGTGTCAATAATAGTTCATATCATTCTCTTCCTTGATAAATAAAAAAATACTTCCAAAAATACCACATGGTAGATGTTTTATTTAACTCTTTAAGCCATTTCAGACTGTTCCATTTGGTATGTGCAGAACTTGTCTTGGTCACCATACCCTTTGTTCTGTAGTGCATGAATGCTTTTAAAACGTTTTATGGTCAATTTAATGTCTTCAGATAAATTTGAAATGAGCAGTTATGAACTTTTGCATGAATTTTCAATGCTGCTATTCAGTTGAATATTGATGCCAATACTTCTAATCTGTCATGCAGTGAATAAGCTACACATCAGGTGTTTTTTATAATTTTTATAATCATATCATTGTTTGTTTTTTGTTCTCTTAAAGTGTTATCAAATACTGTAAAGCGCTTAGAGCTTCTAAAGATAAGGCACTAAATAAAGTCATTATTTTTTTATTATTTTACTCGGGACTTGTGCAAACAATAACCACCAGTCAATTGAATGTCACCTATTTCACTGAGTGACATGCAGGCAGTGTTGCACTCTAATTCGACCCAAACTGAAAAGTTGCACAGCAACAGAGAAACTTGCCATAAATTTGGTTATAAAATCATCGGTAGACTCAAGTACTTAGATTTTACATGTCTGAAATATCTTTACATTGATAATGTTATCAATGGCTGAGTATGCTGTACATGCATGTGTGCTGCGGCTATCTCTGATGAATTCTCAGTTTAAAGAATAAAAAGACAAATAGTATTTATTATTGACTAATAATGAATAAAATAACTTGTATAAGTATAGGGTAAATATTGTTTTGCATTGATCCTTTGCCTCCTGTACTCATATTAATATGGGAAAAGTATTGATTAATCATTTCACCCCTGGTAGGCATGGTTGTTCAAAAAAGTTTCTTGCACTAATACTAGTGCTATTTTTGTTTTTGCAAAATGAGAAGATTTAAGGTTTCATTGCAACATGGATGTGTAATTAGAGTAAAACTCAACATACATCAAACTTGTATGCATTAAAGTAATTTGACAAGGAAAATATAACCACCTGAAAAAAGAAAAAGCATGTAAGGGATGTAAATAATAGTGGGAAGAAAGAATTTTATTTGTTTTGAGAGTTAAAGTTTATTATGTAGCTATATAAAATGTGGGCTTAAAAGTGTCTCCATTGCTTGCATTAGCAGGACAAGCCCTAGATAATATACAGGTGTTTTCATGTTTTATTACTTACGATTATAATTGAAAGGAAAAATGTAAACACCAGTTTCTTGAAACAAAAAATTTTTTATATGAATGTGTAAAACTAAGATTTTAACCTACTGAAGTATAGTAATTAGATGTTTTACAATTTAGAAACACAAAACTAGTAATAAAAGCTAGTTTTGTGTTTGCAAAAGATCTAACACTGACTGAAAAAGTCAAGTAGCAACAAAGATGATATAAAAATATGTGAAACATGATTGTACATGTATTGACTTGAAAATAAAGCAAGGTGATATAAAAGTGCCTACAGATGTACAGACCAAACTTGATTTGAGTGCCTCAAGCTTTTGACAGATTATGCTAGGTTCTTGTTCAAAAAGTTGGAAAAAATACATTTTAATTTATTTTTACAAATTATACATTTGCTGTAAAATCCTGGATATTTGGTAATTTACATATTATGCAAAGATACCTGCTAAATTTGCATATTATGCAAAGATACCTGCTAAATTTCATGCCTGACTCATGGTTTTCGCTTAATCATGAGGTCATCAACAGGTATAAAATTATATTTGTTTACCCTGGGTAGCTTTTGCTTAATCATGCAAACAAAGTTCATGTCAAAGAAATCCACATCCGAAAAATTCAAACAAATAAAAAATTGCTTTAATTGCCTGAAATCTCACATTATGCTGTAATGGTTGGGTTTTTTTTATATTTTTAAAAAATATCCAGTTATAAAAGAGTTGACTAGTACAATGAATGGTACATTATACGCTCAGCCTGGATGTAACAGTCTTTGCAGGCCATGATCTTGACCTTTAACCTTTAAAGTCCCAAACTCAGTAGATCCTTTTGTATGTGTACCATTGGTGTAACCCATGCACTAAAGTTTGGTTGAGGAATGTAATCTAGAACAAAAGATGTAAAGAAGCATTGTTAGCTCTACTGACCAGAAGAGCTTATGGATTTGTTTTCCTTCCTAAGTTATTACTACTCCTAAACTGCATGGAGGATTGTCATGGAATTTCATTTTATTCAATATTCTAGTTGGTCAAAGATGGTGGAGTTCAAAGTTTAAGGCCACTACAATGGTTATAATGAAAATCCTGTTATTGCTATGTGGATGAGCACATCAACATTGGGTTTTCACTGAAAGATTATGTCTAGTTTATCAAAGAAGAAAATGGTACTGATGTGACATCCAAAATTGCTAGCCATCTTGAGACTCTTGATATAGTTCCTCATGAATGGAACATGAATTGACAGGGTTTTCACCATAAGACTTTTGATATTGTCTAGTTGGTCCTAAAATGAAAATAGTGCCAAAATGATCACTAATAGGGCTGCCTTGGTGGTCATCTTGAAAATCTTTTTATCATTATTCCACCAGAATAGATGATTATATTAAGGGAGGGGGCACAGAAAGACTTCTTATGATATATCTAGTTGGTCCTTAAACTTGTCAATCTGACATCTAAAATGGTCATCATGGAAGCCATCTTGAAAATCTTGTTAGCACATTTCCTAAACAAGAAAGTCAGATTAACATAGGGTATTCACCCAAAGATTCTTAAGATATATAGTTTGACCTGAATGAAAATGGTGCTGATATTAAATCCAGTTTGATGATGACCATCTTGATCCTCTTTTTGCTACTGCTATCCTAAATAATAGTATTTGTGCAAAGCTTGTTAATTAAACCTTTTATATTAAGACTATTATTTCATAATCTGCTCTCATTTATATTTCTCATTATAGAAAATAGAATTTAAAAAAGATATGCATTAGGTTCTTTTCAAATTTTTAATGTTAATTAAATTTCCTAATGCATTAAAGTTTTAACATTTTCTTTCAGATTGCATCTGGGATGTATCAAAGATTTTTGAAATTTTAAGGTGCTGGCAATCACAGAATTATATGAAGATTTTCATATTATCCTAAACGTAGATAATGTCAACTGTCACTAAGGTGTCTTCGCATTTGTGGTATGTATTTTCTGCGACGATGACGAGGACATATGCAACCAAGTCAGAGAAAGCTAAAATTGTTTTGAAGTGGAATAAAGAAAATTTGCAACTTTTTGGTCCTATTGTTAAGAAGCAAACTGCGAGAAAGTCTCAGGATGTGAACGTGACTTCTGAGCAAGAGATACTAAATAAAGAAGAAAACAATGCAGTTTCTTCAGCAAATAACCAAAAAAGTACAAGTAGTAGAATGACAAACAAATTAGAAACAACTACTGAGCTACAGATAACAGATAAAAATGTGACATGTACAGAATTCATAGCAGATGACCCTTTGAAGATCATATCCCAAAGTCCCTTATTTCCTGAACCTGAAGTTGACCTAGCTCAGCATCAGCTGTTGAAAGATTATGTAGAGAAATTGTCATTGACTACTCTGCCTGCAGTCAATCTGATTTTAAACAAGACTCAGTCATGGGAGAATGCTGCAGCCCTTGAAAAGTGGAAAAAGAAGATGATTCAGAAAATGGGAGAGGAAAGATTCCAAAAATATCAACAAGGTTATCAATATGTTAAATTCCTATTTTACTGTATGTGCAGAGTGTAATTACCCTTTTTCACTTATACACATTTACTTTCCCCTAATTTCACTCTGCATTTCATAATATCTAGTTGTTAAATACAGATGTACCTGTAATCAAGCCCATGAAAGACATGCTTAGAATGATATTAAAGGGTGTTACAGGTAAAATACACCTTTTCCTTGATAACTCGTGCACAATGGGGTCCAAAACCACAGACTGCAGTGCAAGTGAAGGCATGAGTTACTGAAAGACCTCTCAAAATTAAGAAGAGGGTTTCCAACCCAGGTAGATATCAATAATGATTAGGGGGTAACAATGTATGGCTTAATACTCATTTTATAACCATGTTGGGAATAATTGTAAGTGTAAAGCTTTTACAAATGAAATTATTCTATTTTCTGTCTGAATTACCTATATTTAGAACATTGCCAACCTCTGAAAGATAATGGACAGTATAGATACAAGATTTCAACATACATCGCTGTATACCTGCAAAAACATTGTGTATTGCATACCTGCTTTTTGTTTGTGAATGTGGATACATATAGGTGATTGATTCACATCAAAATACATGTAATATTACTTTTTTTCATATGACCTTTGTTTTTTGAAACAGTGACCATCAGCATTGAAATTCGGTTTGTTTACTTTATTGTTGTATCACTAATAATGCCATGTTTTCATTACAAGTAATAGTGGCATTGCTACTTGTACTTCAGGAATACCTCTGAATGTCCATTTTGGAATTTAAAGGTTTTCTACTAACTTTTAAACTTGCTTTTCCTTAGTGAAATGCATCTGTGAAACAAAGTATTTCATTAACAAAGCATGCCATTTGCTATCCTAGATCACATTTGTGAATTAAGATAAACCACTGATTAATATTAGATAATTTAATTATGTTACATAATCATAACTGTGTCCATTTGGTCTGTTCAAACGAGTTGACCAGACATACTACATTGACCATTAGCTCATATGCCAGTAGGATTTGCCTGGCTATTACTTTTTTTATTCCACTTCTTTGATTTGATCAAAAGATGTATTTGACATAATACCACAGTGCATCTATGCCATTTATTGATTGCAACTAATACAGCAAGCACTTGTGCAAATAGGGGATCAAATCACAGCACTTAAGTAGGTTCTCTCAGAAATGATCTGACAGGGACAATGCTGTGATTTTTAGATTTAAATGCAAAAGGACATACCTCGTTTGGATGATTACCTCCAATCAAATTAACAGATCAAACCAAAACAGGAATTTAATTTGACAAAACTTATAAAATAGATATTTATTTCTTAAAGTGCTGCCACCAGTAGGATTCATTTACCAGTTTGTTTTGATCGCAATTTTCTTCATCGTGAACAAATAAGGACCAATTCTGTGGGTATTTTCCAGTTTAAAATTTGTGATCCACATCTGCCTCCTGTGTTGTAAGCTGGTTCGTGAGTTTTCCTGGCACAAGTTATCACGAGAGGTGTGAATGGACTGAATATCTTTTCATCCCTACTGGTATTTGAAACTATAAATAGTGGCTTTCCGTTCACACAATAATTATCCACCATTTTCTGCTTTCCACATGCTGTTCTACCCCACCTACATCCGCATATGATTTGCCTAAAATCCCCACCACCACAAATTTGATTACCAGAGGGTCCCGAACACTGAACTTATTGGCATTTCAAATCAAACAGGAGTTTCTTTAATAACACAGTCCCAATATTTGCAGGGGTGAATATATTGTTAAGTAAAAGATTTGCTTATTTGCTGTCTTTGATAATCTAAATAATTCTGTACATTTTGAAGTTTCATGTCTTTGAACAAATGTGTACAAGAGTCTCTTCTTTTTACTTGTTCAAATTGTTTTAGGAAATATTAAATTAGACATTTCAAATATTGCATACACACAAGAAAGTTTTGACTGCAATGGACTGTTCCAGAAACAAGAAAAGGATGGTAAGCTGTCTCTAAGCATGTTTACCTTGAGAGTTTACATTTGCTTTGAAACATCAACAAGTTGACAGTGTTGGAGTGACAGGCTAGAAATTATAGATTGATGCATTTTGTTTTAAAAATCAGTTGGGGTACAAACAAAAGGGAAATTTGCATAAATACTAGGGTTTTTTTGTTGTTGGCTGGGACATAGTTGTAGTTTGTGTTATAATATGTATACATACTACATGGTCTTACATACCCCATATGCACACAAATGCAAACGTGACCCACCCAACTCTGTTTCATACATGTTAAATGGATAGCCCCATACTTTTCACTCTGGCAAATACAGACACATATTTTGTGATGTCAGTCTATCTGTTCCACGTTTTGATTCTGTATAAAAAGTCTAATTCACCACCTTGTATCATTACCAAGCTTTGTGCTTTGAATAAGGAAAAGGTCCATCAGTTTTAATGTTAAAGAGTCAGTGGTCTAGGTTACTGTCACAGAAAGAAGAAAAATGGTTTCTCTGTTGAATCCATAAAATTTATGTAAGTAATAAGTTTTACTGCTTGAAATCTGAACATTTCATATTTGCCATATATATATATATATATATATATATATATATATATATATATATATATATATATATATATATTTATTTTCTATAGATAAAGGGAAGAAACTCTTATTTATACTCATTAGATGTTACCCATCAATTGGATGAGAACAAATTTCACTTGATACAACCAACATCATCCTGTATTGCTTATTGATAATCAAGAGAAATTTTTTTATGATGGGCAGGAACAGTCTTTTCTTTTTCTCATTTGAATTTTTGAGAAGTATGCTTTCACCAAATTTCAATCTCATTCATCTCTTACCTGTTTGGTGTGGATTTTCAAGGGGTTGAGTTCCAGCAGGAAGCACATCTCAGCCAGAGTTGCTGCCAATCTTTGGCTTGCCTAATATGGCAGTGGATTTGATTCCAGTTAACCAGATTTATAATGCATCTTTTTGCCAATGGCCTACTGGCCCAGTCATGTGCTTTATTCAACACCCAGATCAGTGATTCCCATCCTTTTATTGTTGCAACACTAAATTGTCCTCTAACAGAACAGCTCATTACCCTTAGGATACTTTTCAGTGTTAAAAATATAACTAAAAATATTGTTTTGATGATCCTTCCTGATCGTACTGAAGACCACCCCACCACTAGTACCACCACCTGAAATTGGTTGCAACCAAAAGTTGGGAACTGCTGAACTAGATCATGTGCTGATTTCAACCAAGAGAAGACAGTTTACTGCATCAATTGCAAGAAAATCTGGCTTGTGGCAGAAATAACCCTGGCAAAACCCCATCCAATTACCATTAACGTGGATGCCAGTACATATGATTGAAAACATCAACTGTTGCTTCCCTTCAATATCGTTAGCAGCAGAGGAGTGATCACTCCATGTGAACCATATGCATATGAAGTTTATAGTGGACACTTTCTTTTTGGACAGATCAACTTTGCAGTAGAGTAATTCTTATCATTTGATAACTACAAATACAGAGAAGAAATCACCTGACCTGTACCTCCTGACCTTGGACTAATCCTTAGACTTGGGTACTCCCAGCTAAAGATTATAGTTAAGATGACACTCCCAGCAAGCATCTGGCTTACTGCCAAGAAGGGGCCACAATTAATGGTCTGTTCATCCATAACTCTTTAGTGGATTTGTACCTTGGTGGCAGCCAGCAACAGACCTTTCTGTGATGGGGTGGAACATACTGTCCACCTTACTCTCTGATCTAGGTCCACATGCCCTTCTTCTAAGAATTCTTTCAGTGGTGAGATGTTGTGCTGCACATAACACAGAAGGCAATACAAAAAACAAGAGGTTAGAACTGCAGAGTGCTTTTGATAGCTGCTCTTGGGCGAGACATTCTGAGAGATTCTTAATGTAGAAATAAATCAGAACTTTCATAGAGAAAATCTTGGAAGTAAGAAGTTCAACTACTTTAAAGGCTCATGAACAAAAGTGGCACCTACTGGTACATGATAACAGTATCATTCCTTTGAGTGACTTGATCCTGAACAGGTCATCGTTTTTCTCTGGCTAATAAGGTTGGTTGTTGTGGGGATTAACATCATTTTTCAGCACACGATAGGCTATACATGGCAGTTAGTATTAATGGTTGAGGAAGAAACCGGGAAATCACGGGAAAGAACCACCGACCCATGAGAAGCTACTGGCAAGCTTTCTTGCATATCCACATTAGCCGAATCTTACACTGGCTAATAAGGAATACAGTTCTTTTTCCTTGGAAAATTTAACCATTGCTGTTGTTACTAGCATATTTTTATCATTATCTTGTGTGTATTGTTTGAGTTTTTTTTTGTCTGTAGTCCTTCCTTGAGTCTTTTGCAGCATTTTTCTTGTAACTGAACGATTTTTGGAACCATGTTTTGGTGAAGCAGTACTTTTAAGAAGTCAATCTAGAATATATATATATATATATATATATATATATATATATATATATATATATATATATATATATATATATATATATATATATACATTTTGTGTGTGCTTGCTTTTGTTCTTATATGTATTATGTCCTATATTTCTCAATATGCATATTTGCATTTAACATTGGTTTTATGCAGATCATTATATATTATAAACACATTTTGTAAGTGTTTGAATGTATAAATTATTCACATGCCATAGTATGCTATTTTGCTGAACTAATTTGAAATAATCCATTTACATGAGAGCATTTGCACAGGTGTCTTAACACCGTGGTGTTCATCCTTTAAGTCCAATGTTACTGAGTAGTAACCTGCACTTGACAACTAAATGTTTTGGTTAATTCAAAAATTCAATGGGGGACCTCCATGTGGCAGAGTGGTCAGAGGTGCTCACCTTTACAGATCATCATCATTTAATATCTGTACATATGGATTTGAGTCTTGAGATGGGCCATTATGAAAAGCTTGCCAGTATCTTCTGTGGGTGGTGGTTATTCAGAGGGTTTTCTTGTGTGTTTTCTCCACCAGATATATTGGCTGCCATGTACAGCTTATTATGTGTTGAAAAATCACTTTAAATACATGACATCAACAACAAAATTAAATGTGAATCTTTTGGACTCCCAAGTTTTGGTGAAGTTTTAAAAAGTACCCCGAAATTGTTTTTACTTGTTTTAGTGACAGTTAATAATGTATTCAAATGAGTTACAATTAATTATAGCTTCAAATGATGTGTTCATATGAAATTATATGACCAAATACATGTAGAGACCTGAAAGGGCACATAACATCAAAACTTAAGTGTTTGAATCTGTTGTTGCTGGTAAAACATTACTATAGATATTAATTAACAAAAAACTGAAGCTTTAAAATTGCAGTTTGAATGAACTAGACCCCTCTTTCCAATTAAAATTGGCAGTGCCAAGAACAGATTTTGCACTGCACATGCCATGTGGATGCATTTGTTTTAAAAAAGATAGATTGTTTTTTAATATAACCACTCTCTTTCAAGCATTGTTACAACAATATGTTGATAGATGAACATGTATAATTTAGTATTTGTTATTTACAAATAATAATGCAAGAATGCTTTTGTGTATTTTCATAAAAATGAGTGCTATAAGAAAGCCTCTAAATAAACTTAGTGCTTCTTGAATTCAACAAATTCTTTGTCCCATATGTTTCTAACCAACACAAAATCTTTTTATGAATTAAAATTTTCCTTAATTTATTTGCTCAATGATTTAAGAAAACTGCCTAATAAGAGAAACTTCCTTGACACAGCAATATATGCCATTATTACCCTCAACACGGGTTCCGTTACAGTTTCAATCTGAATTTATTAAGAAAATTGTGCACACATGGCAGTTACAATTTCTTCATAGAAAAATATTTTGGAAGTGCTTTTCACAGATTCTGTTCTTAAATCACTATTGCTATTTAAATTTTGAAATACAAGTTGGTATGTTTGTTATCATCAAATGATAACTTGTGGTAATCAGGCAGAGATAAGTTGCCAGGAAAAGGTTAATGGTCAATTATATATGAACACACATTCTGTGAATGTGTAAGAGTTTCTCAACACAATTGATATCAGCGCCTGATATTTGCTGTATGCAGTACATTTAGACATGGGCTACAGCACAACATGGTAAGCACTTGGTTTGTCAAGGAGCTATCTCAATAGCCATAATCTAATGTCACTAGGTGTACATTGAAAAAATTTGTTATTGCTTTCATATCAGAAGTTAAGTGTAGATATTTTGGGCAACTTATTTGCCCAATTCTCCTGGAGGCATGACTATGGATTTTGTTAATTGTCCCCCATCTTAGTAATGGTGTATGGGTAAAAATCATCTACCCTTGTCCAGTTTTGGTTGTGTTGTTTTGTATTGTTATTGTTATTCAGCAAAGTAATATGTGTCAACGATTATGTGAAAGCAGGTGTTGGGCTTTGCTGACCAGTCTAAAGAAACTGATTGGATTATCATCGACTCTTCCCTATGTTCTTGTTTAATCCCTGTGGGATTTGGGGACCCTGCATTATCCAGTATAACGAAGTTGATGCCATGATTGCAAGGTTTGGGGATGCAACAGGTCATTGTTCTGCTCCAAAACCTGTTGATGTCCAGCAATAGAAAAGATGGCCTGCTACCGTTCTCCAAGTTCTTCATTAACCCCCATAAGCATTTTCTGGATAATGAAAACCACTTTTCAGTGCCTCGCAGTGAGTGATACCACCAAAAAAGATGTTCTGCTACATCAAAGGAACAGACTGTGGACAATGCTGTCCTTCCCATCATTATGGACTTGAATGAGTGTACACCTGATGTATGCTATACTCAAATTCCATGCTGAAAAAAGGGCCTATTGAGGCAAAATTATTTCCCTATACTAAAAGTGCATGATGTTGGGGATTGAGCTTTTTGGGTGCAATTATCTTCCCACTACCAGTCATTATGCCTACAGAGAAGGCAGATGATAACTAATTTCATCTTTTCTTTAGTTAAGTTCCCCACCCCCCTTCTTAATTTATGCAATGTTTTCATATTGTAAGTACACTATCAACTCTGGTCTTTTTTTCAGTTCAGTGAGCAGTGAAAACTGTCGAACATTGTATTTTGTGATTCTGCTGAACTTTTGTCAGTTGAATTATTATATATGTCTCCAATAATTATGTTTCTTATTGAAAACTAAAGTTAAAATGTTACACATGAAACTGGAAGAAATGGGTAGAAATCTACGCATTACTAATTCAATCATGAGCAAACTGTCACCACAGTGGTTTATATTTTATTTGCTAGTGATAGCAATTTTTTTCACATGTTCCTGTAAATATATTAAGAAAAGGTGTGTACCTTGATATTTATCATCCAATTTTACATCAAAAACAAATTTCAAGATTACCATCTTTGCATTATAAGTCATACAAAAAAGTCACTGTATCAAACTAATCAAGTTGTAATTCTTTAGTAAATGTAAAGATAATATCTCTTCTATTGTATATTTTGACTCAATGTTTTGCAGAATGGGCATTCAAGCAACTGTTATAAACATTGTAAATTTTGACTACAGATTATTCTATTTTCCCTTGACTTGGCCCTGTTAGGTCAGAAAGAGAAGTCACTCCACCCAAAAATTCAAAGCATGAACCTTTATAATATAATTTCACAACAATTCCTTCCTAGTGACAAAAAAATTCATTGTTCAAAACAGTAGAAACTTTGTCCAGCAGAATTTTATTTGTTCTTGTCATTGTTGGTTTTTCTTGGGAGTAATGGTGTTTCATTGATAAGCATATCTTGTCCTCTGTGGTACCATAGCTATCTAGGTTTTTGAAGTCTAGATGATGAGACATAGCTATTCTTTTCATTTGGTAGTGCAACATTGTTAGCATGAAGTTCTGCGTTAAAGATTTTGTTTGTCAGATATGGTGGCTTACTCTTTATATATCTGATTTTGGCTTTGTCCCCTCCCCAGAAAATTCCTGTGGACATACACGATGGTGGGGTACACCATAACAGAATTTATGTTGGACACCACTTTCTATACAACCCTTGTAGTGTCTGTTGCCTTATTGAGAGATATGTTGCTGCAAAGGAACCTGCTATAATGGGGTAGGTAGGGTCCATGACTGTGTTGTGAACTTAGCTGTAATATAGCAATAATGATTGGAAAAGAATGATTTGTAGGGGCAAGGTCTTTAATTATTATATCACAGATAAACTACAAGAGTCGTTCAAGACTAGAAAGTCTGTAACCATAATGTAACCATATTATAACCAAATTTGTGTTATAAAAATTATTTTGGGGTTCCAATACATCAACTTTATCTAAGTATCTTGGTCCATCTTTATGCATCCTGTCAGATTTCAAACACTTGAAAAAATATAGACAGTGAAATATTTAGTCATTCATACTCGAAATTGATCTGCTTTTCATTATAGATACACTTCTAAAAGGGATAAATACCCATGACTGTATCAGAAATCAGCTATTGGGTCAGAATATAGACTTGATGGCAGAGAATGAAGGCCACTGGAAGAGTGTACAGCATGTGCTGACTGAGATAGGACAGGTGGTAGATCAGGAGCAAGATGTGATCCACCCTGAGCTGTTCTACAAGGGAAAATTTGACTGCATAGCAGCTTACAGGTAATGGTTGTATGCAGTAGTGGATTGCTGAACCATACTTATCCTCCTTCTGAAATATGTCACCCAGTAATAATAATGTGGGGACTATCTCTCTCTCTCTCTCTCTCTCTCTCTCTCTCTCTCTCTCTCTCTCTCTCTCTCTCTCTCTCTCTCTCTCTCTCTCTCTCTCTCTCTCTATATATATGTGTGTGTGTGTATGTATATATATATATATATATATATATGTATGTGTGTGTATATATAGATATATATATATATATGTCTTCATCTCCCTCTTCAACATGTCCACTAATGGCGCATATCTGCACACCAGGTCCAATGGGAGGCTGTTCAACATGGCACAACTGCTTTCAAGGACCAAAGTGAGGTCAGTACTCATCAGGGAGATGCTCTTTGCTGTTGACACAGATCTTGTGACCCACACTGAGGAAGCACCACAGAGACTGGGAGACCGTTTCACTGATGCCTCCAAACAGTTTGGGCTCACCATCAGCCTAAAAAAGACTAATGTCGGTGCTCAAGATCTCACCACTGCCCCTTCCATCAAAATCGCCGGCATCACCCTGGAAGTAGTCAACAACTTTATTTACTTATTTCAACCATCAGCAACACTTTCACTTGATGTGGAAAGAAGGCTTGGAAAGGCAAACACAATCATGGCCTGACTAACAAAGAGTGTGTGGGAAAACAGCGTGCTGACAGTGCAAACCACACTCAAGTTTACCAAGCCTGCATTCTGAGCACCTTCCTATATGGAAGTGAGACCTGGAGCACCTGCATGAGGCAGGAGCATCGACTAAACTCCTTCCGTATACAATGCCTACAAAGTATCTTGAAAATCAGCTGGCAAGACTGTATCCCACAAGAGATCCTTCAGCGTGCAATCATCCCAAGTATGTACTCCCTGCTGAGCAAACGCCACCTTCGATGGCTGGAACACATCCTATGCATGAAGGATGGGAGGCTGCCAAAGAAAATCTTGTATGGCCAGTTGGCCATACAATTATTTCTCATTTATATATACAGTCGTTCCAGATTCCTATGAAAGAAATCAAGGTATATAGGATTTTTGTATTACAAATAAATATAAATATATGAGACAGAACAGACTTTGCTGTCCCTGGATTCTGTAGTAGAATCTTGATAATAGTGGGCAGAAATAATAGTTTAATACAAGCAATACTATCATACAGGTTAGAGAAATTAAATTCATACTCTACGGAGTTTCAAATTAATTACTAGGTCGTCATGCGAGTATGTCTGCTACACACAAGCTTATATAACAGCGATTCAGTGCCATCATTTTTTGGTGATGCGTGCTTAGTCATGACAGTATATGGGTTGGTGCGTGCAGGCAAGGCAATGGGTGCCATTTACCCTCGGACCTGGGTTCGAAACTCTGTAGTTTACAAATTTAATTTCTCTAACCTGTATGATAGTATTTGTTTGTATTAAACTATATATATATATATATATATACATACACACACAGAGCAGATTTTTCAGAGATGGCAAAAGAAAAATTATGAACAGATCAAAACAGATTCTTATATTGTTGAAACTTGGCATAAATTGCGAGAGAAATCTTTATTGGAGATCTTGTTTCACATGTTCTTTTCCCATCTGCAAAATAGGATCACCTAATGCATTACACTTTGGGCATTGTCATCGTATGGTTGAAAAGAAAAACTTCTGAAACAAATTTGATGAAGCATCTTATTGTTAACTTGAATATCATTATTCTGTTCTTTCAGGAACACTCTTTGTGTGATTGAATGGAAGACATCCTCAAAGAAACGCCCTCTTTTGAGTAATACATATGACAACCCAATACAGCTGGCAGCATACCTAGGAGCTATAAATAGAAGTCATTTTCTTTCAAGTAAAGGGGTAGGTTTGAAATTGACTGTAAAAAAAAAAAAGTTTTTAAAATTGTCACTATTGCTCCACAAGCAATGTGTCCTTTTCATAAAAATATAACAAGTGACCTTATGGGTATCTCTAAGAAAGCTTTTCACCTTTTCTCCACAATTGTCTATTGACTCCTAGTTTGACTCTCTGTTTTAAAAAAATGTTCAGTTATTTCTTATAGAATGTTTTTCTAGAATGTACTAAATTACGCCTTATGTGTAAATATATCCAGATTACACTTTTTTGGTATATCCCACTCCAAAAAATTAATAATTTGTTTTCTCATTTTATCAACATTCCAATAATCCCACAGACCACATTCTAGGAAAGACTGCTTCTACATAACTATGAGATACGAGTATGCTTGTCTGTAGACTGGCATGTACTTTCCTAACAGTGCTATGTTCTATTTATAGCAGCTGCCCTATTTCCAAGAACATGCTGGATTCTACTTGACCTAGGTTTCTATTTATAGCAGCTGTATGACTTGGTTAGGAGTGAACAGACTGGTTTGCTAAATTTTAATCTTTGCTTGCAGATTCTTTGTTGTATTTCATACATGGTACAGAACCAGTCTGTTGGTATCAAGTCAAGTCAAATTTAGACTAGTCAATGCGTGTGTTAGGATCAAAACTGTTTTTCAAATAATTTCAAAGATGGATTAGAAAAAAGATGAAAAATAAATTAAAAGATGAATACATGAATTACATAATACAACGTTCCATTCTAGGGCAGCTTCACGCCCATTGCAGGTTGTGTGGAAAGGATTTTAATATTGGTCTTGGTTGTAAAACAAAGAAACCCTGAGTTATCTGGTTTTACTAACTCTATAACTAAGATAACTTCTTTTTTTACAGCAAAACTCAATTGTGGACACAAATTTTATAAATACAAAGGCGTTATTTACCGAGTTCTTAATAGAACACAAACTACCACTAGGTGTAGAAGACTACATTGGTTCTTTGTTCAAATAGATATTCCCCGATTCTAAAATTGCCAAAAATATGCATGTGCTAGAAGCAAATCATCTAATATTGTTAGGTATTTAGATGATGCTGAATCACTTAAAATTGCAGAGGCCATGAAAATCAGGCCGTTTGGTATTGCCACAAAGAGGAATAGTGATTATGATAAGAAAAAGTTTTACTCAGTCTGTTTAAGAGACAGCAAAAAGGGCAGCAGAGTTTAATTGTGGACATAAATGTTTATAAATGCAGAGGCATTATTTACCGAGTTTCTAATAGAACATGTACTACCCCTAGTGGTAGAAGACAATGTTTTCCTTTGTTCAAACAGATGTTTCCTGATTCTGAAATTGCCAAAAAATATGCATGTGCAAGAAGAAAATCATCTATTATTGCTAAGTATTTAGAAAAAATTTTGGCTTTTTGGCATTGCCACAGAGAGGAGTAGTGATTATGATGACAAAAGTTTTACTCAGTCTGTTTAAGAGACTGACAATGGAAAGGGCAGAGTCAAAGTGCTCTTCTTTCATTACCAGAATTAACAGTATATTCCACTGGAGAAAACATTTTGATTTGCTTGATAACGCGTTGAAAAAAACATAATTTGGCAGAACTGTACAAGGGTTTTAGCTCATAAAGCATCAGTGCTGACTGGAATTCATAAAGGAGTTGCATTCTATATTTTGAAAAATGTCTCCAACAGTGTACATAATTTTTATCAGGTTGTGTCTGTTATTTGATGCACCTTGCTGCAGGAAAGGCTGCTGATAAATTATGAGACCTTCAGAAGTATCAAGTTGGCATTCTACCTGACAGTGTACTTCCTGTGGACAGAGTTGATCTGCAATGGCACCTTATTTGCCAGCTAAAAGACCCAATAACTATAAGATTTTCTCTTTTTTTGTCAGGTTATGAAAAGAATATAGTTTTTTTTTACCATTTTAGTGCTGACGGTGAGAGATTCTTCAGTATTGTTAACAAAAATAAAACTGAATTCAGATCTAAGTTCAGTAACCCAGCACTTAGTGCCCTTCTGGTGTGCAAAATATTCATAATCTCAGCTGGTACAAAGTATTTTGAAATGCAATATGAGAGACTGTTGCTTTTTAAAGCTCTAAGTGCGACAGTATATGCTTATTATATGTAGGTAAAGGTCATTGGCATACATTGTTAAGTAGAATTGGACCTGGTGAGAAAACATTACTAGAATCTGTTGTGGCTGACAGAATCCATAATTATTTTCCCACCACCCATAACTCCAAACTAACTCAAATTTTACAATTTTCACATGCAATGACTGAACCAAAAAGTATTTGCTCAACATCTTTTGCCAGATGGAGCTCACACCTCAATCACAACCACTGCAGTCAATATAAAAAGTAGTACTACCACTACTACTACTACAATTATTATTATTATTATTATTATTATTATTATTATTATTATTATTATTATTATTAAAAATAATAATACACCAGTCATATTTGGACCAAAATGTATGAAACCACTTTGATGGCTTCTGACTTATTCTTTTCTGTTGTTGTGGAGAAGTGACTTGCCCTTTCTAGGAAAATAAGATGGTAACTTGAAAATGTAAAATTTAAAAACTCATCTAAGTAAGATCTGTGAATGAACAGTTTACTTGAAAGGATACTTTACTCCTTTGTACAATTTAATCATTTCATAATGAAGTTTATCTTTATTTATTGATTATAATCAATTTTCCCATTCATGACATGGTGGAACAGTTTTAATCAGTCCTATTAAATTTACAAGGTGTGGGCTGCATTGTCAAAAGTGAAGTATGACATAGTAATTTAAGTAATTGATGTTTTAGTGTTTTACAGAACATCAACACATGTAGGTTATTTGGTGGCAATTGGAGTATAGTATCCTGCCCAAGGAATTGCCATGGGAATTGACCCAGGCTGGTCTTATAGGAGGATTTGAACACGCATCTTTCAGTCATATGTCTAGCATGTTAACCTCTGATCCACTGTCACTGCTCTTAATAATTGAAAAGAAAGCCATGATAATAATCTCACACCTGGCAAAAAGTATGCTTTTCTACCCTGTTGTTAATTTTATTGGGGATTCCAGTCTAAAATATTTCATTATCCATGTCAGGTTATAACAAGACTATGTCAGAGAAAGTTTTTTTTTAACAAGGCTAAACACTAAACTTTTCTATCCCTGTTCAAGAACAAGAAATCTGATCAAGTTCTCATTGATGTGATGGTTCATACCAAATTTGTTTCAGATCACAAAGTTCTTCAAACTTCATTGAGCAGAAATTGAAGGGTTTTAAGCCAGACCATGTCATAAACAATGTTTTCGTTTGGCAGAAAATGATGAAAATCAAACTTGAACAAGGTAAAGCCTTATACAAGATTTAGTTTCAATCCATGACTTTCATCAAAAGTTTTAACAGAAATGGAAATGCAAAGACCTATGTCAAACAGGGTGCATAACTACATAAACTTTTGCCATAAAATGATGTATGTCATACAGAGATCATAACTACATAAACCTTTTCCATAAATTGATGAAGATGTGTAATGCCTCTTTATGATAAGCATCATGCTAAATATAGTCATTTGTCCTTTGGCACAGATTTGTTATTGCAACTTGTTCAGTACTACTTGGAGTAATGCCATGAAACTTTACAAACACATTCATCCCAAGATCAAGTTGATTCTAAATGAACATGATGCTGCTAAGTGGATATAAAATACTGCAGCTACAGTAGCCAATTTAAAAATCAAATCACTTCTCCTGAATGGATGATATTGACTAAATTGGGCTTTTGCCAATAGACATTCAATAATATCTAGTTCATCCTAAATGAAAAAAAATAAATCTTACATCCAGTATGACTTCAATGTTGGACAGCTTAAAAATCATTATAACTACTCATGAATGAATGATCATGTGGACATGGGTTTATCAACAAAAGTATTTTTTTGTCTCAATGGTCCTAAATGGAGCTGATGGTACATTGAATATGGGAGCAATCTTAAAATCTTGTTATTGCTTAAGAATATCAAAGTTTCAACACTTGGCAGTTGAAAAGATGAAATTTTATCTTGGTTCCTGGATATATATTTTGGCTAGTGGACTGCAGGCCACTTAAAGGAATTTGAATCCTACCAATCAGATCAGCCCTGATCGAATGCTTTGATGTGTCCTTGGTAAGAGAGTCTAATTACCTTGGCATTCAATAACTTATTTGTATTGCATTGCAATAAAATACAAAACCAGTCCATAATAAACCAAATGATGATGATCGAGTGAGAGTCTTTGGTGATTTTCATGTAATTTAAGGAAAGAATAAATGGTGATATTTTTTATGATTTGATTTGACTATAACAGCAATTATTTTCTTACAGATTGACAAGTTGAGCAATGCTATGGTTGTTGTGATTTACCCAGGGGGAGAACCAGCCACTGTACATTTCATGAACTCAGCTACTTGCCAACACTACTGGGAGTGTTGGCTGGAGAGACTAAAAAAGTACTGGACAATGAAGGCACAAGAGACTTAATTGATGCATTTTATAAGCTTATTTTGCTTTCAGAAAATAGTAAAGATATTTCACTGATACCTTCATTACTTTGATAGTTTTCAACAAATATGACTATGCATCCAGCCAACATTGCACCTTGAACACATGATTGATTTCCAGGCATGTCTCAAATCAGCTTTCCTACAATTTTGTATCCTATGTGTCCTGAATCTTGCCCCCAGTGATTACATTTTTTATCCAGAAAAATAAAATGCATTTATTACTTGCTTTCCCTCTGTGTTGGCACTAGCAATGTCTGGAATGGCTTAAGGTGATAAAAGCATTAAGATGGCAATTAATATTCATGTAAAACAACATAATTGGCAGTACAAATTATTCAGTTTTTTTAAAGTCTTCAAGCTGCAGTGTAAAGAATTGAAATTGCTGATGGATAATGAATGAATACTAAAGTTAAATGAGAGCAAGATCTGGAATGGAAAATTCCATGATGCCACTTGTAAATATGTAAATCTTCTCACGAGAATGTTTAATAAAAAACAAAATGTAATTTTCAAAGAAAAATGTGATCAAACAGTGCAGATGATAAAATTAAAATGGCAAAACCCTCTAAGCAAAAAGATTATCTCATTTTTTAGCTCTACTAATGCATTAAGTACTATATAAAATTGGGGAGGGTCCTTTTAAAATATGTGGCCCCAAAATTTTGGAGGACTGGAGGCTGCATTTACATGCTATTTTACTCCAAGGTACATTGCTACAGCTGGCAGTGTATTGTGCTCCAAGGTACATTGCTACAGCTGGCAGTGTATTGTGCTCCAAGGTACATTGCTACAGCTGGCAGTGTATTGTGCTCCAAGGTACATTGCTACAGCTGGCAGTGTATTGTGCTCCAAGGTACATCACTACAGCTGGCAGTGTATTGTGCTCCAAGGTACATTGCTACAGCTGGCAGTGTATTGTGCTCCAAGGTACATCGCTACAGCTGGCAGTGTATTGTGCTCCAAGGTACATCGCTACAGCTGGCAGTGTATTGTGCTCCAAGGTACATCGCTACAGCTGGCAGTGTATTGTGCTCCAAGGTACATCGCTACAGCTGGCAGTGTATTGTGAATTCACTTTTATTAGAGATGTACAGTTTGTGGATTTCATGGTTGTTATAAACTTTTTATCTTCCATTGGGTCTGTGGTTCTTCCCAGGGTTTTCCCAAATTCTTTCTACATCAAATAATATGACAAGACTTATTGCCACTGTAGTACAACATTAATAGCCAATTCAGAAAGAAATTGGAGATGAGACTTCATTCCATGTCTTAGATATATAAACAGATGGTAGCAAAATGTTTTTTAAAAATCCTCTTAAAAGTAAGATATTTTATATCATTTGATAACTTGAAAGCCTTAGATAAGCCTACATATCCCTAATTAAATCAATCAGCTGTATTCATCCAATTATTTTCTTCTAGAAACTCTTTAACATTTTGCCTCTGAAGTTAACACCCCTCTGAATAATATTGCTGGAATTTGAATGAATGAAGCATTGAAACCAAAGGAGAAGAAAATATTTGGATCAGCCTCGTGTCTTGTGTGTAATTAACACAAAATTTGGCTACTTACAGAATGGTCACCAGCACTAAAATTTCCACTCATTTCAATTCCACAAATTTAATGTAACCTGGGCTAATTTTATATATCTTCTGTGTCTCTAGGTAATACCCGACATAAGTAATAGTTAATGGGAATGGGAAGTTATTAGTGAGGAACTGGATTTCATCAGGAATGTAGAATAATGAAAGAAATATGCTATGATTGTGTTGTGATGCATTCTGGTAATGAAAGTAATGGGAGGAGAATGCTTCAAGTGGGGTTTTGTTGTCATTACATTAGTTTTCATTTTTATATTTTTAGCTTAAAATTGGCTAAACTTACTAATAATACTGATTGTAGTACCGAGGTCTTTTTATGGTTGGCAAGACTGTCATCAGAAGCAAGGCAGCTAATAGTACCATTTTTATACATCTTTGGTATGACTTGCCTAGGGTTTGAACCCACAGTCGAGGCAGATGTTCTAACTACTAGGGCAAAGGATGTTAAAATGCCATTTTCCAGAAAAAGGCTTCATGGTACCATACATGGCTTGGCCTCGAGGCAGGATTGATGTTAGAGCTCATCTGCCTGTCTCATCTGCAGCCATGGTAAATAAAAAGGACTAATACCCTCTCCCAAGACAATCTAGAATAAACAGTTTGCCTTTGAAAAATAAGAGTTACATTACCATTTATTAGGGTTAAGGCAAACTTGGTTCATGGGTCAGAGATATATACACATACCACATTTTGGGATTTCCTGTTCATTACAGGCTTTTCAAATAAGCTGACTTTTTGTTCTCTGAGAGTTGAGGAACTGGCACATCCAGAACCCAGCATAACCAAGACTAGCATATCCAGATGTTATTTTTTTAAGTGAACAGTTGTTTACAAGTGAAATTGACAAAATTTGGAAATAAAAGTCAGTCCTCTGTTTTACAATCCTATGTAAGCTGTTAAGTCTGTAGTAAAATTAATATTCTGAAATGGGGCACAAAGCAAAGATAAGTGATTAAGTCAGCGATTTAATTTGTAGGATGGATTAAAATGAACAAGATAGTCATTTTGTATGGAATGTAAATTTATGGGAGGACAATTGCATATGCATATTTTAATGACAATAGTGATGATATTCAGTGCATGGTATTTGTTCAAAAATAAGTTTTAAAAGGTAACCTTGTGTACAGAGGTCACCTTTGCACAATGGCCAGTTTTGCCATTTCTGATGGCTGGCCAGTGTTGACAGATTTCACTGCATCTTTAAAAAGGATGAGAAAAGTTGAATATGTTTTTTTTCCTGCACCTGAATGTAACATAAAATCACATGTGATACTTGTTGAATGTAGTCACTTTCGCAATGAATGTACTTCCTTTTGATCCCAGAATACCTGGTCATTCAGTTAACTATAAACAAACATTTGCTAGTTCTCTTGTATAATGTATAATTTCTTTTCAGGTCAGTCATTAAAATCTAAGAAGCACAGTTCTAGCAGTTGTCTCGTCAAGCTAATAAAAGAACCTTTATTCAACCATTAAATATTTGGAAGATGTACATATGATGACACTGAGCTCAGCTCATCCAATTTAATTTCTAAATATTGGGAGGTGAAGAAAAAATTGTGCACTAATTTGCATATTTGTATAAGCATGAACAGTATTATACAGGTTTGTGTGATGTATTACGAAAGAATTATATAAGCAGTGCACAATAATTAATTGACCAAACAACAATTTTAGACTTTCACCTTGTTAAAAATTTAATTTCTTCAGTTTCACATGTAAACGTTATGATGGCTACTCTTAAACCAATAGATAAAATATAGTGCAACAGCAGCTCCCACTGGTTTGTTTTCTTGTCATGTACATGGTAATTTCTCCCAAGTGGTGACAATCAGAAAGTGGCTTGGTTTGGTGTTTTGTAGTGAGAAGAAAAACAATAGTAGGTTATTTATTATTGAGGCATTTGGAGCAAAGTAACTTGCCCAAGAGTTAGAATCAGTTATTCCCTTTGTTAGCTTAACAGACTCGTGACCGAAAGAGAGCATCTTGACCCTTTCAAACAGTGGTATATAAATTGCTCACTGACAAATTGAATTGATTCGTTGAACAAATGAATCAATCAGAACAATTCCCTCTGATACAAAAGTAATGAAACCAGTAAGGAACTGGGTGACTAGACAAAACCAGCAGACGGGAGAAATTCCTCTACATCCAGTCGGTCATCTTCTACAAAGGGAATATTCATCATTTTAAATCGGTGATTTGAAGGAAAAAAATGCTTAATTAAGGTATGATATTTTTTATTTCCATTGAGAAGTTCATGTACCAAATTGCTTTTTAAAAAATATAGATCTTTCATTTAAATACGCCAAGTATGTTTGGTATATGAAAAATATAAATATTTCTTTCCTAGATGAAAAACCAAAATGAATTATCTGTTAGCTTTGTGTAAATGTTTAAATGCTGGAAACATTTCCAGTACATCATTGGCAGCCTCACTTCCCTTTATAGAGCCTCACTAATTTGACCTGTTGAGGCAAATCTGGTCTTAAAACCTAGTGTTGACTGGAAATGACCAAGCTAAAGGTCAAAGCATATTTATTTAACATGTATAATATGTCTGCACAAGAATGATTTATTCAGGATTTAAATGCCAATGAATATAATAGTGCCCTAGCAGTGTTTACATAAGGATTAACACAGTAACTGAACAATAAAGATTACAGTCACCCCCTGCCCCAAGTGGTCTAAAGCGCTCTCTCTTACTGCCAACTCTGTATTGGTTCGAGTCTAAGATTCAGTGAATGTGGATATGTGAGAAAGCTTGCCAGTAGCTTTTTGTGGGTCGGTGGTTCTTTCCACAGATTTCCCAGTTTCTTCCTCCACCATTAATACTGGCTGCCATGAATAGCCTATCGTGTGCTTAAAAATGTCGTTAAGACCCACAACATTTACAGTCACCATTAAAACCTTTTTAATCTCTTTCATATGTAGACACATTCACTGTAATAAATATTAATTGCAAAATAACCTTATGAGCAGATATTTGGGGTGACCATGATTTATTATTGACAATGTTTTGACTCCACCTGAAAATGATCAAAAAGCCTAACCAATAATCAAAATTGACCTTGAAAATTTGAAAGATCCAACAAAAGTCACAAAAGCCTCCAAGAAATGATAGGTGGTAAATTCGCACCTTTGATAACCCTGGACAGCAAAGACACCAACCTAGAGTCCATAACAACCACATTCAACACAGCTGTCACTAGCACAGCTAGCAAGATCATTAGCAAATATCACCAAATAAAGAAACCTTTGGCCACAACAAGACAGATCATGATGAAATTAGAAAATGCATAGCTAAAGATCAGGATCAGGAAAAACAAAAAAGGTAAAGGAATCCTTGATAGAAAGACAATGCTGCAAAATCAAAGAAAGTCTGAGTAGAAATGACAGCAAAATGGCATATCAGTTGATGAAAGATCTCACAACCCACACACAAGAGAAAACTACCACCATCCAAGACAAGTCAGGAAAACGCCCCACAGAAGATCAAGAGATCCTCAGTCGATGCACAGAATATTGCTCAGAATTGTACAATCATAAGACCCAAGGAGATCCAGCAGTACTAAATTGCATTCAGGCAGAGGAAATTGATGACAACCCCATTCTTTGTGAAGTAGAAATTGCAGTTAGGTCACAAAAGAAAGGAAAGTCAGCTGGCATTGACAACATACCAGCAGAGCCCATTTAAGCAGGAGGAGAAGAGTCGCAGTCCTTACAACTATTTGCAACAAGTTATGGCAGACAGAATAAATCACAGCATGATCTCAATCCTTTAATATTGTGTTCCCCAAGGAAACCTACAGCTATGCCTAAACTACAGAATCATCACTTTGATCAGTCACCCGAGCAAAGTCAGAGAAGATTATTGCTAAAGAGCAGGCAGGCTTCTGAGTGGTTAGAAGTACCACAAAATATATCTTCAATCTCAGACTCCTTTGTGAGAAATACATTCAGCATCACCAGAATCTATGCCACATCTTTATAGATTTCTGAAAGGCCTTTGATAGGGTATGGCATACAGCCTTATGGGCAACTACGAGGAAGTACATCAGCTCAAACGTGGTGCAGGTTAAGCACCTCTATGACAAAGCCACCAGTGCTGTCCTCATCAATGGCAGCAGATGAGATTGGTTCCAAAGAAAAGTTGGAGTCGGACAGGGATGTATACTGTAACCTACACTCTTCAACATTTTCCTGGAAAGGATCATGGAAGATGCATGCACGACCACAAGGGCACTGTCAGAATTAGAGGAAGAACAATCACCAACCTTCGCTTCACAGATGATTTTGATGGTTGAGCAGGAGATAAAAAAGAACTGGTTAACTTGGTTGAGTGCCTTCACACAAGCTCCACAGCATATGGTATTGAGATTAGTGCGAAAAAAAATATGACAACACTAATGGCATCAGTGCAGAAATAAAGGTCACTGGACAGAAGCTGGAAAGAGTCACAAACTTAAAGTACTTGTGATCAATTATCACAGATGAGGGCTCCGAATCAGAACTACTTTGCAGGAATGCCCAGACAAAAGCAGCAATAAAAAGGTCAAGACCAATATGTTAAGATACCAACATTGCTTTTGGTACCAAAATAAGGCTGATGCACTTGATTATCATATCCATCTTTCTGTATGCTTGTGAAACATGGACGCTCACATCAGATCTACAAAGAAAGATTCAAACCGAGATGAGATGAGATGCTACCACAAACAAGATCTTGGGCATCTCATACATTGACCATGTCACCAAAGAAGATGTCCACAACAGGAATCCAATGAGACATTGGATCCTATGAAAACCTCTTAACCACTGTAAAAAAAAAAAAAAAAAAAGCTCAACTGAAGTGGTACAGTCATGTCTCAAGAATATCTGGACTAGCAAAAACAATTTTGCAGGGCACAGTGCGAGGGTGTAGTAGAAGAGGCAGATAGAAAAAGAGGTGGGAAGACAACATGAAGGAGTGGACAGGCATGGGATTGGAGATAACCAAAGGGCAGCAGAGAACAGGGAAAGATGGAGAGAATTGGTTTTCAAGTCGACTGTGGTGCCCAAAAAAACTCTTGGGTTAAAGGATTGATGATGATTTTGAACATTACGAACTGATTTGACCTGGATCATCTTCATAAATTAGCCAACAAATATTTTAAAAACATAGACATAATTTTGCACAATCAAATGTTACTATACACACATACCATTAATTTATAAACCAGATTGTAACTTACTTGAAAGCAATATTGGACAAAACAATGTGATGGTGTTTTTTGTCAGTGCTGTTAGGTTGCTAAGCATCATGTGTTGTATAAACCATGTTTAGGTCTGAGCCCTTTTTTTTTTGACTGTCGGTATTCTAAAATAATAGTTTTTAACATTTTTTGAATTCGAAAAGAATTAATTTTTGTGACCAATAAAATATGAAATATTCTGTCTGTTTTTAGGATTTGGGAAGTTTCTGTCCAATTCTTTTTCTTTAGAACTTTATATTTTGTCACCATAATAGCCATTATTGTGCTGAGATACCCTTTAAAATGCTAATGCTTATATACTCAATATTTGTATTTTTTAAAAAATATGCCTTGTTAATGAAAATATTCCTAGCTACATTATATTTACATGGATATATTTTTAAAATGAAAACCTTTGTTTCAATTCAAAAAATAGAGAGAAAGAGTAAGTTGTAAGCAGTTATTGGAAAATGTTTTGCAGGATACCAAGAGAAGCTAACTTGACTGAGATCAGGAAATGATGTAAAGTTAAACCAAAAGAATAATAGAGAGGAGGGAATGAATAGCAAAAGAAAAGGGTTAAAGAGCAGAGGTTAACAGTCAACATCAGGAAACAGAATATCAAGAACAAGTGATTTCATTACAGGATCATGGTTGGGTATTAATTGGTGTAAATCTTACCTAATCACTCACAAAGCAAGTCCAAAGGACATTTTTTTAACTTTGTGAGCAATTAGGTAATAATTTACATTAATAGAAAACCCAGATGTGATTATTTAATCCATATAATTCCAATTTATTTCTTGTCAACATCTCAGCTAATTTCATCAACAAAGCAATCACTTATGTAGCTCTATGTTTCTTTCATTTCCATCTTCAGTGACAAAAAATAAGGACCTATTCTCACTAGCCAAGAGTCATAGATTTTTTTCAATTTTTTTATATCTATATAGAGATCATCAGAGGGTCATGCCAGTTTTTTAAAATTTTGTAATTTAAAATTTTAAAATTAAAAATAGATTGGTTGATGCGGTTTAAATCAGGCTATTCCTATTTTTTACATTATTCTTGCTTATGGCATGTTTTACCATTTGTTCTTGCTTTCTATGCATTGCGGTCTCTCATAAACAAAATCATTTCCAGTCTAGTGAGATCCCTTGATCATCATATGTGTGTGTGTGATAGTCATATCATTACAATAACCAGTCTGGCAATTTATAGTGGTGTCACTGGGGCATCATGTCATAGACATGTAGCATTATGTCCCACGAAGTCACATTATCCAACACCATGCTCAACAGTCCTAACACTAACCTCATAATTGCTGAGCGCCAAGCAAGGCAGCTCCTAGTACCATTTTTATAAGTTTTTGGTATGACTCTGACAAGGTTCAAACCCAAACCTCTTATACATCTGAGGCTGATGCTCTAACCACTGGCCACTGGAGTGGTCTACTCATAATATGACCCAGACCTTTAAAATAACAGCTTGTGGAACATATTTTCAAAGCAAAAAGCAATAATTTCATTAGAATTTTTGCATTGTAAAGCTAGCCATATGTATCTTTTGGCAAAATGGCGAGTGCTGGAGTGCAGGAATGACTGCAATTACATTGTTTTAACTTGCAATAGGCAATTTAAATCAAGTTTCAAATTATGGTCAAAAATCATTAAGTTAGTGCTTATTACCATGGTGTAAGGCAATAGTATGGATAAAGCTTTACATAAAGTTAATTGGAAACTGGAAACCAAAAGTTGTTTGCAGAATTTACAAATGTGTAAAAGAAATATGTCATCAGTTTCATGTGACTATATCCAATCAGATTGCAGAAAATTTGTTGATTTGTAACAACTGGTATTATTATCACCTAAAACATTTTTACTAAATCCTCGAATTCCTTTTGAAAAGGACCTTTATAAAAATTTCCAAGACTAATATGACTAAGCTTAATAAATGATGGATAAGATATTTTAAAAATATCATAAGTATAAAACAGGAAAGGATTTGTTTTGTTTTGGGGATTTTTTAACAGTAGGCTGTAATACATCAGATGCCAAGCTGGCTCAAAGCTGTGTACAACTGACCTTGTGTGTACTTGCTGCCGCTGAAAGTATCTTACCTGGCAATCAAGGACATTTAACATTTTCCCCAGACCAATTTTCAGTATGGTGTAACAAAATATCACTGCTCTCATTCAGAATTGTTAATTGATACAACATTAAACTAAAGTATACTCAGATTAACTGGACTTCTGGTTGTTCCAAGCCTTATGGATTTAAACAGCTTCTTGCTATATGTCTAAACTTGCGTGTTTCTTATTTACAAATGAACAAAAATAATCTCTCCCCAGATGAGATATACTGAAATCATCATGTCTAATGTACTTGCCTTTTCATTGTTTTCCACAAAAATCTAGATATTTCTTTTATTACTTCTGAGCCGATTGTTAAAAATTTTTGAGAATCTGCTTGTCCCATTCACCTTCAATGCATTTTCATTCATTGGACAACATTTTCTAGTAAATGCGCTAAGCAGCAGCTTAATTATGTAGATGAAAATCATGGACAGATTAAAGCATATGTGGTACTCTATTAAATGTAGTTTGGTTCCCTGACTAATTCCTCTGAATCTAATATGAAAACCTGGATCTGGATCAAAGCTCACAATGCCAATATCCAGACTGTGCATAACTTGGCTTAGATTGTATTTTAAAACTAAAGTTAAAAATCCAATGATATGTACTGTTTATTGACCACGATGTAAAATTTAGTAGGCTAATTATCTAAACTGAATTTGGAATGTTCATGAATTTTTAACACTGGCAATAAGGTGAATAAAATTCACGCATAGAAGCAGACCAACCATTTTAAATACACATGTAGTGAAAGTACCTGACGCTTTAGACATCATTTTTCATTGGCCTAATATATCAACATAAAGATGATTCTTCATTCAATATTCAATAACTAATGATTCAGTCTTTCCATGGGTGATTTTCATACATTGGCTATAAGAATGCCAATCACTAATGTTTTCAAAGTCCATCCATTACAGAGATCAAAAAAAAATTCACTGTGAGTTGCTAGGTGCTTACCCTCCATTGCTGTGCCTGAACACAAAAGCAAGCATAAAGTGGATTAACTTCATTGTTGAGATGGGTGGTGAAATAAAAAATCACACAATTTGTACTGTACTTATGTAATGCATTTAATTTTAAAAAATGTCAAAAAACTGGTCATTTAATGTACAAGTCAATAAAAACTTGTACAAAGATGTGGATGCTGGTATCCAAACACTATAATGAGTTATAAATGTCCAATTCAGACCTGACAAGTCTGTCTCAGTAAGGCGATTGATTTGTTTTCCTTAAGAATGACCAGTTTTCAAGTAAGGTGAACAAAATATAATACACTGCTATTGTAAAGCCTGAAAAATTAATTAAAAGTTCTTTATTCAAAACATGTAGCAATGATAAACATTATGTTCTACTGAAAAGTTTGTTAAGTACACATATACTTTTTTTTAATCACAAGTGCAATTGCACAAACTTTAGTTCCAAACCCTTCACAACTTGATCACTTGGTATCTCTCAACTTGATGTAATTCTTGGAAATTCTTTTTCCATTTCACATCACAATGTCAATCATATCTCCTACCATGTGACATATTCAAATTGTCATGTGATATCCAATAAATGTAACTATGTCCCTTCCAGCTTTTATTCACATGAATCTGAATATTACTTTTTTATTCTTCTGTGTTGATTATTGACACTTTTTAAGGTTTTTTTTCCATTTCGCCTTAAAGATGCATCACTTGCTGGATACCATTGTTAAAAAATTCAATAATCAACAGTTTGATCATGTAGATGCTTCGCATAAACAAACAGGTGCAGTTTCAAGCTTCAGGTGTGCATCTGTAATGTTAGTCTGTTCCTTGACTAATTTCACTAATTCTAATATAAAACCCGGATACAAATAAAACATGCATGAACTCATTATCAGGATTTTTTGGCAACGATCATTTCCTTAATTTTTGCTTTTATGTCTTAAGTCCATAATTTAAGTGTAGTTTTCTTAATTTATGGCAAAATCATAAATGTTGGTAGGCCTGCAAGTGCTTGTTTAAATATGCACTACAGGACTTAGTTCTACTAAATTACAGAGAAATACTAAATACCACAAAAGACTAAGACTATGGTTTAAGGGACTTCAAACTCTGAACGGCATCTGCACATGATTTAATCAAATTACATAGGTTAATAGAATGGTCAACACTTGTTGTTTTCTTTAGCTCTTCGATTGCCCATCCTATTTTTCGACATAAAACATCAACAGAATCCTCCACTCTGAACCTAACATCACCAATGAACGAGTCTGAACCATAGCCATAGGTTATGACCTTTGCCTGGCTTGACCCAGGCTGTGCCTCTTCTCTCAAAGCTTGACCTTGCGGTTCCAATTGAGAAGTTGAAGTTGGCTGCATTCTTTCAGTGACTACACCTGCTAAATGATCACTGATCTCATTGGGAGTTAAAGTTTCTCGAGATTTTGTGCCCTCTCTCATCTGTGCAACTGCAGCCTGGCTGTTCATCACTGAAATATTCAGAAACAAGATATTTAAGATAAATCAACAGATTTCTAGCACAAATTCTTAGAGTGAGGCAGGAAATGAGGACTCTATATGTACTTCTTATTCAATCGGGTGTACTTATCATAATAATTGATCCCAACAAATGAAGCCTTTACACTCCTCGCTCTAGGAGTAAACTTGGAATCCATATTTTGCTATCCAAGGTTTCTATGGTGCTTAATATCTTAACAGAGAACAATTTCCCATAGGATTGCATCACATGTTTAAGCAGCTACATTATTTATAAGGAAGACAAATTAACTTTTTATTTTCTGCTAATGCATATATGTGATGCTAAAAATAGCCATAAAACGAATATACAAGCTGCTATAATACTCTGTCCCAGCTGGCTCATACACGTGTTTTCAGCAATGGGTTGGGAAACACACACACACACCCCAAGATGCATATAAATGTTTTGTATTAAAGCTGTGCATTGGATGAAATCGCAAACATCTGGTCTTTTTAACAATATTTACATAAAATGATGAAAGTGTTTTATTAGTAGTTTTACAGCATATAAGTAGGAATTTCTTTTGAAAACAAGGTCAACTGACGAAGTGAAAGAAGACTGCAACATTTGTGTATTCCGATGACAATTCCAACAAAAGTTTTGAAGGATTTGAAATTGATGATAATGCAAATGACATTGCCTTTTATGATCTGAATAAAGATGAAGGATTGGACATTAGTGTAAGTCCTGTTTCAACACCTGACATTTCTGATTTATCGGAATCTGAGGATGAAACGTGCAAAGATCTTTTCTGATCAGGACATGTGGGACCATTACATGTGGATGACTTTACAGTAGATTCAGGGCCAACATTTAATTTAGAATAAAATGCAAGCGAGATGGATTTCTTTTTAAAGTTTTTCCCCAAAGAAATATTCCAGTTGTGCAAAATAGTGCTGAGAAAAGTTGTGTAATATACATTATAAACACAGCAGATATCTTGAGGTGTATTTTATATTATGAATATGTGAATATATATATATATATATATATATATATATATATATATATATATTGATTCCTGAGGATTATATGTACTTATTGGTGAAAATGAGTGGCACAAAACAATGATAAGTGTTTAAAATATTACTTTCATTAATTTACATAGTTTGCAAGGGACGAGATTGATCTAAAGAATGTAGACAGCATGTGCACTAACTCGAAAAGCTCTCAGGCAGCCATTATGATGATCAGCCTGCAAACAACTGCTAGAAGGCAGGCTGCTTATCAGGCTTAGTAGGCAGGGATAGTAAATACTTGCAGAAGGTTAAGAGTTAGTTGTGATGATTGTAAATGCTTAATACAGGTTTCACATATATATTAAGTGGCCAGCTCTTTCTGTCAGCCATACTGTGCTCATCTATCAACTCTCCCACATGGAGAATAAAACTCCTGATTTCTGAGGTCATTCTATGCTTATTTCCTGATTTTTGAAGACAACTCCCACTTATTACATTATGCCTATAGCTTTTCATTTCTTATTTGAAAAATCCTACCTATATCACATGCAATCTATTGAAGCCATGTTCGATTTTATCACCTGTTTTTATTATGACAAAATAATTACCACACTACAAAGAATTTTTGTCTTCAGTATAAAGATTTATAATGTTCAACATTACTGACATAACTTTTCTGAAGTCATTTTACTTCTACAACAATACTTAAATTAAAAATATAAACCACAACAATAAAATTGTCAGCAAATAGTTTCAATCCCAAGAATGACTAATGTGAAGACTGTAATTTTCTCTACAAGCAGAACAGTATCTTTTTTCCCACCAAAGAAACTTAGACAAGCAAACACCTGACATGACTTACCATATATACAAAGGGTAATTACCATCATCAAATTAAAATAAGGATTGATAAAACATACCATGCAGAATATGTACCATCTAAAAACTAATCCGAATAAATGTTATTTAATAAACAATTTTAAATGCTTTCCAAGTTGACAATAAAGAAATAAGGTAGAATATAAAATTTGGGCAAAATAGTTTCACATGTATAGTAGCTTGGAACTACTGAACTAAATTCACGAACTATGGGCACTATTCAGTGACAGCAAAACAGGGCATAATTTCAATGCCAATCAATTGCTGTTGCTTGCATACACATTCTAATACATAGCTTTTTAGAAGTATGTTGGAGGAGCAGTCCTTTTCACAAGATTGTTATAATGATCAGGATTAACTGTTAACTATTCAGGATGGATTTCTTGTTTAATAAAGTCTAACCATGAACTGACCTGAATATGATAAAAAGGGCATGTGGAAAAATGACACAACACAGATAAATGGCAAATCCTTTAAGAACTACAAGCTACTGGACCAGAAAATGTACTTATTGAGTGAAAACAACACTTAAAAAATGCAGTGAAAAACCTCTCAATTTTAGGTCCCAATCTCTCTCCCAGTTTTTTTTTTTTTTTTATTCAAACTGACAGCATGGCTTTTGAAAAGTTAATGGGTAATATTGTGTTATCCTGAACAGCCACAATGTACAAGCCAAAGCCTTATAAATGGATCTAATAATAAATCTGAATGGACATGGTCAACCAATCTTACTGGCTTGGAGATGCGGTATCGGCTCTGTGAATGCCAAGGGCTCACATGCATATAATAAGCTTAGAAACCACAGCAATCCTAGATTCCATCTCAAATTGGTGAAAATGTGTTCCTCAATGTAAACATCTGTTGAGGCCTGGTCATGGCATAAATTAAACAAAGGGTTATCATGTCAATCTGATGTCAAAGATTGAATCCTGTCAGTGTTTCTGCTTTACAGTCTATTGGAGATACAAGACTAAAGGATCAAGTTAAGTTAGGCTGGTTAGTAAGTGACCTCGTACACTTCAACTGCTACCAACTGTCCATAAAGTTAAGTGAAAAACCAGTTTTAACAGCATTTGTCATATACTCTTTAAGAAGATGCCATGGTGGCTCAGTAGTTGGTGTGCTGGACTTGTAACAGAAAGGATGTGGGTTTGAATCCTACCATCAAGTCCTGGACTTGTAACAGAAAGGATGTGGATTTGAATCCTTCTATCAGGTCTTGTACTTGTGACAAAAAGGATGTGGGTTTGAATCCAACCATCAGGTCTTGGACTCGTGACAAAGCGGGTGTTGGTAAACTGAATCCAACCATCAGGTCATGAACTTTTGACAGAAAATATGTAGGTTTGAATCCAACCTGACAGAAAGGATGTGGGTTTGAATCCTACTTGTGACAAGTATGTAGGTTTGAATCCAACTTGTGACAGAAAGGATGTGGGTTTGAATCCTACTATCAGGTTAGTTAGGCCTCCATGGTATAACCTTTGGCAAAGTACTTTACCCCAAATGCCTCAACACCAAGTGTTGATCTACCATACAACACTATGGAAGCCAACCTGGATTTGATGATTTCCTCCAACTGAAAGTCATCTTAACCATAATGAGTATGGATTGATTTGACCACTACTTCTGTTTAATAAAAATATGTTGAGTATTTGTCTAACTGGGTGAATGGATTCTTTGAGATTTTTCAACCACTATATTATGAAAACAGTGATACTGTCAGACTTCCTTGCCAATGCTATGATGAAATACAAAATGCACGTCCTATAACAAATGTAAACAAATACAAATAAAAATGAATTAAAGTTGCGGAGAAAAATAAATCTGCCAGTATGGATGAACTCCAAGGAATGTTGGATTGTTAAAAATATCCTTTTTTGGGAATCAGATTCCTGATAAATACCACCAACGATCCTGTAGAATACTTGATAAAAGTAGGCACAAGGTTTACACTTTTCACTGTAACCCATCTATAATCTTTGCTTCATCATCTGTCACAATGCACAACCAAGATCATGTCCAAAAAAAAACATTCCAAGGAACAAAAGTCAACCGAAGCCAGGTACAATAAGTTTTTAATTCTGTGAAATAATTTACAAAATGTTAAGCCTTCTCCAGGATATTACTACTTGTTTATAAAAATGAATAATGCATAGTACAAGGTTTCCACAAATACACATTTTAAAAAATGCACTTTAGATGCAAATAAAACTGAGAAAAAAACAAGTACTCTAATGTGATGGGTGATAGATTGGTTGGTTGTTTGCTGGTGTTTAATGAAACATCAGTATATCAATGACAACTGTCAATTTTTTATTTTTCCTGAAGTACCAGTTTTCGTAGATTCTGTGTTTGCTGCATACCGGGAATATAATGACCCAATGAACAAAGACCCCTTCCTTAATCCATAAATGTAAGTACCCATGAATTTGTGATTTTCCACAATGACAAAAACTGATTACCACAAAAATAAAATAAATCACAGCATTTAGTGAAAAAGGAATAGGAGTAAAAAGCTTGAGAGATTATCATTACAGGTTGAACTGGGTTGGTTTAGGACAATATTCACAATATTTAGTGTCAATGTACCATATTTACCGTTTATACTGGGACATGATAAAAATAATTATTTTTTTCCTGTCCCAGAACTTCTGGTGAAACTTTTTTTTAACCTATGCCATGTGTCCCAAGACTTAAGAAATGAAATAAACTTTTATTGCCTTTGTGCTCACCCTCCCCTTAATGCATGCTGCAATAAAATAGATAAACAAAATGGTTATTTGATAATAAAAAGAATGAAACTAACCTTGTACTGTTATTTTTTATTCCTTTTTTTAAACATCAGCATTAAAGAATAAAATTCATTCTTGAAATCCATATATGTATTGTGGGCTTCAATACTGTAGCAATTATTACTTGTGTCCAATAAAAGGTCACGTTCTTTGACTTGAACATCAAGAAATAAATTGTGTTTGGCTGTGCTCAAATGTTTGAATATGTTATCCGACTGAAAACTAAATCCAACAATATCACAAACAAGATGGAAATAATCAACCAATATCTTCCAGACAACTCATTCATGCATGACATGTTGTTAGATGCAAAATAATCAAGATATCCAGATCAACTGTATGACAATATCTTGCAAATAAAAATCATAATTGGAAAACACATTCACTTGGGTGTAAGGGACAATCTTACTACCACAGGTTACAAAAGTATCATTAATATCGACCCACAGACAATAATGTTCTTTTGTACTAATTATCACTACAGATGCCAAGCACATTGAAGCCCAGGTGGTGAATAAACACAGGTGGAAGTAAAGTTCTCATTTGAACTTACCAACAGGACATCAAGACAAAGGTTATTTTTATTACAAAAGCAAGCCTACCTCAGAAGCTGACTTTGGTGACTTTTTTTCAAAAAGGATATAAATAGGTTATTTTATTGCAAAGCAAACAGACATTAGAAGCTGACTGGATTCTTTTAAAAGTGCCGTTTTTTTTTTTTATATAAAGACAGATGACATATGGAAACACACTTTTGTTCCTTTTCACTGGTATTCACTAGAATTTTGAAAATAAATTGAAACAATGGAACAAAATTTTAATGTGACACAATATAGTGATTCATGCACGGACATCCATGACCAAGCATTACCCAGAATATTTGGAGAAAATAAAACCATGTGATTAATTTGTGCAGGTCAGAAGAGAAGCAGATGATTTTGCAAACAAGAGGGAAATAACCAATATTTTGAAGACAACTGCCATTCATTCATGACACGGTGTTAGGTGCAAAATAATCAAGACTGAATTATATCCAGATCAACTGTATGAAAGTATTTTGCAAATAAAAATCATTGTTTGAAAACACATTCACTTGGGTGCAAATGACAATCTTTTCGTCAGCACGGGTTACAAAAGTATCATTACTTATGGCCCAAATGCTTCTTTGTATTAATTGTAACTACAGATGCCAAGCACATAAAAGCCCATGCGGTGAATAATTACAACTGGCAGTGAGCAGTAAACTCCTTTGAACTTACCAACAAGACATCAAGGACAAAGGTTTTTTTTTGTTACAAATCAAGTTGACCTCGGAAGCTGACTTTGGATACTATGAAGCCATTTTTAAAGGATTTAAATACAAAGATTATTTTATTGCAAAACAACAAGAACAGATAATACGTGTGCAAGAGAGAGGCAGTGTTGATGCGATGATGCTGCAGTGGATTAAATAGTTTTATTTCAAATACTTAATTTTAAATTTTTTTAATTGAAATTTCAGTTGGAGTGCATTTCCGGACGTAATTTTTGCATGATTTAAAAGGTGTCCCACAACCTACAACTTGAAAAAATATGATGTGTTCCTGAATATGCAGTGCACAAAAAATTACATTTAAAATTAATTTATGGTGTCACAATATATATGGTAATACAAGTGTTGTCCATAGACGTACCATGGCAGTTGACCTGGGCTGGTGTTGGAAAGATTTGAACCTGCAACCCATTGTGACTAGCATGCTACTCATTGTGCTCCCACTAGCTCTGATGACAGCTGCTGGCCAAAATAATGACTTGCAAGGGAGAAGCCTCTTTGCCTGGACCATCCTAACCATGGCACATGTGTTCATTTTTAAATACCACATTCTAACCATGGCACATGTGTTCATTTTCAAATACCACATCCTAGCAATGGCATGTTCATTTTCAAATACATCCTAGCCATGGCATGTTCATTTTCAAATACCACATCCTAGCCATGGCACATATTCATTTTCAAATACCACATCCTAGCCATGGCACACATGTGTTCATTTTCAAATACCACATCCTAGCCATGGCATGTGTTCATTTTCAAATACTACATCCTAGCCATGGCATGTGTTCAATTTCAAATACCTCATCCTAGCCATGCCATGTGTTCAATTTCAAATACCTCATCCTAGCCATGGCATGTGTTCTTTTTCAAATACCACATCCTAGCCATGGCACATGTGTTCATTTTCAAATACCACATCCCAGTCATGGCACATGTGTTCATTTTCAAATACTACATCCTAGCCATGACACGTCTTCATTTCTAAAAATACCACATCCTAGCCATGGCACGTGTTCATTTTTAAAAATACCACATCCTAGCCATGGCACATATCCATTTTCAAATACCACATCCTAGCCATGGCACATGTGTTCATTTTTAAAAATACCACATCCTAGCCATGGCACATATTCATTTTCAAATACCACATCTTAGCCATGGCACATGTGTTCATTTTCAAATACCACATTGTAGCCATGGCACATGTTCATTTTCAAATACCACATCCTAGCCATGGCACGCATTCATTTTCAAATACCACATCCTAGCCATGGCATGTGTTCATTTTTAAATACCATATCCTAGCCATGGCAAATTTGTTCATTTTCAAATACCACATCCTAGCCATGGCAGGATTTCATTTTCAAATACCACATCATCGCCATGGCATGTGTTCATTTTCAAATACCACATTCAAGCCATGACACACATGTTCATTTTCAAATACCACATCATAACCATGGCACATGTGTTCATTTTCAAACACTACATCCTAGCCATGGCACACCTTTGTTCATTTTCAAACACCATATCCAAAACTTTTTTATTGTAAGAATGCAACGAGATGCAGTCATCTAGTCAGTGATCCATAAGAAAGAGGCAAGTAAAGTGCAACGTCGGCAAAAAATGGAGGTGAAGAGTCGAATCAAGCAATGCACATTCATACAACAGGGATTTAACAGCAATCCTAGATCATATGCCTTACGGTAGTGTTGGACCAGTGGTACACTGGAGCCATGCACATTCAGATCTTTAAATTCAATAAAATCATACCCACTGAAACGCATGTCTTAAATCTACCTTCTCCAAGTACCCTGTATGTTAAAATGTAAAAGCCTTTACATCCGTATGCAAACCTTTACACCTATAAATCTCTAAACCCTGGGCAACTACTTAATCAAAGACCATTTAAATACAAATCTGCTAAACGAGGCAAAGTTTGGGAATGTCACTGCACCCAACAACCTCTAGCAATGTGCATGAGAACTTGAGACAATAAGTTAGGTTTGAATGCAAAGCTAGTTTGTGAGAAGATATTGCACATTACAAGAAAGGGCGAGTACTTGCCTGGATCATCCTTATTAGCATCTGCGTCCAATTCTTTACAGGCAACACAGTAGTTCTGACCCTGTTTGTCTTGCAGGAGGATGGTCTGGGAAAAAGAAAACATTAGCTATGTTTGACATAGTTTTAAAACAAAAATTAAAGTGTCTGTCCTTATGAATGTGCAGTGAATTGTTAGCAAAGTAACTTTTTATGCAGACTCTTGTAGTGCAAAATAGGTCTTAGTGACCTCTGTAAAGGTGTGTGGTCATCAACTAAAACTTACAATTATTATCCTTACCATGCTTATGACCTCAGACCTTTAGACCATGAAAATTATAGGTTTCTAAATTTCCATAAGTGCAAGCCATCTGAAAAAATTAATCAATGAACTTTTAGAACAAATTGTATTGTGCCAAACTCAAATCACAAGGACCTTCACTTTTTGTACCTAAAATCAACTGGCTTCCTCCATACTTCATGCAAGTCCTCCTTAAGAGTTTGGTGTTTGGTGTTTTATGGTACAACACATGTAGGTTATTTTGTGATAAGGCAATTTGTGTGAAGTGCCATGTGCAAGGATACACCTGCCACCTTTTTGTCATGAATCCAACCTGCTAACCACTGTGGCACTACTGCCCTAAGGTACACCAGCTAGAACTGAAGTTATTAAACTTTATTTTACAAAATCTTCAGTCTATGACCATGACCTTGACCTTTTGACCCCCAAAATCAAAAGGTGTCTTTCTTACCTCCTTCACCTCTCCCAGTGTAAGCCATCCATATACTTTGGTGAAGACATTATTATGATTCTACCCTTTAGCTACTACAGGTGTTGTGCAGTTTCACTACTGCTGAGTGATATCACATCAGTTACTGAGACCACTGAGGCTGGTTGCTAGGCTGAATACTATAGCATCATCATGGCTGACTACGGAAACTGACAATAAAAACATGGTTACATTTTTATTCATTATTTCATTAGATTTTGTTGGATTTCAGTGAAATAATAAGCACCTTACATTGTATAGTGTCTGTTATTCACATATTTTCATTTTATTTACTCTACATCCAGTCATACAAGAAATCTGAGTCACATAAACTTTTTGAATCGCACCAAATAAATCCTTATCATCTGATTCAAAATCACATACAACTAGTGTTGAAACAGGACTAACATCAATATCTGATCTATTTACTAAGAATGATCCATTAAACTCTTTGATATCACTTGCAAAGAACCCTTCAAAGTCGCTCATATCTGACTAGGAATCCATTTTTGTTTATCTCAACTACATGTGTTTTGTACATTGCAGGAAATCCCTTCCTGCGTGTCTAAATTTACCCTCTCAACTTTCAAACTTGTATCAAAATGTTCATTAACCAGGTTTCTCATTGGTTATGATAATGAAAAATAAGTAAACATCTGTACATTAAACCAATCAACGTTTAGTTAACATAGCGTTCATGTCCACAAAGATGTGACACTGAGGTTTCGAGTACTGCAGAACTACAGGCACATAAGCAACACTGGGGTTGTAAACAAGGCTTATCAACACTGCATATATGCATCAGTGTGGTTCAGGAGCTATTTACAGGTAATGCTTAGATGTGGTAGTAGTAGCTAAAGGGTTAAACATTGTAATAGAAAAGAGCAAAAAGCAGCAAGTTTTGTAAAATTCAACAAATAATTAACTTCCGTAAAATACAAAGTGAAAATTTAAATATGGACTTACAATATTGCAAACTAAATCCCAAATAGTCCAAATAATGTTATATCACCAATCCTAATGAATAAAGTACTAATTAGATTCCAGTGTGGTTTGAATTAAGATCCAGTGCCAAATGCACCAGTGTACCTTTATTCTTGAATGTGCTAATGTACCAGAAGCCTGAAGTGTAATGATGAACTAACAGTCTTCCAATTAATCACAACAATACAAAGATGTCTTGTCTGAATTCACTATAATTCCAAATTAATTTTTCTTTCCAAGAATATTATTTAAGAGCACTTTCTATTTCCAGTATATAAATAATTTGAATAAATAAATTCCACCCAATATTAAATACTTAACAGTATGATTGAATTCTGCTTCTGATGTTATTGCTGTAATTTCTCAAGATAATAAGATAATAAACCCCTCTACCTGATAGGTTACAGTTAGCAGTTTCTGGTAATACTATGTCTATTTAGTGGGAATTTTCCATTCTAGAAACTCTGGATTATTTGCAAGATAAAATATGTTGTTGAAATTATAATAAAGAGCATGGTAAACATAATGTTCCTGGCACAGACCAAGATAATTATACTAATATTGAACATACACTTTTTTAAAAATATATGTATTATTTGTTTACCAAAAAAATAAAAGCCACATCAGTATCTCACATCAGAAACAACATGAACTTATGAACTTGATTTTGGACAAGGTCAAGTTCAAAATACAATTACACATACAACAGAATCATGGAGAAGAAAAAATCTAACACTACAAATTATGTATACATAATATGGTTGATAAGTGACATTTTTGTGATGAAACCATTTTGCATGCTTCAGCCACAGTGACTTGACCTTTTACTTTTTGTTCCCAAAACCAACAGGCTTCAACTTTTCTCTATGCACACAAAGCTTAGTTGAGGTCTGTGATGTAGAAAATTATTTATTGTTCAGAAAACATTTTCCTTCTTTGAATCTGAGTAAACTTGACCATTTTACTTCAATTCAACCCACATTTTTTCTTGCCAAACTGAAAGCTATCTGCAAAGTCTGGTTTAGATATGAAAAGTAGAACTAATGTAAAATGTTTGGAAACCATTTTTTCCCTACCTTTGACCTTTGGAACCCAACACTGATATGCACAATGTTTGGGCTAGGTCTCTGAAGTTGAACTAATGCCACTGCATGGAAACTATTCTTCATCTTTCTGTCACAGATAATTTGACTTTGTTTCATACAAATACCAAGAGACTTCTTGCTTACCCAAATGCAAGCTCTTTGCAAAGTTTGATAATGGTAGATGATGGAGAACTCAAGTTATGATGTGTAAATGAACAAGGAAATAGATGGATGGACAATTGTATATCTTGTATAAGTAACGTCCATATACCAAATTATTTTTAAATACATTTCCACAAGACCTACCTTTAATTAAATGATTTTAGAAGCTAAACCATATGTATGTCTGGCCTAGTAAAAGCTTACCAGTGACTAGCACAAATATGAAACTTTCATGCCCTCAGCCTAATCTGCTAACTTTTCCACTTTTCTATTAATAAATGCTGCCCAACCCATTTTCCTCCAGTAAAGCAACCTGTAGCCATGGTCAGAGCGGATAAACAAGATTACACAATGTGCTTAATGGAATAATGGTCAACCAAGTTGACAGATAATCAGAATATCTTTATGTACTATACTAATCTGTATTAGAATTTTTAAAACTGTCTTGGAATGGTTGGATAAGTCTATTCTAGGACCTAGCAACAACAAAGTACCCAAACTCAAGTCTGCCACCTCGAGGACTGGTCCTAAATTTGGTACCTGTTCATGTTGTAGCCCTGTAACTGGATCAAAAAAGAAATTTAATTCAGTCATTTATGTCATCCCTGATATCATCTAAAACCTGCCATTACAGTGGAACCCCGCTATAACGCGATGATCGGGGTCCATAAAATTGGATTGTGTTAAAAGCGGGGTCGCGTTAATGCAGGGTTTATAATATTTAACTTTTTTCTGAGAACATATACGTGTATACATGTACAATGATCAAAAGTCTGCTTATCATCAGATGAATATTAACTGGATTGCATTAATTAAGATATATTCAAAATAATCGATGACTAAGATATTTATAGTTTATTACTGTGCATTAAAAACATTTACTAATTTTTATTTGTTTGAACGATAATACAGATTGACCGATAATGCCAGACTATCGCTATATCATGTAAAGTGTATCAACACTGTATGCTACTGTGCCGTCGTGGTATACAGTTCATCCAAAATGGATGTAATTTCATTGAAAATTGTACAGATTTAAATATTCAATAATTTTGTAATAGTCTTAATTCATCGTGTAAAATATAGAATGAACAAACTATTGAAACCATTTACTTGCCGTCTGATATCATACAGTCATTGCATGCAGCTTTTCCCGGGGTCTACATACGGTGTCTGTACAAATTTCATACCGCTAAAATTTTATCATATGCGACAACTGCAAAAATAATTAACAATCAAAACATGATTTCAGCGTGCAAATAACTTTTATTTCAGATTTTGTTAACATCAAAAGAAACCTGTGAAAACTGCTAAATTAATCGTTGCCCAAAGTGCAAAGTCAGTGTGGTCCCAAATTTAAATTTCATCATTTCTTGAAAAATATATTCAATGACGTTTGCTTCTTTGCTGCAAACTGTTGGGTTCTAGCAAAGTCAAGAGTGTTTCTTAATTGAAGGACTTTGACGCTGTCAATATCTTGTGTTATCGTCACTGGTTTCAGGTTCTGATTGGGCAGCTTCATTCTTCCTTCTGACATTTGTAATAGTTTCGTCATCTGATATGTGTTCGTATATAGGCAGATGTCATCTACTCATCTACTGAATACAAGTTAAGGATATCATGATGTTTGTGCTCGTATTTTTTGAGTGCTTCTTCTGCTAAACGTACGTCGTCTTCAAGCTGAGTTTGTTGTTTGCCCTTCTTTAGTTGATTTAGGGCATACAGTTTCTCTTTAGCAGAAAACGACTTCTGTTTTTGAACTTGCTTTTCCATAACAGTAAAATATTTTTTTTATATATAAGCAAACAACGTACACAGATAAAGCTCGATAACTAAGTAATGAAGGCCAGCAAGGGTTATAAATCACTTTTTATTTAAAACAAAATTAAGCTGAATGGATGTACAAGTTCAAGCCCTTTTAATTTACAGATAATAAAGTGGATATTATTTACTTTGAACTGTTTGTTGTTTGATCACACTGACAAGTACAGTATACATGTCGGCGGCTTTCGTCCTTTGATACTTATTAAATTGTGCGACTCTTGTATCAACCACAGCTTGGTCTGCTGCTTGGCTGTGATTGCAGCTAAATAAGAAGCCCATGTCTATTGTTTGTATACTGAATTCATGGAAGACAATCACAAAGACGATTTACTAGCTTTACTCATGGATCCGTAATAAGTAATAAGTAACACTTCCGATAATGTTTACTTTGGCTTAACAATTCAAAAACCTACTGAAACCAGTTTTCTCTTCTAGAGTGGAATATGAAGCTTCACCACAACCTGTTCAAATTTATAAATTTCAGAATGTTCAAATTGATAAATTTCAGAAGCCAAGCATTGTACACTATTTCTCATACGTTATATATATCGTATTATTTTAGAATTCATACACGATTTCTTCTCCCAAATCACTTAAAGAACCTAGATAAATTGTTAAGTTCCGATCGTTTATTATTAAAAGTCATATGCAAATTCTTCCACCAAATTATAATAAACATTTTTACACACTATTTCTCGTACGTTAAACAAATATTTTCATGGTCCCATAAAAATACACGTAAATGAATTTCAAATTTTAGGAACCATGCCACGATCATATTATTTTAAAAGTCCCAACTAATCTCATGCCCAAAATGAAGTTAATTTCTTGTGTTTTTTTGTTGTTTTTTTTACTTTTCTCCAAAAATTTTTTCCATGTGTGAATGAATATACGAAATTTCGGGAGCCATGCTATGACTGTGTTATATCCGAATTTGCGTTAATGTGTGGCGCATTATAGCAGGGTTCCACTGTATTACATACAAAAGTACCAAGAAAAAATCTTCAAAGCTGATGCCATTAGCAAAATACTGTCACCTCACAAATGCTGCAAGATGATCCCAACATCTTGTACCCCCGTAGTAAATAGTCCCCCATCAGTTTGCTGATTTTGTTGGACCGTTCTCTGCGTGCCTCAATAATCTTCATTTCGGCCTCACTTGGAGGCTGCCAATCATAGTCATCATCTGCAAGAACAATGTGGCTTATTCAGGGTTCGATAAAAACTATTTTTCTTAATAATGAAAACATTTGATTTTTTTTAAAGCTGAAATCAAGATCTTTAATTTTAATGAAATTTATCAGGCCATGCTACATGATTATGTAGTGAATACACTAATAGATTCATGTTTAAAACTTTACTTGCAGAATTTATGCCTAGTTTATAATCTTATATTTAAAAGTAATTCAAAGGCAATGTCTAATGCTGCTTCCATGTCTGCATCACAAACTTGGCAATTCCCATACTCTGTCTGTGTCTGGTTGCATACTTCATCGTGCTGTTTTATATGAGCAACTATTTCCTGCAATTCTTTATTACAAGTTTTGCATATTGCATGACAACCAGCTTTTTTCTGGAGTGATAATCTTGTCAAAGTAGGGCCAGACACACTAAGAAAGATTTGGTACATCATCACAATTCAGACTACTAGTAAGTTAGTAAATTCAAGACTTGTAAACATAATACTACTGAGACAAAAACACCCAAGATCTAAAAAGATCAGCGAAGACATTTTTTTAATGATACTGGACCAAATGAACCTGCAGCTTTTATAATATGCAATGCCTGATTTATAGCTAATACATTATTGTTAAGAAGCCACATAACCATTTATTTTAAAGCATAAAGACACCACAAAATCATTTATTTTAAAACTTAAGCCACAAAATCATTTCAAAACTTAAGCCGCATGATCATTTATTTTAAAACTTAAGAAGCCACAATATCATTTATTTTAAAACTTAAGCCACAAAATCATCTCAAAACTTAAGAAGCCCAAATCCTTTATTTTAAAATGTTTGAAGCCACAAATTCCTAATTTTAAAACCTAATTCTGGAGAAAAATGAAATGAGAAGCCAAATCATTTCATCTAAAAAATTTGAATATTGCTTATGACAAATTATCTTATGGGTTTATAATACTCTTGTCATTTCATAACTGATTGAATAATAGTTAAAGATCAGGACCAAATTTTTAACACAAGAATGTTAGCATGTACCTTATTCTTGATTCTATGCAGTATGATTGATGTCAGCAGACTAAAAAGACTCTTTACATGTGTCAATGTTTAATTCTTCCAGCATCCAGCTAAACTTATGTACTGAGTAATGAAGTAAACTGCACTGAAAAACCAGTACAAATGACACAGTTCCACTAATGTTACTTTCCATTATTACTTCCCATGAAGAACTACCACACCATAGGAAGCTACTAGCAAATTTTCTACAGCAGATCTGTTTAATCTGATTACTTACATCACAGGGTGTTGATTTATCCATGTCCTGGAGGTAGCTGCACATGTCTGGTGTTCAGCAAGTAAATTTCAAATATTAATGATCAACAACTGATCATCTTCTGCAGTGGGATACCAATCACAATTGTAAAAAAGATCTTTCTTATATCAACTCAAATGCTTATGTATGATTGTAACTTTGTAAAGCTTCTGGTTTTATTCAAATCAGTAATTAGTCAAAGTCACAATACAAGCACACAATCATGAAATCTTATGTTCAAATATGACATTTTGGCAATACAATGCAATTATTATTGGTGGATGCAGACCATATTTCCTTTTATTTTTCAAAATTAAAACTAGAAAACATGCATTTTCTATCAGGGCCTAACAATTTCCACCACCCTAAATAGCATGAAAAAAATTTTCTTGGTCTGTTGTTGTTGTTGTTGGGCTTAACGCCATTTTTAAGCACATGATAGGCTATACATGGTGGCTAGTATTAATGGTGGAGGAAGAAACTGGGAAATCCCCGGAAAGAACCAACACACGAGAAGCTACTGGCAAGCTTTCTTACATATCCACATTCGCCAAATCCTAGACTTGAACCCAAGCAGACAGAGGTGAGTTGGCAGTGATCCGTAACTGACAGTGCTTTAGACCACTCAGGGCCCCATTTTCTTGGTTTAACACTAATTTTATCCATTGGTTCCAAAAATTATTTTCAAGTAAACCTGCTATATCAGGTTTTCAAACTTGATAATTACTATTGATCAAACAAGATCAAAATTTTAATCTCTTCAATTGATAGATCGATGTTTTTTGAAGCCTTAATTTGAAGCTCATGCAGAGCAAGACAGAGAAATGGTAAAGAATACACGCACATTCATTAACATGGATAAAAAAAATTGATGCTGATTGGAAAATATAGTTTTTTTAAATTATAGGAATCGAAACACCTTGGCTGTCCAAGTTTCGTCTCCAAAAAATCATGGATAACAGTGCCCACTCAGTATGTTTGGATTTACACTAGATGATTTGCAGTTTGACCTTACAGTATAGTGCTGTTCCAAATCAAACCTTTTACTTTTCACACATTTCATTTAATACCACATTGTTTTGAATCCACTCGGTTCTTCTGACCATTTTATTCAATACCAAATCATTTGGAATCTAAATTCATCATTTCATTTGTTGGATTAAATTATTTCATTTTAGACTACATCATTTTATCGAATACCACATCATTTGGAACCAGATTGCATCATTCCATTTTCTTCTTTAAACCATTTTTTTTAACATCACATCATTTGGAATCTGAATTCATCATTTATTGGTTAAAATCATTTGATTTTATGCTAACAAATTAAATTAACTAAACTTTATTAGTTGTCAGAATTCATCATTTCATTTTGTTGTTTAAATTATTATATTTATTACCCGAGATCATTTGAGATTTAAATTCATGATTTCATTTGTTGAGCTAACTCATTTAATTTTATACTACATTTTTTTATGTCATTTAGAAACAGCATAATTCTGTTTTGTTCTTTAAATTGTTTTATTTCATACTAATTCTTTTCATTTAATACCACATCATTTGGAATCTGAATTCTTTATTTCTTTTTTGGGGTTCAATCATTTCTTTTCATGCTACCTTATTTCACAACACACAACATCATTTGGAATCTGAATTCATCATTCCATTTGTTGGGTTAAATCAATTCAATTTCACACTACCTATATACCATTTCATTTAATACCATGACATTTAGAATCTAAATTCATCATTCAGATTTGTTCGTTAACTTTCATTTGACACCACTTACTTTTTCGAATCTGGATTTATCATTTCATTGGCTGGTTATATCATTTGATTTCATACTGCATCATTTGATTAGTGTAACTGAGACTGCTGACCATAGTAGTCATAATGACCATGTAGATATACACTTTTACAAAATGTGACTGTGGATGGGCAAGTAAAGTTTCGACAATGTACGACTAACTGGAGTGGCATTTTATTTTTTTAAGCAGATTCAGTATTATCTACAGCGAAAATAGAGTAAAAATAAAATAAAAATCAATTGACGCAAAATAAATGAATGAACCAAGCCACCTGCCCTTCAGGATATGTATCCTAGCCAACCTATTCACACACACACACACACACACACACACACACACACACACACACTGCACTAGCTATAATGAAATGACGAGTGCTGTTTTTTTGATACTATCAGTAAAGAGCTCATTACAGTACAGCACAGTAGAGCCATGTTCAATTGTTGTTTTAAACCATACCGACGTTAATTAAATATTATCTTATCTTACAAACGAAAGCGATGTTTATAGCACACACAAAAATAATTGGCAAAGCACCGCAAACGTTCAGCTTTCACAAAATCACGATATATAACCTGTAAACATGTCGTTGCCTTCATTCATGTGCGCAGCCATTAAAATAACCAATTTATGCGCAATTCGCCGCACAAAATTGTGAATGAAATTATGTAACGGAAACATCACTCGGAACGATACAACATTCTGACTTATGAGTAGACACCATTCATGAAGATCAACAAGTCGAATATATACATTTTTACTACAGAACCTGCCCAGTTAGACCAATGAACAGAGATGAAGTTGAAAATATTATTTTACATTCCCATCATGGATATGAAAAATGTGAAAATACAGGACTGACCCAGCACATGAAGATTTGGATTTAAAAATCCAAAGTACATGCTGATGGTTATTCATATATTCTCTGGTTATGATATCCATCTCTTCATCACAATAGTGGCTACAAATTATCTTTATCATTCACTAACGACACCCTAACTGATAGGTACATGCAAACATGGGCGTCCAACATTTTCGACCACGGGGGAAGGGAGCTAAAGGGGGGGGGGAGCAAAGCCAAAATGTCGATTCTTCCGTATAATGACAATTATTATCAACTTCGTCCATCAGTGTCGATGACGACCATTCAATGTCATCGAATCACTAAAGACGGGTCCGGAGATGGCTGACCAGTCCAATCCGGACCTGGAAGAGTCTTTTGCAGTGGGGATATGGATGTACAGGTTGCTGACTGGGAGTTGCAGAACTGGTGTTCTTGGATTTGCGCATAGCACGTTTTTCAGCTGCATCTGCCAGTCTTTTCTGCTCAAAACCTTCCACACCGGCACTGAATTGACTGCGTAAAAACAGATCGATTAGCAGCAACATTCTCCCAGCTTTCTGGGTTCATGTCTAAGTTCTTCAGCGAGGCCTTGAGGGTATCTTTGTACCTCTTCTTTTGACCACAGTGAGATTTATTGCCTTGCTGTAGCTCTCCATAGAACACCTTCTTAGGTAGGTAGGCATTCTTCCTGCATGCGGACAACATGGCCAGCCCATCGGAGCTGTGCCTTGCACAGCATGGTGTGGATGCTTGTCTTGCCGGCCTGAGTGAGCACCTCTGTTCGTTACCTTGTCCTGCCATCTGATCTTCATCAGTTTTCTCAGGGAGCTCAAGTGGTAGTGGTTCAGTTTTTTAACATGGTGGCTTTACACAGTCCAGGTCTAACAAGCATAGAGGAGTGTAGGTAGAACAACCGCTGCGAAGACTTTGAGTTTGGTGGCAAGCCTCTCCTATCCCAGACATTTGAGCGGAGTGAGTTGGTGCACGCTGTGGAAAAAAGGTCCATACTCTGTTGCATGCCTACATCCGTGCTGGTGTTGGAGACACAGTCATCTGCAAACAGGAAGTCGCGAATGTTCTCAACTTGGACTTTGGTTTTGGTGTGAAGTCTCCTCAGATTGAACAACTTCCCATCTAGGCGGTATTCGAGACCGACTCCCACGTTCCTATTCTTGAAACATCCATCAGCATGGCAGAGAACATGAGGCTGAAGAGAGTGGGGTTAAAACGCATCCTTGCTTCACACCATTCGTAACAGCAAAGGGTTTGCAATAGTTAATGTGGGCCCGGACTCTTCCCAAAGCCATTTTAAGAAGTTTGGGAGTCCTAGTCACAAACACTAAACTGTTAACACAACCGACACCGAAAGTTTGTTTTTGAACCGCCGCGGGGCTCTAGGCAAGTGCCTCGTGTGCATGTGCCTTAAAATGGCACTGACTCTGACAAGCATGCTATCATAAAATTGCCTCACCATTTCCATAAAGACTTCTGGACATCCAAATTTGGCCATGATCTTCTAAATGCCTTTCCAACTGTCAGTGTTAAAAGGCTTAGGTCCACGAACGGGGTGTATATATGGACAATTTGTTCCTGACACATTTCGTGCATCTACCTGGCAGCAAATATGTCGATGGTGCCTATCTCCTTTCCAACGTCACACTGACCTTGTGGCAGAAGGCCATAATTAAGGTGCTCTGTGAGCCTGGCGAGGACCTTGACTGCGATGCCGAGTAGAGAGATTCCTCTCTGGTTGTCTCAGGATTGGCGATTTCCTTTGCGTTTCTAAATATGGATGATGGATGCATTTTTTGAATTCCTATGGTATTCATTTATGCTTCCACATCCCACACAACATATCTGTTAGTGTGTCCACTATCTTAGGCCCACAAGACTTGAGGATCTCAGCTGGGATAGAGTTTGCTTCTAAAGCTTTCCATCTATATAGGAGCTTAGTGGCCTTATTTATGAGTTTTCAGCACTGTTGGAAGGTCAGCCAATCTCTCGCTGATCTCCACTTGGGTAGACGGTTGATTGCTTCATCGTTGATGAAAGAGAGTCTATTAAGGACACCATCAAAGTGTTCCGCCCAGCGATCCAGTATCTTTTTCTTCTCGGTTATGAGAGTGCTGACATCTGAGCTCAAGAGTTTAGCTGTGCCTGATGTAACTTGGCCATAAACATCGCGAAGAGCATTATAGAAATTCTTCATGTCATGTCTGTCGGCAAAGGACTGAATATCATCAGCCTTTCGGATCATTCATGTGCCCTGCATCTCGCGCAGTTTCTTCTGCACAACTTGGCGGACTCTTCTGAAGACATCTGTATTTTCAGTGGACCTGGGGAAGATGCTGTACGCACGATGGAGACGATGCTTATCCTCTAGTAGGGACTGTATTTCTTCACTGTTCACAATTCTAGTCAAAACAATCTTGATGCTTTCGCACAGTGATGCCAATGAGAAAGGCAATTCCAAGGTAGAATTTGGATGGTTGATAGACAAACAAGTTGCTCTAGGTCGTATATGTTTTATTTGGTATAACTGTTGCAGCCGCCAATCGTATCAGAAAAAGAAGGCGGAGAACAACCTTTCTTGATGGTTTAATATTTGGGGTTTTGTTTGCATCATACATACATACATACATACATACATACATACATACATACATACATACATACATACATACATACATACGTACGTACGTACGTACGTACGTACGTACGTGTGTGTGTGTGTGTGTTCTTTTTGTTATAGATTTCTTTGAGTAAATTAGCCATTTTAACACCCCATGCAATACTCTATGCCAATTTCCGGTTTTAACTAAGTTTTGAATACATCTTGTTTCCGTTTATTTCGCTGTACCTATATTGAATTTGCAGTTAAATGGAGAAGGTTTTATGTCCATTTTTGACCCGACTACTTTGTTGTAATCACTGAACGCTTTTCTCATTCCTTTGAACCGTTTACTTCAATTTTATCAATACTACCTGTAACACATTGGTTATTAACCAGATCTCGATCAACATTTTCTTTCTCTGATTTGATTGCTCAACCTCAGCTTATAAAACTCTCGATATGTAAGATCTGTATCATTTTGATTTAATTTGTAAACTCTGTAGGTAAATTGTATGCTGTTTTCATACTCGATATCGGGCTTTCAAAACAATTATGTGTATTTAGTTAGATAAGTTACGTGGTTCTGCTTTTGCAACTCTTTCAGAGACTTAGTGTTAGCTGTTAGCTAATTGTGGAAGTCAGTTATCGGTGTGAAAATTATTGCTTGTACTTCATTCTCCTCTTGATCTCAGTATACACAGGCAAACTGAATTCACTTACACACACGCGCGCACGCACGCACACGCACACACGAGATCCTTTCCCTTCTTTGTAAGATTAGGCTCTGGGTGGTCGAGCGGTCTAGGTGCTCTCATTTGCAAATCACTCACATATTACTTCCGTCCGTCACGCAGGCATGTCAGGTTGCCGGGAGTTTCCCGTGTATCGGTGGTTCTTCCCGGGATCTTTATCCACCAATATACTAGCCATCATATGTAACCTATCATATGCTCAAAAATTAGTTTTTAATTGCACATAACACATACATGTTGTACGCACTATTTGGCCAACTTTTAAGACGAGTTCTTAATTTTAGCAATTTGTTTATTCAACAACCAACACTAAGGACACGTTAATGGAATTACAACGGGCAACATAAGAGCTCCTAAATCTGCCAGCACTTTCATAGGAAGAATTGACCAAATGGTCCTGCAAATGAGGCACCCCATACACCTCTCATCTTCGCTGGCCAAGATTTCGATATGTTAACATATTTCAATTAAAAAAAATAGTTTTAAATTGCACATAACACATACATGTTGTATGCACTATTTGGCCAACTATTTGACGGATAGATCGGTTATTTTAAGTGCTTGGTCCTAGCTACGTCTATTGAATTTCGTGACTTGCCTCCCTTAGTATGTAATGTCAGCTAACCAAAACTGTGTACAAGCAATGCATTTATTGTACAGCGACCGAAAATGGACGCAATTGTCTTATGCATTTATAAGTGCTTTTCAAAATGAAGTGGGAGTAAATTTGACAAGACTCTTATATTTATATGTGGACAAACAGCAGGTAGGTTTCAAATGTACGTACGCAACGAAAGCCAACTTCATTTTAAATCTTTTGCGCTAAATAATTACCTTAGAAACAGACATCGCTACAACACTTCTCTTGTAAACCCTAGAGAAAATGGAATATTCAATAATCTAGTCTAACAAAAACACGATCATCTCCTAAAGAAGCATACTCTAGTAAAAAAAAACAAATATTCTTGTCCTAATGTAATATAGTCCAAAAGTAATAGAATAAACTTCAGATGTTCTAGACTTCAAATTAAAAAACAAACAGTAACAACAAAAACGAGTGCATCACACACACACACATACACACACACACACACACACACACACACACACACACACACACACACACAAATAGTATGATCAGTGGTTTAGGCATACTCGTGTAGGACAACGTGCACCAAAATCGCAACCAGTTAAAATGTTACAAATACAGCATACAAAAACCGGATAGAGGAAATAGATATATCATATACCTTAGGTGCAAATGTTGTGTGCAAGAAACAATATTAAACTAATATCACAGTGGAAGTAGTGAGGTGATATATATTCCTAACGATTGTTAAGACGGTTGATTAAAAATGCTACAAGCCCTGTCTTTTTGTTATGCATTTAAATTGTTAAGGTTACGAAACAAACTGATCCTCTTAATCGTTCTTCTTGGAAACGCATCCTTCTTGAGACAGTAGAAGGATTGAAACTGAAAAAAAAAATCCTCTTCCAAAAAATAAGGCCTAATTTAATACTTGATTTACCAAGAATGAATTTAAACAGCCTTGATACTGTGTTAAAAAAAAGACTGAGAAATTGTTCATGAAGAGTATTTCAGCTCAGGAATGGAATAGAATAAGGATTACTGTGGAAGGATTGCAATCAAACACATTTTTACTTGCATGGTATAAGTGAAATGAACAATTTATAAAAGCCACGATAAATTTCATTGATAACAACAAAAACACATGATAATTAGAAATAGTAGTAAACACAACTGATATTATGATCACAGTTGTTTATGGTCATACGATATACATTGCAAGGAACAGAGCATAGATTATCTAATTTTCATGATGGAAGATAAATGCAGATGCCGATTAGAATAAAGAAAACATAGATGAACAAAAAATGTATATTTATTTTGTTCGTTAAACACATTAAATAATCCAAACAAACAATTAAAATCTATTTTGTTCCATTATTGTTATCGTTTAATACCTGAAATATTTACTCTAGTTAATGTAAGAACTTTTTAAAAAAACATCACACCTAACATTATTATTTGTAATTTTACAAACAATGCAAAAACACAGTGTTTCTCAAAATTTTATTGAAATGGACTAAATCAAAATTTTTTATATTTTGTTGTATTTATCTGACCAATACTTATAAACAATGATATTTGCAACAAAAATGGCTTTATATAGAAGACAATTGAATTCTAACAGATAAAAGTAGATAAATAGCTAGAATTACCTATTATATATATATATATATATATATATATATATATATATATATATATATATATATATATATATATATATATATATATATATATATATATATATATATATAAAGAATACAAATTATTTGGCGATTAACAACCCTTTCAAGCGTACTGGATCCACCAAGGGATCACGTGTGTCAGGGATTAATTAAAATAGATGCAATAAAATGACGACGAACAGTACGAAACTAGTAACTAACTAGCCTAAGCGCTTTCGACTCTTAATGAGTCTTTTTCAAAGGCAAATACAAAACATATACGACAAACAAATAAACACAAAAACCTTGTGTTTGTAAACTTCTACATGGCTGTCTTCACATGTGCTAAAACTATAAATACAACCAGCTTGTATAGACTAGTTGCGGAAACTGTTCTTCTGTTGAGACGGAATTGAGCTGATGTTTTAGTTCTTCAATGGTTGCTGATTTGACTAGATATTGATGATTTACGTTTTTGCTAAGTAGGGCTGTGAGTTTCATTGAAGCGTCGTGAGTTATTTTATTCCATCTTTTCTTGTATCTGTTTGAGCTCTTGCCAATAATTTGCGGTTTCACATGAATTTGAAGACCTTTAGTGACTATTTGTTTCGAGGAAATGATGCAAGAAAGTGCAATGATGCTTTAGGCGAATTAAGGCATCAGTTTCATTGCGTAAAGTTTTGAATGTTTTCTGTATTTGTTGAGACATCGTCTCCATTCTAAGAGTTACGGCAACAATTTAAGTATAAGAAGTAAACAATGGAACGGATACAGTAGCACGACATACATACATATATATATATATATATATATATATATATATATATATATATATATATATATATATATATATATATATATATATATATATATATATATATCAACAGAAGAACAATTGAAAACGTTTTACTCCAAATTAAATAAAGATCAACAAAGACTCTCTTCGAAACTATACAAAGTCAGGGATAGAAAACTTGGATGTCATGATCTACAACCAAAGGACTGTTGTGAACAAACTTCAATTGACGAAATTTCTTCTAAAAACAACCGTAAGAAAAAAAATCGCCGCAAAAGGAAGAATCGCAAGCACTCTGTAACAAACACTAATGCAACTGTTACTAACACAGGAGTCAACATCTCCAATTTAGAACTTACTGATGCAGAAATAAAACTTTTATCGAAAGGTTTGGGTTTCTGTCCCCGTCCAAAAACATATGACAGAGGGAAGTTTAAGAATGACACCGAAGAGTTCATCCGCCGACTAAGACTCAAAGCCCATTTTGCCTTGCAACCAACAAACAAATCAACAAAAAAAAATATAAGCTGCCACCAACCCACATTTAGAAAGAAAAGTAACTGGACCCCACCAAAAAGTTCAATTCCGAATCTGGAAGCCTTTATCAACTCGGTTGAAAACGATACTTCCAGACATATCAACCATACTAGCAAATATTCTAATTTGACAAAAGAAGAAACAGATGCCCTGTACTCACTGAAAAGCAGAACAGACATTATAATTAAGCCTGCAGATAAGGGTTCCGCTGTTGTCGTTATGAATAGGGAAGACTACATTAGTGAAGCAAGTAGACAACTAAGTGACGCTAGGTTCTACCAAAAACTGGACCATGATCCAACGCTGGAATATGCAAAAATCATCACTAATGTTATTGACGAGGCGTACCAAAGTGGACACATAGACCAGCAAACGAAAAACTACTTAAGCCCAGAAAACCCAAGAGCAGGTAGATTTTATCTTCTACCCAAAATCCATAAACAAGGAAACCCTGGCAGACCTATAATCTCAGGTAACGGGCACCCCACAGAAAGGATATCAGAATATTTAGATCATTTTATGAGACAACATGTCCACAAATTACCATCATATCTTCAAGACACGACAGATTATCTCATAAAAAGCAATGCTAGTGAACCATTACTGCCAGATACATTACTTGCTTCCTTAGACGTCACATCTTTGTACACCAACATACTGCACAACGAAGGGTTACAGGCATGTAGCGAAGCATGGGAAACAAGAACTGTAAACAATCCACCCACACACTTCTTAGTCCAACTCCTGGAGCTTGTCCTAAAACTCAACAACTTTGAATTTAATGAAGAAAATTACCTACAGATCAATGGAACTCCAATGGGTACTAAAATGGCCCCTTCGTATGCTAACATTTTCATGGGGAAAACTTGAGGGTCAGCTCTTAGCATCGGTTGAGCGTACACCATACCATTGGGTACGCTTTATCGATGATATAGAAATGAAGTGTCAGTATGGAAGAGAAAGTCTGGATGACTTCATATCAAAGGCAAACAACTTCCATCCTTCAATAAAATTCACGGCAGAAATTTCCAACTCAAACCATGTTTTCCTAGACACAACAACCAGACTGGTGGAAAACAAATTACACGCAAACATCTACTCGAAACCAACCGACAAACACCAGTATCTCCTCAAAACCAGCTGTCATCCAAAACACTGCATTAAGAACATTCCATATAGTCAGGCACTGAGGATACGCAGAATTTGCTCCGACGATGAAAGATTCCTAGAAAGGTCTGAAGAGCTGGCTAAACATTTAATTTACCGAGGCTACGACAAAGACCTGATTGCGGAGGCAATCCAAAGGGCCAAACAAACAAACCGTGATGACCTACGCAGATATGGACAGAAAGAAAAGGTTGATAGGATACCATTTATTCTGACCTATCACCCAGACAATCCCAAAGTAGGTAAAATCATCGCAAACCACTGGCCAACCGTGCAATCGTCAGACATACTAAACCTAATACTTTCGAACAAACCTGTAGTAGCTTGCCGGAGACCAAAAACCTAAAGGACATCCTAGTCTGGCCAATCGCTAGTCAAAACCAACCTAGTCAATCTGGACCCTGTGGCGATAAAAGATGCAAAACCTGTCAACATATGACAGAGACCAAGACATTCACTAGCACAGTGACTAAAGAAAAACTTAACATACATGGTCCTAACAAAACGTGCAAAACAGAGAATGTGATTTATCTCATCACATGTAAGATCTGTGGCCTTCAGTTCGTCGGAGAAACTGAAAAGCTACACAAAATGATAAACCTTCATAGATCTGATTGGATGACAAAAAAAGCTGTACAGAAGCCCGGTCGCAGAACACTTCTCCCCTGGCCACACTTTCAGTGATATAATACTTATCGCTATTGCCAACAACCACAGCTGGAGTTCCGAAACCAGGAAGGAAAAGGAATCTTGCTGGATACGCCGCCTTAGAACATTGAAACCAAGCGGTCTAAACCAAGAAGACTAAAAAATGAAAACTATGCACTAGTAGAATTTAACATTTTCTAAATCTTCTTATTATCCTTCAATTTTTACTATAAGAATAACCGTTATAGAATCAAATATCCGGGATATAATCTGCGTTACATATGTACAAAAAGTAAAAATAGATGTCGCTTTGGCTTGTAGACTTTTAGGGAATTATACAACGTTTTCAGTTTCCGCAACTAGTCTATACAAGCTGGATGTATTTATAGTTTTAGCACATGTGAAGACAGCCATGTAGAGGTTTACAAACACAACGTTTTTGTGTTTGTTTGTTTGTCGTATATATGTTTTGTATTTGCCTTTGAAAAAGACTCATTAAGAGTCGAAAGCGCTTAGGCTAGTTAGTTACTAGTTTCGTACTGTTCGTCGTCAGTTTATTGCATATATATATATATATATATATATATATATATATATATATATATATATATATATATATATATATATATGTCCAACAATCTAAGCAAGCTGGGAGTCACCAACTCAAAACATAATGGAATATTTTATTACAACCGTACGAACATTGAGTTTTTTTATATGAATTACTGTTGATATAAACATAAAATAGAAGACAGAATTAAAGGAGAAATTGTGGTAAAATAAAAACAGAGTAAACATACAAAGTTATGTGTACATCTCTATTATCCATTCGATTACAATTAGCCAATTGATCTTCAAATTCGTGTATTAAAGTGTTGTTTATATCCATCTTAGTAGTTTCAAGCATTTTATCCTTTTTCCATATGTTGTCTTTGGCATCAATAATATATTAATTTCTTCATGTCAATCTGCTTCTATGCTACGTAGGATCCGACAGATGCAATGAAAAGCATGCCATAAGGAATTCTAGACATGCCGTCACAAATTGTCAAGAAGATGACCATAGTAATTGTGTGTGTTTCATGAATTCTAGTTGGATATAAATGAGTTATTTTAAACTTTTCATCCTATTCTTTTATCCGGTCATTGCTGTTTTTGTGTTAATGTTTTATTTGGTCATAAGCACATGATATAAAAATATAGCCACACCATTACAAACTTCCAAGAAGATGCACCTAGTAATTCACGCAAAGTACTGGATTTATGGGAAGAGATTTTTTTGTACTTAGTGCTTCATGAATTCTAGCTGGATTTAAATGAGTTATTTTAAACGTTTCATCCTTTTCACAACTATGCTCACGTACTCCTGTAGATATTTAGAATAAGCTATACCTCATTCTCCTGCATTTTGTTTTATGCGATCCTTTTTGTGTTACGCTATTCTTTGCTGTTGTTTTTTTTTTGTTTCTTGTTGGGGGGGGTGTTTGCTTTTTTTTGTTGCTGTTTTGCTGTTTTCATGTTATTGTTTTATCTGATCATTATTCTTGTAATACAAGTGTTTTATCATGTCTTTCTTGTTTTTATAGCATTTTTTGTTTTGTTTTATCCGGTCTTTGTTTTACTGGATATATAATGTATTGCACAAGTTTTGTATATATGTTTTAATATCCAAATAGCTACTATTTAAAAGAAAATAGTGACCATGTGGAAGTGTATTCATTTCATCAACTAAATAATGTTTATCGTCAACTGGGGAAAAAGAAACTTTATGTATCGTGATACTGTATAACTCGTGATTGTTAAATAAATTGGCTTGACCAACTTTATATTTTTAAATAAACTAATAACATTTTTTCATCAGTTATTCTCCTTCATGCAATTAAATATCCTCTTTCGGTTTAAAACATTTCATTTTGTCGGAACATAATTTTTTAATTAGTTCTCTTTAGAAAAATTTCCATTTGTTTACCGATGGTAGAACATAAAACCCTAAATTACCATAGTGAATAACATATCTTCCTTTCTTTCTTCACGTGCGTAATAGTTCAGGTACTGAAAGATGTGTACCTTTTTGATCTTCTATCAGTTTCTTTTCTAATGGAGATTTTTCATCCTCATTACGAATTAGCTTTACGAGTGCAAAATGAAATCTCTTAAAAAAGAGCGGTAGTTCTAATTAAAATCTAAAATTCAGCCACTTTTACCATCTTCACTTCAAGGCATTGAATCTTTATAAGTTTCTTTTGTTAGTTTTTGCATGCTCATTTGAAGTTGTTTGCTTTTAACTTGCATTGGTTGGCATATGGCCCAACCTTACAAGTTGTTGATGTTAGGTACAAATTATATCACTTTGTCCTTGATATATGGTATTTTCAGTTAGTTTGTATTGTTTTATTATCAAGCTCGTGGTAAAACTCGAGATTTGCATTAGCATATCTTTTATGTATTATGCTTATATCGCATTTGATTCCAGATTCAGTCATTAAAACATATCATAATCTGCGACCAGCTCTAATTCTACACTTCTTATTTTAAAGCTAGCATCGTGACCTAGATTGGCTACAGTAGAATAATGTGCTGAGTCGAATTTATAATCATTCTATGCACTTGTCTGAATTCTTAAAATATATCAAATAGTACTGAATTATCGGTCTGTACTAAGTAGTTAGTCAATCAAGCCACCTATATTTCCCCTTTTAGGATATTGATAACAATAAAGAGAAACTCTAGAAACTAGAGATTAACGAGGATATGAGGTACAACTACATACACAAAAAAAAAATCATGCACAAATATATAACACTACGATTTTTTTAAATAATGGATTGGTAAAATTCCCCGCACCATAAATGCGTCACTTGTTAAGAAATGATTCTGGCTATTTGACGATCGTGAGAAAGGCGATATGGTCGTCCCCTACCGAGTAACTGGTCTTATCAAGTACATTCCAATGGATCAAATAACATGATCAATTATAAAGTCATTATGCAAACGTTTAAGGCTGTGCTATTTCATTATATGTGTGAAGTGCTGACAAATGTTATATCAACCAAATATTGATGTCTTTATTTACCGATAAATAAGCCATTCGTATATTCCCCAACTAAACATATATACGAGGTACACAATACAATTTCAAAGTTGAGAACTAGGATAAATATGACATCAAATGTATGAATAGTTACATAACGTATAAACAATGCTGTGAAAACAATATTTTTGAAGTTTTGAAGTAATTCATTTAGTTTTCATTTGTTCATTAGTTGTCCATTTTGTTACAACAACAAAAACAACACATCTAAGAGCAGACCCAAAAAAACCCACATTCTGATTAGCTGCAAAATTTACGTAATCTTCCAGCAGAACGTATTGCAACTGATATTATACATTTTTGTAGACTTCGGGGTCAATTAGTCTTCATGTGTAGGGAAATTCCCTCCCGAAAAAGGGATAAACAAATTGTTCGTCAGATATGGTATGAATATATGCACCAACTGCTGCATCAGAAATACTGATAATATGCGACCAAAAAAGATCTCACGTTCTTTGAGGTTTGCAGAGTAAAGTAAAGGAGTAATAATATCAATGTAAGAAGTATTGCAATGTTGCCAATTTTGAAGTAGTACTCGTATGGAATTTTATATTTTTGCTTCGTTGAAAGGAATAATCATAAAAGCACATAAGCTTGAGGTGATTATTCTCATATTCGTTGTGGAAGTTTCGTGCAATATGCTTCCACTCCTTTTTAGCGGGAAATGTCTAATTTTACTGAAAAATATCAAGTCTTTCAAGTCAATTGCACAAAAAATTCTCTCTCTCTCTCTCTCTCTCTCTCTCTCTCTCTCTCTCTCTCTCTCTCTCTCTCTCTCTCTCTCTCTCTCTCTCTCTTTCTCTCTCTCTCTCTCTCTAGACAACTTATTCTCATGCATATGATATAACTTGCAAAGACAATTAAGCTTTCTTTTATCAATTTCATCGACAATCTTGTTTAGTCATACCATGCATTCGTTCAGTGTAGACCTGATTTTTTCTTGTGGATTATTCAATGTGCTTCATACATTGATATTGAAATGCATTTTATAAAGCGCTGTTGGAATAACAATTATTTTATTTGACTTGCAGTGCCTCTGGGGTTCAATTTAGATTTCAATTTCCAAAAACCCGATAATGGAACACAGTGGTTTTCTTCCTTTTGTAAATGCATTGAAGATGACAGTGCAACTCTTATGTTTTGTTAATTTTAAAATTCCTTGAAACCGAACACAAGTGTACCGGTATCAAGTGTTGCTTGTAAATGAGCATAGTCTGTCAACACAAGTGTACCGGTATCAAGTGTTGCTTGTAAATGAGCATAGTCTGTCAACACAAGTGAACCGGTATCAAGTGTTGCTTGTAAATGAGCATAGTCTGTCAACACAAGTGAACCGGTATCAAGTGTTGCTTGTAAATGAGCATAGTCTGTCAACACAAGTGTACCGGTATCAAGTGTTGCTTGTAAATGAGCATAGTCTGTCAACACAAGTGAACCGGTATCAAGTGTTGCTTGTAAATGAGCATAGTCTGTCAACACAAGTGAACCGGTATCAAGTGTTGCTTGTAAATGAGCATAGTCTGTCAACACAAGTGAACCGGTATCAAGTGTTGCTTGTAAATGAGCATAGTCTGTCAACACAAGTGTACCGGTATCAAGTGTTGCTTGTAAATGAGCATAGTCTGTCAACACAAGTGTACCGGTATCAAGTGTTGCTTGTAAATGAGCATAGTCTGTCAACACAAGTGTACCGGTATCAAGTGTTGCTTGTAAATGAGCATAGTCTGTCAACACATGTGTACCGGTATCAAGTGTTGCTTGTAAATGAGCATAGTCTGTCAACACAAGTGTACCGGTATCAAGTGTTGCTTGTAAATGAGCATAGTCTGTCAACACAAGTGTACCGGTATCAAGTGTTGCTTGTAAATGAGCATAGTCTGTCAACACAAGTGAACCGGTATCAAGTGTTGCTTGTAAATGAGCATAGTCTGTCAACACAAGTGAACCGGTATCAAGTGTTGCTTGTAAATGAGCATAGTCTGTCAACACAAGTGAACCGGTATCAAGTGTTGCTTGTAAATGAGCATAGTCTGTCAACACAAGTGTACCGGTATCAAGTGTTGCTTGTAAATGAGCATAGTCTGTCAACACAAGTGTACCGGTATCAAGTGTTGCTTGTAAATGAGCATAGTCTGTCAACACAAGTGTACCGGTATCAAGTGTTGCTTGTAAATGAGCATAGTCTGTCAACACAAGTGTACCGGTATCAAGTGTTGCTTGTAAATGAGCATAGTCTGTCAACACAAGTGTACCGGTATCAAGTGTTGCTTGTAAATGAGCATAGTCTGTCAACACAAGTGTACCGGTATCAAGTGTTGCTTGTAAATGAGCATAGTCTGTCAACACAAGTGTACCGGTATCAAGTGTTGCTTGTAAATGAGCATAGTCTGTCAACACAAGTGTACCGGTATCAAGTGTTGCTTGTAAATGAGCATAGTCTGTCAACACAAGTGTACCGGTATCAAGTGTTGCTTGTAAATGAGCATAGTCTGTCAACACAAGTGTACCGGTATCAAGTGTTGCTTGTAAATGAGCATAGTCTGTCAACACAAGTGTACCGGTATCAAGTGTTGCTTGTAAATGAGCATAGTCTGTCAACACAAGTGTACCGGTATCAAGTGTTGCTTGTAAATGAGCATAGTCTGTCAACACATGTGTACCGGTATCGAGTGTTGCTTGTAAATGAGCATAGTCTGTCAACACAAGTGTACCGGTATCAAGTGTTGCTTGTAAATGAGCATAGTCTGTCAACACAAGTGAACCGGTATCAAGTGTTGCTTGTAAATGAGCATAGTCTGTCAACACAAGTGAACCGGTATCAAGTGTTGCTTGTAAATGAGCATAGTCTGTCAACACAAGTGAACCGGTATCAAGTGTTGCTTGTAAATGAGCATAGTCTGTCAACACAAGTGTACCGGTATCAAGTGTTGCTTGTAAATGAGCATAGTCTGTCAACACAAGTGTACCGGTATCAAGTGTTGCTTGTAAATGAGCATAGTCTGTCAACACAAGTGTACCGGTATCAAGTGTTGCTTGTAAATGAGCATAGTCTGTCAACACAAGTGTACCGGTATCAAGTGTTGCTTGTAAATGAGCATAGTCTGTCAACACAAGTGTACCGGTATCAAGTGTTGCTTGTAAATGAGCATAGTCTGTCAACACAAGTGTACCGGTATCAAGTGTTGCTTGTAAATGAGCATAGTCTGTCAACACAAGTGTACCGGTATCAAGTGTTGCTTGTAAATGAGCATAGTCTGTCAACACAAGTGTACCGGTATCAAGTGTTGCTTGTAAATGAGCATAGTCTGTCAACACAAGTGTACCGGTATCAAGTGTTGCTTGTAAATGAGCATAGTCTGTCAACACAAGTGTACCGGTATCAAGTGTTGCTTGTAAATGAGCATAGTCTGTCAACACAAGTGTACCGGTATCAAGTGTTGCTTGTAAATGAGCATAGTCTGTCAACACAAGTGAACCGGTATCAAGTGTTGCTTGTAAATGAGCATAGTCTGTCAACACAAGTGTACCGGTATCAAGTGTTGCTTGTAAATGAGCATAGTCTGTCAACACAAGTGTACCGGTATCAAGTGTTGCTTGTAAATGAGCATAGTCTGTCAACACAAGTGTACCGGTATCAAGTGTTGCTTGTAAATGAGCATAGTCTGTCAACACAAGTGTACCGGTATCAAGTGTTGCTTGTAAATGAGCATAGTCTGTCAACACAAGTGTACCGGTATCAAGTGTTGCTTGTAAATGAGCATAGTCTGTCAACACATGTGTACCGGTATCAAGTGTTGCTTGTAAATGAGCATAGTCTGTCAACACATGTGTACCGGTATCAAGTGTTGCTTGTAAATGAGTCTGTCGTTATAAGATTGTTATCATCAGCTTTCCAGTAGAATCAGATTTTGTGTTTATTCTCAGGTTGAAAAGCGCGGAAACCACTCCTCCTTGGCGAACACCTTGACTGATTGGTTTGGGCTCAGATTTAGTGCTATTGATCTTAGAGTATGGTTCTTTAATTACAGTAAAGAATTTGCCAGTAATTAATAACAGGGTAACCTTTATGGAAAACGCCCTCCTTATGTCCAAAACAGCGGCTTAAAGTTTTGATTATAATCCCAGGTATCGATAACAGATCCATATAAGTCAAATGGTACCGTTATGCAGCTCAATAAATGAAATGAAGTTGCGTTTTCCTTATTTCAGATTTGAGCTTTTTGTGTCGCCAATGCACCATGTATACCATTTGCTTTTTAGTGAAATTGCTTACATCTTTTTTGGAGGATTATTTTTCAATTATACTGTTATTATGAAATCTACTTTTATGTGACAAAACCATCGAGAGTCCTTTTCACATTCACACTTAATTTCAGAGTGGTTGTTTTCGCTGATTTTCTTGTTTCCTCCAATATACTATTACTAAGATTGCATTATATTTGCACATTTCTTACATCTATGAAGTTCGTGTGTGTGTGTATATATATATATATATATATATATATATATATATATATATATATATATATATATATATATATATATATATATATATATATATTCCAGTTCACAATAAGACCGCATTTCACCCTACATATCATACATAATCTGTTTTATTTTAAACACATTATATTTTGTTTCCATCTATATAATTTGTATTTTTCTACGTATAAATGCTACAATATTTTGAGTGCTAACGTCAGTACTATAGATGAAAACAAGGCCTACATAAGTGATGGAGCATTTTTTGAAGCTCCCAGCTATTAAAATATTCATCAAATCCTTTCCATTTTATAAGAACATATTTTTTTTACCAATTCTTTTCTTAATTTTGAGGAAAAAAATTCAACCTTAAAGACGTTATCTTATTTGTCATGTAGTTATAACTCCTATTATAATATTTCATCAATATTCTTTCGCTTTAAGTTTTCTACTTTAAATATTGCATGGTCTCCTAATAACTACTGTCTGTTTGTTAAATTCTTTTCCATGATAATGTATATAATATATACATATTATCCATATATATATATATATATATATATATATATATATATATATATATATATATATATATATATATATATATATATATATATATATATATATAACGACTTGTTCCGTATTCAGTTCAGAATATTTATCCGTTTCACTTTTCCCACACTATTCGGTTTAACTGGTACCCATACTTGATTAGTATGCGTGAAGACAACTGGTCTTTTAGGACCTTAGTAAAAATATTGATCTTTGTTTTTGAACCTCTCCGGTGGCCTAGTGGTTAGAGCATCCGCATCGGATGCGCGAGGTCGAGTCATATCAACGACTTATAAAAATGGTATTAGGGCTCAGCATCAAACTGGCCGGCCTGATGTCAGGGTGGGTCATCGTGCTACATGTCTGTGACATAATGTCCCAGTGCTAGACATCGCTATAGATTGCTATACTGCAGACATCGTAGCGATATGACTGATACATTGTTAAAGCTACGTTTAAACAATTCAAATCCAAAATCAAAATCTAATCTTTGCTATGGTGATAGATTGTGATAATGTGCATTTAAATGATTTAGTTATTCTTTTGCTGGTCTGACTTAAAACTGTTTCATAGATCTGATTTGTACTAGCTTTTCACGTTCTGGTTTCATCTGCTCGCTTTAATGCCTTTCAAAGTTACTAATCTAGCATTTAGTGTTGAAATCAACATAAAGGTTAAAAACCCAGTAAAAGTAAAATCATCTACTTCTTTTTGTTGGTAGTATTATTTCAACTTTTTCTATAATTTGTTTAAGTTATCAAATTGGGAGAAATTTTTTGATAAAAAATGCTGTTCCTTATTATTATATCTTATATTTTTTTATTTGACAATGACTTTCATAATTTTTGTCAATCTAATATTTTACAAATTTTCAAATAATTTCTTTATTATTTTATAACCTAGTTTATCAAGCTAGTTGTCAATTAGACGTAACCCACTGTTTCCTTATATGTTTCATTTGCTATACTAAGTTATTAATTCCTTTATGCATTGTACCTTATTACATCTTCGTTTAAATAGGTTTGAATCTTTTTCCTGTTCCGTTTCAAAATCTATTTTAGTACTGTAACAAGAACAGGGGAAGTTGAATGCTTTGATCGAATATTTTACTGCATTCAGATTAATAATAATTATGGCGCCCAAGAAAATGTATTGAAAAATGGTTTAAAAACCCTCCGTAAATTGTTTGATAATTAATTGCTAACGATTAAATGAAAATATATATCAAACACGCACTTGATTAATATGAAACACAATATGATATAATTAAAATATATTAATTATCGATGAATGAACCTTGTATTTACAAAGAAATTGGTGAAAAAATTCAAATATCCTTCAAGAACAAACTAAAAATTTGCTATCAGTTTGCTCTTGTAAAATAGACTGAAGTATAATTTTGGATTTATTAGGCTGTGATAAACAAATTAACTCACTCAATTCCTTGAGTATTACAAAATCCTCCTTAGGAAATGGTTCCAACTGTTACACACAGGTAAACTACAATAATTCTTGAGGAAATAGAAATGCAATAATTCACACGACTGAAACATTTATCCTGCAAGTAGAAGAAACAGAAACTACGGTAATGATACATTTAGATAATTAACGCGTGAGGAAATTTAAGTAAAGAATTAGCATGTTATCTGAGTACTGTTGATCATTTAAAATTTACCTTGATTTGCTTAACAGAGATATAAAACACGTACTTGAAGATATTACTAGAGAAAAAGATACGATTAAGGAATCAATCTTCAAAAACATTTTACAAAAACTGAACTGAAATTGTTGAAACATGTTGTTGTTGTTGGGTTTAACGCCATTTTTCAGCACACGAGGCTATGCATGGCAGCCAGTATTAATGGAGGAGGAAAAAACCGGAAAATCCCTGGAACGAACCGCCGACCCACGAGAAGCTACTGGTAAGCTTTCGCACATATCCACATTCGCCGAATCTTAGACTCGAACCCACGCAGACAGGTGAGATGTCAGTGATTCATAACGGACAGCGCTTTAGACCACTTGGCCACTCGGAGCCCTGATAGACATAAAATATAGCTTTAGAAAAGATATCACCAATACGAACATCATATTTATATTAAAAAAAAAAACTCACTAACAGGTAAAATATTAAAACGACAGTTCAAACTAAAGGTGTATATTATGGATACTGCAGCTATTAGTATGACAGCAGCAACTCTTTGTACAAGCACATCTAATTTTGTAAAAGGTTTAGCCATAGGAAGAAATTTCGTTTACTGCTACATTTTTGGAAGGTGTGAAAAATATTGCCGATTGTTTTCCTTCGGTTATCTAACAATAAAGGCAGTAGCAGCGTTGTCTGATGTCATTAGTACTGTAATAAGCGTTCTTTTTCGATTAAATGAAAAAGTTATTGCTTTGGCATCTAATAATTCCATGTTGTTAATTCTTGTAATTAGCTTCTTCTCTGCAACTGTACCAGAATATTTGCTTTTGATAATAAAATAATAAAGAAAGAATCTACTAACTGCCCAGTTCATGGATTCATAGACAAACTTGGTTATTTATTTCATCAGATGAAATAATAATGATACTACATCGATCTGCAAAAGCAACTCATGCATACTATTTGAACAAAGATGGACAAAGTTTGATGGCGAGCACGAAAGGTCAAGGTCAATGTAATTCATTAGGTATCTTGATTAAAAAAGGCTATATCAGGCTACTGTGATATTCAAATGTTTTTGTCACAAATTTTGGGATCAAAAGATTTTTGTTTTTGTTTTTGTTTTCTTTTTGGGAGGAAAACTTTGGGCGTCTTTTCACTTTATTAATAAATTACATGGAAATCTAAATCAATTAGCGGTATATTTTAAAGTAAATATTGAAATACTAAATTCAAGCGATTCAAAAAATGACATTATATAAAATGGTTGAAACAACAAGGGTGTGCGAATTATTGCTATATTGTTGCTGCAGTTGATGTCACTATCAACTGTTGACCTGTCTAAGGCACATTGTTTGGAAGATTTCCTGGGGGTGCTAGAGGAAATGCTCCTGAAAAAGGAGGCTAAGAGTATATGTTCTTTTATAAAATTAAACGTTTCTATAAGCATTCAAAATTATGTGTGTGAGGTCGCCAAAGTATAGTGAGTGCAACTGGCTTTCAAAATCAGCTGCATAGTTTCTTTCATGCCGAACATGTTATCTTCTTTTTTTTCTTTTGATATTCATTAATTTCTTATTTGCATTTGTAATAGGTGAGTTAATGAAAACAAATAGTAGGATTAAGGGTTATAATTCAATTTCCACGCTACTTTAAAATAGGAAGCAATAGCAGGTTTGACAATAAATATCAAATAGTTATAAGTGTGTCTATAAGCAACTAAAACGCTAAAACAACCAATGGCTCCCCCAAAACTTGGATTCAAGTTTCTTGTTCATTTAGCCCTTTATTAAGTATTTAATGTTTCATTTTGCTGCTGTTGGTGGTTGTGAGTCTCTCTCTCTCTCTCTCTCTCTCTCTCTCTCTCTCTCTCTCTCTCTCTCTCTCTCTCTCTCTCTCTCTCTCTCTCTCTCTCTCTCTCTCTCTCGTTGTTTGATTTCCTCCACTGTGATGTCTCTTGACGTTTAACATATCTGTTATTTTCTTCTTGTTTGTTTTCTCATTTTCCTCTATCGGTTTTTGTTATATTGTATTGGTGCTGTTCAACACAAATGGCGGCAATATGGGTGATTTTGAGAGACGTTTGCAGTTCATTGACTGGTTAAATTTTCTTTAATTCTAGATTGTACAAAATCGCGAGCAACCTTGCAGTGGGCACAGCTTCCAACGGTGACAAAAGCTTCACGATTATTGGTCGATGCGTTTCTATGTGTTTAAAGGCACCGTCATGCTTGTGTACATGCTCGATCACGTGAATTAATTTTCATCGCCTGGAATAGCCTGGAATGTGTTCAGTGGAAAACCAGTGTCTAGTTGGAAATGTTAACAGATATTGAACAGCGACTGTTTATTGAATGTGCAGTTCGTGGAGGGATTTCAATGGACACCAAGCGATTGACTTTTCCTGAAGGAATCACTACTTAATTGTATGGGCAACAGGTAATTAAAGAACAAGGAAGTTACACATTCGAGGGAATGACCCGTAATTTTTCCCACACAAGTACTTTATTAAACGGTTTTGTCACTCTTGGATGAATTAGAATCGGCATTACTGCTCGTTGCTGGTCTACAAAGCAAATTGACGCAAAATGGTATCATATTAACTGCCATGGAATATCAATCCTGTCTGAGATCGTAAATGCATCAGAGTACCAAATTTGGTCAATGCCATGACGTTATCCGATTTTCAACTCTCCTGCCAGTACCACTTTGACCCAGTGAACACGCTCCACTCACTCGAATTCTTGCACATATGCCCGAAAAATAGTCTCAAAAGTGTGCGGTTGAATAGTTAAACAATAGCCTGGTGACCATGTATATTGACAATCCATGGTGAACTCGCATATGATGTTTTACCAACAACACAGCAATGGTTCTGATATTTCCTTTTCCTGGGTCTGCCTTCCAAATCCGCAGCCATGTTAACGGTTTACGTGCGTAAATATACCTAAACGAGTCTGTGACATTTGCTAAATTTTTAGACGTCAACGGATTGGCAAGCAACAGATCATGCGTAAGAAACGAAATACCAGCCGATGAACTTCGCTTATGGTTTCACATCCAACTATCCGCGAAACGTTTTCCGGGAGATATAAATAAATCTCCCACAATGCTTGTTTGGTCAACTATGCCCTGGCAATGCTATTACTTATTTTTGCCGCGTTCGCTTACGTTTCCACGATGGCTTTATCTTTCCAGCAACAGCTCGGACTATAACAAATAGTAGACAGTTTTGCGTCAATGTTTATTATACTGACGCTTTACCTCCAAGCACAATATAGGCCTTTAAGAACACACGGTATTAATTGTATGGAAAAAATGGGAACCAGCCAGGAAATGGGTAAACATAAAATAGAATATATATGGGTTTGGCTTACCAAGATTGGTTAATAATGTAAGTTAGGTTTTAGGAAAAGAATTTTTTTAAAAGCTTATCCTAGTTGTAAGTGAAAACAATAGAGACATTGTTTTATTGATGGAATTTCAGTCCTTCAACAGTCTTGAGTTTGCAACACTCATTACTAAAATTATTGCATGACTCTTTGGTGCGGAATTGAAAGCACATGTTTCAAACACAATTTTGTCCAGAAAATTCCGAGGCTCATGTCCTTTCCTCTACGCAGAACCTTATATCTATGTTTCGTCTATGCTGATAAATATATGTTTGATCATGAGTACTAAGAAATTTTTAAGTTATCGAATTTTTTTATATTATGATGTTTGCATAGGTTTACTATAGGAATTGAATTTAGTACCGTGGGTCCTTAATCATCCTTTGATGAATAATTCTTTCTTTGTAGGATAAATCGTGTTGAAGTCACGGATGAGATCCACGTTTGTGTATGTATATCGCAGTTTACATGTTATTCGCAAGCCATCTGCTGGTTATCATTCAGTCGTAGATCCAACATTATTCCAAGCCTACAGTAATTGATCTTGGAGATGCGTCTCACGGAATATTTAATCCAGGGTTTTTCGGAAAGTTTCGTTACCACAGCAGCGATCTAATGGCTTATATTTTCCTGATGCCTACGCGTCCACGGCTGATGGACCTAGGTGGTCCGGAACTTTAGGTTCTTACGAAAGTAAACTTCCTTTAGCATGCCAGACCAAAGCTCCTATGATGCTCGTTCAGCCGTTACGTCTACGAACCCAAGATGGATTCGCAGTACATGTTCGTGCACGGCATCGCATAAAATATGAAGGCGTGATTATTCTTATAAAACAATTTACATTTAACATAACATCATGAAAGGAATAAAATATTTCACCCTCATTGACTTTTCTGCGTCAGCGAAGCGTCAACTGCCAAATACAGTTACATTTTCTCGAACTCATCTCGTGCGCTGATCATTTTTACGGGTTGTGTCTCGTTAAAAAGTAACAAAGAAAACAGTGAAGCCAAAAAGCTTTGTAAAATTAAGGAAAATTATTTATTTCCCTAGAAAACAAGATAAAAATATGAAAAATGATTTACAGTTTCCAAAAAGTAATCCCAGAATTTAAAATTATAAGTCCTATCACTAAAACCTTCTAAACGAATCAAAGGTCACATCCCGATGAAGTTCCAAGATGGAAGTAGATCACGTCTTCTATATCCTGTTTTGTGCTGTTGTGTCAACAGTTCCTTGTTGAATTTTATGATTTTTATGAATCAAGAATAATTTTCTAATAAATGTATTTGTCCAAGGATTCTGAAGAAGAAGAGCACTTGTATGTTTCCCAGAGAAATTAATTACTAATTTCGAAAACTAGAAAAACTTAACTGGTCACAACACAAAATACCTTTTAGGTCCCAAGGCACCAATTTCCGATTGAATTCAATCACTAAAGCGTTAGTTTAAAACGCATGTTTAGATCGCATGATGGGGTCACTTTGTCGCTTATTTCGAATGGCGCAGAAAGAATATAGGCCAATTGACATGATCGCCTTGGACAAATTTGATTCCACCTTACTTTAAGATTCAATAATAAAAAAAAATTGATTACAATAGAGCTAACGCGCAAGCCAAATATGACCTAGATTACGGCCAATGACTTTCACTCTGTTTACCAATTGTGAATCAAGGTCAGGAACTATGTCAGCTAAAGACACAATGTAGTGTAACGTATCGACTCGTTCAAAGTAACACAAAGAAAGAGTGAAGACAACAAGCTTTTTAAATTTTAACAAAAGTATTTTTTTCCCTAGAAAACATGAAAAAATAAAAATATGTAAAACAAGACTTACGATTTACGAAAACGATCCAAATTGTTTGTTCTAAAGATATAAAACATAAGTCCTGTGAAAAGTTCTAAATAAACAGTCTGAAATCAGTTCCGGTCCAAGATGGCGAATGATGACGTCAGACGAAGGCTAACAGAAAAATCCAGAATTTACACAGTAAAACACAGTTTGTATTGTTCCGTTCCAGTTTAGAATATTTTCGGAAAATGTCTTTGTCCATACCAGTAATGTTGTTCTCCAGAAAAACAATTATTCAGAAAAACGAAGTACAATTAGCTCCACTAACAAAATACATGTTGTTCTACGTAGACATATTTACAAATAACCTTTTCTAGCACAAAAATACCTTTTTAAGGTAATATAAGTTGTGTAACTCTATGCTGTTACAATAGGCTGCGATGCTGTTCTTATTTCTGGCTGTTACTCTGACTCTGAGTACGACTGACTGTCTTAGAAAATACATAAGAATATAATCGAAGCTAATGCGTTGTTTCAATTACACGCGCACGGAGAACGTGTAATTTCACAATACATCTGGACATTAGGAAATCCTGACCAAGTATTAGCCAATCATTTTCATAGCTATTCCTGAATGTCTACTTGTAATGAATTTTCCATTATACACAGCACGTGCTCACATAAGTCACATATTCGACTCAATTAAACACGATATTTTTGACAACATATTAGACTGATGATAATATATTCTTAATAATTACATTTAATGAAATAAAATTAAATAAAAAGAATTATACAGAATTTATTACTTAACTCACACACTTCAACTACAGGGTCGTAACAGTAGCAACACTGTTATTTACTAGAACTGAACTGAATTTTCCGGAAAAATGTCAAATCCAGTGAAAAAATGTATCATTAAAATAACATGTAATGAAATAAAAATAAAAAAATAAAAGTATTTAAAACTAACACAAGCAATTAAATTACATATACGTACCATCATTGACCCTTCGGGATCCATAAAAACCTAAATGTTTTTTAATTTGATCATGCTATGATTAACATGGGATAGGCTTTACTGACTTCGCCTTTGGCGGATGATCAACCATTTTATAATTTGCTCAGATATTTAGCAGACGCTCCTGAATCTTCGTCACCTGGGAACAACAAAGCAGCCGTCCAGTTCTTTTCCACGTTCAGTTATGCCCTGCCGTTGACGACCATGGTCATGACATGAATAATATTGTCCTCTACGACGATGTTATGTATCACGATAATTTACTTCCTGTTCTGTCACAGTGACACAAACGTGATGTACGTTGTACAACACTTACCCGAAGTGATCCGAGACAACTTCGATATAATGACATTTCGTGAGGAGGATGACGCGCAAGGCCTTGCAACCATCCACTGGGTTTAGCGTGTTACTGAAGTTTTGTGGGCCGAGTACGGTATATGTTTTCTTAAGTCACCCAAAACATGTATTGTTTCCTCACGACTGGCTTGATTAGCTCCACATGTCGCTAAATAATGTGCGAATCTTGACAAAAACGCGTCTCAATCAATCGTATGACACAGCAATTATAACAATTAAGGTAATGTATACAATGTCTAAACAAAAAAAAATAATAATCAGGAATGCAATTTACATTTAGTAAAATTCAAGTAACAATCGAAAGCAGAGGTGAAGGGGATGTATGATTTCCAGCACTAGGCGCTCACAGACGATCACTGCACGCCCTGACCAGTAAGAGGCACACTCGCACTACACCATCGATTGATAAATGGTAAAAGAAAATCGAGTCATGGGGTAAAGAAGGTGTTAATAGTTAAACTTTGTCTAATATGCCAATTTTGAGTACTACCGTGTGTATCTCAAATACTGACTGACCATTTATTTGTGTCGAAATTCACCTACTACTACGTTTTAAGGAAATTGTATCTTCAAAATCTGTATATAGAAACACTGTTACAAATGTACTTGTTGCATATGCTGTAGAAACTCCTCCCATATAGCATTTAGTTACTTTCTTATATTTGTTTTAGAAAGAAACGCCTTTTATTAAATGCATTGAAACTGAACATGATTGCACTCCTATAGTTCATTTTCTAGTCCCCTTAACAGTGCTTCATGCGTTTCGTTTTCCTATTTATCACAAAGTAGGTATAGTTTTCTAATAGTATTTGCAGTTTCATATTTTTTATATTTCCACACGTTAAAATATCAACTTTTTTGGTCAAAATAAGCTCATGAAACTATTGTGTAGTATTCTATTTACTGATTGGCTGCGATCGTAGGAAAACTCTTTGACCCTGCCTTCTCGAATTTGTTATTTTCAGTGAATATTTTTGGCCGCCATTTTTCGAATTGACTCGCGAAAGGGAATTGGTGAAAAATGGTCTCGACTAATTTACCCAGACAGGGGTTTGTTATCTTATGTATAACATATCATAGCATGAAAAATGGCTAAAACCACAAGACAAAAGTAATAACAACAAGTAAAACTACAAGCATTGCTTGTATGAGGTGGTGGTGAGGGAGGCGGTATATCTGTAGCATGGAATCCACCCTATATACAAGAGTGGCTAAAAAAAATATTAACTTACAGAAGTAAATACACTCACCTCTGTTCACAGAAGAATGTGGACATAAACCGTTCTTTAGAGTAACAGAAGTTTATCCAACCATTGCGTATTTACGCAGTAAATATGTGATGCAATTCCGAGTAAAAATAAAATTTGTTTGCATATTCTGTTGTCTTCTATTCCAAATCAAACACTGAAAATATATAGTCACAGAATACATTATAGTAAATAAGGGAATTAGTTCTGCGTCCAGTAAAACTTCTGTCACATAAATATCGCAATATCAAAGTAATATTTCGTTGTGAAAGCAACATTTTAAGGTTACGTTTATACATGGATCGTCAGCAGTATGGTTAGTGCCCCAAACAATGCAACATCACACACAATGGACAACCTGTATTTAAAAAAATGATTTTGTCTGTGTAAAATGTTATGTTTATTCAGAAGGACGATTCTTCTTTGATTTATAGTTTGTAAAAAATGTATAATCTACTTTAAAACGTCAAAACTAGTTCCAGTTTAGTTGAGACATTTTTTACATACAACAAATGAAAGGTGCATCGTCTATCAGAATGAACGAAATTATTCGCTCTTCTTTCCATTTAAATAATTTCACTAATATGTAAAAGCTTGCAAAAACTAGACATTATTCAACTTGTTTCAGAAATTTAATATTAAATCATTGTCCATCTAAGATAATATATCTTTAATGTTTATGGTATTTCAGATATACTGCATGTTTAAACTCCTTCATTTTCTATTACATCGATTTCTTTTACGTCTGTCACATTCTAGGAAGTAATTATATTTCATTATTATCAATTTATCATTATACATCATTGGATACTAATTATACTTTAAAAAATATTCATTATTACTATTTTATCATTTTACATCATTGAAAACTAATTATTTTTTTTAAAAATCATTAGTATCATTTTATCATTATACATTATTGGAACCTAATTATATTTTTCTAAAAATTCAAATTTTTTATCCTCTTTAAAATGCTTTATTTTATCAGTCTTTGAACCGTATAAAGACATTAATATAATACTTATTCTTGATAATTTGACTTACGGCCTAAGACAGATTTGTACACGTATCAACATCAAATATGTTATTTGTTCCTTCGTCATATTGCCGTCTTTTAACCATTTTGCTATTATGGCTAATGGTGCTTATTACAATACTTCAAATTAGCATATTTTGTAATACATTGCAGAAAATATTTTTGACGCCATATATGAGCAAATCAACATCTGTGCTTTCTTTTATGCAATTTCACAACGCAAATATATTTGGCAACAATTGTATAATGTCATATAGTGCAATTTCTAAATATCAACATTGTGGCTTTGATGTCAACCTTGTTAACTAATAATATTACTTTTCTGAAACTATTGAATTCAGTACAATGTATCTTTGTGACACTCTTTATGAAGTGAAAGAATAATTATGTTAGATCTCATTCACTGTGTTCATAGTCTTAATACGCCTTGTATTCGTTATTTTTACTTTTGGTGTTTGCGTATCGCTCTTGTTGCATTAACATAAATTTAAAAAAAATATGAGCCGACAGCTCCCGCATTATTTTTACATGATTTAGACCATTGAAATTTACGAGTGAGCAACAATAAATTGACAGTGTGGAGTTTGATGATTTATGATAAAATTTCAAACTAAATACGGTCGAAATAAACAAACATACCTAGACTCACTTGACTAACCACCATCCCTATTGGTTATATTCACATGTTTCAATGAGATAATATAAAGTTATTGAATACGAAAGAAGCAAATGTGGGTATTGTTTTTCAGCTGAACGGTCTGAAACTACTCGGTGGAGAAGTTTGTAACAAATAATACATTTTAACAAAATCTTCATAGGAAGGCTCCATTTACACAGTTTTGGTTCCGCTTCTGACAGTATATAACGGATGATAGAATAGTGGTCACTCCAAGGGTCATGGAAATGAAAGATATCCAGGCCTGTTGCTGGCTATCAGAAGTAGTATGGGATGATACTAATGAGAGAGCAAAAGTTCTAACAGTGTTTCATTCAAATGTTATTTTGTTGGCATAATGTAGCAATGGTGTTTTTCAAATGATATATTGTAAATGAAATGTAACAATTTCTTTCATTCAAATGTTATTTTGTTGGCATAATGTAGCAATGGTGTTTTTCAAATGATATATTGTAAATGAAATGTAACAATTTCTTTCATTCAAATGTCATTTTGTGAGTAAAACGTAGCAATATCTTTTTTTTCTAATGGCATTTTATTTCTGTTTCGTTACGTAACCAAAGAGTTACCGTCTTTAAACATAGGAACTATGTAAGTAGATTGTAATTTTGGTTAAGTTTTTGTTTTAGTCAGACACAAAATAATCCCATATAACATCTGAATTCACCAAGTACTGGATAAGCAAATAAGATTTAAAATGATATGTAATAAATTGTACCCAAAGTGGCGCTCTATAAACAAGGTTGTAGAATAATCGAAGTTGGATTTATCAGCCTATATTGTAAATAAAATCCTATGTAAATAAATACCCTAGTTAACTCATGGAAAAATAACGTCAATTTAATTTTAATTTCTATATATAAAAAAAGAACAGAAAATGAATCCAGAGCATCCACCAAGCATATTCACGGATGGATGACATCTGACTGGTGGAAGACAGACAAACATTTACAGTCGTAAACACTCCAAATTTACCATGCAGAAACTGTTACCAACACAAATAATACGTGATTGTTGTGTTATTTTTATTTTTTTATGTTTTGTGTCTTTTTTTTCACACAGCCAGTAAATGTATTGATGAATGTCCTCATAAAGCATGACGTAATCAGCAGATAGATTGTATAATTCTTGTTATTATTTGTATACAGTACCAACAGTTTTGTTCAATAAACAGGAAAACGACGGACTAGCAACAGTTGTTTTATAAACTCTATTATGACCTTTTTCATTAACATTTCATAAATTTTCCATCGCTACGATTCTTTTTTCTATTTCAAATTGGTCAATCTTGCCTGTTGGCATGGGTGTCCACGCGATTTGTTGCGGGTAGGTGGGTGGGTGTCAGTATTTGCAATGGGGGTGGAGTACGAATGTTTATTTGTTTGTTTTGTGTGTTTTGTATATCCCTTTGATAAAGACCCATTAAGAATCGAAAGCGCTCAGACCAATTAGTTACTAGTTTTGCACTGTTCGTCGTCAGTTTATTGCATCCACACACACACACACACACACACACGCACATGTATATATATATATATATATATATATATATATATATATATATATATATTTATATATATATATATATATATATATATATATATATATTTGTGTGTGTGTGTGTGTGTGTGTGTGTGTGTGTGTGCAGTATGATTTCTAGGGGTTCCGATAAACCTTGACATATGCTGCGTGAGCCCATGCCTGTTAGACCATAAAAATATGTTAGCAGAGTCCTTATTTTCGTATATTTCACAATGAAATGTCAGATTTAATAGCTAACTATAGCGTTACCTCTTTACATTTCTATTTCTTTTTTAAACATAAAACAGAGTTGTTGTAGTACTTGCTTTTAAACAAAAGATAGCTTCCAAGAGACAAGTCGTATATTTTGAACTATTATTATCAATTTTTGTTGATATATCAGAACTGTACGTATCGTCCAGTACATTGTTCTTGTTTGCACATAATTTGTTTATTTTTGTTTTTCGTACCTTCAGTCTTTTTTACAGAGGCATACATACGACGCCCACGGCAAGAATTAAAATTGTTCCCTATCAAAATGGCGCCCACGGTAAGAATCACGGCAAGAACTAAAATTGCGCCCCCATCAAAGTTTTGAAAGTATATATTCAAAAACAAACTTTGTTCTGCTCACCCATTTTGCGCTCCCCCCCCCCTTAAGTGGCACCTTCGGCACGGCAGTGTCTTGCCACACTCTCGCTACGCATTTGGTATTTTATACAAAGGATTTTCTCTAATGGCAGACACAGACAGAGACATATTTCCTCCCACTATGGGTATCTGGCTGTCAAGAAAAGGGATTTTCTTGCACTGTATAGTTTTTACCGTCATTGTTAATTTTTAGGTTTTTAATTTTTATTTTTACGTATTCCGATGGATAAAATGATTTGTTGTATTTCGTAGTTTTTACTAACAAGGAAAATCATTAATTTTGACAGTGTATATTTTGTCTTTATTTCGCTTACATAAGGTAATATTTCCTCTGATGAATTCAGAAATATAGAGATTTTCCGCGTATTACCGGTATACTGCCGTAGCCGACGAAAAAATCGTTTATTTTTTTAATGACCCACCAGGACAGTTGTTGTGGCATATATTGTACCTAATGTCTTTCAAAATGACCGTTTATTCCACTTGGTTAAGGTTAGCATTTTGGTTCTTTCAAGCACTGCGGCGGTGCATCGGTATTCCAGGAACACACTTCATGTTCTATTAACTTTAGCCCAGCGGGAAATCATAAAGCGGTATATCATACATCGAGTTTGTTTTGGATTGTTTCCGGACAACGAAACCAACAGTCTTGCAGAGTTGGGAAATATTGACCATCCCACCTATGCCCCGACACACGTACCTGTTAATCGAACCTCAAGGTCAAGTTATTATTATGCATGCATATAATCGTGAATAATTTTTCTATCGCATTTATGCATGTAAATGCTCAGTCAGCTGCAACACAAACCCCACCGACCCAGCTCAACCGTTACATTATACGACGGTTGACTACGGTCGACTCCGTTCGCATATCTAATGATTTTAGGCCAAGATTAGCAGCCGCATTATTTAGGGACCTGTCAGACTTTAATTTCGCACAAATCTGAGCTTGAATTTGGGTGCTAGTTTCCACTAACAGCCAGTCAGAAACGAGCTTTGAAAAGTAACGTTATTTATGATAGTTCCAAACAAAACATAAAGCTGAACTCAATCGCAAGATTTCTGAGAATGATTTTCTTAGTTGGTTCCATCTGTGTGCAGTTTGGTGAACTTTGCTGTATAAAATTATACTCGCTTACAAGTCGAATCCAACTACAAACAACATAGATCTTGATCTGTTGTATCATAATTCGCCTACATATCAGGGTCTATGTTGCCTACATATCAGGGTATATCTTGTTTGTTCTTCTAACTACTCCTTAGAAAGTGCACGTACTCAGATTTGCCAGCGCATTATACTGCTGCAGATCTAGGTCTGTGCAGTTTGCAGCTGGAATCGTCTTATAAGCGAGTATAGACCATTTGATATGAGTATAGTCGGTATCCGTCCAAACTGGCAAAGCCGGCTTTGCTAAACACGTCTATTTTATCATACTATCGAGTCTAACTCCCTAACGTCCACAGATCGACTTTTATATTTGCCACTCGGATATGACTGATTCGCTGGATAAATTGTGTCGAATGACTCTCAGATACATAAATCTCTGGTTCTGCTGTGGATCATCTGTTGTGAAGTCACGCCTCTTATGGATATAGTCAATGTTTTTTTCGACAATAGTATCTTTTCTTATATCTTCATCACGTAATGTGATCATCAGATAGGATTCAAAAAGCGTATGGTCTTTATTCATTATAATTAAAAGGTGGAAGAATAAAACATTTAAAACAGAAAAATTAGATTTTGGAGTCCTGACGTTGAATGCCAAACTGCAGTGCAAAGAAGGAATGCGTGACTCTATTAAATGTCATTTATTTAGATCAAACCTAATCGGACAAGGGTTTATGCTCCTCAGCTTAGTTTAATTACGCAGGAGGTTCTTTGTTCTTTTCGGTTAAAGCAAGTCAGTCGTATTTATATGCTATAATATTACTCGTGTGGTTTTTGAAAGAGGTAGAACATCTTTAATTCAGGGTTAGGCTTCTGATAACATAATTCAGGTCATGTTGCGGATGGGAGATGACTGAAACAGAGGACACACAGAATAAAAATAAAATTGCCCGAGTCCTCGAAAAGGCAGTATGGCACATGTCGAAGGAACTTAAACCCAAAAAACTTGAATCCTTATTTGCCGAAAATAAAGATAAGACATTTAATATTAACGCACTTGACGAGGATTTAGATGAAGATGGTGGTCATGTGCTAATTTACTGCATCAAGGAAGGTGCCCGTGTAGGTAAGAAAATCATCAGTAAGGAATGTATAGCGTGTTGTTCTTTGCTCCTAGAGAATGGAGCTGATGTCAACAATAAGGACCACTTTGGGAGGACGGCCCTTTTCTGGTCTGTTGGATTTAAGTGTTCACCACTTGTGGAACTCTTAATGAAATTCAAAGCTGATCCTACAGTTGAGGATCAGGATGGGAAAAACGCTCTCGAATCTGCAATACAACTTGGAGCTAAAGAATGTGTTCAGGCCATGTTGGAAAATGGCCCAGAAAAGGTAACCTATGTCGAATGCCATCTTACTTTCTTAAGTGTTATAATCTCTCTCTCTCTCTCTCTCTCTCTCTCTCTCTCTCTCTCTCTCTCTCTCTCTCTCTCTCTCTCTCTCTCTCTCTCTCTCTCTCTCTCTCTCTCTCTCTCTCTCTCTCTCTCTCTCCAGAGACATACAAACAACAATGGCACATTCACATTAGACATGGTTAAATAAGCCTCTGTGACGACTTACGTTTTCTTTCTTTCATCGACAAATAAACTTGAACAATAAGTGCATTGATTCATTTTTCCTTTTCCTTTCCACTTATGGAATACCATCTTTAATTTTAAAATCTATTTTAGTCAAAATAAGGGCACTCATTTATGCAAAATGTTTAGCCTAGTTACATTGGGAGCCCTAAATTTATATGTCAGCCCCCTCAGGGTTTTTTTTTCCAAGCATATGGAAATTTTTTAGGTGTCCCTTCCCCAGCCATGTTCTTGAAAATTATAAAGGATTACATATGTTCGTGTTACCCCCAAAAGTCTGTAGTGGTGTTTTTCCATACAAAAGTCGAAAAGAATTTTGATTCCAAATTTATTTAGATTTATTTTTTAATTTGGGATTGATGTACCTATTGGTGCTAGCCTAGAGACCTAGGTTGGGAACCATGACAGAATGTTCCGGGTTCCTGTGAAACTGAGAAATGGTTTGTATACATTTATAAACATATGATATATTGTCAAAACATGTCAACACTGACGTATGCGGGGGTAGATTCTACATGTATATGACTATAATAGCAAGGATCACACATACCATATAACCGTAACGAGGTTCCTTTTATACCGACCTATTGATTTATTTTGCTCCAAGTGTACATTTCTCACTAAAGTCAATTATCCCATTCACGATCCAAAAGGGATTACAAAAAGCAAAAATAGAGCGAGGCAAAAACCGTTGCCCATTGAACTTTGTATGGCAGACATTGCCCTGTTCTGTCATGATAAATAAACTGATATTTAGGCAATGTATTATTGCTTAAATGTTTCTGTTCTTTATGTCAAGTTGCAGGCCTTTCTTTTTTTTTTAATATATTGTATAGAAATTAATAAGTTTTTGGCAAAAGAGATTTAATTTCAAAAGCCTGATTGTTTCGAGGGGAGGGGGGCTGCCATGTTCTTTAGATTGTTTGTTTTAGTACAGGTTGGGGGTAATTTCTAGTCATATAAAACCACCAAAACAATGACAAACAGAAACCAGAATAAGCATGAATCATTATGTTTTAAAGTCTTAAACGGACAATTACCTGGTTAACTAATCCATGAGTTAAATTTGGATACCGTTTTGACTGGGTAAAATGGAGTCAATGTAGCGGTCAGGCGTGGCCGTTAATGGAAAAATACATAAGTAGCTTCGGAACTGAAAGGGTTAATAGCTTGTTTAAAAGCTACATACATTCGTGAAACTAGTATTGAATCTGGCTATCAGAAATCACTCCACGTATTTAATTAAACGAGGATTCCTGCTGATAACTTTATATGTTGACAATGGTGTGTGGACCTAGATAGATCAGGATGAAATGAATTAGATAATTCTTAATGTACGTTTCTAAATTGCTTCAAACGTATTCATAATATCTGCGCACGTTTAATCATTAATTTGTATCCAATTAAACTCCGTCCGCCTCCTCGTCTTCAAAGAAGAATACATTCCAAACTCAAACTACTCTTTAGGGACCATAATCTAAATTCTTGGCAATCCCTTGGATTCAACTTTTTGACAAATAAATTGCTTTGATTTCCACTGAAGTGATCAGTAATATCAGCTCCGTGTGCCCAATACACGTCTTAAAGTTATGTCCTAATATAAAACATTTGATTGGTCCGTTTTAGTTAGTCCAAAGTTTTAACCCCACCCCACACTACCCCGACCCACCCCACCCCATATAACTGGATTCTAGAAATAATTTTTATGTCCAGACTTATGTAACCATGTTCCAGTCCAGGTAGGAGTATTATAAACAAAAGTCTTGAGTTATATCTATGCTTAAAACATTTAATTGGTCAATTTTAAGTCGGATTTCAATTTCAGCAAATCACAAACGGGATTTTAATCTTAAATTTAAGTCAAAATTTAAGTTATCTTCGTTAAATTCAGTTCAGGACCATCATTAGAAAAATGAAGCGTCCATATGACCTGTGGATATATTAACCAAGAAAAACAATGAAATTTTGTCCAACATCTGTATATAAATCATAAAATAATTAAAACATATACTAACTTTGAACTGCTATATGAATCATTTATGTTATAATATGCCATATTTAGATAATTCCAGTGTGCATGTGTGTGTGTGTGTGTGTGTGTGTGTGTGTGTGTGTGTGTGTGTGTGTTTGGAGGTAGAGACTATTCCCTGTTTGATCTTTTCAGACCAGCTAGGGTGCCTACCCTACCCTCTTTTAATGGTTATAAAATTTTGCAATGTCTTTCAAAAGTTTTCATTGTTACCCTAAGGGGTCATAGGTTATTAATTTAAATTGGTATGGGTATATTTTTTTCTTTGTTAGTTTTGTTTCCGTATTTTCCTCATTTTATTACAAATTCAGAAATGTAGTTGATCTCTCAAATGTCGAAGACTGTTCCTTTCTATATTGTCATCATAATGTACAAGGTAGTGGCTTATTCTGTCTTGTTCTTCCTTTTTCTCTTCTCTCCACTGTCTTCGTTCTCCAATCTCTCTCTAAGTTTCTCTTATTTTGCTTTCATCTCTCTCTCTCTCTCTCTCTCTCTCTCTCTCTCTCTCTCTCTCTCTCTCTCTCTCTCTATATATATATATATATATATATATATATGCAATAAACTGACGACGAACAGTACGAAACTAGTAACTAACTAGCCTAAGCGCTTTCGACTCTTAATGAGTCTTTTTCAAAGGCAAATACAAAACATATATACGACAAACAAACAAACACAAAAACGTTGTGTTTGTAAACCTCTACATGGCTGTCTTCACATGTGCTAAAACTATAAACACAAAGAGCTTGTATAGACTAGTTGCGGAAACTGAAAACGTTGTATAATTCCCTAAAAGTCTACAAGCCAAAGCGACATCTATTTTTACTATTTGTACATATGTAACGCAGATTATATCCCGGATATTTGATTCTATACCGGTTATTCTTATAGTAAAAATTGAAGGATACTAAGAAGATCTAGACAAAATTAAATTCTACTAGTGCATAGTTTTCATTTTCTAGTCTTCTTGGTTTAGACCGCTTGGTTTCAATGTTCTAAGGCGGCGTATCCAGTATGATTCCTTTTCCTTCCTGGTTTCGGAACTCCAGCTGTGGTTGTTAGCAATAGCGATAAGTATTATATCACTGAAAGTGTGGCCAGAGGAGGAGAAGTGTTCTGCGATCGGGCTTCTGTACAGCTTTTTTGTCATTTAATAAGATCTATGAAGGTTTATCCTTTTGTGTAGCTTTTCATTTTCTCCGACGAACTGAAGGCCACAGATCTTACATGTGATGAGATAAATCACATTCTCTGTTTTGCACGTTTTGTTTGGACCATGTATGTTTAGTTTTTCTTTAGTCACTGTGCTAGTGAATGTCTTGGTCTCTATCATATGGTGACAGGTTTTGCATCTTTTATCGCCACAGGGTCCAGATTGACTAGGTTGGTTTTGACTAGCGATTGGCGTTAGCTTTGCCCTGACTAGGATGTCCTTTAGGTATTTTGGTCTCCGGTAAGCTACTACAGGTTTGTTCGAAAGTATTAGGTTTAGTATGTCTGACGATTGCACAGTTGGCCAGTGGTTTGCGATGATTTTACCTACTTTGGGATTGTCTGGGTGATAGGTCAGAATAAATGGTATCCTATCAACCTTTTCTATCTGTCCATATCTGAGTAGGTCATCACGGTTTGTTTGTTTGGCCTTTTGGATTTCCACCGCAATCAGGTCTTTGTCGTAGCCTCGGTAAATTAAATGTTTAGCCAGCTCTTCAGACCTTTCTAGGAATCTTTCATCGTCGGAGCAAATTCTGCGTATACTCAGTGCCTGACTATATGGAATGTTCTTAATGCAGTGTTTTGGATCAGCCTTTTATTTCTGTCCATATTTGAGTAGGTCATCATGGTTTGTTTGTTTGACCCTTTGGATTGCCTCCGCAATCAGGTCTTTGTCGTAGCCTCGGTAAATTAAATGCTTAGCCAGCTCTTCAGACCTTTCTAGGAATCTTTCATCGTCGGAATAAATTCTGTGTATCCTCAGTGCCTGGTTATATGAAATGTTCCTAATGCAGTGTTTTGGATGACAGCTGGTTGGGAGGAGATACTGGTGTTTGTCGGTTGGTTTCGAGTAGATGTCTGTGTTATTTGTTTTCCACCAGTCTGGTTGTTGTATCCAAGAAAACATGGTTTAAGTTGGAAATTTCTGCCGTGAATTTTATTGCAGGATGGAAATTGTTTGCATTTGATATGAAGTCATCCAGACATTCTCTTCCATACTGCCACTTCATTTCTAAGAAAAAAAAACGGTAAAAAAGATGTCGCTTTGGCTTGTAGACTTTTAGGGAATTATACAACGTTTTCAGTATCCGCAACAAGTCTATACAAGCCGATTGTATTTATAGTATTAACTCATGTGGAGACAGCCATGTAGAGGTTTACAAACACAACGTTTTTGTGTCTATTTGTTTTTTTATATATGTTTTGTATTTGCCTTTGTAGGCTAGTTAGTTACTAGCTTCGCACTGTTCGTCGTCAGTTTATTGCATATATATATATATATATATATATATATATATATATATATATATATATATATATATATATATATATATATATATATATATATATATATATAATTGTTGTTGCTTTTGTAATTCTTTACTTTTTTTAAATTGTTTACCACCTTTTTATGTTGTTCTCTTCCTTGACCGTATTGTTTGCTGTTACAGTAGATAGTGGTGTTCTTGTTGCATTCCATTTAGCTCTAATGACATCCCTTTATCTTTTGTTGTCTGTTGTTTTTGCTTTTGTTGTTGCTGTTGTGTTTTTTTCCTTTATTGGATTCAATAGTTGTTTTGGTTATTGTTGTTCTTTCTTTTTTCACTTTTGAGTGGGGGAAATCATCATTTCTGTGACATAAGTCTGTTCCTCTTTCTCTAAATTCGTTGGGCACTTTTTTCTTCAGTGCATTGTCTTTCCACAAATCTGGCACTTCCGATGGTATATGCATCCCCGATACCATGAATTTAAAGGAAATCCATGTAGGAAAAAAAAACTGGTTTCATATCCTTCAGTTCTGATTTCTCGATTTCAAGAATCCCTATCCCATTTTGTTTAATGGACTATATGGACATGTGTCCATTCTAGCGTGTGTCACTTTCAGTTAGAACTTTTAAAAAAAAAATATGTTGTTGCCTGCTGGGGTACTTCTAGCGACAAGTCTGATGGGTCTTCTCTTCTTTGTTTTTAATTTTTCGTAATATTGGTGGTGGTTCTCTTATGACTGCTATTTTCCATCCAATTTCCATTTCACCGTACGGGATTATTGCCTGGTATCCCAGTGGTCTTAAAATATAGCCTGTTGTTCCCTTTCTGCTTAGACCGTCAGTAAATTTAGTGAAGTCTTTATTTACCCATTTAATTACGTTCATTACTGATACCACTGAATGTCTTTGCTCCAAAGGAGTTCTTGATAGATCTATTTCTTCGGTGCCCTCTTATATTTTCGGTGCTCTCTTCAAGGAATGATCATTTCGTTGTTTCAGCGCTTCTTGTTTTGAAATATTTCTCCCAATCTGTGAGCCCTATGCAGTACGTCATCTTGCACGTGCTTCACGATTCTTCTAGTTGAGTTATAGTTTTATTCTCTTCTAGGTCTCTGGTTTTATTTTTTATGTTATTATATGTTATCCTTTTTTGTATCCTCCGTAGATTCCTGTGTGTTTCCAGCATATCTGCAAATAACCATGTTACCGTAATAATGCAATTTGAGTAAAGCTCCTTGCCCAAGGACACACTGGCGAGTCAAAATATGGCAGGATTCGAATCCACACCATTATTGTCACCAATCTTACACTTTAAACATCAAGTTATCGCTTATTTGTTATTATATGTCATATATAAAAATTTAAATCATTTCTTTAAATCTGGAGCAAATGCTTTAAAGTATAGAAGAAAGTTCAGAAAACGGGATTTTAATATTTGTAATTTGTGTGCTGATTTGTTTCAGTAGGCAATGATTCGTTGAATGCGGGACTGTTTACTGGATGTTGGCTCGGTAGGCTCTAACTCGTTGTCATGATTTTGAATCATTGCATTGAAAACGTTAAATTATGTCGGACTTACATGGGAAAATGTATTTTTTTTTTTTGCCTCCACACAGGTAGGGACATTACAACGGAGGCTTAAAGTCGTCAGCTAATTTATCTACTAAAAATATGACCGTTTTACCAGGATTCGTCAGCTAATTTATCTACTAAAAATATGACCGTTTTACCAGGATTAATTGTGAACGTTACTTTAATATTATTCAAAATCTCTTCCACTACTTTTCCTTTCTTCTTTACTGTAAAGACAGATAAAAGCACTCTAATTGCATTGTACTCATAAACCTAATACTCTTCAAAATCAACAACGACCACAGACCGATGGCTTTTTAAGACCCATTTGACTCTAACATGTGGTTCGTCATTGTGATGCATATTTGCCTGTTTTTAGATGTTTTTACATATCCTGACATTTTTTTCGTTGTTTTCAAGTGACATCACAAAATGTGTGCACTTCCATTTCGGCCATTTTGATTCCCTTGTTGTGTCTAAGAAATTTACTGTTGACTTTATATGGTGTTTGGAAGTTGAAATAAATTCATTGAATCTCAAGGTTATTTTAACGAAAATTACATACAGAAACGCAACGCAAATCAAGCTTTCTGTTAGTGTCTATATTTGTGATTTCTAAGTTGACCTTTTGTAGTGTGCCTTGTTAAAATGGTACATTTTGGTGATCGCATATAGGAGAAATTGCCCGGTTGCCCAGCATCCATCTAAAATGGGCAGGTGATTGTCTGCTAGTGACCTTATCTATATACAAGCTATGAAATTTTCATTCCCTGAATGATATTAAATCTCTAAGATCACTGTCCGGAATTTCTCTTACAATACGCTATCTTAGGGACATCATGCAAAATAATTTTAAAAATTCTTAAAATTTTCTGTTTGTCAAAAATAACTGCATTTTTAATTGATAGCAATATTAATGATTACGGCTCAACTTTACCATTCTGTCTTTCGATATAAAGCGGGTAACTTCCAGATTTTTCACTTTGTGCTACAGGGGAACTTAATTTCAAGCATAATCTAGATATCATTTCGATGAAGTAAATATTTTATGGACAATTAAATCAGATTTTTATCTAGAATATACGTTATACCTAACGCTGAGAAAGGATTGTCAGGGACTCAAATGGTGGCGCAAGGTGCGCGCTCGTTGCATTCATACAAAACCGTGACGTCTGTGACAACAACCCATAGTAGAAAATGATCGGATACTTAAAAGTGGCACTTGAAAATTTACACCCGAAATTACATGATTAATTTGATGAAACAAGAAGTAATATAATGTCACAATCTCTTTCTGACCTTGACAATGACGCAGGGTCATTCACGACGCTCAAAAACAAAAAAGTTTTTTTTTATCAGTGCATTGGTACTCGTTCACTTTGCGCCCATGTGACTTAGATTTGGTCACCAGACTGATTTTTATTGAAAATGCTTAACATATAAAATTACATTCCAATATCAATATACATAAACTTAAATTACGGATATAAGAGATACATATAAAACTACGATATTCCTTCACTTACCAACATCATACTTTTTGTACAATTTCTGAATTTTAAAATATCATACAGATAATTAAATATCGAATAAATTCACGATAGCCAAATAATCTAAAATTTGATATTTCAGATTAATACCGCAAGCATTTAGTAGAAATATATTTTACTGAATTTAAGCTAAGATACCAACATTTTAAACTCTACTATTTGAAAAGTATCTCATTTCTGATGTGATGTGATTATGATTTTTAACGTAGCTTTGGGCACGAATATATAATAACATGGCTTTTAAAGGGTTGCTATAAAACAATTTGATAAACCAGTAATGTTGGTACAGTAGAGCTTCTATTATCCGTCAGAGTGTAGGACCGAGACCATGACAGATATGAGAACAGACGGATAATAAAGTATTATACAACAGAACGGGTCATCAAAAAATCATATTATCTACATATGTAAATGTACCTGTTTTAATATTTTGATGTACAATGCCCTGACGGTTAATAGAGACTGGCGGTTAATCGGGTGCAGGATAATTGAAGTTCTACTGTATATCAAATTGTGATCCGCCCATGGGACATTAATACGCATCTATAAATATTGTTTCAGCATTGTTGTATAGAATATCGTTTCTATATACTCTAAATATGTGATGAATTTCCATTGAATAATTATTAGCGTTATAATAAAATAATGATAAAAATAGTAATAATTCCTGTCTTCTATATGAATTAAACAAAGTGAAGAATTTCATCTAAATCCTTTTCAGTCCCGACATCTCTCTCTCTCTCTCTCTCTCTCTCTCTCTCTCTCTCTCTCTCTCTCTCTCTCTCTCTCTCTCTCTCTCTCTCTCTCTCTCTCTCTCTCTCTCTCTCTCTCTCTCTCAGGGACAGCATACGAGGAAGTATGTGGAGTAAAAGAAAATATTTTTTAAAAAAATAAACTTGCACCAAATAATCTTCAAGAACAAGGAACTTCGTAACGGTTAGGAGTACACGTTCCATGGGATTATAATACAGCGCTCACAGTATTAACGAGACAAAGTTGCAATAGCATATCGAGACTATACGTTACATTAATTAGCAAGCAGGAATACAAATACTGTAATCTATTTAATGCTTTGTTTGGTTTTATTTGTTTCTTTATGTTTTATAAAATTTATTAATAGGGTCTAAAAAAAAAATACTATTACCAGCTAGTCAGTATGTGAAAGCCAGCGTGTTCAATGTTCAAATAATTAGCCATGCCGTGTTTATGGTGCACTACATTGTTTAAACCATCTTTCTAGTTTAAGTCATAAGCTTGTGCTGTATTTTTAAAATCAACATGAATGAAAATAGATGTTCAAATACTAAAATAAACAGCTTATCAAATTTCAATGAAGATTGCGATTATTTGTAAAATGTTAAAGTTACATTTTGTAACGGACATAATGGACAGGGCAATGCTGAGTTCATTCCGTCCTTCAATATACAGTTGCTTATAGTCAATCGCAACTGCACTGGAATTACGACTAGGTGTATAAAAATAAAATAAATGTATAGTTGTATAGTTTGTGTCTCTGATATACCACTCGTATAAATTTTTAAATTTTACATTAAGAGGAGACCTGCAAGCCTCGTTTCTTTAATTAAAAATTTATACATCTCGTACAAAACGACATTATATATATATATATATATATATATATATATATATATATATATATATATATATATATATATATATATATATATATATATATATTGATTCGACACGATGTGTATTCTCCTCTTTCAACATGCAGGCAAAGGCAGTTTAGAATGACTTCTCTTGATATTAAACATTTAGTTATGCTATATTTAGATAACTTGCGAGGGAAATGAAGCTGAAAATATCGTTGATGGGAATTAAAAATTCATTATGTACTAAAAGCACTAAAATATTTAAGAACATGCTTTTCGGAATAAATAAGTGGAGAAGTGCTTATAACAATATCAATGATGTCTAATACTGCCGGGTTTGGGGGAGAGGGGATTAATTTATTTAATTTTTTGGCTTGTTTGGGGGTTGGGAATGTTTGGTTTTGTTTGGGGGGTATTGGATGTTGTTGTAGTTGGGGGTTTTTGGTTGTTTTTTTTTTTTCTTAATCACATAAACACATTGAAAGGTATGCTGAAGACAATTGATCAATTACTTTAAAAGAGACATTGCACATTTTTGTCGTGGTTTTACCAAGTTTCTCATTTAGCATGGATCTTACCAAATTTTGCGTTTGACTTAATCTTTATACAACTAATATCATAAATCAAGTTACAATTAGTAGTCTTCAATAATGACTCTGTTACATGCCAATTCATCATGATCAAAGAAGTTTGGTCAATTTATTTCATGCCTAATTCTTACATGTGCAGGTCAGCAGCCATTCCCCTAAGCATTGTATGTTTATAGTGAATAATGCATAGTCCTGCTAGTAAATATATAATGTCACAAAACTGCTTTCCTACTTTAAGATGAATTTAATTGACCTTAGATTTTCATGATCTTTCCAATCATTAGCTGATTAGAATGATTATATATTTCTTGTCACTTAAGCTAATGTTGTATTATGGTTCACTTATATTGCTCATACATTCTTTTAAAATGCGATATGCATCAATCGGTGAAGTTTTCGGCATTATGTTATGTACCACAGTAATTCTCTAGTAAATTTTTTTCTTAAGTAAGAGAAAACAGTCTCCGTAAAACATATTATATCTAGCATAGCCTCCATCAATAATAATCATTCCCAATGTGTTGTTTTCAGTTTAATAAAATATATTTTCACAAACGAAAATCTTTGAAGAATACATCTGCATACATTGGGCACCTCGTAGGAATCTCACGGGGTGGGAGGGGGCACTAGAATTTAACGTGTGTGCGTATATACTAAGCGGGGAAATGTCATTGACGTATTAAAGGGTGTTCGGTGATTTGGATATTGAGTGAACAGTCGCAAAATCCAACAATTATACCAGTGTTCACTACAAATCTTAAATACAGGCATATTCCATCAGATATATCCAAGTCATGATGTCTACCTATCTCTTAATGATGACTGTTACAATGAAATCTAAGATCTATATTTCTAAATATTAATGGAAATCCCTAGCTTTTGAGGATTTAACACAGATTTTGTTTTATCTCTCTTTCATGCGTTGAATTCGTAACGTTAGTATGTCATAATTGTACGATACAATCATTACCATTTTGTTGATACGTCTTAATGTACAAAAATTTACGCTCTAAACAAATTGTTAAATGCATTCAAAACCAAACCCATATGAATATAGTTATTTTCATTATGACGCTTTAACATCATATAAAAATTAAAGGAATTATTTGACTAAAATTTAATACATTGTGTATAATAGGTAATGCGTATTGAATATTTCCCACATTATCCTACTACGTGATGATTATTCAATGAGCATGAGAAATTAAAATACCGCTTACAAAACATTTCTAGTTCTTTTATGCATATTTCTTGGCTCAGACTTTTTTGAACCATAGTCCAATATTTGTCTAACCATGCTACACAAGAGTTTCGAACTGTCAAAAATACAAGAGCATAGAAACTTAATTTGATATCGTACAAATACATTAAGAATACTTCATATTCCGAGTCGTCATGGCATATATGATTGTTTTTTTTTGGGGGGGGAATGAAATCCAAATATGTATACAAGGAAACACTTTCAATCAACATGCCATAAAATACGGTTCTCTCTCTCTCTCTCTCTCTCTCTCTCTCTCTCTCTCTCTCTCTCTCTCTCTCTCTCTCTCTCTCTCTCTCTCAGATCACTAATAAATAATGAGAATTATATATATATATATATATATATATATATATATATATATATATATATATATATATATATATATATATATATATATATTATATATATGTATGTATGTATGTATGTATGTATGTATGTATGTATGTATGTATGTATGTATGTATGTATGTATGTCTGTATGTATGTATGTATGTATGTACGTACGTACGTACGTACGTACGTACGTACGTACGTATGTATGTATGTATGTATGTATGTATGTATGTATGTATGTATGTATGTATGTATGTATGTATGTATGTATGTATGTATGCATGTATGTATGTATGTATGTATGTATGTATGTATGTATGTATGTATGTGACTTTTTCTCTGAATACGTTTGCTTGATAATGAGACCAATTTTGTTAAGATATTTTGTGTCAAGGAATTATAAAAGTTAATAACAAACACTAAAATCTACAACAATTCTTATACAAATGCTTTTGTACAATCTTTTGTAGAATATATTTGTTATCTTCTGTGGAATATCTTATGCGAAAACCTAACAGTAGTTCTGGGGTCGACTACACGCTCGAGGTCCAAATAAAAAAGAATCAAAACATGGATGTTGTTTCTAAATATTTATTTAATATTATTATATCCAGTTATTATTTAATAACACATTGATACACTACACATCAACACTTGTATTAGTGAGAATGGTGAAATTGTTTCCTGGATGCCAAAATAGCAGACATTTCTAACTTTAAATTTGATGTCCCTAACATCAACAGTGACCTGAGATTACCATCGGACAAGTTTGTTCTCAAATTGTTCTTCACGTATTTCATTCTTGAAAATGTTTATTCACACAGGTTTATTGTTCCAAAGATTGAAAGGTACCTTGACGCAAATGTTTTGACATTAGGAAAATCATCCTTGGGCAAAAACTGGTAAAAACCCACCAGTCCATCTTTGAACTTGTCCCTAAGGAAGTCATTTGCTTATTTGCTTGCAATACACATACATACATACATATATACATACATACCTACCTACCTACCTACCTACCTACCTACCTACCTACCTACCTACCTACCTACCTACCTACCTACCTACCTACCTACCTACATACATACATACATACATACATACATACATACATACATACATACATACATACATACATACATACATACATACATACATACATACATCCTGGGTAACCAAGTGTTCCTAGTCGCTTGCCTTTACAGACTGTCACAGATTGCAAACTGCGAACATACGGTACGATGCAGATAGATTAAATATGTGCTGAATGTATTAATCCAGACGCAGTCATCGGAAACTGATAAACTATTAGAATGCGACTTGCATCTGATATAATATCTATACGTGACAATATCATCTACTTGTCCAACAGATTGAGCCACTACGTCTTACGATTATCGCGTGCTTGACAATATCTTTAAATCAACGCAGACTTCGTCAAAGCTATGTAAGGCAGGTGAGTTTACACAGAGCAAGGTTGTAAAGATTATCCCGCATAAACTCGTTTATAAGTCGAGTCTAACTACAAACAACAGTGACCATCATCTTCGGTAGCCTACTTCGTCTGCAGATTCGGGGTTATTTTGTTTGTTCTACTAATTACTCCTTACAAACTGTATAGATCGAGATCTACAAACTCCGTACGAGACGACGTATGTGTAGTTTGCAAGTTTGCAGTTGGACTCGACTTACAAGTGAACACATGCGGTAACAATACAGTTTATCGCCATCTATGTAATCTTGAACCACGTACAACTTATTTTATGTGCTATTTAGTATTTTTCAAATATCATATTGTTTGTTCAATTGAAGCGTATATTTCACAGCTAATTTAATTAATTGCCTTGAAGGTGCAAAGCTAGTTCTTGGGTCATATAATTGCCATATTTAAGAAATTTTCTTTCGTCATTCTTTTCGTGGTATGCACGTTCAAGTTATCAGTATTCTGTAAATATCATGTCTTACGTAATCTTCCGTTCGTCTTTTCATAAAGTTACTCTATGTTACTATATACTAATTAGATTAATTTATGCTAATTATGCCAATTAGATTTTTCTGATTAGTAAATGTGTGTCAAAACTGATTGGTATAGGAAGTCTGGCATATAAAAATTACATCTATTTTTTTTTCTTCAAATGTTCAACAACTCAATGCAACATACATATTGAGACGGGAGAAAACTGGCCAAATGGCGTTTAGTAATTGCTATAAAATACATTCGAATTGGAAAGTAAAGATGACCCCTACGTAAGAGTTGATTTATTAAAAAGCAGTTTTCAATAGCATTTCTCCATTCTATAGTTACAGAAATGTGGGCTACCTTTTGTCAATCTTAATATACTGTAAGCTCACATCCCCGCTGGGTGACATCAGTAGACTGGTTCGATGTTAGGGGTAACTACTCATATGTATTCCCTTGTCTGCCATTTTTAGTGTCTTGTATTCGTAGGTGCTTGAATTTTTAAACAGAATTGGAATGAAGCTTGCTCTTTTTCTTTGGATGTATATATTGTCATACTCCCCAGTATTTAAATAGACTTTGACTGATAAAGATCCAGGTTCGTATTTCCATCCCTAAGGAACAATCTTTTGGGTCGGTTTCCAGACCTATTTTATTTAAATACACCAATTTATTATAGCCATAATAATAGATAGGATAAATCTGTACTGTGTTCGATGCAAGGAATCCACCCCCGCCGTTGGCAGGAACAGTGGATTAACAATAATAATAACAAAAAATAAAAAAAACGCGCTCTGACAGATAAGTGTAAAAAAAATGTGGTACAATAAATACAGATTTATCTCCCTTAACAAGCCTACGAAAACAGGAGGTGATATCGCTACTTAATTGGGAAAATTACCAGGAGTTCCATGGGTGAAGTATCCCGGGAAAAGACATTTACCAGGATATAATTATTGTGGTCCTGGAACTCGACTTGATATTCGACTTAATGAACGAAATCAACCAAGACCGGGGAAATATCTAATAAACGCAATTGATCAAGCGTGTCATATTCATGATATGCGTATAAAAGCGAGGATTTACAGCAATGACATTGCAAGTGTAAAATTGATTTCAATTATACAAAAGATAAATCTCTCCGAGAAAAAAACACGCTAGTTTTCTCGTGAAATCTGCAATGAAAGGCACACTAATGCTTTGGGCTGGTAATTAATTGTATGACTATTGTAATGGAATCGGTTAATTACAGCAATTAGTAAACTCGCCGAAGCAGCAAAAGTATCACATGTTGTTGCTGCAGCGTGGTTAGCACGACAGGCATAACTGCAAATCTATCTACGTCCACTTAAAAAATTAAGTATGCGCATATTGATGTCAGTACTCCCAATGAAGTTTGTCAAGCAGATATTTTGTTTTTACTATTAAAACCGGTTTACGTCATTCTCGGATATACAAATACGCGTTAACTGTCGTTGGTGTTGCAAGTAAATATCAAAAGGAGGTGCCGTTATCAGTTAAAACAGCATCTGAAGTTGCATTCGTATGAAGGAATTTATCAACGAGGGCCTTGCGATGGCCACAAATGCTACAGATTGATCCTGGCAAAGAATTTCTTGGTGCATTGTGATCGCTGATGATAAAGCAATTTAAAAATCAAACGAGGACACACTGCAATTTATCACGATTAAGCAATAGTTGAACGATTTAATCTAACACTCGTTGAGCGGTTTTTTGAATATCATTATGCAAATAAATAATTCAAAACGACACGAGATCTTGTGAGTGCCAATTGTGATAGCTGCGTTAAATAATAAAATTACTCGTGCATGTACAACGAGATGAATCGTCCTCGAAACAAACCAGTTCTGGTTAATGTGACTGTAAGATATTTATTTGAACCTGGTGAACTTGAAAGGGGTAAAAAGAAAAATGAGCAACTGATTTTATTTGGAGTGTAACACGTAAAATTTCCAGCGTAGTTAGATCCATGGGTAGACCTGCAATCTACAGACTAGATTCAACTGCACCTCAGCGTGAATTTGTACGTGAACAATTACAAGTAATTCTTGAAGACACACAATTACCACCACGTTCAATTGTAAATTGGCACCCCTACTTCGAGTACATTCAAGACAGGTCAACATCACATTTTCGCTTGTGTGGCCAAGACTGCTATTAATTCTGTCTACTGTTAACTGTCTTGGATTTTTATTCGAATTCTGAAACAGCATATTACAGTTATAACTTGCATAATAATTATTCTTTCTTTGTTTTAGTGTTATAATAAATTCAATATCAATCTCAAAGTTGCGATTACCAGATATTTATTTTCTTGTAGCTCCATTGGTAACAGTTTGATTTTTATTTTCTGTAAAATTCATAATAACCCTTTGCAGTTGATATATTCTTCTGACTCAAGGACACTGCAAGATAAACTAAATTTGACCATTCGATTCTATCATAGATAAACATGATATTTGTATCAGTAATAGTTAGTCCTTGTGATGAGTGAATCATTATAGCGTATTCTAATTTCCATGGAGTATTTTCCATGCGCAATGCGCTCTCAACAACATCAACAGCAACCAAGACAGTATAATTTAATACAAAATTTTGGCTTTCAATTGTTCATGGAATCTCAACATTACTACATTTTATCGTCGAGTATCTGCTGGGCAATAATGCAACGGTACAGAAAGATGTGAAAATTTTTATTTATGTAACAAAAATAGTTTCTTTTGCAATTCATCAAGAACTCTTTTCTTCGTGCAACTATTATATCACTTTGTCTCCATAAATTCCCCCCAAGAAATTCACAAGAGTTTCCAAATTTTTTATCGCATTATATCGCATTTTATTTTATCTGGCTGTAGTCTGATTAATCTTTTATAATTCTTGCAAAGTTTCATCAATAGCTCTATTATCATCGGTTTTCTCCTCATTATAATCCACACATTCTTTAACCACTAGTGAGGAGACTGCCCAACAAAAAGCAGCGGTTGACAAACAGAATTGGAATATATCGATCCATGCACCATTGCTAGATAGTTCTTGCTAGCTTGAGAATACAATATTTTAAACAAGTCAGAAACGGCTAAAATATGTAAACTTGCAGATTTTTCGCGTTTTTTTATCAGAAATTTTGTAGTTTATACTAATAGCTTTAAGAATTTCTCGTCCTTGACATTGTCAGTTATAATATAAATACGATTCCAGGGTTATCACGTGTGCTGCAGTGCAAACAGATAAACATTTAAATTTAATAGCCGTTGGGTTAAGCCGTTTGCGTGAGGATCCCCTGTGTAAACTCTCTACATATTCGAGTCTCCAAAAAAATGCTAAATATATATTATCTTGCATTCGGCGTCAGATGCTATTATAATTGGGGTGCCAGCAGCTCCAAGAGATTTTGTGTACCCCTCGTGTTTTTTTTAATTTTTTTTTACATGAAATCGATTTGCCTCGACAGCCCTCAGAATTTCTAATATTTCGTTTCGCACATTATGAATTCGCAGGGGGAGGAGGTCTATGCGCTGGCACCCCTAAAATAAACAACAGGATTATGTGATCTCGTGACCATATGATCTCACTGAAGGGTACCCACACAAGGATATTTAGAAAGAATGTTTGCCAAAAGAAAAATTCACATAAAGTGCCTGTTGGTCATAAGAGAGACCTTAACAACAAAAAGTGTCAAAACAAAGGCATTAATAAAATTCCTCTTAGGACCTTATAATAAAGAATTCACTGGCATAAGGGACCCCGTAAAATGGTAGACCGATCATCATATCTGTTGTTCAGAAAATATATATTTACATTAATTCAGAATGATATATTCATATCAATTAAGAAATATATCAGAAATATATTTTTATATTTATTCAGAAATATATTTATTCAGAACTATATTTTTATATGATAAATATTTATTTTGAAATTTATATTAATTTAGAAATATATCTTCAGAAATATATTAAGTCAGAAATATATATTTTATTTATATTTATATTATTTAAGAAATATATTTTTATTTATTTATATTTATGTTTATATAATTTCAGAAATACATCTCCAGAAATGCATTAATTCAGAAATATATCTTTATATTTATTCAGAAATATACTTTTATTGATTTATATTATTCAGAAATATATCTTTATATTTACTAAGAACAAAATATTTGTTACATTTTTCTATATTATTTCAGAAATTTGTATCAGAAATATTTCTTTATATTGATTCAGCAATATATTGGTATTCATTTATTTATTTATTTATATTAATTCAGAAATATATATTTATATTAATTCCGAAGTATATATTTATATTAATTCAGAAATATGTTTTATATTCATTCAGAAATATCTTTTATATTAATATTTATATTATATTTTATTTATTCAGAAATATATTTTTTAATTTATAAATATTCATTTAGAAATATATTAATTCAGAAACTAATCAAACAGTAAATGTTACAATCACTGGTGGCAATTACAGATACGCAGGTAAAATTATTTGTTCATCTTTCACACTCAATTAAAAAGGTTAGGTCAGAATTATCTCACAAATATGAAACAAAAAGACTTGTACACGCTCGTATAAAATACTTGAGAGGTATTATGGAGTCGATGACGGAGTCCTTGGCGAAAGATAAGGACGAGTGTGACTCTACTCATGATACATGTAAAAATGATTGTAGTGACAACGAAACTAATGGTGTCACCGTGACTGTGGTACCTACTAAACGAGAAGGATAATTCATGAAATCAGGAATAAAAAATATTTTATTCTGACATTTTTTGACTTGGAGTTTTCTTTGAGTGTCAGATCTACGATGATTCTCTATGAGAATGAGATCTACGATCCCACATACAGATTTATATTAAATGTTTCTGACCCTATGGTACAACAAGTATCTAGTTTGTTCAGTAAGTTTAAAATATATCCTCGATAAATGTGGACTATGACATTTTAGATAAACAACAAAAACCTTGGTGGTACTTAAGGCATAAATGAATACAGAATATATCCTTGCTGAACTTGGATTGACTTTTTCAGCGTTAACTTAATAGCTGCTTTCAATGATATCGCCTACTAGATTGACGTGATCGTTGATGTAATATTTACAATACCAGGTGATATATGACGGTCTCACGAGTATGGATCATTATTGTGTTTGAGAATAATTTGTGGAGAGGCTATCTTTCTCCGTGATTCAATTATTTTTGAAAAAAAAACATGGATATCGAAATTGAATTTTTGGAACTTTTAACTCAGCTCTAGTACAACTACATATATATTTTCAGCCAGAAATTTATTAATGTAAGGTCATGTATCACTAACTTTATGCGCTGAATTATGCCGATACTTTTGTGGGTGCTCACTGTAATGATTTATCAATCCAATGACATAAATCATAAGGTCAGTTAAAGATCTATTATATTTATGATTCAAAAATTTATTCATATCAGTGACAAACAGATCATCATATACATATTTATTCCCCCTTCACTTGGACAATCAGGATAATGTATAAGGAGTTCACCACCCCCACAGACTTTTTCTCTATTTGGGTAATTTTATGAATTCTTTTCTGTTGTCCGAAATTCATCTCATCAAGGTTCTGGTCAACCAAAATAAACATGGAATTTCTGGCCATCCTAATACAGTTATGGTAGATGATTGATATACATCTATAGCATAATCCGGTGATAATATTTCTAGGGCCAATGACAATAATAACTATTATTGTTTCTTTTCCAGTAATGGATTTAATTATGTGATGGAATTCTTCATTGATTTGTTCTACTTGATAACTCCCCTTGTAATACTAACAACTTGCCAATTGGGAGTTCCATCTGGATTGTTTTTATTTGCAAATACTAATAATTTACTTGGTTGTAGTCCACTGAATGACTTTGATGTAATATTTGACCTACTATAATAAACCTGTAATTGCACTAATGCAATTTTTTTTGTTGGTATTGCAGTTGGAAAATTATTTTTGAATTCAAGATTAGTTGAACTCACTGGTATCATTGTACTTCTTACCGGAGCAGGATTAGTTATGATTTGCAGTAATAATTCCTGTATTGTCTTTATTAATATTATTGTTATTCTAAATCCCTGATTTCTTCAGTACTTTCGTCAAATACTTCATTGTAGATTTTTACCATTGCTCTGAATTCTTTATCAGATATTCTGCCATCATTGAACGACGACAAGATCAGCAATGATAGTTAGGTATATGTTGTTGTTGCTGTATGTAATTTTACCACATACTCGTGTAAATTTGTGTTCATGCATGTATCTATCTTCTTTGCAATAATACTAAAAATACCCACTATAGTTGTTGTGGATGAAATGATAATCATTAAAACTACGGGCACAGTCATTGTTATTGTTGATATTACAATGGTTCCAGCAATGAATGCAGAAACTAAATAAACAACTATGTCAACAACAACCATGAGTATTCAATATTTTTTTTTTATTGTATAATTGTCAATAATAGTTTTAGTTTAGTTTGTAATGCACATCCCTGATTGTATATTTTGAACGTCTATCATTATACTATTTAAAGTACTTTAACTGAGGTGTTTTGGCGATAAATTCCAGACTTCACCAGTAGGACACAAAGGTTAAATTTTTATTGTATGGATCCAGTAAAAATGTTTTTTTGCTATCTTTATTTAACACAATAGACAAGGTCCCAGATAAATTATGACGCCATGGAAATGTAGTAAACATCCTAAATTTTGCAGAACTAAATATGGATAGCATGTACACACCAGTGACTTCTGTGATATGTTTGATAGTGTTACCTTGCTGTGTCCATGTTGATGAGCCTGATGATAATGTGCATATGATATTGTTAGCTCGTCCATGAGGAATCTTAAATCTTAATCAGATTGGATTTTAAATGATATTAGGGATTGCAATGATGATATCATTTATTCTCACATTTATATCAGCATGTTTTATGTCAACTGTTGGTGGTCTTCAAAAAATTCTTTAATGGTTCTGTTTATGTTTCTACAAAAAAATCAAACATTTGTACTTGATTAGTAAAATCACTTTTAATAATTGTGGTCATTTCATCATTGATTGTAATTACCAAAGTTGTGACAGGAATTTCCTTATTGTCAACATTTTTCTTCATTGCAGCATCAAGATCATATGTTAATTGTCCTACATTAATAATTTTATTGTAATTTATGTTAATGATACAGTTCATGTTATCTTCAGATTTTAACATCCTATCACTGATCAACAACAGAGTAACAACACTAGGAATAAGTTTACACTCTTTGTCATATACAGCAATAAGACCTTGTGATAATCAATTACAAATAATAATGTTATTGATTGAAATAATACTCATCTTCAATTTTCCTTCACGGTTCTGAAATATAACAAGTTCATTTGGATCATCATTGGCAAGGTTGAGCAGGTCAGATAATTCATCATTTATCTGCCTTGTTACTCACTTCAAAAATCTTTACCTGATGCTTGTTGGATTCGAATTTTAGCTGATCTTCCATAAATATCAACCATAATATTATTAGCAATTATTTAAAACAGAACTTGTATATTCATTTACAACCTTATGGGATTTTTTTTTATTTTGATACAACATCAAGTACTGCCAGTGCTTCCCGGCCACATATCGGTGGGTCAGTTATTTTTTGTGTTGGTAGTGTTGACTACCAGATTGGAATATTTTTTGAAGTCTGTCAATATATTTTAAAAATTCTTTTGTTGGTGCCAACCCATATGAATCAAAATAAATAATACTACATGGACCAATAATGTATGCAACCCAATGAATACCTGGTACAGAGTTTTTATCACAATTGATGATACTGGTTTCAATCAAGCTTGGTTTGTGTGGTAATTGGTCAAGCATAAAAACACCTCTGAAATTTATTTATTTCAGTTGCTTAGCAGCATTGAGTAAATCAAAAGTAGACAGCGGGATAATCAATGAGTCCCTGGAATTATTAATCTGTTTCCCTGAACATTGTTTGGCTGAGTTCCAGGAAGTCTTAGACATTTTCCTTTTTTTATTCCTTTTCCTGTTGCTTTCTTCAATGCCATCTCAACAGCTATTCCAACTGCACCTAACACAACTGCTTTTGCAATAGCTGTAATAATGAGACATTATAATATCATCAAGGTTTCTAAATCAGGGATATTATTTTTCTACTGGAGCATCAATGACTCTCATTCATATACCAACGCCTTTAAGTAGGATTGTTTGATCACTGAGTGTAACACTGATTGCTCTATAATTAGGAATATTAATGATATTTCTATTCACATGAGCTCGAAAGTGTATATCAACGACAGATTGAACAAATCCAAGTGTTCCAGCAAAACATAATAGATTGGATACATCATTGTAAAATCTAGCTATGATATTTGTAAACCAGAATCAACATTTTGATCATGTCCCATAAATGACATTAAACAATGATATGCAACATGAGTTTGATTAAATATTAAATATTAATATTATATCTGCAGCTGTAAACAATCTCTGATAAATATCAGCTGCTTCATTAATGATTTCTGGGAAATTATTACCAGCTCATTTCCCTCCAATTAGAATTTCAACATTAGCAAGAATATTATCGGGCATGGAGTAATAAGAGCAATTCCAATGGTACCCATACCAATACCACTTCCAGTTCTTTTTTAATACTAGATAGCCTTGGTAGCGATTTTTCTGGTGATGATATATATCCAGATAAGGGCACTCTTTTTTTAAACTCTGACTCATCTCTTGAATTCTACATATTTAGCCTTGTATTCATCAGTGATTCTAAATATATTTTCAGACTTTCCAAATACAAAAGTAACCCAGGGATTTTTTAAATACTGGCAGTGTTTGGATCTAATAATTCATCACAATGCAGATATCCTGCTGTGGCAAGATCTATAGGTTTCTCTCAAAATAGATTATGACACTCCTTAGTGAATCTAGATGTTGGTTTTGTTTTTGATTTTGAGATAACAAGATCCCTTATGTTATCGACCTCTTCACTAACTTTATCAACACTCACAAGTACTTGTAGTACTTCTTCTTGTAATTGAGGCTGAGCTGCAGCTATTTCAGTTGGAAATTCTCTTAGAATTTTTTAAAGTTTTTTTGTAGCTCTTTCAGCTATTTTTCCAGTTGCTTTAGAAGTTTGCTCTAATGTGAAAAGAAGACCTTTGGTAGTCATTGTAACTGTTCTGCACTTTCTGCAAATTCCACCTGAGACTCCTGATAAGCTTGTAGTTGTTGCTTGACTGAATCATGGACAGATAGAGGTCATGTAACAATTATTAAACAATACACGTATAAATCAGACAGGTTTGTTAATTACTGTTCTTGCTAGGAATGTTGCTGTACTACCACTCAAAGTGGCAAATGTTAAAAATTTTCTAGAACTGTAGAGTTAATCATAGAGGTCTGGAAGTTGAAGGCTGTCAGGATTATTGTCTGTTACAGAGTTGGTTGCTCTACTATGGATTTTTGACGATGCAGGTGGAACATCTGGGGTACTTGAAGTTGAAGCCACATGATTTTTAGACGTAATGTTCTGATACACATTCTTCTTGGCTTTATTTTTAGACATTTCATCCAAGCGAAGTTGTTTCATGTATTTTGACCTTTCCTTGCGTAACTTTTCTTGTATCAAATAAAAATTCATTAGCTCTTGTTCTGTCATGAAGGTACGTTGCTCTAGCCTTTTGATTACTTCACCCTACAAGGCATTTAGTTTTTCCTTTACATCTGTGTGTGCCTGCTGCATTTGAGCATCCACAAATGGTAACTCTATCCTTCAACTGTTTGAAACTTGTGATCCCTTCATCCTCTGTTCTTAGCATCCTTCTAGGTGTACATTGCCAATATAATACAGTTTCATCTGCATTATACACCTGCTCAGGACTGAGGTTCTCATCAACTACATGCTTATGAAATACGTCTACATACTCAGCAGCTCCTTCGTGGACTGTGGACTGTTTCTCCACACACTTTATGCATGGAAATTCCATGACGCTTCTTGAACCTTTAAAGCCATCCTACTTATGTTTTAATTTATGTTCTTTATGAAACAACTGAGCATGATTCATTACCATCCTATCTGACAATTCCACTCCATCACTCCTACATTGTCAAAACCATTCTATCATCACTTTGTCATGTGCTGATATGTACCATCTTTCATAGTTTTTCTAATGTTCATTTGCTTTTTGGAATCACTGTCTGAATAGAATTTCAATATTTTGTCCCTCTGCTTCTTTATATCATAAACAAATCATGAACCAATACCTATGTGTCACACAGCTTTTGCATGGAAACACCACGGTCCAGTTTTTTCAACAGTTCCACTTTATTTTGTATTGATATTGACTGGTGTTTACGGTGGTCACCACCACTGACACTTGCATCTTTCTTAAAAGCCATTGTAAGCTAGGGTTAAATAAAAGGAAAATAAACAAAGAATTGCACAAAATACAAACATCACCACCACCAACTTACAGTGTAAGCAATCTAAGTGATTGTGCACCCAGTAAACTAATTGGTGGTGTGGGAATTTCAAGTGCCCTCTTGTAATTTTGTCCAGACTAAAAGAGATGCTCATTGCTGGAAAATCAGTGGTGTACCTGTATGTATGTATGTATGTATGTATGTATGTATGTATGTATGTATGTATGTATGTATGTATGTATGTATGTATGTATGTATGTATGTATGTATGTATGTATGTATGTATGTATGTATGTATGTATGTATGTATGTATGTATGTATGTATGTATGTATGTATGTATGTATGTATGTATGTATGTGTGTGTGTGTGTGTATGTGTGAGTGTGTATGTATGCATGCATGTATGTATGTATGTATGTATGTATGTATGTATGTATGTATGTATGTATGTATGTATGTATGTATGTATGTATGTATGTATGTATGTATGTATGTATGCATGCATGCATGCATGCATGCATGCATGTATGTATGTGTGTGTGTGTGCATGCATGCATGTGTGTATCTTTGTGTGTATCTATATGTATCTCTGTGTATCTATGTGTTTGTATGTATGTGTATCTGTGTATGTGTAACTGTGTTTATCTATGTGTATATATGTGTGTATGTGTATCAGAATGTATGTGTATCTGTGTGTATCTATGTGTATCTGTGTATCTATGTGTGTGTATGTATGTGTATCTATGTGTATTGTGTAACACTTACCTCTTATTGTATTTAATATTATCTTTGCCATTTCAAATGGCAGGAAGTGGACACATTGGAATAGACATTGAGGTTGAATTCAGCTTAAATTTTTTTTACGAATTTCTGTTGACTTAGCTGAATATGTGTTTTTGGTATAGGTTTTACAAAGACAGTTGTTTCATTACTGTGGCATGTACTATTGCCAATATTGTCACACAGCTCAATTTGTGAAGTTAGCAAGTTACAGATCTTTTGAGGAATTAACTTTTTTGGGCTGGGGTAGGATTGGTGCATTGCTGCATTTGATATATGTGCTTGTTTCATGATATCCAGTAAGTGTATAGATATGTGTGTGTGTGTGTGTGTGTGTGTGTGTGTGTGTGTGTGTGTGTGTGCCTTGATAATTGCCAATTAATGAATCAGGGGTAAATTCTTTAAATTAAGGCATTAAGGGGTATATCCCACATTGTGCATTCTATGTACATGGGACTTTATCTCATACCTTTTAAATTTATAGATGACTATATGGTGGGGATGACAACAGTTTCAAAGCTATGAGCAATGGGCAAGTCTCCAATACAAGCTATTGGCTATGCCCATAGCTGTCACACACACACACACACACACACACACACACACACACACACACACACACCCTTTAAAATGACCATGAAACTAACAGATTTCCAAGAATAAAGTTTCTCAACAGCTACATGGTGAAATTATGCTAAGGAAATGCCTGAGGCAGTCTTTGAGCATTGTTGGTCCAAGGACAAAAGGTCATTTTACATTTGGAGACCAACACATGCCCAATTGTAGTACACAAAAACACTAAAGACTGACAAAGATCCTGACATATTGTAATTTTTAGGAAGGTTTTGCCATTTACATGGCAAAAAGGTTTGAATATTTTTTATTTTATTTCATAAACTATTATATTTTGCTTGTAATATTAAACTTTGATTCAACACTTGATAATATGTATTGTATCTGGTATTCAAAGTGAGAATATATGGGAGACAGTAGTTTCTTCCAATAAGTTTTGTACAAACCCTTTATTCATTTGTTTGGGGCAATTAAAAGAAATTTTAACAGAATGCAATTTAATATCCCATAGCTGTTTTGTGTTTGAACAATGAATTTACAAGGTGTAAATATGTGCTAACATTGGTCATTATGTGGGGAACAAAATCCACTTCTCTCTAATTGCATTATTGAATATTAGTGCACTTTTCACAGTACTATGTATATTTGTGTAGTATTTAATTTATTAATCATTTCCTAAGTATATCACACACTTTTGAAATTCATATCAATAACTATATCAGTAAAATGGTTCACACTGCAGTACATGTATAATGAAACTGGGCCAGTTTTAATCAGGAATGCAAGGGTTGTTTCCCTTGATTTTGCTGGCTTAATTTATGAGCATTCTAAAGTTTTTCTCAGTAGAGATCTGCACTAAATATGTGTCCATTGTTCATCCATAATTACTTTACCATCAGTTACAATTGAATTTCTTGAAATGAACATACATTGAAAATCAGTATGATAATGGCTTTTTAATTTGCCATAAATTGTTGTTATGCATAAAATTGATTTAATTTCTTATATATTATTGCCTTATTTTTCTTCTTTATTTGTTATTAAATCCAGTGCATTAGATTTAAGTTCAGATGCACAAGAACAAACATGGACACGCCATGTCAACGACTACCTTAATGATCTAGGGTAATAATATGGGCACACCATATCAAAAACAGCATAGGTTCTGTAACATTTTCTTGAAAAATTTGGTGCATTTGAATTAAATGATTGGAATATTTAGCGCAAGTTACATTTCCAGAACCAGCCAAATCAACCCTGTTTGCCATTCTGTGCAAAATCCAAAAAGCTAAACTCAATAAAAATCTTATTTTCTGTTTTGGCTATCATATGGCTTTCAGATGATTGTTGGTAATTTTCTTTCCAAGACATTACGATGAAATGCACCAACATCTGTTTGGCTGAATTAGACTAGTGATATATGAGACTGTCAAAAATGTTGCCTGATGCTTCATTTGTCAATGGTTCTTAAATTCTTGCAAAATTCTGTCCTGGGGTATTACCTAATGTTGCCAGTATCATTACAAAATGTCATGCTGAAATACGACAAAATATGTCACTAAATCCCTTTAACTAGATTTGTATTTGGTAATTCAAAACTTTTTGTACACTCATTACCTTAATCCCCTGTAATAGATTGCTACGGTATGTGGAAACCTATGTACCCTGTTTGGTGAGTTTCCTGTCATCATTTTAAAAGATATTACAAGACAGATGGATTGACTGACAGACTAATGGAGGGCATCATATTATCAGTGATGCTAAAGCATGGGGTTCAAAATTAAATTGCTGAAAACTGAACAAATCATTTATTTTCTGTTAACTTTACAGGTGGTCAATCACTGTGGGAAGAATGGAATACCATACATCATTGTAGCTGTACAGAAAGGCTTTGTGGAGATTCTACGGCTACTTCTAGAAAATGGAGCTGATGTAGAGGCCAAAGAAAAGAAGACAAACCGTACTGCCGTCTTCTATGCTATAGAGATCCACCAGTTGGAGGTATTGGACCTCTTGCTCAGGTATTACCAAGTTTACCTTTTAGGCCCAGAGAAATGTTGCTCAGGTATTACCTAGTTTACCTTTCAGGCCCAGAGAAATGTTGCTCAGGTATTACCTAGTTTACCTTTCAGGCTCAGAAAAATGTTGCTCAGGTATTATTCAGCTGACCATCCCTGCTTTTGTTGCTGACCCTATCACTTTTTCACCACAGGGTACCAAAAATATTATAACCAAAAACAATTTTTTAATTTCTTTTTCATCTGATTGAACCAGTTTTGCCCAGTACTTGAAGTACTTTGTACATTATTTATACAAATCATTATACTATATAAAACCTTCCGGTACCTACCTACCCTAATTTTACAACCAGTGAAATGGGAAACATTCATTTTTTTGGTCTTACTTTGTCTAAGAGATATTTAAGGCAGAATAAACAGTTTCTTGCTGCAGGTACTGACATGAATGCTATGGCATTATACTGCAGGCACTGGTATTCAAAGTAAGGCATTATACTGCAGGTACAGGCATTCATGCTATAGCATTGTACTGCAGGCACTGGCATTCAAAGTAAGGCATTATACTGCAGGTACTGGCATTCATGCTATGGCATAATGCAGGTACTGGCATTCATGCTATAGCATTGTACTGCAGGCACTGGCATTCAAAGTAAGGCATTATACTGCAGGTACAGGCATTCATGCTATAGCATTGTACTGCAGGCACTGGCATTCAAAGTAAGGCATTATACTGCAGGTACTGGCATTCATGCTATGGCATAATGCAGGTACTGGCATTCATGCTATAGCATTGTACTGCAGGCACTGGCATTCAAAGTAAGGCATTATACTGCAGGTACTGGCATTCATGCTATGGCATAATGCAGGTACTGGCATTCATGCTATGGCATTGTACTACAGGCACTGGCATTCGAAGTAAGGCATTATACTGTAGGTACTGGCACTCATGTTATGGCATTGTATTGCAGTTACTGGCATTCATGCTATGGCATTGTACTGCAGGCACTGGCATTTGAAGTAAGGCATATACTGTAAGTACTGGCATTCATGTATGGCACTGTACTGCAGGTACTAGCATTGTAATGAGACCACTTTGATGGCATAGTGGTTAGAACATCTGCCTCAGATGTGGTAGGTTGTGGGTCTGATCCCCAGCTGAGTCATACCAAGGACTTGCACAAATGGTACTAATAGCTGCCTCACTTTGCGCTCAGCATTAAGAGGTTAGTGTTAGGACTGGTCTACCTGGTGTCAGGATAATGTGACTGGGTGGGACATCATACTACATGTCTGTGGCATGGTGCCCCCTCACTATAAACTGCCACACTGCAGACATCATAGCAATATGACTGTAAATTGTTAAAGCTATGTTAAAAATCCAAATTACACACACACACACACACAACCACATGCATTAAACTGCAGGTACTTGTATTAATGGTATGGCATTGTACCATAAGTACTAGCATTAGTGGTATGACATTGTATTCTAGCTACTGGCATTTAAGTTGAATAGCATTATATTGTAGGTACTGACATTAGTGGTATGGCATTGTACTTCAGGTACTGGCATTAGTGGTATGGCATTGTACTTCAGGTAATGGCATTAGTGGTATGGCATTGTACTTCAGATACTGGCATTAGTGGTATGGCATTGTACATCAGGTAATGGCATTAGTGGTATGGCATTGTACTTAAGGTACTGACATTAGTGGTATTCTAGCTACTGGCATTAAGTTGAATAGCATTATATTGTAGGTACTGACATTAGTGGTATGGCATTGTACTTCAGGTAATGACATTAGTGGTATGGCATTGTACTGTAGGTACTGACATTAGTGGTATGGCATTGTACTTCAGGTACTGGCATTAGTGGTATGACATTGTATTCTAGCTACTGGCATTTAAGTTGAATAGCATTATATTGTAGGTACTGACATTAGTGGTATGGCATTGTACTTCAGGTACTGGCATTAGTGGTATGGCATTGTACTTCAGCTAATGGCATTAGTGGTATGGTATTGTACTGTAGGTACTGACATTAGTGGTATGGCATTGTACTTCAGGTACTGACATTAGTGGTATGACATTGTACTGTAGGTACTGACATTAGTGGTATAGCATTGTACTTCAGGTACTGGCATTAGTGGTATGGAATTGTACTTCAGGTAATGGCATTAGTGGTATGGCATTGTACTTCAGGTAATGTCATTAGTGGTATGGCATTGTACTGTAGGTACTGACATTAGTGGTATGGCATTGTACTTCTGGTACTGGCATTAGTGGTATGGCATTGTACTTCAGGTAATGGCATTAGTGGTATGGTATTGTACTGTAGGTACTGACATTAATGGTATGGCATTGTACTATAGGTGCTGGCATTGGTGGTATGGCATGATACTGTAGTGTAAGTACTGGCATTGGTGGTATGGCATCATGCTATAGGTACTGTCATTGGTAGTTTGGCATTGTACTTCAAATACAGACATTGGTGGTGATGATACAGTTATTGACAGTTAGTTCAGATTCTATGATAAAATCACCATATAGCAGGGTCACACTATATAGACCATTCTTAGAATGTATTCATATATTCATGTGACCTTGGGTCAACAAATCCAAAATAAGACTATGGTAGACACCAGCTTATAGATTTGTTAGAGCCAGAAGACCAAATTATGGCAGATAAAGGTTTTGTTAAAATTAAAAAAAAAATATTTTAATTAACATATAAACAGAATATCCCATTCATAAAATGAATTTTTTTTAATTGTTTAGACATGAGTCTTACCTATTATTTTTACTTTATCTAATATCTGCATATACATATTGGTTGTTAAAATTCATCCATCTACCAACTCCATAAAAATAATATTAAATAGAATCAGTGAAGATAAATATGGGAATAATTTGTGTGTTTGGAGGCAAGGTACATAGATACATGAAGGGCTTTCAGACAGCTTTGTACAAATAATCATGCTGTTTTATGGGTAACTATATAACTGTCAGTCAGTTATTGAAACAAAAAAATGTGTATGTATCAATAAAATCATATATCTATATTGTCAATTGACAAGTACCATAAAAGCAACTAGGCTGTGCACTTATGATACAACTTAAAATGAAAGCATACAGACATGTACCCAAAACTATTTAAAGCACACCAAATAGTCTCTACTGGTTTTGAGGACGATTTTGGTTAAAAGGGCAGTTTGTGTCACTATACACATTTTGTAAATGTTTTATTCTGACCATGTGTTTTGCCCACATAGATGTACATTTAAACCTTACCCAATCAGAAACCAAATTTATGCTTTAAATAGTCTCTTTTCTCTATAATTAACTTGTATTGTGTGTGCTGTTAAGAAAAAGGACACTCAAGATAGGACCTAAATCAACTTTTGTTTTTGAATATGGACATATCAAGTAAGTTTTTGTCATTATAATATATGCAGCGGTAATTCTATAAAATATTCTTACGCAAAAGGAAAAAAATCTTTATAAAATACATTACATAAAGGGTGCACACACTTTTTCAGCATGTGAGCTACTTATAAAATGACCAAGCCAAAATGATCTACCTACCATAAAAATGCATAAAATATATAGTCTGAAGTCTAATTTTTTTAATGCTATGTGATCTACTCTCACTACCTTTGCGATTGATATATTGTGCACCCCTGCATTACATACATTACAGCTGCTATCAATATAATATATTCTCTAGCAAAAGGAATCTACGTAATATATTATATGCAGTATAGTCGCATCTGCCTAGCTTAGCCTCATTTTCACAAGACATTAATATTCATGAGGAACTCATTAAGAATGGTCTATAGTTTGGATCACACTATATTATAGTTCAGTTTTCAGGCAAGACTTTGTTCTGTGGAACCTTTCATATAATTGACATGCATTCTTCCATAGCATTCCCTCACTATAAGACCATTCATTACATCATGGATTTTGTTATAGAGTAGGTATATTAATGGATCCAATTTTATTATTCAATAGTAGAACTATATGTATCAAATACTTTAGTGTTAAGCAGTCTCACCATAAGACAGTGAACATTGATGGCTTTACAATGAAAGAATGCTATATTGACTGAGTAAAATAATATTGTTTCTTCATCTAGTGTAATGGTTGAGTATTCAGTCATTAGAGGTCGAAATACAATGATATTGTTTTGTTTTTGTTGGTTTTAACAGCACCTTATACACATTATTGGCAATATCAGGCAATGAGAGTTATGTGCCTTTCTTAACGACACAGAGGAGGCTGACTCCAGCTAGACATATTGAAACCCTGAACAGCACTCTCAATTTAGCTGATAATATATATAGTGTTTTGTCTGTGATTTACATGAAGAAAACTAAGCAATTACCCCTTCCCACAATACCCTTCATTGTAACATGATTCCTGTATAAATGTGTCTCACCATAAGGTGATATATTCTATGACTCCCATGGACAGCATGATAATGAGGTACTTTTGTATCATATACAAAATTATAATGCAGATTCACTCTGAGGTGGTAAATTCTATGACTCCCATGGATAGTTTTATAATGAGATAGTTTTGTATGATGTTATTATAATTCAGCCTTGCTATAAAGTGATCAACTACATGTTCCCTTAGACATTGTTATAATGTGTAGCTTCACATGTTAAATAATAGTAATTAAGTTTTAAAGGTTAGAGATCAGACAGAATTACTAGAGAATTGTTTTCAAAACAAAAAATGTCACAAACAGTTATCTATTATTGAACACATTGCATACCTGTTCCAAAACAGAACACAATCTCCAGGTACATTCAGAATCTCTGGTGACCTTGTCCCCATCTTTAAGAAGAAAATAAATAAAAGACAAAGCAAGGATATGGGTTTTTTTTATGAAATCAAGGCTTTTACTTTTACTTAAATGATATAATCCATATAAAATCTTTTCTAAAACAAACTTTCTGAATACATTTACCATATTTAATAAAATACCCTCAAATGTGTCTATTTGCACTGCTGCAAATGCTGGTTATAAATGATTTATCCTGTTTAATTATATATATATATATATATATATATATATATATATATATATATATATATATATATATATATATATATATATATATATAAAGGTACCATTCTAAAGCTTGCTTGAATAAAATTCAAATTACCTGCTGCTGTTCAGTTATACTGTTGGTGTTTCTGTATTTTCTGACACACAATTAAGTACAGGTTGATTTACCTACCCCAATAGGCAAACTGTACTGGCTCTGTTTTCCATTAGAACAGCAGGTATTGTTTTCTTTTATCCTGCCTCAATGAACATATATGGTGATTTGCCTCACTGAACACATGTGGTAAAAAGCCAGTTTTAAGGTAACTTGGCATTCTTTATTAGGATCTGCATTAAGTAATGTAGTAAATACTGTAAACTCACTGTTTTGAGGCCACAGTGATTGCTTTCAGTTTTGTAACTGAGGAGTGTTGGTTTACAGTTTCCATGTGATTATAACACCATAGTTTCCTGGTGGAATTTAAAGCAAGTCTTGAGAGCTAAGGTGAGTAAATATATTTTCAACTTGTAACATAACTAAGTGAAGGAAATAAAAAAGCAAATTTACCTAAAATTATAGAATCTTAAAAAAACATTAAAAAATAAAATTCCTATAGCTTAAACAAAATTTGTATAAAAGTATAAAAGTTAATTTCTAAAAAAAGAAAACATTTTTTCCCATTCAGGGGATTCAAGATGATTATTGATCATTTAGTTCTTGAAGGACACAAACTACTGCTACAAATTGTCACTATAAATGATAAATGATATACATATCATATTTGTTAAGTGACATTTAAATGGACAAATACATAAAATTTGAAGACAGATTTTAGACTTTATGAAATAAAAGTGGTTTTCTGTATGATTTATTTTTATATTTAATTTGTCAATCAAGATTTTTAGGATTTTAGTTCCATCTTAACATTGACTTAAATGCATGATGAATTCAAGATATCATGTTTAGTTACTGCCATTTGATATTAAATTACTGTTAAGCCTGTCTGCAACTAAGTACATGTCTTTAACAGTATGACTTTATAAACAAGTAGATATCATTTGCCATCAAATTTATGGTTCATTAAAGGTGAATGGGTCTTCTGCAAATCCCATTTATATATCTCTTTCAATAGTTTGTATCCATATTACACGGTGAGTAACTACATTATGCAAAATAAAAAAGAAGCTCAATATTATGAGTATATCCATGCTAAAATGCTTGATGAGAAAAGTGTTGATGTTTAGTTTGGTTTTGTGGAGTTATAGTCTTCAGCAGATGATAGGTAGATTTTGCTGGAGGAAAGACATCCACCCATGGCAAGCTTTCTCATATACACATATTGGCTGATATAGGACTCCAGGTTAAACAGGTAAAATGCATGAGAGATCTGTAAAGACAAATACCTTAAACCACTTGGACACATACATCCATCTTTTCTCATGGCAAAATTGTATGCAAGGTTTAGTGACAAACAGTAGTGAAATTCTCGAAATATTAATAGAGATGACCACTGGTGTGGACTACTTGATAAAGACTCATTCTTAGAATTATTGAACAAGCTATAATGCATTTTTTTATGTTGCTGTGGCAGATTGAATAAATAGTCTGAATTGTGATAAAAACAACATATTAATAATGTCATTTATATCTCTTCTCATAGTGGCACTCATTTAAATAATTGCAGATAGCATCTTGTCATATTGGCACTCTTTTAAATGATTGCAGATAGCATTTTATCATAGAGGCACTCTTTTAAATGATTGCAAATAGCATCTTATCATAGAGGCACTCTTTTAAATGATTGCAAATAGCATCTTATCATAGAGGCACTCTTTTAAATGATTGCAAAAAGGATCTTGTCATATTGGCACTCTTTTAAATGGTTGCAGATATCATCTTGTCATATTGGGACTCTTTTAAATGATTGCAAATAGCATCTTGTCATATTGGCACTCTTTTAAATGATTGCAGATAGCATTTTGTCATATTGGCACTCTTTTAAATGATTGCAAATAGCATCTTGTCATATTGGCACTCTTTTAAATGATTGCAAATAGCATCTTGTCATAGAGGCACTCTTTTAAATGATTGCAAATAGCATCTTGTCATATTGGCACTCTTTTAAATGGTTGCAGATATCATCTTGTCATATTGGCACTCTTTTAAATGATTGCAAATAGCATCTTGTCATATTGGCACTCTTTTAAATGATTGCAAATAGCATCTTGTCATATTGGCACTCTTTTAAATGATTGCAGATAGCATCTTGTCATAGAGGCACTCTTTTAAATGATTGCAGATAGCATCTTGTAATAGAGGCACTCTTTTAAATGACTGCAAATAGCATCTTGTCATAGAGGCACTCTTTTAAATGGTTGCAAGTAGCATCTTGTCATATTGGCACTCTTTTAAATGATTGCAAATAGCATCTTGTCATATTGTGACTCTTTTAAATGATTGCAAATAGCATCTTGTCATATTGGCACTCTTTTAAATGATTGCAAAAAGCATCTTGTCATAGAGGCACTCATTTAAATGATTGCAAATAGCATCTTGTCATAGAGGCACTCTTTTAAATGATTGCAAATAGCATCTTGTCATATTGGCACTCTTTTAAATGGTTGCAGATATCATCTTGTCATATTGAGACTTTTTTAAATGATTGCAAATAGCATCTTGTCATATTGGCACTCTTTTAAATGATTGCAGATAGCATTTTGTCATATTGGCACTCTTTTAAATGATTGCAGATAGCATTTTATCATAGAGGCACTCTTTGAAATGATTGCAAATAGCATCTTATCATAGAGGCACTCTTTTAAATGATTGCAAATAGCATCTTGTCATAGAGGCACTCTTTTAAATGATTGCAAATAGCATCTTGTCATATTGGCACTCTTTTAAATGATTGCAGATAGCATCTTGTCATATTGGCACTCTTTTAAATGATTGCAAATAGCATCTTGTCATATTGGCACTCTTTTAAATGATTGCAGATAGCATCTTGTCATATTGGGACTCTTTTAAATGATTGCAAATAGCATCTTGTAATAGAGGCACTCTTTTAAATGACTGCAAATAGCATCTTGTCATATTGGCACTCTTTTAAATGGTTGCAGATATCATCTTGTCATATTGGGACTCTTTTAAATGATTGCAAATAGCATCTTGTCATATTGGCACTCTTTTAAATGATTGCAGATAGCATCTTGTCATATTGGGACTCTTTTAAATGATTGCAAAAAGCATCTTGTCATAGAGGCATTCTTTTAAATGATTGCAAATAGCATCTTGTCATAGAGGCACTCTTTTAAATGACTGCAAATAGCATCTTGTCATATTGGCACTCTTTTAAATGGTTGCAGATATCATCTTGTCATATTGGCACTCTTTTAAATGATTGCAAATAGCATCTTGTCATAGAGGCACTCTTTTAAATGATTGCAAATAGCATCTTGTCATATTGGCACTCTTTTAAATGACTACAAATAGCATCTTGTCATATTGGCACTCTTTTAAATGGTTGCAGATATCATCTTGTCATATTGGCACTCTTTTAAATGATTGCAAATAGCATCTTGTCATAGAGGCACTCTTTTAAATGATTGCAAATAGCATCTTGTCATATTGGCACTCTTTTAAATGATTGCAGATAGCATCTTGTCAAAGTGGCACTCTTTTTTTTGTATGTTTAGCTATCAAATACTTATGAATTTTTTCCTTGAGCATACAGTTAAATCACTGGACAATGACACTTTTCACCTCATTTCCAGTAATGAATGTTTTAATGCTATTTTGTTCCTTTTTCATTGTAAATATAAAATGTTTTGATCAAGGGAATGGATGAAAATGCCAATGATCAATGTAACAGTGCTTGATGGATAACCAGAACAGTTCAGAGCACCTTTTACTTCATCACTCAAGTCATTAAATGAAATTAACAAAACAAAGATACACAAATTCTGGATCATGGCAACAATAAACAGGTTAAAAAGGTTGAGTTTAATTTACTGCACATGTTTGCATCATAATGTGATGAAAAGATAGAAAATTAGATACCCAGGCTGATGCAATATCCTTGCAGGTGAGACAATAAAGTTAATGATTGCTAGAGGATTATACAGGTAAAAGTAGGAAAATATATTTAGTTTTCAGGAATGTCATAGAATTATATACAGAATTTGTTTTACCTGTCTTCAAAACCCACTGCTATGTGAGAAACCTATCTTGAAACACCACATTCTAAAGGCACAAATTTATTGATTATATAGCATTGTGACATGGTATGAGAGACTGCCTGTCTTGAGAAACTATAATGTTTGTGGCAAAAAAGTGGTATTTTAAGACAGGTTTTACTGTATAAGTGAGATAAAATTGAAATTTTAACTAAAAGTCTGGGAATTTAATATTAAGTGAGTAAAAAATGAAATTTTAGTCAAAAGTCAGGCAATTTTGTATCATCAGTCAGGGAAATTCTAATAATGGATAAGCACATGAAGAAATTTGTTGTCAAAGTATATTTTTCAGTTCAAAATATTTCGAGTAGCTCTCGTAGACGTTTGGTTATTTGCACTTTAATTCAGTGTCATCTATTAGGAATATTATGTGTAATGATGACAAATGTCACAGAATAATTTAACTAAATAGTTAAATTATAAATGTTAAGTTGTTCCTTATCTGTGTTTTTGCTAAAGTTTGTATTCATTAGTATTGTATTTACACTTGGTATGTAGTATTAGTATTTTTGTAATTTTGTATAAATCATACTAAATTTACTGGGAAGATTACATTGTTTCCATGGAGATAGGTTGTTGCACTAGATCAAAATGACAGCTTAGCATTGAAAATGTTTTGAAAAACCTTTCTAAATTATATGCAATGTTTTGCATATTTTATTTTGACTTAATTTTGCACCCGTGTCTGACTAATAAGTAAGTTTTCATTTCTTTTTATAGAAAATAGATGCAGTTTCTCAGCCCAGTTTATATTTTATGATTTTGACCTAATATGAACATAGATTTATATGTAAATGAAGCCAGTGAGAACTTTAAACTACCATGTAAACTAGAAAACCTGCCAGTAGCTTCTTGTGGGTTGGTGGTTTTTCCCCGGGATTTTCCTGGGTTCTTCCACCACCAATTATACTGGCCGCCATGTATAGCCTATCTTGTGCTAAAAAATGGTGTTAAACCCAACAACAACAACAACAACAACCATGTAAACTCACTTTTAATTAGACCCTACTGCAAACTGCACCAACCTAGATCTCTCATTTCACAATGTCTGGTGATGCTGGGTCTTTGCAGTTTTGTTAAAAGTAATCAGTAGAAGAAACAACCAGGGACAAAGAGATTGGTCACGGGCCTTGGGATAAGAAACACCCCGTCCTTTCCGAGTTCTTGTTCAAACAAAGGTTTTCTTTTATAAAATTAAAAGGTGTTGTTCAGCCAGGGCCACCTTTATGGGCCATCATCCCAGGGATATATTCCCGGTTGTGCCCCCCCTCTTGTTGGCCCATCAAGCAACATAGGCCCTGATCTAATGGTACAGTATGTAATGATAGATCAGTTTCTGTGTTGTTTGCAGTTGGACCAGATGTATAAGTGAGATTTTATTTGAGATTTTATCATCACTTTGTAACAAATCATTAGCATTTAAATGTGTGTGTTGAATTATCACTTGCACTTTTTAATTCAATTAAAATCCTTTGCATTCTTTCCCTCCCCTACAATGCATGATTCAAATAATATGGTTTTAAAAAAGGTTCTTTGTTATTGGCTGTTGGAGAGGTGAAGGTCATCTTTAATGACAATATTTCTGCCATGAAACAGCCACATAAATTCATAGAAAAATTAGGGCAGGTGGAGGCCATCTTTAATGACAATATATCTGCCATGAAACAGCTGTTCAATTTATAGAAAAATGAGTGAAAGTGAAGGCCAAATAAATTCCCTGAAAAATATGGGGAGGTGGAGGCCATCCTTAATGACAGTATTTCTGCAATGAACCAGCCACTTAAATTCAGAGAAAAATTAAGGAAGGTGTTGTGGGCTTTTTATAAGACTACAACTTCCTGCCATTAAAAAGTTGTTAATCTGTTTTAAATCTTTGATCATCTTATCATCATCATGGGCTTATCATTGGAAAATATGGTCAGTTCCATTGTTGTATAAATTTAACATGGTAACTGTGGGTTTGAAATGAGAAGTGTCATCATGGAAAATTTGCTTACATTTAGAGAAAAGTTACAGAATTTTGGTTCCAGTAACATGTATGTGGAAACCATATTGTACTTTATTTTTTTTTCTGAAGAGGAAAGTAAAATCAAAAAGGTCCCTGAACAGTGATAAATGGGATGGAGGGGGAGGTGTGGATTCTACAAACCAGTAGTGTGAATTTTCTGAATATTTTAAAGATTTAACATAAAAATTAACAATTTGTGTGCATATAAATGACTTTTTAGTGCATTATTTAAAATTTAGGAAGACTTCCACAATCACAGTCTAGACTAGACGCTGCTGAAGGGTATTGTACACAAGTTTATTGGTTTTGAACCATAATGATGCCAAAATCCTTTACTCACAATAATAGGACCTACATTTCTTTTAAATAAACTGGAGTTGAAAAGAATTGTTTTCTTTACAATCACCAAAAGATGTAAATGTTTTCTAAATAAAAGATGTGATAAAATTATCCCTTAATTATTGAGATTAACAAAAAAATCTTTTGAGTTTTGTGTTTAAACAGAAATCTGTCATTCATGATGAATTCATATTTTCAGCATTAATTGTATTCCCTACATGGAGACTTTTTTTGAATAGTCATATGTGTAATAGACCATTGCAATAACAGAGTGATTTGATATAAAGTACAAAAGCTGTCTACTCATTACATTTTATACCTGTTAAAATACTGGTGAATGCTGTGATTTTATGTTTTAGAATATGATTCTTGCTGAAATCTACTTTTATTATTAAAACTGTTAAACTAACTGGATATAATTATTGGAGAGTCTCTTATTTATGAGCAAAGGATTTATGTTATTTTTATTGCTGTGTTGAAGATTTATTATTAATAGATGTACGTCTTGTAGGAAGTTATTTTTGTAATGATATGTATTTACAGTGAAATGCCCAATTTTATACACTTATGTCTTGTAACCTGTCTTGAAATACTACTGCTGCTCTCCTCTTTTGAGGGGCCAAATTATCATTACACTGAATTTTTCCTAATAGTATTATAAACGGTCACAAGCAAACACCTGTCTTGAGAAATCATGATATTATGACAGAAGGGTCATCTTTCATGACAGGTTCTAATGTACAATCACAATTTCATCATTTTTTGGATAAAAGTGTTAAATATATATTGTCTCAAATGAAGTAAAATCCATAATATTACAATCATTAAAAAATTTTCTGTGTTGGCAAACTGTACCCCCACCCCCAACAAAGTCCCAGCTGACAGTACACAGTTAGCCTTAAGGGTGAGTCCTTAATCATAAATTTGTTTTAACCTTTCATACATGCCTAGTGCAGTCCACATTTTAGAGCTTCAACCTAAATTCTTAAATAGACCTGATATTATATATACTCATTTAAAAGTCAAGACCAAAAGCAAACAAAACAGACCTTGATATCCATCATTGCATAATGCACCAACAGATCAGGGCAGTGTTGTTTGTTCTATTGATTATTCCTAAAAATTCACATAATGCACCAACAGAACAAGGGCAGTGTTGTTTGTTCTATTGATTATTCCTAAAAATTCACATAATGCACCAACAGATCAGGGGCAGTGTTGTTTGTTCTATTGATTATTCCTAAAAATTCACATAATGCACCAACAGATCAGGGGCAGTGTTGTTTGTTCTATTGATTATTCCTAAAAATTCACATAATGCACCAACAGATCAGGGCAGTGTTGTTTGTTCTATTGATTATTCCTAAAAATTTACATAATGCACCAACAGATCAGGGGCAGTGTTGTTTGTTCTATTGATTATTCCTAAAAATTTACATAATGTACCAACAGATCAGGGGCAGTGTTGTTTGTTCTATTGATTATTCCTAAAAATTCACATAATGCACCAACAGATCAGAAGCAGTGTTGTTTGTTCTATTGATTATTCCTAAAAATTCACATAATGCACCAACAGATCAGGGGCAGTGTTGTTTGTTCTATTGATTATTCCTAAAAATTTACATAATGCACCAACAGATCAGGGGCAGTGTTGTTTGTTCTATTGATTATTCCTAAAAATTTACATAATGCACCAACAGATCAGGGGCAGTGTTGTTTGTTCTATTGATTATTCCTAAAAATTTACATAATGCATCAACAGATCAGGGGCAGTGTTGTTTGTTCTATTGATTATTCCTAAAAATTCACATAATGCACCAACAGAACAGGGGCAGTGTTGTTTGTTCTATTGATTATTCCTAAAAATTCACATAATGCACCAACAGATCAGGGGCAGTGTTGTTTGTTCTATTGATTATTCCTAAAAATTCACATAATGCACCAACAGATCAGGGGCAGTGTTGTTTGTTCTATTGATTATTCCTAAAAATTTACATAATGCACCAACAGATCAGGGGCAGTGTTGTTTGTTCTATTGATTATTCCTAAAAATTCATATAATGCACCAACAGATCAGGGGCAGTGTTGTTTGTTCTTTTGATTATTCCTAAAAATTTACATAATGCACCAACAGATCAGGGGCAGTGTTGTTTGTTCTATTGATTATTCCTAAAAATTTACATAATGCACCAACAGATCAGGGGCAGTGTTGTTTGTTCTATTGATTATTCCTAAAAATTCACATAATGCACCAACAGATCAGGGGCAGTGTTGTTTGTTCTATTGATTATTCCTAAAAAATTACATAATGCACCAACAGATCAGGGGCAGTGTTGTTTGTTCTATTGATTATTCCTAAAAATTTACATAATGCACCAACAGATCAGGGGCATTGTGTTTTGTTCTATGTATTATTCCTAAAAATTAAAATGATGCACCAGCAAATCAGGGTGTGTGTTGTTTGTTCTATTGATTATTCCTAAAAATTCACATAATGCACCAACAGATCAGAAGCAGTGTTGTTTGTTCTATTGATTATTCCTAAAAATTCACATAATGCACCAACAGATCAGGGGCAGTGTTGTTTGTTCTATTGATTATTCCTAAAAATTTACATAATGCACCAACAGATCAAGGGCAGTGTTGTTTGTTCTATTGATTATTCCTAAAAATTCACATAATGCACCAACAGATCAAGGGCAGTGTTGTTTGTTCTATTGATTATTCCTAAAAATTCACATAATGCACCAACAGATCAGGGGCAGTGTTGTTTGTTCTATTGATTATTCCTAAAAATTCACATAATGCACCAACAGATCAGAGGCAGTGTTGTTTGTTCTATTGATTATTCCTAAAAATTCACATAATGCACCAACAGATCAGGGGCAGTGTTGTTTGTTCTATTGATTATTCCTAAAAATTCACATAATGCACCAACAGATCAGGGACAGTATTGTTTGTTCTATTGATTATTCCTAAAAATTCACATAATGCACCAACAGATCAAGGGCAGTGTTGTTTATTCTATTGATTATTCCTAAAAATTCACATAATGCACCAACAGATCAAGGGCAGTGTTGTTTGTTCTATTGATTATTCCTAAAAATTCACATAATGCACCAACAGATCAGGGGCAATGTTGTTTGTTTTATTGATTATTCCTAAAAATTCACACAATGCACCAACAGATCAGGGGTAGTGTGTTTTGTTCTATTTATTATTCCTAAAAATTAAAATGATGCACCAGCAGATCAGGCTGTGTGTTGTTTGTTCTAGTCAATATTCCTAACAATTCATATGATGTAGTGGCAGATCCATGTCATTGCATGACTTAAAGTCAAGTATATATGGTAATTATAAATATTTATTATATTGTCATAATTTAATTGATTGATAATTTAATTTAAGGGATGAATTGCAATTGGATTTGAAATTTTTAGTATATGTTTTTGTAAATTACATTTTATTTTTCTAAAAAAGTTTTTTTTGACATTTAGTAACTGAGAATCAAGTATATAAATACCTGTTTTTTAATTTATATCAATAAAATTATGCTTAATTTATATCAATAAAATTATGATTAATTTATATCAATAAAATTATGCTTAATTTATATCAATAAAATTATGATTAATTTATATCAATAAAATTATGATTAATTTATATCAATAAAATTATGATTAATTTATATCAATAAAATTATGATTAATTTATATCAATAAAATTATGATTAATTTATATCAATAAAATTATGATTAATTTATATCAATAAAATTATGAAGCACATACAACAGATGAGATATGTGTTAGAGAGAGAGAGAGAGAGAGAGAGAGAGAGAGAGAGAGAGAGAGAGAGAGAGAGAGAGAGAGAGAGAGAGAGAGAGAGAGAGAGAGAGAGAGAGCATAGATTAGTAGACTATCTGGATTATTTGTATGTACATGATGAAGTCCATTTTAATACCTTTAGTACCTTTCATATATATTAACCAGATAATATTTTCTCCAGAGGAAATCATTGCTTCCCAATCAATCCTGATAATAAATATTTTACTGTCCTGCAAAACCCAGGTAGTGTGAGATGTGAAATGACTCCAGAAGGTAACATTTGAATGTCTCATGCTGTACAGCCATCTCCTATATGATTTAATGACATTGTCTGTAACATGTTGAAGTGCAATAAACATGCAGTAAGAAAAAATATGACATGTACTTATGATTTATGACATTAATAACATGCAAAGATAATTGTATATTTGTAGATGATGTCACTATCACAGTACTTAGTACCTACATGTTTGGTTCCTATTTTGAAAATCTAGTAGACTCTTATTCATGGAATTACTAAACACACAAGGTTGAATGTATTAATTGTCCACTAAAGAATGCATATAGGGCATTCACATTTAGATCACACAACAACTCTAGTCCTAAATACCATACATACTTAGTTATAAATAACTACAAACTGCATAGATCCAGATGTGCCATCCCATTATTTATCAAAAAATATATATATATATATATATATATATATATATATATATATATATATATATATATATATATATATATATATATATATATATATATGAGAATATAGTTGAGTGTAGTAATATTTCTGTCTTATTAATAACTGCCTCATGCCTGTTTATATTAGGCATACCTGTATATACATCTCCAATCAGGTAGAAATGGGTTGATTTTAATTGCCATTAGGATGGTACTTTTGAAGCTAAAATAATTGATCTTTATAAAGGTTTAATGAGAACTGTTTTAAGTAAGTATATGTTAATCATTTTATGATGATGCTTACATTTTTAAGCTGACAATAAATGTTTTGTAAGGTGGATGTGCAACTATTAGGTATTTGATCTGAGTTCTATCTGTGTTTGAAGGGTTTCCATGGTTATGGAAGTGGTCCACTGTTGTAGTGCCACATAATTAGTATTCTATATGCATATCCATTATATAATGAAAATATTATTCTAGTTAGTGAAATTTGTCAAGCATTAGTCACTTAGGTTGAAATAACAAATTGATTAATTATAATTTTTGTGATAAATTGTTTTAGAATTAGTCTAAATACAATTAGAATTAGTCTAAATACAATTCATTATTATTCACAGTTTTAGACAAATTTTTATGCTGGATACTTGAAAAAATCTCTGGTTTTGAAAATGTTATCAAATTGATTGATTAATAATTTACTGATTAGAAGTAACTGAATATCAATTATAACATCACTACCCTTTATTAGGTTTTATATCTACTGGTCAGAGAACAGAAGAGTTATTGCCTTGTAACTCCAACTTTTGTTAATCTGCCATCCATTAGCCATCTGTTACCCCTCTGCCATCCATCTGTATGTGATTTGTATTGAATCTGACATCTGTCATTCATTTGTCATCCATCTGCCATCCATCAGTCATCCATTCTTGCCATGTATCTGTTATCTTTCTTCTATCCATCTGTAATCCATCTGCTGTCCTTCTGTCATCCATCTGTTATTCATTGGTCATCCATCTGTCTTCTTTTAGCAGGTGTTTGTTACTGCTACTCCTCCCACTTGGAAGAAAGTCACAAAACTTTACATACAGCCTCATCCTGAGGTCTAGTTTTTGCTAAATGAAAATAGTGCCCCTGGAATATGCAGCATTGTTTTATAGCTACTCCTCCTTAACAGAGAGTTTTGTATGAGTTGTAAATGGTCCTAAATGAAAATATTTTCAGATATAGCATCCAACATGGCTACCATGGTGGCCATGAAAGCTGGGTACCACAAAAGCTTTTGTACTGCAGCATTTCTGTCTAAAAGCTGTAACTAGAGTGAGATCATTAACCTCATTCAATAACTGATTCTGTGAAAGATATTCTACTGACATTAGAGAGCATATTGATAAAAATGGAAAGTGTTAGTACTGAAGCCTAGCTACACTCTTGATATAATAGGCATTTAACCTTTCATTGGGATTATGGGAAATATATTTAACAGAGAGGGTCAGGAAACATAAAACACACTCATCAAACTGGAAAAATATTTAGTAGACTTGAGAAATTATGTTAAGTACAGTTTGAAAACAAGTGTGTTCCTGACAATCTTAGGATGATTTGTAGGCTTATCATCATAGGAATCATCATCATCAAGCCCATAAGAGGGCTTTGGGGCACCACAGTTGACTTTACAATCAATTCTCTCCACCTTTCCCTGTTATCTAATGCCCTTTGGAAATCTCTGAATCCCATGCCAGTCCACTCTGTAATGTTGTCTTCCCATCCATTTTCCATCTGCTTATTCTTCTGCACCCTCACACTGTACCTTGCAAGATTATTTTTGCCAGTCTAGATTATCTTAAGACATGACTGTACCACTTCAGTTTGCACATTTTTTACAGTAGTCAAGAAATTTTCATAGGATCTGATGGCTCATTGGATCCTGTTGTGGACATCTTCATTGGTTACATGGTCAATGTGTAAGATGCCCAAGATCTCATGGTAGCATCTCATTTCAAAGGTTTGAATCCTTTGTAGATCTGATGTGAGCATCCATGTTTCACAAGCTTGCAGAAAGATGGATATGACAATTGAGCACATCAGCCTTAGTTTGGAACCAGAAGCATTGTTGATATCTTTCCATATTGGTCTCAACCTTGTTATTGCTGGTGTTGTCTGGGAAATCCTACAAAGTAGTTCTTGTTTGGAACCCTCATCTGTGATAATTGATCCCAAGTACTTGAAGCTTGTGATTATTTCCAGCTTCTGTCCACTGACCTTTATTTGTGTACTGATGCTATTGGCGTTGTTTGTCATCAGTTTGGATTTTTGGCACTAATCTTGATACCATGGGCTGTGGAGGTTGTGTCAAGGCACTCAACAGAGTCAGCCAGTTCTATTTCATCTCTTGCTAAACCATCAAGTGAAGGTTGGTGATTGTTCCTCCTCCAATGCTGACAGTGTCCTTGTGGTAATGCAAGGCATCCTCCATGATTCTTACCATGAAAATGTTGAAGAATGTAGATGACAGTATACATCCCTATCTGACTCCAACTGTTGTTCGAAACCAATCTTCTCTGTTGCAGTTGATGAGGACAGCACTGATGGCTTTGTCATAAAGGTGCTCAGCAACCTGCACCAGGTTTGAGCTAATGTTGTGCTTCCTCATAGTTGCCCATAAGGCTGCATGCCATACCCAATCAGGGGCCTTTTTGAAATCTGTAAAGACATGGTATAAAATCTTCTGTTCTCAAAAAGGAGTCTGAAGTCTGAGATTGAAGATTTGTTCTGTGGTGCTCCATCCTGCTTGGAAGCCTGCCTGCTCTTCAGCAATAATTTTCTCTGCTTGAGGCTTTAGTCTGTTGAGAATTATCTTCAGCATGACTTTGCTTGGGTGACTGATCAAACTGATGGTTCTGTAGTTTTGGCATAGCTGTAGGTTTCCTTTCTTAGGGAGCATGATGACCAATAGATTGAGACCATGTGGTGGGCCATTCTCCTGTTTGCCACATCTTGTTGCAGATTGTTGTTAGGACTGTGACTATCTCTTCTCCTGCTTAAATGAACTCTGCTGGTAGGTTGTCAATGCTGGCTGACTTTCCTTTCTTTAGTGACCTAACTGCAATTTCTACTTCTTCATGAAGAATGGGTTGTCATTAATTTCTTCTGCTTGGTCAAATTTAGTACTGCTGGATCTCCTTGGGTCTTATGATTAAACAGTTTTAAGCAGTATTGAGGATCTCTTGATCTTATGTGATGCATTTTCCTGATTTGTCTTGGATGGTGGTAGTTTCCCATGTTTATGGGTTGTGAGATCTTTCACCAGTTGATATGCCATTTTGCTGTCATTTCTACTCAGACTGTCTTCAGTTTTGCAGCATTGTCTTTATATCCATGATTCCTTTGCCTTTTTCATGCTTTTCCAAATATTGTTATTTATTTCTCAGTATTTTCTAGCTCCTCCATATCTTTTTCCCTTTTCAGTTCTCTTCTTTTGTCACATAGTTCAAGGACATTGTTTGTGACCTAAGGTTTCTTTGTTCAACAATATTTACCAATGATCTCGCTAGCTGTGATAATCACAGCTGTGTTGTATGTGGTTGCTAAGGACTCTTAAGTCAGTATCTTGGCTGTCCAAGGTCATCAAAGGTGCAAATTGACCACCTATCATTGCTTAGAAGGCTTCTGTGACTTTTGAATCTTTCAATTTTTTAAGGTCAAATCAAAGGAAATATAAAGGAATACAAAGGTTTACATGTATTTAATACATTCAAATATGCTAGTAAATACAAAATAATTACATTTTGTTGAAGCAATGAGGTTATTTTTAAACTTAAATTATTCTGAAGTTGGATTTGGCAAGAAAATGTTTAACAACATTCTTTTTGGCCACTGTTTTAGCATATGTGACACATGTCAAACATGGGAGTAAATGATCATAAATATATATATATTTAATATTCATGATGAATAATATTTACAGCTGTTTTGTAAAACAAGAATAATTTTTAAATCTATAAATAATGTAAACAAGCTGTAAATATCATTAAAAATCATCAAGATTCATTTCTATTTTACGGAAACTACACATGTACCAGCACAGTGAAAAGTACCACGGTACATACTACTGGAAACAAATACTGGGGCATACAAGTAATACCGCATACCTCTAGTGGCCACCTTGAGAGTCTTGTTATCTCTGTTACTTTTGAATGCATGGTCATATCAACATACCATTTTCACTAACAGACTTGCAATACGTTTCTGAAAGAATATTGTGTAGATACGACCTTTAAATTTTGGCCACCATAGAATTCATCATGAATTTCCTGATATGACTTTCCTACCCATTCCAAACAGGATGGTCATATCAGCATTGCATTTTCCGGAAAATACTTAACGGGATGGTCATATCAGCATGGCATTTTCCGGAAAATACTTATGAATTCTAAATGGTTGCCTTGTCATTTAATAAATCTTGTTCTGGTTCCTTTACTTGAATGGATTGTTGTTGAATGAATAATCATACCAGTCTTGCATGGCAACTATGATTAAGTACCCTCTGAAAAATCTTCTTGTGCTGGTTTGACCATCTTGTACATACTGTTGTGAAAACAAGTTGGAAAACCAAAGCTATTTTAACATTGGACATCAAGTCAGATGTCCATTACTTAATCTGAGTTTATGAACACAGCAACTTGATCATATGCAAATCATATTTAACAGACTTTATTCAATAAATCGCTTGATTGTCTGACATTTCATTCAAGTTCATAGGTCTTGACTGTTATGATTTATGAGCATGATAATGGAAATAGGTATAAATGGTATATATATATATATATATATATATATATATATATATATATATATATATATATATATATATACAATAACCCAGTATTTTTATATCTGACAAATACCTTAAATGTTGCCACTTCAGTTAGTTGTTATTGCTTTTTAATATTAATTATAGATTTAAACCAAACTTGGCATGTGTGTATTTGTTGACAGTATCTGAGATGAATGTTTGGTATTATGTTCAAGGTTAAAGAAAACAACAAAGATTTTTGTACTGCATTTATATGGTAAACATATTAACTTGAACATGTATGAAAATATATTTCTTTCCAAACTTGGTATGTTGTACTTTCTCAAAAATATCTTTGATGAATTCAATAGGAAGCAATTATTTAAGATAAATGGAGAAATAAAATAAATTGTATGAATTTCTATACATTCTTTTTTGGCTAGTAGAGTGCAGTCTCTTCGAGGGACTCTTGTTTTTGCTTTTGGTTTTCTAATTAACATTCTTTTGCTTGCATGACTATATTATCTTTGGGAGTTCAAGTTAGTGTGATATTAGTAAAAACTATAAATTAGTAGCAGAATTTTAATTTTAATAATGAGTTACAACTAATCTCACAATTCTGTATCACAAGTATTCAGAATAGTTAGGACTTTATGACAGTGGCTTCTATCTCAGCCAATCAAAACAGTTACTTGAAGTGTTTGAAGGGAGATGAGCCTCTAATTCAAGAAAACAAGCCAAAAAAAATAGCCATCATTGGTGATATACCACACATTCTTCACAAAGTTTTTTGAAATAAAAAGGCAAGAGATACTTTGAATCAGATATCACCATCTTAAGAAATACAATAAATTTAGGGTCTCTTTGTTTTGCATCTTATTTTAAAAATGTTAATTAGGTTGCCAAAAACACTAAGTCTAGAGTTATTTATCTCACCTGACTTTCTGTATGAGGGGATCAAAACTTTCTCAAACATTTTGGCCAACTGTTTCAGTTGGGATGAGATCTTTATCTAATGCAGAAAATCCTGCAGTGTCATTTAAATTCTGTGAGATAGGTTTCTGAGACTGAAGTCATTTTAAAATGCTGAACAGTCATTTATACCCAAAGAGAAAGTTATTGTAGCAAATTCTTTCATATAGGTGACATTTCTATATCCATTAATATTTATTTCATTTATTTAACCTTTAAAGAAAGGTTTTTGATTATGCATGGTTTGGTGTTCCACAGCACAGAAACTTAAGAAGGTTATTTAGTGCAAAAACATTTGGAGTACTAGTCAAGTGCTTTATCACTGAACATGCCATGATAGCTGACAGAGGATGATCTGTCAGTAGAACATGCCATGATAGCTGACAGGGGATGATCTGTCAGTAGAACATGCCATGATAGCTGACAAGATGAGCTGGCAGTAGAACATGCCATGATAGCTGATAGGTGATGATCTGGCAGTAAAACATGCCATAATATAAGACACAGGCAGATCTGACAGGTAGAGCATGCCATGATAGCTGACAGGGGATGATCTGTCAGTAGAACATGCCATGATAGCTGACAAGAAGAGCTGGCAGTAGAGCATGCCATGATAGCTGACAGGGGATGATCTGATGAATAGAACATACCATGATAATTGACATGGGATGATATGACAGTAGAACATGCCATAATATATGACACAGACTGATGTGACAGGTAGAGCATGCCATGATAACTGACAGGGGATTATCTGGCAGTAAAATATGCCATAACAGATGACACAGGCTGACATCTGACAGGTAGAACATGCCATGATAGCTGACATGGGATGATATCACAGTAGAACATGCCATGATAACTGACATTGGTTGATATGACAGTAGAACATGCTATGACAGCTGACACAGGCTGATCTGACAGGTAGAACATGCCATGATAACTGACATGGGATGATATGATATGTAAAACATGCCATAGTGATGATGGAGCATACCATGATAGCTGACATGGGCTGATTTGATTCACAAAATCCATTCCTTTTAGTCAGAAGTTTGGCATGCCGAACACTGATTAAAATTTTGTCCTTTTTTAGACAGGACAATAATCTATACAGATTAAAACTTTTGCTTTCTTATGAGACCTTTATAGACAAACCTGTCAGATAGTTTGTAATGTTTTTGATTTATATAAGCTTTTTGTAGACAATGTCTTCCACTTGCAACTAATAAGAAATGAACTAAAATTTATTGTGACTCTTATTAGTCCAAATTATGGTGACCAATATATGTTATGATATAATAATGACCAGTTATTACTTACAGAGATACCAAGTACCAATTTTAAACATTTTAGGAATTTCAAAATTGATGGCTAAGACATTTTCTACCACTCTAAATTAATTAACTGAACTTTTCATTTTTAAACTAAAGTTTTAGTCTTAAATGTTCAAGAAACCTTCAAACATATGGGGGTATAAATAACTGTATAATCGGCAATTAATTCCATTAGGTCTAATATAAATTTATGAGAATTTCATATATAGTTTCCCTGCAATTAATTCCATTGGACTTATATGTTAATTTATGAGAATTTCTTATCTGGTTACCCCAACATAATATTGTTCACTGTGTATGCTAAAGATATAGTGTTAGAATTACAATTATTCATTGTTGACTGGATTCAGAAACAGAGAGGTTATTGTGTTTAGACTGGTTTACACCCAGGGTGTACCATTGTAATCTCTTTCCCTCCAGTGACTTTGCAGTAAAAGGTCAGTATAGCTTTTGGTCTACTTTGTTGTTCTGTGTATATTTGCACTCTTTATCCACTTGACTTTGTAAACATTTTATTCATTTTAAATGGAATAAATCCATGGATCCAGATGGGGGTGGGGTTGATGGAGACATTGGGTTTTGAGTCCACCAGTTGGTCTAGCAATTTATTTACTATATCCTGCCTCTGTAAAGGTGGGGGTACCATATATAGTTGCTTATAAGTTGAGTCAAACTACAAACAACAAAGATCCTGTTCTGCTGTAGCATTAGCATAATGCAGATCAAAGTCTATGGTGTTTGATTACTCCCAACAAACGGCACAGACCCAGATGTGCTTGTGCATTATTCGATGGCTGATCTGGGTCTGCGTGATTTGCAGTTGGACTCTTCTTATAAGTGAGCATAAACAGTATATAGTAATCCATCTGTCTGTCTAGTACAGTTAGCCCCCTCCCTCCCCCACCCCAGATTTTGATGCTTTGTTATTGAGTAAGTAATTTGGTCATCACCTGGTGATAGGAATATCAAGAAATTGCTTTGCTCCAAAATTTTGGATAGATTTATAAGCCTTTTTCTCTTGGAACTGTGTATAACATGGTCTAGTTAGCACCACATGTTGCAGGAGAGGTGGGGGTATACATGTCTTTATGCAAGTAAATTGCTGACCAATCCTGTAGGGTTTTTTAATTTAAAAAATAGAATAAAAATTGACCATCCAACTTTCATAAATTTTGCATCATCCTTTTTTTTCTCACATTTCCGTCCTTGAAAATTTCTCATTTTTTTTTAAATCTTGAACCCCACCAATCATGTTGGTATATATACCTGACTGGTTACATGGGATGCAAAAAAATTAATTCCTATATGTTCCCAGCATGCACAATCTCCTTGAGAGAATATTCCCATACATTTCATTTTTTTTCTTTTGTATCAGAAGTTACAACTGGAAATTCCCAACTATATTTTATTTGGTTTAGAAATATTTTCTACCACCACCACAACCATCTTTTAACAAATTATCATATTCTCTCACTGTTAATTTGTTCTCAGAAAAATAGTATTATACTCTTATATGTGAGATCACTAGAAGTATTTTTAATGATTCATCCAAGAAATAAAATTAGGCCCCTATCTAAATGAAAATGGACCTAAATCACCATGTAACATATTTCAAAAATTGAGCAAAAATAACTGTTTTAAGCTATTTACTGCTGAAAATTTTATTTTCAATCAATAAAATTTTTCTATAAAAATTCAGAATGACCCAAGAATTCCTAATGACCCTTGAAAAGTACCACTTTATTTCTGTGACGAAGAGTACTGACCTTTCATGTCAGGAGAGGCCCCTCTGGTGATTGCTTGGCATGTTAGGATTCTTGTCATTTTTATGAGAGGCATGACTGACTGCAATTCATGCATTGTATGGTAAGAGTTTAGTAAAGAAAAACACTGCATTCTCTGTGGCAGATGTACTGTTTAGCAATGATAAACTATGGGGATCAGTGTAATGAATTTTGGCTCACCTAGCCAATGGATATGAGTTTGTGGTATGAGTATGATTATGAGTGACATCCATGCATATTAATGATGTGATCTTGAATCTGATTGGCTGAGATTGTGAACATTCTAAAGGCTAAATATCTGATTGGACCTCTTGTTCACCTAGTAGGCGTGGGCCTATAACCAGGCATTTATATGAAATGACTTTAAAGACCACATTTTTTCTGGGTCATTGTGATTTATTATCATGAATGGTTTTATCTTTGTATAAATATGGTATTTGGATTGTTTTTATCCATTTGTCATGTTAATGTAAAATATTGTTTACTTGTTTAAGTCACTAAGCTTTCATTAGGAAAGTTATCAGATTACTGTTATTAATGATTATTTAAGTGCAGACATTTTTAATAAAATTTTTACACTAAGAGATTATTTTATTCACTATGTAGCCTTTAAGTATTGGGCGACCAGTGTTTTTTTGGCCGGCGCTAAAACATATAAGTCACAGTCTGCATGAGCAAAAACAGTTCCTTATAACTAATTATACATACTAATTAAAATGTATATATTCAAATGGTCTGCCTGAATGGCCATGATCACTTAATGTGAAGGACTGACCAGCAGCCGATGGACTGTTAGTTGGACACATCTGTGAAGGACTGGTCCTCATGAAGCACATGGGCTGTCAGTTGGACACAACTTTGAAAGACTGGTCTGCATGTGGCCTATGTGCTGTTAGTTGGACACAACTATGAAGGACTGGTCTGCATGTGGCCTATGTGCTGTCAGTTGGACACAACTATGAAGGACTGGTCTGCATGTGGCCTATGTGCTGTTAGTTGGACACAACTTTGAAAGACTGGTCTGCATGTGGCCTATGTGCTGTCAGTTGGACACAACTATGAAGGACTGGTCTGCATGTGGCCTATGTGGTGTTAGTTGGACACAACTTTGAAAGACTGGTCTGCATGTGGCCTATGTGCTGTTAGTTGGACACAACTATGAAGGACTGGTCTGCATGTGGCCTATGTGCTGTTAGTTGGACACAACTATGAAGGACTGGTCTGCATGTGGCCTATGTGCTGTCAGTTGGACACAACTATGAAGGACTGGTCTGCATGTGGCCTATGTGCTGTTAGTCGGACACAACTATGAAGGACTGGTCTGCATGCGGCCTACGTGCTGTTAGTCGGACACAACTATGAAGGACTGGTCTGCATGCGGCCTATGTGCTGTTAGTTGGACACAACTATGAAGGACTGGTCTGCATGTGGCCTATGTGCTGTTAGTTGGACACAACTATGAAAGACTGGTCTGCATGCGGCCTATGTGCTGTTAGTTGGACACATCTGCTTTAAATGATATGTTACTGCTTGTTTCTGTTTGTAGCCTTAAAATGATAAATCTCAGTTCTCAGGGCCAATGCAACAAAAGTTCCATATTCACTAATCTTGTACTCCTGTGATCCAGCTGTATCAGGCAGTAGTATGTCTTTTCTAGACAAAGCACTTTTTGTTGTCTCAGCACAAAGTTACAGTCTTGAATCTGCCTGGGTTAGATGCTGTGTTGTGTTTGTTCCAGACAAAGCACTTTACATTGACTCATTATGTGTGGATGTGATTTGGATTTTTAACATAGCTTTAATAATTTTCCAGTAATATCATTTAAATGTCTGCAGTGTGATTGTTTATAGTAATGTTTAGCATCATGTCCCACCCAGTCACATTAACCTGGCACCATGCCAACCTCCTAATGTTGAATGCCAAGCAAGGCAGCTGCTAGTACCATTTTTATAAATCTTTAGTATGACTCAGCCGGGTTTCGAACCCGCATCCATGGTGGAAGCTCCAACCACATAGTCCACCTGTGTGGTCTTTAAGTATACATGTCAAAGGGTGTTACAGTCATGGATCAACTTAGGTCAGCTGCTGTAGTGTATCTCTTTCAGGCCAAGCACTTTACAATAACTCAATATGAAATGATGTAACAATGATATATAGATTTGTTAATGTGTTTTACAACACCAAACAACAGTAACAACAATACAACAATTTATCCTTACCAAGTATTGTAAAAGTTTGATTATAAGTCATAATTTTAAATCAGTTTTACAGAATATTAAATAGATAAGTAAGGTCCTATAATGAATGCATCTCATGGCTTTTTTTCACTCAATATCGAAGAAAACACTAAAAAGCTATTTTCATGTATTACATGCTGCTCATTTTAGTAGTTATCCCTCTACAGTACTTGAATTTATTTCCTGCCAAAAAAGCACATATTCTCAAAGACAGTTACTGCAATAGTTGCAGGTAAAATATTAAATTAGTCAAAGCCTTTATTGGTACCATACTAAGCAAAAAAAAAGTACCTTTAGTATTAATATTCTTAAATCCAGAAGACAGAATTTTTAACATAGTAATTTCTTAAAATTCATGTAAATGACAATCAACAATTAATATACAATATCAGTATTACAAATCACTGCATTCTTTCAGGGGGTTTACAATGAAGTCATTCACCATAGTTGACTTTTGGTAACTGTAATCCCCAACAGACTGAATACAGAAATTAGAGATTGTGCTACTTAAAACATTCTTATAAATGAATTTATTCCATTCCATGATACAATATACTTATTGTGTTCTTTATAATTGGAACAGTTTTACTAATGATATGATTTAGTGCTGCATATCATGTGGTCTATTGTTGTAATGCACACACCCAACTCCCTAACTGCCAACACTGGCTTTTAAATTTTACTTAATCTGCATGAGATGAATACATATATATGTATTTGGAGTTTCTTTGTCCCCAGAAATAATTAATAGTAAGAACTTATCATAATTCTCCTTTGATATGTCTGTTCTTTGTGGTAAACCTGCTTTTATGATATTTTTTACATTTCTGTTCAATATTTCCTCATGGTAACCTTCATTATAACATGATTATTGTTAAAAGGCCCTTCATTATAACATGATTATTGTTAAAAGGCCCTTCATTATAGCATGATTATTGTTAAAAGGCCCTTCTTTATAACAAGAATAGTGTTATAAGGCCCATTATTATAACATGATTCTTGTTAAAAGGCCCTTCATTATATGATTCTTGCTATAAGGCCCTTTATTATAACACAATTCTTTTTATAAGGCCCTTCATTATAATATGATTCTTGTTATAAGGCCCTTCATCATAGCATGATTCTTGTTATAAGACCCTTCATTATAACATCATTCTTGTTATAAGACCCTTCATTATAACATGATTCTTGTTATAAGGCCCTTCATTATAAAATGATTCTTGTTATAATGCCCTTCATTATAACATGATTCTTGTTAAAAGGCCCTTCATTATAACATGATTCTTGTTATAAGACCCTTCATTAAAACATGATTCTTGTTATAAGGCCCTTCATTATAGTATGATTCTTGTTATAAGACCCTTCATTATAACATGATTCTTGTTATAAGACTCTTCATTATAACATGATTCTTGTTATAAGGCCCTTCATTATAAAATGATTCTTGTTATAAGGCCCTTCATTATAACATGATTCTTGTTAAAAGGCCCTTCATTATAACATGATTCTTGTTATAAGACCCTTCATTAAAACATGATTCTTGTTATAAGGCCCTTCATTATAACATGATTCTTGTTATAAGACCCTTCATTATAACATGATTCATGTTATAAGGCCCTTCATTATAACATGATACTTGTTATAAGGCACTTTATTATAACATTGTTCTTGTTTTAATTCCCTCTATTCTTAGGTTATTGTTATGATTATCCTTATTCAATGTTATTGTCATGGTGTCGAATAAAGTTTAAAAGTGCAGTTTGTGTTAAGATTGGTGACAGGGTATGTTGTCTTAAAATGTAATCTGTAACTTCCATTGAAAATTTGGTTGTGGGGGGTATTGGCAATTTTTAGGACAATAGACTATGCATGCATCCAGTATATTTTGTGTGAAATCAGAACCCTGTAAAGCACTGGGAAGAACTACTGATCCATGGGAAGTGACTGACAAGCTTTCTCACATGTCTACATTGGTCAACCACTCTTTTGGCCTAAGTGGTTAGAGCATCCGCTTTTTGATGCAGGATTTCATGGATTAGAACCTTGACTGAGTCATAACAAAACTTTAAAAAATGGTACTTACAGTTTCCTTGCTTGGCACTCAGCATTACCAGGTTAGTGTTAGGACTGGTTGGCTGGTGACAGGATAATGTGACTAGGTGGTATGTAATGCTGCATGTCTGCAGAATGATGTTCCAGTGCTACACATCACTATAAAAGTGCCACACTGCAGATATCCCAGCAATATGACTAAAAAATTTTAAAGCTACATTAAAACTCCAAATCACACACACACACACATGCACATACAATGGTCAGACTGAGACTTTAACCTATGCAGAAAGATGAGGTGTCAATGATATGATTGTGAGATGTCAGTGATCTGTAAAGGTGAGGTGTCAGTGATTGGTGAAGGTGATGTGTCAGTGATATGAAAAGGTGATATGACAGTGATCTGTAAAGGTAAGGTATCAGTGATCTGTAAAGGAGAGGTGTCAGTGATCTGTAAAGGAGAGGTGTCAGTGATCTGGGTAGGTAAAGGTGTCAGTGATATGTAAAGGTGATATGACAGTGATCTGTGAAGGTGAGGTATCAGATGATCTGTAAAGGAGAGGTGTCAGTGATCTGTGAAGGTGAAGTGTTAGTGTTCTGTAAAGGTGAGGTGTCAGTGATCTGTAAAGGAGAGGTATCCATAATCTGTGAATGTGAGGTATCAGTGATCTATGAAGGTGAGGTATCAGTGATCTGTGATGTTGAGGTGTCAGTGATCTGTAAAGGTGAGCACCTCAGACCACTCAGCCATGCAGGACCCCATTTGTCAGAAAGTAGAGTAAACAAAAGAATCATGATAAAATAAAAAGGTAAGTTCATTTTCATATTGTTACAGAAGAATTTAAGGATGTCCAATATTACGAAATAAATAACAATGAGCATCTCATATCTCATAATGATGTGTTCATTTCCTTATGATGTCATGGATGTGACATCACCTGGTATTACCAAAGGGTATTTTTTCATATTGTTACAGTAGAATTTAATGATGTCTAATTTTATGGGGGGGGGAATGACTACTGAGCAATCATTATGATGTGATAATTACTTGAAGATGTCATAGATATGACATCACATGTTACTATAGTGTATTGCCTTGCCTTAAATTAGCCTGGGATAGACTGGACATAAAATAGCATGGTGGCCACTTCTCTGTTATTTATTAATAGCATGGTGGCCACTTCTCTGTTATTCTCTGTTTTTCCTGTAAAGTTTCAATAATCATAATAGCAATCCCATCAAATAAAATTATAAATGCATTGTTGACCTAAAAACTCTCTAGAAGCATTTATGTTTTGAATTTTACTCTGATCCATTTTCACTGCACAAAACATTTATCAATAATCAAGATTAGAATAATGAGAATAGGACAAGGCGTGAAAACCTTAAAGGTAGTGAATCACTTTGGTTAGAACTTATTGATTTTTTTTAGTCCATACAAATAAAAACCACAATAAATATAGAAAAGAATGATAGAACATGATGAGATTTTAGTACAATAAAGATCATGTTTTTTGGGTTAGTGGGCATTACAAAGGCTTTAAAAGTATAAATGTAAATTAGATTCTTTACTCATAATTCCAAATCAAGTGGCAGTAGATGTATGAGTGCTCAAAGAAAAGAGATTATATCTAAAACTAAGTTAAGTAATTAATACAATGAGACCAGGCCCAGGGAACATCTACATATAAAGGATGACCTGTTTGATAAAGAAAACATTAATAAATTTGTTTTCAAGCAAAATCATGTGCATTTTTGTATCTATATAGAAAACACAATTTGGTAGCCATCACCACCAACAACCACCCCAAGTCTTTAATTGATATGTTATTACTGTAGTTGTTAGCAGATAAAAAGGTTTATTATTCCTAAGAGAACTGACAGACTTATTGGTTCAAATTAATTTGAAACTTTTAGTGAAGAGCTCTGCCAGTTTTATTCTACCATTCAGGTTAGTTTTTAAATTACAAAGTTACATAGTGAATAGCTGTCTGTTTTGCTCTACTATTCAGGTTAGTTTTAAAATTACAAAGTTACATAGTGAATAGCTGTCTGTTTTGCTCTACAATTCAGGTTAGTTTTTAAATTACAAAGTTACATAGTGAATAGCTGTCTGTTTTGCTCTACAATTCAGGTTAGTTTTTAAATTACAAAGTTACATAGTGAATAGCTCTGTGAAAAGGTCTGTCTGTTTTATTCTACCATTCAGGTTTGTATCTAAATGACCAAGTTGCATAGTGTTGCTAATATCTTTTTGAATGAGATAATGCCTCAGTTTTTATGTCTTGCAGATAAAAATTTTGTTGTATTGCAGTTTGTTACTTTTATTCCAACCTGGAAGGTGGCTGTCTTTCCAACTGTTTTGGTTTATGCACAATATTATAACAGTTTAGTTCAAGTGAATAGATTTCAGGAAAGGTTTTAGGTGTTTCTCGAAAGAAAGAGGAGTATTGGTTTTGATGTACAGAATTTGAAGGTCAAGGTCATTGTTATTAAAGAGAGATTTTGTTATTGCATTTCACTTTTACATGATAAGTATTGCTCAGTACAATTTGCTACACGTTTTGCAACAAATCTATATTGACTTTTTAGATTTTGGATACATCACACAAACATAAGGGGACCACTGTTACCATATCTAAATCGTGTCATTTTGTTCCAGATTACTTAGAAGTCAAGGTCAGTTAATAGATTTCAGAGTAATTTAGTTATGCCCCCCTTTGTTTAATGGGGAAAATTATTTACTAGAGAGGAAATTGATCTGTGAAGGTGAGGTGTCAGTGATCTGTGATGGTGAGGTGTCAGTGATCTGTTATGGTGAGCACCTCAGATTGCTCAGCCATGCAGGACCCCATTTATCAGAAAGTAGAGTGTACAACAGAATTATGATAAAATAAAAAGGTAAGTTCATTTTCATATTGTTACAGAAGAATTTAAGGATGTCCAATATTACGAAATAAATAACAATGAGCATCTCATATCTCATAATGATGTGTTCATTTCCTTATGATGTCATGGATGTGACATCACCTGGTATTACCAAAGGGTATTTTTTTGTATTGTTACAGCAGAATTTAAGGATGTCTAATTTTATGGGGAAAAAAGGACAACTGAAAAACTCATTATGATGTGATAATTTCTTGATGATGTCATAGATATGACATCACATGTTACCATAGTGTATTGCCTTGCCTTAAATTAGCCTGGGATAGACTGGACATAAAATAGCATGGTGGCCACTTCTCTCTCATTATCAAATAATGAAAAATAAAATTCCTGTAAAGTTTCAATAATCATAATAGCAATCCCATCAAATAAAATTATAAATGCATTGTTGACCTAAAAACTCTCTAGAAGCATTTATGTTTTAAATTTTACTCTGATCCATTTTCATTGCACAAAACATTTATCAATAATCAAGATTAGAATAATGAGAATAGGACAAGGCATGAAAACTTTAAAGGTAGTGAATCACTTTTGTTAGAACTTATTGATTTTCTTTTAGTCCATACAAATAAAAACCACAATAAATATAGAGAAGAATGATAGAACATGATGAGATTTTAGTACAATAAAGATCATGTTTTTTGGGTTAGTGGGCATTACAAAGGCTTGAAAAGTATAAATGTAAATTAGGTTCTTTACTCATAATTCCAAATCAAGTGGCAGTAGATGTATGAGTGCTCAAAAAAAGTGATTATATCTAAAACTAAGTTAAGTAATTAATACAATGAGACCAGGTCCAGGGAACATCTACATATAAAGGATGACCTGCTTGAGAAAGAAATCATTTATGAATTTCTTTCAAATAAAATCATGTGCATTTTGTATCTACATAGAAAACACAATTTGGTGTAACCCCAACCTCCAATGTCTCTTATTGATATGTTTTACTGTAGTTGTTAGCAGATAAAAAGGTTAATCAGTCCTTGGAGAACTGACAGACTTATTGGTTCAAATTAATTTGAAACTTTTAGTGAAGAGCTCTGCCAGTTTTATTCTACCATTCAGGTTAGTTTTTAAATTACAAAGTTACATAGTGAATAGTTGTCTGTTTTGCTCTACTATTCAGGTTAGTTTTTAAATTACAAAGTTACATAGTGAATAGTTGTCTGTTTTGCTCTACAATTCAGGTTAGTTTTTAAATTACAAAGTTGCATAGTGAATAGTTGTCTGTTTTGCTCTACTATTCAGGTTAGTTTTTAAATTACAAAGTTACATAGTGAATAGTTGTCTGTTTTATTCTACCATTCAGGTTTGTATCTAAATGATGCAAGTTACATAGTGTAGCTTATATCTTTTTGAATGAGATAATGCTTCATTTTTTATGTCTTGCAGATCAAAGTTTTATTGCATTACAGTTTACTACTTTTATTCCAATCAGGAAGGTGTCTATCTTTCCATCTGTTTTGGTTTATGCACAATATTATAACAGTTTAGTTCAAGTGAATAGATTTCAGGAAAGGTTTTGGGTGTTTCTCATAAGAAAGAGGCGTATTGGTTTTTGAGGTACAGAATTTGAAGGTCAAGGTCATTGTTATTAAAGAGAGATTTTGTTATTGAATTTTACTTTTACATGATAAGTATTGTTCAGTACAATTTGCTACATGTCTTGCAACAAATCTATATTGACTTGTTACATTTTGGATACATCACACAAACATAAGGGCCACTGTTACCGTAACTAAATCAGGTCATTTTGTTCCAGATTACTCAGATGTCAAGGTCATTGTTATTCAGCATTGATTCGACCTTCTGCGTGTAATTCATTTCAACACAGTAACTTGTGTTTCAGTTAATAGATTTCAGTGTAATTTAGTTATGCATTTCCATTAATAATTGGGGAAAAATATTTACTAGAGAGAAAATTGAAGGTGGCAGTCAATAAGTTAGATGATGGAATGATCCTTCATCTGCCATGCAATGTATATCAGCAATTTCATATTCTAAAGACCTGTTAACAGTATTCAGCCATATTTCACATGTTGCAATTTCTCTCTTTGTAAGATGATCCTGACTTGCCATCCAATATAGCCCATTTTTAATAATATTTTCAAAAATGATTTAAATAACTTTTAAATTTTTTTTACACAATTGGACCAAATTTGATAGAAAGTTTCCTGGCGTAAAGTGCTTTTAAATTTTCTCAAATGATGGTTTATTCTTCAAAATATAGCAACTATTATTGTTTTAAAAAAATGAAATGTATTATTTTTTTTAAAAGTCTTGTGTATGACTGATTCTAGACAAGAGATTTTGAGGGTCTCAATTACCAACTGTGCTTGAATCCTACAGATTAAATTTCCATTTTTGGAGTCATTACATCATTAAAGTAGCTTAGTTAGTAGAGCAAGTTTGGGAGTCATTACATCATCATAGTAACTTAGTAGAGCAAGTTTGGGAGTCATTACATCATCATAGTAACTTAGTAGAGCAAGTTTGGGAGTCATTACATCATCATAGTAACTTAGTAGAGCAAGTTTGGGAGTCATTACATCATCATAGTAACTTAGTAAAGCAAGTTTGGGAGTCATTACATCATCATAGTAACTTAGTAGAGCAAGTTTGGGAGTCATTACATCATCATAGTAACTTAGTAAAGCAAGTTTGGGAGTCATTATATCATCATAGTAACTTAGTAGAGCAAGTTTGGGAGTCATTACATCATCATAGTAACTTAGTAGAGCAAGTTTGGGAGTCATTACATCATCATAGTAACTTAGTAGAGCAAGTTTGGGAGTCATTACATCATCATAGTAACTTAGTAAAGCAAGTTTGGGAGTCATTATATCATCATAGTAACTTAGTAGAGCAAGTTTGGGAGTCATTACATCATCATAGTAACTTAGTAGAGCAAGTTTGGGAGTCATTACATCATCATAGTAACTTAGTAGAGCAAGTTTGGAAGTCATTACATCATCATAGTAACTTAGTAGAGAAAGTTTGGGAGGCTTACATTATTTCAGTAGCTTAGTTGAGCATGTTTGGAAGTTATTACATTGTGATAGTAGTTTGGTAGAACAAGTTAGTGAGTCGTTAACATTGCTATATTATAGCTTAGTAGAGCAATTTAGGGAGTTATTACATTATTATAGCAGCTTGGTAGAACAAGTTTGGGAGTCATTACATTGCTATAGTAGCTTTGTAGAACAAGTTTGATAGTCATTACATTGTTATAGAAGCTTTGTAGAACAAGTTTGGGAGTCATTACATTGTTATAGTAGCCTTGTAGAACAAGTTTGATAGTCACTACAGTGAAACCTGTCTTGAAAAACCATTGCTATGTAGAACCACCTGACTTGAGAGACCTTATTCTTAGTGCACAAACTTATTGATTTTATAGCACTGTGACCTGTTATGAGAGACCATAATTTTCTGGCAGAAAGGTTGATTTTTCAAGACAGGTTCTACTGTACATTGTTATAGTAGCTTTGTAGAACAAGTTTGATAGTCATTACATTGTTTTAGTAGCTTTGTAGAACAAGTTTGATTAGTCATTTCATTGTAATAGTGGTTTTGTATAATAAGTTAAATAGTCATTACATTGTTATAGTAGCTTTGTTAAACAAGTTTGATAGTCATTACATTGTTATAGTAGCTTTATAGAAAAAGTTTGATAGTCATTACATTGTTATAGTAGCTTTGTAGAACTAGTTTGGGAGTCATTACATTGTTATAGAAGCTTTGTATAGTAAGTTTGATAGTCACTACATTGTTATAGTAGCTTTATAGAAAAAGTTTGATAGTCATTACATTGTTATAGTAGCTTTGTAGAACTAGTTTGGGAGTCATTACATTGTTATAGAAGCTTTGTATAGTAAGTTTGATAGTCACTACATTGTTATAGTAGCTTTGTAGAACAAGTTTGATAGTCATTACATTGTTATAGTAGCTTTGTAGAACAAGTTTGGGAGTCATTACATTGTTATAGAAGCTTTGTATAGTAAGTTTGATAGTCACTACATTGTTATAGTAGCTTTGTAGAACAAGTTTGATAGTCATTACATTGTTATAGTAGCTTTGTATAACAAGTTTGATAGTCATTACATTGTTATAGTAGCTTTGTAGAATAAGTTTGATAGTCATTACATCATTATAGTAGCTTAGTTAGTGGAGCAAGATACTCAAGGGTCACTTTTTTTATATCCATCAAGGCCAGCCTAGGCCTTAGTGTGTCCTTGGGAAATGCACTTACATAAATTTAATTTAATTTCTTACCAATCTGCAACTCAACCCACAGTTCTGAATTTTTTAAAATGTTCATGTAGTTGTTGCCAATAAATATTGGTGAAATCAAGGTTTTTCAGTTTGCTCTGCTGAATGAATAACTGACACCAGCATCTGTGTTGATGTGTTGTAGCTGATATGTGTTGTAGACTGTTAGAACTTCAACCATGAAAAGTTTTGAATTTTAATATTTTTATTTTAATATTGTATATGCTTATTTATAAATCTAACTGCAAACTTTAGACCATGATCTATCATCACACTATGTGCTGACAGGTTACGACTGTGTTATTTGTTCTTACTCATTACTCCATACAAATTGCATTGACCCAGATCCACCAGCACATTTTGTGATGGCAGATCTGGGTCTGTGTAGTCTGGAGATGGACTTGACTAACAAACAAATATATATGGTAATTATGATGCTGAGTATTTGGTCACTTTACAGATACAATCCTACTTTGACTATTGTTGACCATAAAGGAGAGAACTTAATTCATCGATGCTGTGAAATCCCAGACACCAGATTTTTAGAGCGGATTTTGCAAAACGGACAACAAAAAATATCGAAAAAACTAATGGAACAGCAAAGGTCAAGCGATGGGAAGACACCAGTCATCCTAGCATGTGAAAAGGGCAATTCAGAACAACTAAAAAAGCTTCTGGATGCAGGGGTAAGCGCCCTCTATGTCATCTTGTGCAGTAATTGGTCTTTAAATTAGTCTGCTTCCACTCTCTTAATCCCAAGACAATCACCTCCATTCATAATTTTTTTTTACAGCTTTTCTATTTAAGTAGCAATAGATTTTCCTGTTGGTCTTTTTAATTTTGATCAATTATCTCCCTTAAGCTGCCATTTCCCTTATGATTTCTTTTTTTGGTGATTAACAGCAAATCAACTGATGAAAGACTATACAGTGTGCTGTGACAAATCATGGGAGCAAAGTTATTTACCCAGAGAGACACCACAGCAGCCAGAGTCATCAGAACCAGGATTTTAACACATGACCTGTGTCTTGCAATTCTAGCATGCTAACCACTGAATTGCCACTGCTATCAAAGAAATATATGCAATATGTGGTCGCCTGATTTCTATGGTCAGCAACCAGGTTTTCCTAACCAAATACTGCAATGATTTCTCACTGCTCCAAGTGGTCCACTGGAGTGACTATAATGACAGTGATTGGCCATTGTATCAAAGTGAATTTTAGTTTCCCTTAATGATGATGGCATTATTCACATAAAGACACAACATGTAAATCAATCTGCAGAAATTTCTTGTTTCATTTGCACTCACCATACTCCAGTCACACTGTCTCTGTAAGTCAAAGGGGTCATTATATCAAATTTGAAAGCGAGGTGGTTTTTATCATTAGGGGACAGGTTGAAGTTTTTCATTCTAAGATCTTCATGCAAAGAGCAAGAATTTTGATTGGTTTCCTTGCTAACCTTGACCACATTTCCAGCTACAGTTACTTTGATTATACTGTTTACAAACTAATATTTGAAACAATGTTTGATTGAAATGAGTTGACTTGACATATTAAACAACCATGATTAATAGTTCTTATGCAGGTATTTGTGTGACACTTAACTTTTACCCTCTTCGCTTCATTTGAATAGGAGACATAATGTTATAGTTCACAGGTCAACTTTTAACTGTGACAATGCAGCAGACTCTTCTGCAGGTCCCAGATTAAAGCACAGTGTTTAATTACATTATGTTTTCATGGAAATACTCTCACGCATTGCTATTGGTGGTCAGCTTGGATAATTTTTTGTAAGCCTTCAGCCTCACATATATGAATTTGAATACAAAAGGCATTATCACATGTATGAATCTGAATATAAAAGGCATTATCACCTGTATGAATTTGAATACAAAAGGCATTATCACCTGTATGAATCTGAATACAAAAGGTATTATCACATGTATGAATTTGAATACAAAAGGCATTACCACATGTATGACTGAATACAAAAGGCATTATCACCTGTATGAATTTGAATACAAAAGGCATTATCACATGTATGAATTTGAATACAAAAGGCATTATAACATGTATGAATTTGAATATAAAAGGCATTATCACATGTATGAATTTGAATATAAAAGGCATTATCACATGTATGAATCTGAATACAAAAGGCATTACCACATGTATGACTGAATACAAAAGGCATTATCACATGTATGACTGTGAATACAAAAGGCATTATCACATGTATGAATCTGAATATAAAAGGCATTATCACCTGTATGAATTTGAATACAAAAGGCATTATCACCTGTATGAATCTGAATACAAAAGGTATTATCACATGTATGAATTTGAATATAAAAGGCATTATCACATGTATGAATTTGAATACAAAAGGCATTACCACATGTATGACTCTGAATACAAAAGGCATTATCACATGTATGAATTTGAATATAAAAGGCATTATCACATGTATGAATTTGAATACAAAAGGCATTATCACCTGTATGAATTTGAATACAAAAGGCATTATCACCTGTATGAATCTGAATACAAAAGGTATTATCACATGTATGAATTTGAATACAAAAGGCATTACCACATGTATGACTCTGAATACAAAAGGCATTATCACCTGTATGAATTTGAATACAAAAGGCATTATCACATGTATGAATCTGAATACAAAAGGCATTATCACATGTATGAATCTGAATATAAAAGGCATTATCACCTGTATGAATTTGAATATAAAAGGCATTATCATAGGTATGAATTTGAATATAAAAGGCATTATCACATGTAAAAATTTGAATACAAAAGGCATTATCACCTGTATGAATTTGAATACAAAAGGCATTATCACCTGTATGAATTTGAATACAAAAGGCATTATCACATGTATGAATTTGAATACAAAAGGCATTATCACATATATGAATTTGAATACAAAAGGCATTACCACATGTATGACTCTGAATACAAAAGGCATTATCACATGTATGACTGTGAATACAAAAGGCATTATCACATTATGAATTTGAATACAAAAGGCATTATCACATGTATGACTGTGAATACAAAAGGCATTATCACCTGTATGAATTTGAATACAAAAGGCATTATCACATGTATGAATTTGAATACAAAAGGCATTATCACATATATGAATTTGAATACAAAAGGCATTACCACATGTATGACTCTGAATACAAAAGGCATTATCACATGTATGACTGTGAATACAAAAGGCATTATCACATGTATGACTGTGAATACAAAAGGCATTATCACATGTATGAATTTGAATACAAAAGGCATTATCACATATATGAATTTGAATACAAAAGGCATTACCACATGTATGACTCTGAATACAAAAGGCATTATCACATGTATGAATTTGAATACAAAAGGTATTATCACATGTATGAATTTGAATACAAAAGGTATTATCACATTATTTACACTGAAACTGAATTAAAGATAAAACTGAAACATTACTTTCATTTGACAAGACATATTAATTGGCATTATGTTTCTTTAAGTGTTCTCACCAGTAGTCATTACAGATATTTTCTTTGATATTTCATTGCATATTGTTATTTCAGACATTTATTATTTGACCATACTTTTTACTGAAAACAGCTTTCAATTACAAACAGACTTGTACTAAAAATATGAAAATAGTATTTAACACAGTTTACTCTGTATAAATTGTATGAATATCAAGAAGATCAGGTGCATATTAAATAGACCAATTAATCTTAAAATGAAACTTACTACATGCAAAGACAAATTTGATTTTAAATTTGAATAGAATGAGGTAAAAAATGGAGGGGGGGCTGCCTATGCCATTTCTGCTTGAAATAATAACAAAAAGAAGCTTGGAATTACATAGTTGATTCATTGAGCATGCCAAGTTCAAATCAGCTGATATGACTAATGAGATGCAAAATGATAATTAGATCAGTGTGATGGGTATACTTTGATCACTGACATTTATGTCTGCCATGCAAGTGTACTTCATACAGTGTATATATATATATATATATATATATATATATATATATATATATATATATATATATATATATATATATATATATATATAGTTATATATATAACTATATAATTATATAACTATATATATATATATATATATATATATATATATATATATATATATATATATATATATATATATATATACACACTCTGGTTGTACATTACTTTCCCATGGTGCAGCAGTTTATGTGTAATGTGTAATGTGTGCATGCATACATGTATTTTTGTATCTAATAATTAAAGTCATGCAGATAAAAATTAATGAGATAGGTAGTTAGGTGAGGTAGTTTGTTTTTATACTTGGCACCAGCAGGGATATTGGAGTTTGTTAAACTTCTCTGTGCTCAAAGTTATGCTGTGATTTGATTAGTTATGTCCTATTGGAGGAATAGTATGTACTTCCTGTAAAATTGCAACAATAGGAAACTAACGTTTTAATTGTCCCTCAGTTCAAACTACTCCTTTGAAATGGATCCAGTCTTATCACTTCCTCTTAATTTGTTCATATGCATTCATAATTAGTTTTATGGCAAAGTACTAATTAGTATAAAGATAAAAATACTAAAGAAGCATTGTGAACAGAAGATACAAATTAGTGTGGCACACATTAAATCAAAGAAAAAAAACATAAGATGAATCAAAGGCAAAATAGTAAGACATAATGTGATAGTATATTTGATATTATCAATGAAATATAAACCACAATTGATAAAACTATCGGGGTCAGTGCAGGCCAAAATGATGATTTGCATGAGAATACAACAATAGTCTGATATTAATTATTCTACATGAATTGGATGATTATTAAGATGACCAGGTAAGAGTTAAACAGGTTAATTAATTTTAAAATAAAACTAACTTCGTCAAAACAGACTTGATTTTAAATGTAATTAGAGTGTAATAACTCAAATTTGTTGCCTATGTAAACTTCATAGTTGTCAGGGCTAATGTGCAGCACACCAAGTGCTGTAACAGACATGTCCTAACATATGCCCTCCATACCACAAGAGAGTTGTGCCCTCTGCTGCAGTATGTTCCTCTTCCTGGCATTCTAGTTGGTGCTCATCAAGCCTTTTTTTCTGGTGAAAAGACAGGCATCACACATGATCTGTGGGTCTGTTCCACTTCAAAGGTCAGGTATTAGATTCATTTACAAGAACATCCTCCCTTCCCATGGACCCCCATTTGCTTTCACCAGTCCAAACTGGAGTAATTAAGGGAAGAGGTACACCCTCTTCTGGGGCCCCGAGTGGCCGAGTGGTCTAAATCGATGTCCGATACGGATCACTACCATCTCACCTCTGTCTGCGTGTGTTCGAGTCTAGGATTCTAGGATTCGGTGAATGTGGATATGTGAGAAAACTTGCCAGTAGCTTCTCGTGGGTTGGTGGTTCTTTCCGGTGATTTCCCGGTTTTTTCCTCCACCATTAATACTGGCCGCCATGAATAGCCTATCATGTGCTGAAAAATGGCGTTAAGCCAAACAACAACAACAACAACAACACCCTCTTCTGTCGAAGGAAGCAGCCAAGAGAGTGTAAATGACCAAACTTGAGGTTCTGTTCCCATAGCTTTCTAGTGTCAAAAAAAGTGAAAAGATTATGCTCATAATTATTGACTTTTTGTGCCTTAAGAAGATTTCTTCTGCCATGAATACTTCAAGATGGAGACTTATCTGTCTCATTCAGAAATGCCATAAGAACCTGCAACTGGGATGTCCCCATCAATCTTCAGGATATTTACCACCACATCACAATATTTCCTCCACACAGAAAATACCTAAATTTTGTTTTGATCAGGAGGTATTTCAATCTCAATCTCTTCCATTTGCCCTTGCCTCTGCATACAGAGTCATAGAGCATCTCACTTCAGGTCTTTAGGGATCACAATTCTCCAGTATTTCAATGACAGTTTGATGCACAGTGGAAATTCTCTTCTGAATGCTATATGTTCCTCTGTTGGCTGATGGTGACTGATCTTGGTCTTATCCCAAACCTAGAGAAGTCAGATCTCATTGCATTGCAAGACTTTGTATATATGGTGTTATGTATATGTAAGTTAATTGCTTGTGTGTTAGTTTTAAATTTTTTATTTTAATTTTTATTTCAATCAATGTTATTGTAATAAGTTTATTTACTGTATTTCACATTTTTTTCAGAAAATTCAATTCAGTTCTTGTAAATAATCATTATTGCTATATTGTATTTTTAGTTGACCTAATTCTTGACCTTGATTCAGAGATTGATAAACAAAGAATGAAATCATTAGTCATAATCAAGGTCATTCTTTGCTTGCATCATATTAGCTCTGTTGTAAACAACCTTTTTTTTAAATTTTTCTATTATTGAATCTTATAGTAAGATTTGTTCAGTACAATTGAACCTGTAAATAGCCTATGTGCCAATTGATATATTACTTTGCTGCATTGTTCGAACTAAGTGACCATGTGACCCCAACACATGATCTAAACTTGCACTAAAAACTAATGTTTTTAGTGTTTCAGTCAGTCGTATTTCATACCTTTAAGAGCTCAAAGGTATTTTGTGTTGTGACCAGTTGAGTTGAAAATGTTACTTAAAATGATTTATTTTTCCTGGAAATATAAGTGCATTTCATCTAAATTCTTGGACAAAGACATTTATTGGAAATTATTCAGAATTCTAAAACTGGGATATTATTCTTGATTTGTAAAATTCAACAAGGAACTGTTGACACAACAGCACAAGACAGGTTATAGAATATATTGTTGCCTTCCATTTTTGAACTTCATTGGGATTCAAACTTTAATTCATTTAGAATTTTTAATGATTGGAATTATATTATTCATTCGGTTAATTTTTGGATTAGATTTACAAACCGTAAGTCCTGTCTCATATTTTTACCTTGTTTTCTAGGAAAAAAAATAATTTTGTTAAATTTTACAAAGCTTGTTGGCTTCAATCTTTCTTTGTTACTTTGTATGAGCCTAGACACATAACAATGGGGATGAATTTTCTCACCAGCCATGGAAGGGTTTGTGTTCTTCTAGACAGGATTTACCAGATCCTGTCCATCATAACAGGTCTTATGGCCAAAACCTCATTTTTATCAGCAAGGTTTAACCTCTCCCTCCAAGAAACTCTGAATGTGTCTGTGGAATTAGTTCCCATAAGGAGACTTTATTTGCACCCACTCCAATTCCTAAATTTTAGAAAGCACTAGACCACACAAAGACCTGCTGTCAGCTTTGATTCCCATGGACTTTGACTTTCACCCTCTGTATTAGCTAAATTGGGAGTGGTTTCTGGCCAGAGTCCCAATTCACACCCCCAGATCTCATTCCTTTCTGTACACCAGTGGATCATATTTTGGATTGGGTAATCATCTGGAGCCAGGGGAAGTAATTCATCTGGAATTTCAGTCTCAGGAAGGAATTCTTCATATAAATAACTTGGGAACTTTGTGCAGTATTCCTAACCCTACAAGTATGTGTCAGCCTCACAAGGTATTGTTGTGTTATGGTCACCATGAACCAGATGGCAGTAGTAGCATACCTCCAGCATCAGGGAGGTATACAAGCTCCTTCTCTTCGCATGGAAGTCATGAAACTTCCTCCGATCAGCAAACTGGGAAGAGATCCCTATCCAAGTCTGCCATATTCTGGCCAAAATGACCCTTAAACAACATCTTTTATGTCCATTCATGTACTGAGGGTGAAATATTGTTTCTCTCCTCTTTCAACCTTGAATGTTTCATTTTGTACAAGGTCAGTAAATACATCTATTTTTTTTTATTTCAGAAATTAATGATTTTAAGATCAGTGATGAAACAATGTCAAAATGTCATGTTCCAGATAGTTAATCTGTAGCTTTTCATCACTCATGCCATAATTTCTTTCTTCTAGATTTGGCAAATTGTGAAGTGTTTAGTGAGAATTTTTGTTGACAAAGTGTCTTCTGCTCATGGGCGCCCACAGCATAGGTCAAGTGGAGGTCACATGACCCGCCCAGAAAATCTTACTGCAAATATATAAAAAAAATTCTGACAAGTTTAATCATGCAAAAGAAGCTGAAAATATGTCACAAGATTCTGTTCATAATGCTTAGTTAATATTATTTTTAGTTTCAGACTGTTTACTATACTAACCCTTCCAGCCATGACTGACTGATACCCCCACCCCACAAAAAATCCTGACCCACCCACCCTTGAAAAAAATCCTATGGACACTCATGCTTCTGTTCATCATTTGTTGGAACTGTCAGATTACAAAGACACTAAATTTGTAGCTTTACTGATCATTAGGCCTGTTGTCCAAAAACCTTTTTCAATAAGCACACATCTGATATCATTATGTCTCCTAATTACTGTATGTTGTTTTAATGTTGAAATTATATTTTACAAAAATGATATGGATTTGATATCAGCCATATACAAAGAAAAATAGTTGAAGTTATCGTTCTTGTAAAAAAATATTAGATTTTTATTATATTTATTTATTAGATAAATATTTTTATTTATTTATTTAAAATATTAGAATTTTATTATATTTATTTATTAGATAAATATTTTTATTTATTTATTTAAAATATTAGATTTTTATTATATTTATTTATTAGATATATATTTATATTTATTTATTTAAATGTTAGATTTTTATTATTATTACATACTTTAAAGTCTTATTTAAAAGTCTATTTCAATTTTTTTTTCTCCTCTTTCTCTTTCCATATGATTTCCTCAATTTTTCTTTTTTGTTTCAGTCTTTGTTTTTTGATGCTGATTCTTTGTACACTTTGTGTCAAATATTCATTGTTTAGATGTTGTGAATAATAATAAAAATAGTAATAATGATAATAGTAACTGAATTATTTATCTTATTTTTATTGGGTGTTGGCCATCATGGTGGTTCTGATTTTTTTGATTTCTTTTAAATCTGATGCTGATAAAACTCAAAACCAAGCATTTGATTATACTTAAGGCTTTAAAATACAACAAAGAATAAAAAGTTATATTTGGGTAAATTTTGCCGCAAAAATTAATCTTTCATAGATTTTACTCAGGTTGAAACTTACATGTCACATGTAAATCATCTTGATATGTAATTTATACATTTTTACAAAACTGTTTTTGATATAGCATAAAAAATTCATGCATTTTAATTCTCTTTTCTTGCTTGGATATCATTTCTCCAGTTAAGGAAAACTTTGAAAATTCAATATAATTTCTTTATCTAAAAACAGTATTGATAAGAAATAATCTTCAAATTAATCAGGAGCTACTTGATCTCTGTTAATCATTGTAGATGCTACAATGAATATTGTAAGAAGTATGTCAATATCATCACGCAGTTACAAAATTCTAATCATCATCATCATCATCATCACCATCATCGTCGTCATCATCATCATCATCATCATCATCATCATCATCATCATCATCATCATCATCAGTCCCTTAACCCAAAAGGTTGTTGGGGCACCACAGTTGACTTTACAACCAATTCTCTCCATCTTTTCATGCTCTCTACTGCCCTTTGGGAATCTCCAAATCCCATGCCTGTCCACTCCTGAATGTTGTCTTTCCACCTCTTTTTCTGTCTGCCTTTTCTTCTGCACCCTCACACTGTGCGTTGAAAAATTGTTTTTGCCAGGCCAGATGATTTTGAGATATGACCGCATCACTTAACTTTGTGCTTTTTTACAGTGGTCAAGAGGTCTTCATAGGAACTGATGGCTCATTGGATCCTGTTGTGGACTTCTTAGTTGGTTACATGGTCATTGTATGAGATGCCCATGATCTTGTGGTATCATCTCATTTTGAAGGTTTGAATCCTTCTTTGTAGATCTGGTCAGATTGTCCATGTTACACAAGGATACAGAAAGATGGATATGACAATCGAGCGCATCAGCCTTGAAATAAAGAAAGCTGGAAAATTGAATATATCTGAAATTACATCATAGATTTAAAAAAATATATAAACAGTCTGAAAAATTGATTTTGAAATTTCTAGCAAATTAAAATATATGTAATCAAAATTATTTAGAGATAGATTAAAAAATAATCCAAAAGATGAAGACCAGTTTTTATGTTTTGCCATCAAAGAAGGAGATAACTGAGTTATGAAAGTCATTGCCTTGAGATAATAGTTTTCTTCATCAACTCCTTTCTTATCAGGCTGATGTCACAGTGAAAGATGAAGAAGGAAAGACGGCCCTCCACTACTGTGCTGATAACCTTGAGACACAATGTGCTGAGATGCTCCTTGAGGCTGATACGACTTTACTTAACATCCAGGATGAACAGATGTACACCCCAATGCACATGGCTGTATTGGCTGGCAATGAAAATCTCCTCAAGTTGCTGATAGAACGAGGGGCTGATATACATTGCCTGGATGAGAACTACCACACCCTGGTTCACTTAGCAACAGGTAATGAAGTAGATAATTAAGTGTAATAACAGGTATTTGTGTTACCGTTTCAAATCTGATAATGCTGGATTGAATTGTCATCATTATTTCTAAGAGTCAAAGTAAAGTTGTTGTGTTTGATTCCATTTCTCTGAAATAGTTGCACACACTGTTATAAAATTTAGTGGATGTATTTCTTTTGAAGAAAGATCACTGTAAACCACTTTCCAAAGTATGTCACAGAAGCCTACTTCTCAAGTTCGGTTAATTATGTAAAGATGTTGCAGATAAATGTGCTTTTCCTCCTTTATGTGTATATTAGCATGTGCAAGCAAAAATAAATATCTGTGAAGAGGAGGATAATGTAAGGAATTATCAAGCCTCAGACAAAAATTAATTGAGTATTGAAGCAAATACAGTAAGAGAATTTATTAGTTGAATGTTTCAAAATTTCGGTCATAAGAAAAATTGAATGGCCCTCACACTATGGCCCATTTCTATAATATTTAACAAAAATGAATATTCATTCAAGATCGAGGACCTAACTTCAAAAATGATTTTTGCATAGCTGTGTTGACTGCTGATAGGGAAAACAAACACTTACAAAATCATATTCAGTCAGTAACTTCAAAATGACATTGTATCATAATAATTTTTTTAAGAATGTCCAGTGAATATTCAAGACCAAACAAGGTTTATAAATTTTCTAAGTAAGAGGGTGACCATGTATTGGAATTTATTTTGTCATTATTCCAAATTGCTGCTTAATGTATGCTCTTTCCCTACCAAACATTATCTGGCGAGGAAAGCTTAGTTTATTGGTTATAGGGTAATTCTGCAAGAAAATGCAAGTTATAGCACACATTGTAAGTTAGTAATTTTCCAGTTGCTTCTAAAAGTGACTGAGCATTCTACTTGACATAGGTTATTATATACTGATGTCATGTTGTCAGAATTATCTAACTGTTTGTTAATTGACAGAGCATTTGAAATAGCTTATTTCTATAAATTATTTTTTCTTGGAAACATTGCCTTTAGTTATTCCATTAAAATTTTTAAACTAATTTTTGCTTAGAGTGATTTCATTCCTCAAAGTGCATGGCATGATGCCTACTGTCTGTTACTAAGAATAGTACTACATGTTACTAAGAATAGTTTGTTTCTAATATTGAGGAATTTTCTAATAATTAGCTTCTCTGGCAATTTGACCTTGAAAGGCCAGTCATTGTCACCAAATGGATACAACTCAAATTCTAATCTTTAGAGGAAGTGCTTAATCAGAATACCTTGATAATTTTTGACAGCTTCTGTATAAGCATATCAAAACAATACAGACTCATTGGAATAGAAAATGCTCATAAAAAGTAATTGCTTAAATAATTTCACAAAATGTTTATGTTAATTTTAAATAAATTCTTTTAAGAAATAAAGAATAGAAAAGACTAGAGCATTTATAATTAATATTGCACATGTTTAGAGATATGTTAATATATGCTTATGATAATGTAAAAGGGAGATAATTATCAATATCTCACTGGTCATGTTCATCTTGTTTCAAATAGCATTACTTGAAACCAACACTACATATATATTTACAATACAGTTTTAAAGTAGTATTACTTGAACCATACATTCCATCTGTATTCAAAATATTGTTTTAAAGTAGCATTAGACTGTTAAAAATAGTTACTTAAATCCTGCAGTTTATATGTATACTTTGATGTTTTTTATTGCAGCAAGCGGCCATCCAAAGATTCTTGAGATTCTGATCCAACATGAGGCGGATTTGTCATCTGCTGATAACTACAATGCCTACCCCATTCACTATGCTGCCCAGCTGACCAGCAGCACCCCAGGGATCTCAGATCCCAAGGCAGGGGAGAAGATTCTCAAAAGGCTTTTAGATGCTGGTGTTGCCCATGACGTGGTTGATTCAGGAGGGAGACAACCACTCCTGTGGGCAGCTTGTTCTGGTAGGGAGTTTTCTGTTGATGACTGGCCAAAACTTAAATCAGAAAAAAAAATATACAAGCTGTTCTTTATATACTCACTTGTAAGTTGAGTCCAACTGCAAACAAAATGGACCCTGATCTTCCATTGCATAGTGTTATAATAGATCTGGATCTGTGTAGTTTGCTTTGGTGTTATTGTAGTAGCAATTTACATCATTTCAGCACATTAGTTGTTATATAGTGACAAATAAAGGCACATGCTCCAGAAATGTAAAATGAATTGCATAACAACCCTAGGAAGATAAACCATTTTGAATAAATGTAAATGCAGAGTACAGCAAGACAGAGTATAAAATGTGAAAATGTTAAAATTTTGTAAAATGGATATACATGTAAAACAAAAGATAAAGGTAAAATATCTTTATAAACTTCATTCATTTAAAAAGTCTAACATTTTCATGGGCAGTACATCCTCATTCAATTCTTCAAGCAGTTAACATCAAAACACTTGGGTTTCACAGGTTGAAAATGAACATGCTTGACAAGAATGGCAGTGTACACATTCTGGACAATGTTCACCCTTAAGAAAGAAAATGCATGAGTCAGGTATTAAGCAGTTTGCAGTTGGACTTGATTTATAAGCATATATATACAATATGGTAAATGTCAGTGGTATAAAACTGTATAATAAATCAGTCATAATATAGTATAATAATTCATGCTGAGGATTACAAGTTTTGACCAAGTTGAATCAATCTCATTGACATTAATTCCAAGGTCATCCGGTATTACTCTGAAAAATCTTGTTCATGTTTTTCCACACAAATACAGTAACCTATAATGATACTTTTTCATTGTTATCGTAGTACATCAGCATTCCACATAGAAGACATTGGTCAGAGAGAATAATTATTTCTGATCAATGGGTTTGCCAAAGTGAGTCAAAGTTACCTTGGAAGGAAGGCACTCTAAAGATAATGTCCTATTACCATAGCATTTGGGAAATACAGTAACCATCAGTAGTATGAGATCAAAGTAAACAAAAAGAAAAAAAATAATTTGGGAAATTATACCTAAATCCAACACATTTAAAAGTAATATTCAAAATTAAATTCATAAATTTAATATCTTTGTATGCCCAAGTAGATCTGTTGAATAATTATGATTTATAACATTCTTATGTTATATTGTTTGGCCTATTTTTAGTTAACCCCAACCCCCATAAACTTTAATTGTATACCCAATGTCTAAAAAGCACACCTTTTTATGAATTTGAAGGGATAACAGGGTTCACTAGATTGCCTCTGCTGACCTAAGAACCCATGCAGAAATGAAACTCATTTGGTTGATAATACACACTTAATTCCCCCCCACAAATTCAATAAAACAATCTATCAGAGAGATTAAATCATGGTACATATTAGCTTTTATTATTTAAACAGTGAAGTGATAATTTGTTTAATAAAAATACAAAAATTAATGAACCCACACTGAAATGAAATTCATTTGATTCATAATAAAATCCCACACAAGTTAGTTATATTCCTTTGATTGATAATACAAAACCAATGCTTCCCTTGCAAGTTATTTAAAACATTTTTTATGAAAGAGCTTAAGTCATGCTACAAATTTGCTTTTATTGCTTAAAATGTGAAGCAGACAATTTGTTGAATGAAAAGTACATAAATGGGAGTTGATTACATATGGGTATTTAGTGTATGATTACATATGGGTCATACATGTATGATTACATTTGGGTCATTAGTGTATGATTACATATGGATCAATAGTGTATGATAACATACGGGTCATTAGTGTATGATTACATACAGGGTCATTAGTGTATGATTACATATGGTTCATTAGTATTCAATTACATATGGCTCATTGGTATACAATTACATATGGGTCATTATTATATGACTACATATGAGGTCATTAGTGTATGATTACATATGGATCATTATTGTATGATAAAATACATGTCATTAGTGTATGATTACATAAGGGTCATTAGTGTATCATTACATATAGATCATTAGTATATGATTACATATGGCTCATTAGTGTATGATTAAATATGGGTCATTAGTGTATATGGATCAGTAGTGTATGATTACATATGGGTCATTAGTGTGTGATTACATATGGATCATGTTAGTATATGATTATATATGGGTCATTAGTGTGTGATTACATATGGATAATTAGTGTATGATTGCATAAGGGACATTAGTATATGATTACATACGGATCATTAGTGTATGATAACATATGAGGTCATTAGTGTAAGATTACATATGGGTCATTAGTGTATGATCACATATGGATCATTAGTATATGATTAATTATGGGTAATTAGTGTATGATTACATATGTTGTCATTAGTATATGATTATATATGGATCATTAGTGTATGATTACATATGGATCATTAGTGTATAATTACATATGGATCAGGAGTACATGATTACATATGGATCATTAGTGTATGATTGGATATGGGTCATTAGTGTATGATTACATATGGGTCATTAGTGTATGATTACATATGGGTCATTAGAGTATGATTACATATGGGTCATTAGTGTATGATTACATATGGGTCATTAGTGTATGATTAGATATGGGTCATTAGTGTGTGATTATATATGGGTCATTAGTGTATGATTACATATGGATCAGTAGTGTATGATTACATATGGGTCATTAGTGTATGATTAGATATGGGTCATTAGTGTATGATTATATATGAATCATTAGTGTATGATTACATATGGATCAGTAGTGTATGATTACATATGGGTCATTAGTGTATGATTAGATATGGGTCATTAGTGTGTGATTATATATGGGTCATTAGTGTATGATTACATATAATTACATATGGGTCATTAGTGTATGATTACATATGGGTCATTAGTGTGTGATTACATATGGGTCATTAGAGTATGATTGCATATGGATCAGTAGTGTATGATTAGATATGGGTCATTAGTATATGATTAGATATGAGTCATTAGAGTATGATTACATATGGATCATTAGTGTATGATTCCATATGGGTCATTAGTGTATGATTACATATGGATCATTAGTGTATGATTAGATATGGGTCATTAGTGTATGATTACATATGGGCTATTAGTACATGATTTCATATGGTTCATTAGTGTATAATTACATATGTGGTCATTTGTGTATGGCTACATATGGATCATTAGTATATGATTACATATGGGTCATTAGTATATGATTACATATAGGGTCATTAGTATATGATTACATATGGGTCAGTATATATTTGGTCTGCATGTTTATAATGGCATCATGCATATTTTACAAAATACAAATTTGGTATCAACCTGTCCCAGTGTAATCAGATCTTCTAGTAGATAAACCTGTCCCAGTGTGATCAGATCTTATGCTATATAAACCTGTCCCTGTGTGATCAGATCTTATGCTATATAAACCTGTCCCTGTGTGATCAGATCTTCTGCTATATAAACTTGTCCCAATGTGATCAGATCTTCTGGTATATAAACCTGTCCCAGTGTGATCAGATCTTCTGCTATATAAACCTGTCCCAATGTCATCTAATATTCTGGTACATACATGTAACACTTGAGTTTGCCTTTGTCTCTTCAGTTCAAATAGCATAAATGGACTGTAACCATGTTTACCTTTTTCCCTTTTTTGTGACAGGTAATGTGGAATCTTGTAAAGTCTTAATTAAAGCAGGAGCTGATGTAAATGCTACAGACAAGGATGATTTATCAGGTAAAATAGTTAAAAGAATTAAAATGCATGAATCAATGTTACTGTCTTTCTGTGTGCATGTTTTAGTCCTATTGTATATGGTGTTATTGTAATTTCTGATAGACATGAAAGCATAACCATGACAAAAAAAACTTGAACTAACATAAACTTTAATAGGTATTTATCATTGTTGGGTGAAAGAAAAATCCCAGGGATCTTCGGGGCCTAGAAATTCTTCCAGTATAAATGTTCTTTAATCTAATATTTTTTTTTTATAAAATATGCCAATTCCCAAAGTTTTTAATATTTCATGATAATATCCAAATTTTTCTTCTATATTACTGACCCAGATATCCTTACAAATCATTCCATATAAATTCTCAGTTAAACAAATGACAACTTGCTTGGTTACATTTGCCAGACACAGGGTTCCTGCAGGGCCTGGAATCCTGAAAAAGGTTTGGAATTTTAAAAATAAATTTCAGGGGCCTTGCAAACTCATGCAATTTTTCACAATCTTTCAAAATTTGGACAAATCATTGAATTTCTGGCACTATAGTTAAAAATATTGATAACTGCTATTTTCATAAGACCACTGACCACTGACCACAATTTTAAAAAATAATTGTTTCAAATAATTATGATTGAGAAATGGTTTCATTTCATAAATACTGTGGTTCTTGAGCTTGATGAAATGGTCCTGGATAAGTTTTGGAAAAGTTATGGAATCTGTTTGTTAAGTGTGCAGGAACCCTGCAGACATTCAGATTGCTTATGGGATTTCTTCTTTGTGATATTTTTGCATTTGTTATCTGAATTCCAAATGTTTGGATGTCTGGAGTATGATATAAAGCAATAAACAGTCATGAAATCTTTCAGTTGGTTAATACCAGTAGTCTGTAAGATGTTCTCAAGTTCTTAAGATAGAGTTATTTTCTTTGGATTATATTTAAGCATGTCATATATACTGTGGTAAATAATCATTTTGTGTTGTTTTTTATGGATATGAAGTTAGTTATATTTTTCTTTCCTCATGAAAACTGTATTTTATTTATTTTTTTCTTTGCTTTTTTTTCAGCCCTTCATTGTGCTGCTAGCCGTGGTAAAGCCACATGTATAGAACTATTAAAAAAATCTGGTGCCAATGTTAACATGTCTGATAAGAACAAGTGTACACCTCTATTTTATGCAATTACCTTGGGAAACATTGACTGCACTAGAGTTCTTCTGAAATCAGGGGCTGACCCAAACCATGTTGATATGATGGGTAGAAGGTAATCGCACTATTTTTTTTTTGTGCCTGATAATGTGATATTGCTATAAAGTATATGTTGAATGTGCTTAGCATCCTTTTCCTATTCAGCCTTTTCAGTTTCTTCTTATGTTATTTGTCAAGATACTTTGAGTGTAAGATATTTCTGACATTCGAAAAATAATATCCTTATATACAGTAAGTAATGTGTTAGGGGAGACAACCCAGTCCATAAAAGAAGAGAAAAGACTTTTGTGCCTGGTACAAATAAAAGTTATCTTGATTTTCTCACCAAAAATGCATATTTGTGTGTGGCAAAATATTCGATAAGTGTGTATTTTCTTTTTTCCAATTTCCTCAGTGAGGTGATGTCTCATCTGCCCATCTTTTGCCAATTAGGTTTACAAACAGTAACTTGAGTTGTCTATTAGCTACAGTTACCAGATTTTGTGAATGCCTTGTACTTAGGGTTAAAAAGAAACTTATCAATTTTGGGCACAGAAGCCCAAAATGTCAAGGTCACTATGAATGAAAGAATAAAATGGTTTCCACACAGCAACATTAGTTTTGCAGCACTGACCTGTACCAAACTTTGTGAAAGAATAATACTTCGGAAAAGTAAAAAAAAAAAAAAAAAAACTATTGATTAAGGTCACTGTGACTGAAAGAAGATGGGTTCTATACCAAAGTTTCAGTCATCTACAAAGAACATTGTCAAAAACAGCATGGTGCCTAGTACTTTTCAGTGGCAAGTAATACATCCTAACCACTGTTCCAATGGCAGTGTTGGTGTCAACAGCTGGTTATGGTTTTAGTTATAGTTCTTTATGTGCATAGATTTTTAAAAATCCCTTGAATCATTATGAAGCTATGACAGTTCATTCTATGACATGCATATTTGCCCATTTTGTCTTAAAGTATTTTGTTAAAGTTTTTTCATTTGGTAATATTTCCTACATTTTTATAGATTCTCATCATTATCCTCCTACTCTTCATGAATCATTACAAAGCTTAGACAATGTGTCATTACAGTTGCTTCTTTGACTTTGGCATTTAGGTCACAGTGAATGAAAATTTGCATTTAAGTTTCCTTAAAATTGTTTTTATTTGCTTATAGTTTTGAAACTCTTGATGAATTTTCTTTTTTTGCAAATTATGAAGCTAAATCACTTTATTATGCAATTTGCCCACAGTAATGTTTGATGTTTGGGTGAAGGTCATGTACATGTACATTTTGTATTAAGGTTTAGACTCAGGCTTTTCAATTTGCTTATATTTCCAAAACTTCTTGATGAAGTTTTTCATAAACAGGATGAATTAATATGTGGCTTAGGCACTTCATTCTACAACATGCATGCTGCATATTTGTGTGCATTTTCTTGAAAACCTTGTTTTCAGGCCAGTATAGCAATTTAGAATTTTTCTAACACAGTTGCAGAAATTATTGATTATGCTGTCATGAAGTTGATCTTTACGTACTTTAGCAATATCTTCCAACCAGAGCTAAAATAGTTTGGAAATATAACTCTTAAGTCCTGATTTTATGTAGATGAAAATTAGCCTGTCAAATTAGCAGTGTATAAATGCAAAACTGGATTTAGACTAAAATCATAAGAACGGTCAAATTTTTAAAATTTATGTTATGTTCATATCTCATACCAAGTACAACATGTATAAAATTTAAACCTGAAATGTAAGTGATAGTTGTAAAAATTGACTAATGAATTATAAATGTTTTCAAGTTTATTCTCTTCCATCTTCTGTCCATCCATCATACTTTTCATTACCACACTATAACTTTTTTTTACAAAAGATTAAAGGTCACCGGCCACCTATATTGTACAAATGTGTGATATTGTTATAGTCATAAACAAAATGCATTTGTTATGTATGCACACAATAAAAATGTTTAATTAGACTTTAAAATCCATTTTTGTAAATGAAAAAATTATTCTGCAGTCTTCGTAAACAATTGCTAGTTTCTGTCTCTTCTATTCAACCTAGGCATTCCAGTGTTTAATTTCCTGACATAAAAATCTATGTGATTTATCTTATGATTGTGCTTTTGTACAGCAAATATGATGCACTGTGTTGCATATGGATGTAACCAAAAGAGTGATGATGGAAAAAAGGATTCTTTCTTTTTCCAAAAGACCTGTTTACCAAGAAAATAGTAAATTCAAGCTGTGAGATAGAAAAGGGTGAGGGGATGGGAAAGACAATTTGGCTCAACTTAACAATAGTTTGAACAATTTTTTTTTCTTAAAACAACAAGTAGATACATGTACTATGTAAGATAAGTTTTAGAATAGGTTTTATGAAGCAAACTAAAATTAAATGAGATTAATATTATTTCAAAGAAAATAATCATGCTTTGCAACATACATACATATGAGAGAAAACACAAACAGACATGTCTTATTCACTCTAATTAAAATATTTATATACATTTTTTATGCTAAAAATATATGCATCTGCACAACGATATTCTAAATTTAAGTCTTCCAGCCAAATTATTAATGCTTATTTATTAAACAATAAAACTTAATAGATGATATTCTACAGAATATGTATACATTTTTCTAAGGGTAGTGTAAACGAGATATTAAACCAAATATATTTATATATTTACTTTTAAGCATATCGTTGTAACACTGCTGCCTACAATACACACTCTGTTACAAGATAGAGAGAATAATGTTGAGTATTTTGTCAATGTTGCTGCAATATGAAGCTCTTACCTGTTAATTTTATTGCTTGTTTTTATTTTTCAAGATTTCTTAGTGTGCGCGCATGTAAATTAAAAGCTTGTCATTACTAGTCAATATTGTCAATCATATGTGCTCCATTATTCCAAACGAATAAGGAATTAAATTTGTGTTAAATTTGTGCCCCCCACTTTGCAAGGTACAAAAAAAATGATAAACATATGCTTATTTGAAAATAAAATGAAAGAAACTAACTTTGCATTGTTATCATTTATTCCTTCTTTTTTCATCATGTAAAATTAAAGAAAAAAATATACCCATGACTCCATGTATGTAGTGGATGCAGTTTGCATATACATCCTAACTGTAGTATGTATAACGCTTATGTCAAATAACAAATCACAAAAGAGATGAAAATATCATCTGATTCCTTGATGGCACTTACCATTCATGCAAGATGTTACAAGGTGCAAACTGACCAAGATTGTATTGTATCCAGGTTAACTATATGATGGTATCTCTCAAATAAAACTCATTATTTTAAAATAAATCCACTTGAGTGCAAATGATAATCTTTTTGATAGCATAGGTTACAAAAGTGTTATTAAAGCAAATTATTGTTGTTTATTCTATTTGCCCTGAAAACATAAATTATAATCACATCTAGGAAACAAATAGAAGCCTGGGTGATAGATAAACACAACTTGGAGCGGCAATAAACTCTTTCCTTAAACTTAACGACATGATATCAAATACAAAGGTTTTTTTATTACAAAAATTACAACCCTGGAAACTGACTTTTGTGTCTTTTAAGTGTCTTATGAAGTCTGCCAACATAAGGAAGTCAAGTTTGGTTCCTTTGAATTCTTTTAAGTGTGCTGAATTTTTTTATGCAGTCGGCTGATATAGAAAAGCCAACATTGATTCCTTTTTCCTTGTATTAACAGGAATTTTCAAAATATATTGAAACAATTGAACAGTTTTGAAAGCAACAAAATTTAGTCCATTGTGCATCATATCAATATAAGGCTGAACAGTAAATTAGTTTTAAGTAGATTCATCAAAATATTCCCTATCCATGTTTAAGAATGTGTTTTTTTCGACAACAAGAAGCATATACTTTGTCTTGTGGGGATAAATGTATGTCATTTCCAGCTGGCGTCCTCTATAGATGGGAAATCATAGCTAAGGGGTAGTAACTGTGTTCTATACATCTTTTTCAAGTAATTAAATTATTTCTTCTTAACAGTTGATAACTTTTTTCATTCTTTTTGTGTGACTATAACCACTTTTAATCATGTAATGCAAATCTGATGTAAACAGAAAAATGTTGAAGAGTGGCCTGTGACCTTTAAGGGATGCAACCTAGCATGCTTACACATCATTACCAGGCATACCACATACCACATTTGGTTGTTGTCCCCGGGACCAATGTTTTCCATGTTTTAAATTTAAATTCAAAATTCATTTCAAATGTTGTTGAACAATGTAGAGTCTAATCTTTAATAATTTAAAATTCATAATGCTCTACTTGAAGCCCTGCCCACTGTGCTGCTGTAAAAGGTTGCCTGGATACGATAAAACTGCTGGAGAAAGAGAAGGGAGACTTGTGGATCACTAGTTCTCAGGGGGACTACCCTGTACATGAGGCAGCTCAGGGTGGCTATCTTGGTAAGTTGCTTAGCAACATCCTGTACTAAAAGACAACTAAAATACTTTGTTGCAACAATTTGTATAATAATCTTATATACTGACTAATTAAGTATATTTTTTGTTAGCACTTATTAATGATAAAATTTTCATCTTCAGGACAGTGTCATGTCAGATGTCATTATATGTCTCTTCCTAATATATCTATGAGCATACATGTGTTTTAGGGGTAGGTGGATGGGTGATGTCAAATATATAGTAATAATATTAGTTTATGTAAATTACATATTTTTCACAGTTTGATATGTATTCATTTAATTTTGTCCAATAATAATAGTTTGAAAGAAATAAAACTGAAATACTTAGCTTTATAGTGTTTCTTTCAAGCCACATTGTTGTACATTTATAGATATGATCATATGATTAGCTTTAAGACAATATTTCTTTTTTTCAGATGTGGTAAAATACCTACTGAAGCAAAGAAACACGAAAGATGCTGTAAATGTTAAAAACCATGCTGGACGTACATGTCTACATATAGCAGCCATTACTAACAATCTTCCATTATGCAAGACCCTCCTCAACCAAGATGTTGAGAAAAATCCCATCATGAGACATAAGGTTAGCTAATACAGAGATATATTTTAAAAAATTATTCATTAGCATGGTATATTGATTAATAAATTTAGCATCTTTCATAATTAGCATGCGACCAGATGTCTTTAATAATTAGCATTGGGGCAATATTGACTTTCATAATTAGCATTGACTCGGGTTTGCTATTAGCAAGATTGTTTATTTTACTTTATAAAAAACTAGATTTATTGACTTTGTGTTCAAGTTATTTAGCTATGGGTGTTTAGGTCATTTATATGGGCATGATAATTTAAATTACCTCCCTTAACCCACTCACCCTCAAAAGATAATTGATTTTATTTAGTTATTCTTTATGAAAATGTTGTGAACTTATGTATTTACCTTTCTTCATGGTTATAAGTGTCATCCAGACTTTTTATCCAGTTTTCTTCCTTGTTTTCAACTGCTTCGGTGGCTTAGTGGTTAGAGTGTCCACTTCGAAGGTGGGAGGTCAAGGGTTCAATTCCCATTCGAGTCATACCAAATACTTATAAAAATGGTACTAACAGCTGCCTCGCTTGATGCACAGCATTAAGAGGTTAGCGTTAGGACTGGTCGGCCTGGTGTCAGAATAATGTGACTGGGTGGGACATCATGCTACATGTCTGCAGCATGATGCCCCAGTGCTAGACATCACTATAAACTGAAACACTACAGACATCATAGTGATATGACTGAAAAATTGTTAAAGCTATGTTAAAAATCATAATCACATCACATCACATCAGATCTTCCTTGTTTTGAAGGTCTAGGGTCATTGTTGTCAAATTACATGAAATATTTGTTTTAAAAATGCATAGAGTATTTTAAATATGTGTTATTTTTCTGAAATAAGTTTTCATTTACTAACATTCTATACAAATTATTCTTTTATTGTGCCTTAGCCTCATTATGATTATTTTAGTTACAGAAATTTGATTGATGAGCCCAAACAAAATAGTCTACTTATTTAAAAAAAATTCAAAGAAAAAGGGTACTTTATATAATAATTTACTCCACATGATGAAGGTTTTGGTTTTAAAATGTGCAAAATTGTTATCTATTCAACAACATGCATTTACATTCTATTAAGGTGTGAACTTTTTGAGAATTAAAACAATAAATTTCTCACTGATACTTTTGCATCATACTTTGGACTTTGTAATATTTTTTTGTGTGTGTGAATATTATTATTCATTAGACATGAATAAATATACAGAAAGAATTTACAAAACTCAGAGATGTTTCTCTTGCTAAAACAGAAAGAGTTATCTACCTTAGGTATACATTTAATCACCATCCTTGTGAGGACGGCTCCATATGAACAAGAATAGACGTGTTTCATTACATTTAACTGAACCTTATTTTCTTTGGGAGAAGGGAGAGGGAGACAATAAGTGTTCATTTTTTATATTTTTGGTCAGGGATGTAAATAACACATAGACTTGCCATCAGAATTTGCAAGTAAGGAGTTTTTGACATGAAGTTTCTGAGTTAACACCCAAGACTGCAATGGACCTCATAAATGTAAACCTCCATTTTCAAAACTGAATGACATCATGAAGAAGCTAGTTCTTGCTTTCATGGTTTTTTTTAACAGATAACTGTGTACAATTCTGAGCTTACAGTTTTCTTTTGACTTAAAAACTGTGTAAAATTTTGATTTACAGTTTTCTTTTAAATTAAAACTTGAAAATTTCTAAACGTCGCAAGTACTCACTTAGATTTTTAGTTCAACTGCACAGCACCAGATTTTTCATTTCTTTATGCACTTGCAATTCTTTTGAACAATGTTTTTTATTATTATAATATTTATTATTATTATTATTATTATTATTATTATTAGTAGTAGTAGTAGTAGTAGTAGTAGTAGTAGTAGTAGTAGTAGTAGTAGTAGTAGTAGTAGTAGTAGTAGTAGTAGTAGTAGTAGTAGTTATCAAGGAAAATAGACCTAATCTGCTTGAATACAATAATGTGGTTTGGAACAACTATACATTACTCAGAAAAGAGAGCTTGAAAAATATAAAATGAAGCAGCCAGAGTTGTGACTGGAAGAACATAATTTGTTTCTTTTGAAGCACTACACCATGAAATGCTCAGAACCCTAATTGGTTTTGGTGAATGAAGTTAGAGGTTGATAGGTGCATCAAAAGATTGACATGAACATATGTATGTTTTTTTTCAAGATATTTTGAAAGAGATAGAAAGAAAGCGCTACAGGTCTTTAGTTGTGTACATTTTTGTTGTTGTTGCCTAACTTGTGAATAGGTGTAACTTTTGCCAGTTTCCATATATGGAGAAACACATAAGTGAATTTGTATAGATTATATATGTAAGCTATGCTGTCAGATATTATATTTGCAGAAGCCCTCTTGCCAGTAGCTTCTCGTGGGTCAGTGGTTCTTTCCGGTGATTTCCCGGTTTCTTCCTCCACCATTAATACTGGCCGCCATGAATAGCCTATCGTGTGCTGAAAAATGGCATTAAGCCCAACAACAACAACAGCAGAAGCCCTCACAAAATGTGATCCAATATTATCTATACCAGTTGCTTTTGTTGTCTCAATAGTTTTCAAACACTTGTAGAACTTTTTCGTTTGATATTGTGTAAATAAAGTTTTTTTTGCATCTGCTGGAATTTTCTCCAAAACAGAAACTTCTTTGTTCAATGGATTTGGTGTTTATGATGGGTTACTTAATTTTGGAAGATATAGTTAAATAAAATTCATCAAATGTGTTTACTGTTTTAACATCCTCATCAATAATCTGGTCTTCTTGGTTAAGTTGTTGGATTTAGGATGACTTTGTGGAATGTTTACTTGTACTTAGTTTGTTTAAAACTTTCCACATAGAATTATTATTGCAATTTTTTTTCTACAGCTGATTGATAGCATTTTCTCTTTGACCCATTCATCATTTTGCTTGCTTTATTTCCCCATGTTTTGTAATATGCTTGTTTGCCAACAGATTTGAAATAATCACACAAGTTTTCATGGGATTTAGAATGTCAGAGGTTAACCAATCAAGTTGGAAGTTTCTTTTCACTCTTTGTTTTCAGATTTACATGTTTATCTACCACTTGTATGAAAACTGTGTTGATAATATCAAGAGAATCCTCAACATGATCAAATATAAATGATATATTCCAAGGAAATTCTTCCAGAAAGATCTTCCGGAAATTTACTTTCATCCTATTCCTTTAATGACATATATTATTGTGGATTTAATAACTGTTTTTAAACATGATATTTTTTGTTAGGGAAATGGAGAAACAATTACTATGACCAAAGAATATGTATTTTATTCCCATTCTCTTTCATATTGGTATAGATATGACCAGAGATTTTACATTGTCAGTTTCTCATATTGGTTGGTCTTCTAATTGAGTTAAACCAAACATTTGTGCGAAATTCAACCAATTTTTTAAAAATCTGATTATTTATTAGATCCCTTTGAAGTCACCTAAAATATAAATTTATTTTTGGGCATGCATCATGATAGAGATCTTCATTCCATACTTTGTATTATGGACCCAGACTGGAACTGTGCAGGTGCTTTTTACTAATGTCTAAACATTGTTATTATGAGATGCACTGAATCAGACTTGTATAAACCTACATTTATCTTGAATTTTACAAATCTGCTTGCTCACTATGTGTAGCATAAGAAAAGTATATTTTAATCCCAAAGAGTCATGTTTATAAAAATTTTAAATGTCCACTATTTCCAGTTAAGAGATACTTCTTGACACACAAACAACAGTCATGACTCACATAGCTTCACACTTTTCCCCATGGGGCAGTTTATACAGCTAACTATCATGGAGGTGAGAAAGGTAATCATAGAAAAACAGCTGCTATTCCAGCTTATTTAATTAACTGACAACAGCTAAGGTAATGACATACAATAGTGTATATAATAACTGTCAGCTTATTTACATAATGGTGTATACATCATCTGTCAACACAATGGTTTATGTAGTATCTATCAACAGTTTCACCACTCTGCATTAGTACAGATGCAGAAATTCAAATTTTAATGTCAAAAGCAATTCAACAAGCAATTTGACAAGCAATTCAACAAGCACTTTAGGGAAGTTTAAACATCTACATTATTCAGTCTCTAACAATTGCAAAGATGAACACTGATGATGTCTGCATCATGAACGTTAGCAACTACAAATTATTATTCAATTCCAATGACCAACAGATTTTGATGTCACAAACTTTGTTGGTTCTTTATTTAATGTCTGTGTGCTTGTGATTAGATAAATGTGTGCGTATGCATGTGTTTATGTATGTGTATGAAGTTTAAAGCCTATTTTGTCTAGAAATGTATTAAATACTTCAAGAAAACTGACATCAGTACTTAATTTTCCAATGTACATTGCTTCATTGGGTCATGTGTACTGACCCCATCTTTTGACCATAAACACACTTTTTGAGTCTCAAAACAAACCAAACTTTTCTGGTGGCCTAGTGGTTAGAGCATCCTCCTTGGATGCAGGAGGTCATGGGTTTGAACCATGGCTGAGTCATACCAAAGACTAATAAAAATATTACTAGCATCTGGCTCACTTGGTACTCAGCATTAAGAGGCTGGTGTTAGGATAATGTCAGGATAATGTGATTGGGTGGGACATGATGCTACATGTCTGTGGCATGATGCTCAAGTGCTAAACATCACTATAAACTGCAGATGTTATAGAAAAATGACTGAACAGTTTTTAAAGCTCCATTAAAAATCCAAATAATACACATGCAACCAAAATGAACTGTTACACCATGAGAGTTTATGGATGACTTACATGTTTGGAAAGACGGTAGCTATGATTTCATTAATAATCTTTAAAACAAAACTTTTTAGAAAGTGTAAAAGTAAAGGTATATAATACGTAAAGAACAACATTTATATAGTGTTCCTAGTCAAGGGAAATAACTCATTTGATATGTTACATCTCATCCCATATAAAGCTTATTCTTACCACTAACATAGAGTAAAACATGTATGTAGATTATGTATGTATTGTTAACTGATTAATAAGTACCTTGGGATGAAAATGCATTTAAAAATGTATATAAAAACTGAGTAAGTTTGATCTACTTTAAATTGTTTATTCAGCATTCCTTTAAAAATCCTTATTCTAATACTTTTTCATTTACAGCCAAGAAATATATTTTGAGAATGATTTTTGGGATGATCTTTTGTGCACCAAAACTAGTTCAGTGTCACTTTTTCAGGGTTAATCAAATGTATTTTTTTTAAAAAAAAACAAAAGCTTTGTGTCCAGGCTGTTATTTATCCATTGCCACCAAATTTACATTAAGAAAGTAGCTTGGAATGAGGTTATTTTGCACATTAAAACATATTTGCTGTGACCTGTTTTCTAGGACTTATTGGAGACTAGCTGGCTCAAGTTGTTTATACTCAGGTTACAACACTTGCTGATGTTTTATTTCAGTGTAGGTCAGTGTCAGCAGGTCTGTCTAAGGGTGGTGCTCTCTACAGAAACACTTCTCACTGTGAAGAACTTGTTTATCTTGGGTATTATTAAAAAAAATGTATATATATATATATATATATATATATATATAGAGAGAGAGAGAGAGAGAGAGAGAGAGAGAGAGAGAGAGAGAGAGAGAGAGAGAGAGAGAGAGAGAGAGATTGTAATTCTTTCATTGCACTTTCAGAACTTGGTATTGTCTACTCTGGCAAAATTCATTTTCCCTATCTGAATACTTGCTAAAATTAGTGTACTGTTATGGAATAAAATGTTATGGAATAATTCAGGGCAAACTCTCAAGGATATGGGAGTAATCATTTTGATCAGATGTATGCTTAGATCATGCATGATCTCCACAAGTATATCATGTGTCATACAGGCAACATTCTTTTGCATACCAGGTAACAGCAACTGGAATGAATTGCACACTGAACTTAGACACAAAGACACAGTGATCTCATTCAAGTTCCTCTTAAAACTCACTTATTTTGACTGCAAGAGCAGATGCAAAGACCTAATAATGTTTCCTTGCCTTAAATATTTTCAGCACGTTTTGTTTTCTAATTTCATGGTGTTTGTTTTTTGTAATCATCATCGTATGCATTTCTCTAATGTTGTAAAGTGCTTAGAGCTTCTAAAGATTAGGTGCTATACAAAGTTCTCATTATTATTATTATAGTTATTATTATTATTATTATTATTATTATTATTATTATTATTATTATTATTATTATTATTATTATTATTATTATTGTTGTTGTTGTTGTTGTTGTTGTTATTATTATTATTATTATTATTATTATTATTATTATTATTATTATTATTATTATTATTATTATTATTATTATTATTATTATCATGTTACAAAATGTTCTTATATTAAGGTATACTGATTACATAGATTTCTTTTTACAGTATAAGTTGTCAGTTCAGTTGCATGTAGTTTACATGTATGTGTATATTTTTTGTTAAATTTAAAGAAATATACTATGGTATACTTCCTTCAAGGTCTTTAAATTTATTAAACTAGGTCCAGTATACAATATCCTTTTTTTTCCTTGGAATTTGAATTACCTAATGAGTTGTTAAGTTGGAGTGTGGTGTTACTATCAGAATTCTTGCAATGGTTGAAAGCCTGTGTTTGCCTAACAACATAGCCCTTGAAAAGACTGTCACCTGAGTGTATTTTATCTATTCAACAGTATTTGTTTGTATACCTTTGTACCTCCAAAAAAATAGCTTTGTTTGGGCTAATTGCAAGGTGAAAACTAATTGACTTGAAAGTGGCAAGGATTCTACCTGTTGAAGACACCAGTTTTCAGTACAAAAAGGAATTTACTGTATATAAGATTTTCTTACTGTATATGAGATTTTCAGACTGACTACATAAATTGATTGCCAAACAGGTCAGCAGTTTGTATTACCTTATCAAGGAATATTTGTCTTGTGTGGTAAAAGGGGTTCTTTTTCTAATCTGACTTGATCTCCTGATTTCGCTGTTGGGAAGGTTCAAAGTGTAACAGTATCTATGGAGAAATTTCCTTCTTCATACTGCTCAGTGTTTTATAGTTTTATAAAATTGTAAATGTGGATTAGCAGATAGTTCAAACTTAATCAGGTAATTTTATATGTATATTTCTGTCTGCTAACTTACTTGTCATTGGTTTGAAATTACAAGTCAAAGTTTCTTATATTTTACTATATTGATCTTTTGATGAAATATTAATTTCTGTAAAGCTACATTATCTGAGACAAAGTATGTAAGTATATTTGTTAATTTTGTTTAATCTTAGGCTGTTAAATTAAAATATATGCAATTAGTAGTCTCGGGTGGTTTGATATATTTTAATATTTGCTTTGTCAAAATTTTATCACAATACTGATTCAGCTTGTTTTTACAAAATGATCATTGACTACAACATAAACTAATTGATGTATTATGCCCCAAAACATACATTTTTTTTTACAGAAAATATGAAAAATTTTAAATATTATTTTTACTAGCTCCTAATTAAAGTGACATTGCAAACAACAAAGATCATATCTTCCATAGCATAATCCATCTGCGGATTAGGATCTATGATGTTATTCTACTGATTGCTTTAACAAACTCCAAGACCCAGATCTGCCAGCTCGGTGTATTTGATGGCAGATCTGGGTCTATGCAGTTTGCAGTGGGACTCATATCAATTTATAAGCTTGTATATACACTATATTTTACTGGCAAATAAATTTATTCTAGTTTTGATCAATTTACATCCTGAAGTTCCACAATTTTTATAACTTCAAAAATTGTCTGACCTGAACTGATCTAGAACAGAGGCATCCATGATTACTCATTAGCACAGATAATGGCATCCATGTTTTTAAATATTAGTGAGCTCAGTTAGTGTAGATTTTTTTTATTGTATACTAAAAGTATGGTTTTTAACAATGACACAAAATCTGCATCCTGAATCCTAATCTTGATGCTACCAACTTCCAATCACAAAGTACAGTAGAACCTGTCTTGAAAGACAACCTTTTTTGCCAGAAAATATGGTCTTTCAAGATAGGTGGTCACAATACTATATAATCAATAAATTTGTGTATTGAAAAAGTGGTTATTCAAGACAGGTGGTCTCGCATAGCAGTGTTCTTTCAAGACAGATTTTACTCTACTACCATAAACTTAGAGTTTTAATGCATTCTCTATTGTGATTCAACTCATATTTGTCGGTTACAGCAACAATCACCTTACCTGCACACACCAACCTCTATGGGATGGAGCATAGTCAGTTATAAGTATTCATGCATAGCAGACACATCCGCATGATTTTTTCAGCCCTTTTCGGAGATGTGCACATGTTTGAGGGGGTATAGGAGTTGGTGTGTTCAACCCAACACAAGATGTCAGCCAATCTTATAGTAATACATTCAATACAAAATACATGTTTATGAAGACCACTGCGATTATGTTCATCTTCTTGTTTGACTTAAGGTAATATTTTAGTTTGGTATTGCAATTTAAGATCGTGTTCACATATACACAGCTACATATTGTCTAGATCAGAGAGAAAAACAACAACACTTCCTTAAGAATGTTTTTACTTTAATGTCTCTTTTAAATATAGGTGAATCAGTTTATTTAGCTTTTTATAAAGGTTACCAAAGATAGCTGCAATTATTGGGTTCAGGAATCTGTAACAGAGATACTGTGCAAATAAATTGGAAGGTTTACAAGTTGAATTTTTAGGATTTTTTTTATTTAAAGCTGGGTGTAAGATGGCTTAACAATATTTACTGATGCCAATCAAGTTAGCAAAAATTTCAAAGAAAATAGAAAATAGAAAAATGCTTCAGAACATTTGTAAATATTTAATACTGACAGTTTAGTGTATTTATGTGGATGTATATCAAGGGTATACAAATTTTCTGGCTAGGTGAACTTGTAAATTGATTTTCATTTTAATCAGACAGACTTCCAACCATTCAATTGAGCCAGCATGTAAGGCATGTTATTACATGTACATGAATCAGGATTTCCTCTCTGATTCTGTGCCATACATTCCTTACAAAAACTGGGTTACCAAATTAAAAATCTTTCACTTTTGCAAAGTAAAATAGGCATTCATAATGTTAGATCCAATAGATACATAAGCACTTTGACCCCATATCATGACCCGTCTCTCGATGAAGGATTCTCGGTCTGGAACTTTGGTGAAATTATTAGCATCTTCATTTCCAAATCATATAGAACAATATGTACAGGGCTATAAAAACTGTGATATCAAGAAGCAATAAATAACCTTTGATGATTGACTGATTGATTTCTTTTTAATTGGATGCTTAATTAATTAATCTATTTCAGGGCAAAGAATTCACTCCATATGATATAGCAGTTTCTCGTGGGTATAATGATCTTGCAGAATACTTAAGATCCCAAGGTTGCTATTCATTGGTTGATTTGAATAACCTCGACAAGATTAAAGAGCAAGAAAGAGAAAGCAAGTCAGCAAAATCAACACGTTCAAAACACTCAATCAAGCTTGCGAAAACTCCAGAAGAAACTGATGAGCAGTTGAAAGTGGAAGCAGGTCCATCAACTAAACCAGACATTGTTCTTGTACCTGTGCCTGAACCTGTGCAAAAAGAACACAAACCCAAAACCGCCATTGTTTCTGCTGCACCTGCTGGTACTGCTGTTGCACCAAAAGGGAAACATGAAGATGAGAAGGAGGTCATAAAGGACAAAGAAGTTTTACCTGTCTTAATAGCAACTGAGCAAGAGACAAAGACTGTAAAAGATAAGGAATCAGAAAAAGTTGAGGCTCCTGTGAAGGAACCCGAAGGTCAAGTCAGCACACCCATTTCTAGATCAAGAGTTTCACTGCAAGAGAAGGAGATTGACAGAGTTGAAACAACGTTACCGGATGAGGAGACTTTAAAAGAGCCTGAAAAATTGCAGAGGAAAGAAATCCCCACACAAGATCAGAAAGAAATGGATGATAAAGGGTCCATGGAATCTGTGGAAGAAACTACAGATGCCAAAGTATCCAAGGATAAAGGGAAGGCAAAGCAGAATAAAACAGCCTCTAAAGAGTCCCTTCTATACAAATATTCTCGTGGTCCAAATAACATTAAAGCAGAAGAACGTGGGAAACGAAAAACAAAGAAACACCATCTGCCTCCATCTCCAAAGAACGTGAATAAGTTGATAAATGCCATTCAGGAAAGTGTTCGTACTTATGAAAACTTGAGGAACAACTCTCGGCAGGCCCATCAGATGAAGCGAGCACAGCTTTACTCAGGTCCACTCCACGATATTGTGATGTTTGGCAAGTTGATGGATACCTACAGACATGGTGGGTTTACAACAATGGAGGAGGATGATTTGGATAATCAACCAAATGACTGGGATGAATATTTACGTGGTAAGTACACTGATATTTTAACCTTTAAACCTCAAAAAAAAATGACATAAGATGTGAGTGAACCACATGTTAGGCTCCCTTGAAATGAAATTACAAAATTTAGATCTATTTTTAAAATTTAGATCTATTTTTGTACTCACGATGCACAAAGACAACTTGAAAAATATTTTAATGTTTCTCTTTAAGTTTATCCTACATTTTTGACTTTGCTTCATCTTCAATTTTAAATTCAGGTATCTTGCACTTTGATAAAAATATTGTGGTTCTTCATAGCGTATTCAACCCAATTTTGTACCTGTATTTGGGACAGCTCTTTTCATCCAAAAATTTCTCATACTTTGGTGCTGTTGTCAGATATAAATAAAGTTCTCCCAAAATTTTTGCTAATTGATTTTTATCCCACTTTGCTCACTTTCCAAGAAGATTGTATCAGTCATTTTCTCCACATTACTGTTAATCTTCAGTCATTTATCACTATCATTAGTGTGGCATTGGCTCAGTGGTTACATTGCTGGACTCATAAAAGGGCATTGATTCTAATTTTACCACTGAATTAGTTTGGTTTGACTACTTTGGCATGTTCTTGGGCAAGGCATTTTCTCTGATTGTCTCACTAAATAACCTACTTGTGTTGCTGTACCATAAAACACCCCCACTTGTACACTTATTCTGACATGTAGATAGGTTGGTAAAGAAAAGTTTACTAGAAAAAAAATAGCAAGAAACTACAATCACCTGCTGACCTTTGTTCATCAAGATGAGTGGCAATTCAGATAGGTTTTTTTTAGATTTAATCATAAAACAATCTGTTCTAAATAATTCATCTGGAGTAACAATTAAACTGTATCCACTGAAAATGACCTAGGGAACTGGCATGGCTTAGTGGTTGATGCACTGTGAAATGTCTCCTTGATTAAGGCATTGGATTTTGACCAGAAGGGCATAAATTTAGTTTCCATCATCATATCAACCCAGATCAGTCACTGTGTTGTGTTGCCAGGCAAGGCACTTTCCTTGCCTGGGCATAATATTATTATTTAAAGAGGGTAACACAGTTAGCTAAGAACTAATCTACCTTGAGGCCCTCATAAAAAGGAATTTATTCATTTTAGCTGCATCTCTGAAGCCACTGGATATACTGGGTTTGGAAAAAGGAGTAAGCATTCTAATCTCAACTGGAATACTATTCCAGAGCAAAGTTCCAGAGTATTAGAAACTTTTTTTAAAAAAATAATTCTTTATTCGGTTTCAGAATTTTATGTTTGGTAGACATGGGTTGCAGGTGGGGATTATTGCCAAGTAGCCTATACTGGAATAATGATTGTAAATATTCAAGAGCAATATTATTCGATATCCTATACATTAATTTGGCTTTTCTCAAACAGATTTGGTCTTTAATAAATAATAATTTTAACTTATCAGCTAAAATTTCCTTGCTTTCTTTCTGGATTGATATTAACTCAAATGCTCTTTTTTGGAGATGTGCCAGCTTTGCTATGTTTTTATCATTTTAAATACCCCATACTGTATTACATTAGTCTAAATAGGGTTGTATGTAACTTATAAAATAGATTGCTGTGCCTTTCAGAGAGGAAGTGTCTTATCCTACTGAGAAGCCATAAACTTGAATTGACCTTTTTACTGATATGTTTGATATGTTTAATCCATGATAGGTTTTTGTCTACCAAAACACAATTTTTAATTTCAAATAATGAAGCTAAAGATTGGTTTATAAAAAAAAAAGTGTTGATGAAATATAAATCTTCATGTTCAGACTTAGGTCGGAATTGTGATTATAATTTGAAACAAACATTTGTGATTAGGAATTTTGAAAGGGTTTGATTGGAGACAAATCTGGAATGCAAAAGAAGTGTTACATTCAGTAGTAGATTTGTATGAATTTATTATTCTACCCACAACTAAAGTCCTGAAGGATTGTGTGATCTGGATGTATGCCAGATGCTGTTTCATATGTGGTATACTCAAGCAAAAGTGGTCTCTCACTTTGAAGCACCTAAGAATAACACAGTTCTAATTGTCACAGGTATGGTCGTGGATCTCATTCTGTTGTGTATAACATACTGCTGATATAACACATCTATAGTCATGGATTCCATTATAATGGGTATAGCACAGGTATGGTCATGGATCTCATTCTGTTGTGTATTTGTGTATAGCATACTGCTGATATAACACATCTATAGTCATGGATTCCATTATAATGGGTATAGCACAGGTATGGTCATGGATCTCATTCTGTTGTGTATAACATACTGCTGATATAACACATCTATAGTCATGGATTCCATTATAATGGGTATAGCACAGGTATGGTCATGGATCTCATTCTGTTGTGTATAACATACTGCTGATATAACACATCTATAGTCATGGATTCCATTATAATGGGTATAGCACAGGTATGGTCATGGATCTCATTCTGTTGTGTATAACATACTGCTGATATAACACATCTATAGTCATGGATTCCATTATAATGGGTATAGCACAGGTATGGTCATGGATCTCATTCTGTTGTGTATTTGTATATAGCATACTGCTGATATAACACATCTATAGTCATGGATTCCATTATAATGGGTATAGCACAGGTATGGTCTTGGATCTCATTCTGTTGTGTATAACATACTGCTGATATAACACATCTATAGTCATGGATTCCATTATAATGGGTATAGCACAGGTATGGTCATGGATCTCATTCTGTTGTGTATAACATACTGCTGATATAACACATCTATAGTCATGGATTCCATTATAATGGGTATAGCACAGGTATGGTCATGGATCTCATTCTGTTGTGTATAACATACTGCTGATATAACACATCTATAGTCATGGATTCCATTATAATGGATATAGCACAGGTATGGTCTTGGATCTCATTCTATTGGGTATAAGGCAGTGCTGATATAATATAAGTATAGTCATGAATCCCATCATATTTGGATTAACACAGTACTGATATAACACAGGTATGGACTAGGATCCCATTATAATGGGTATAACACAGTCCTGATATTATACAGGTAAAGTCATGAATCCCATTATATTTGGTATAACACAGTCCTGATATTATACAGGTAAAGTCATGAATCCCATTATATTTGGTATAACACAGTCCTGATAAAACACTGGTATGGTCATAGATCCCATTATAATAGATATAACTCAGTCCTGATATAACACAGGTATGGACTAGGATAAAATTATAATGGGTATAATACAGTCCTCATATAATACAGGTATAGTCATGAATCCTATTATATTTGGTATAACACAGTCCTGATAAAACACTGGTATGGTCATAGATTCCATTATAATAGATATAACTCAGTCCTGATATAACACAGGTATGGACTAGGATCCCATTATAATGGGTATAACACAGTCCTGATATTATACAGGTAAAGTCATGAATCCCATTATATTTGGTATAACACAGTCCTGATATTATACAGGTAAAGTCATGAATCCCATTATATTTGGTATAACACAGTCCTGATAAAACACTGGTATGGTCATAGATCCCATTATAATAGATATAACTCAGTCCTGATATAACACAGGTATGGACTAGGATAAAATTATAATGGGTATAATACAGTCCTCATATAATACAGGTATAGTCATGAATCCTATTATATTTGGTATAACACAGTCCTGATAAAACACTGGTATGGTCATAGATTCCATTATAATAGATATAACTCAGTCCTGATATAACACAGGTATGGACTAGGATCCCATTATAATGGGTATAACACAGTCCTGATATTATACAGGTAAAGTCATGAATCCCATTATATTTGGTATAACACAGTCCTGATATTATACAGGTAAAGTCATGAATCCCATTATATTTGGTATAACACAGTCCTGATAAAACACTGGTATGGTCATAGATCCCATTATAATAGATATAACTCAGTCCTGATATAACACAGGTATGGACTAGGATAAAATTATAATGGGTATAATACAGTCCTAATATAATACAGGTATAGTCATGAATCCTATTATATTTGGTATAACACAGTCCTGATATAACACAGGTATGGTCATAGATCCCATTATAATGGTTATAACACAGTCCTGATATAACACAGGTATGAACTAGGATCCCATCATAATGTTGGAATTGTTTCATTATGATGTACCTCACTGTAAGTTAACCTTGCCTATAAAAGAGTTCTTGTGTATGTCTGTCCTGAACAGCATTATTGTGAGGGACCGTTCTGAGATTTTAACTATACATGTATTAAACCAGGAGTTTCAATAGCTACTTGTCATAGGTAATTGTGGTTTAAATGTTATAGGTGGTAAATATTTGTGTATTTAGTAACAAGTGTTAGTGTTAAGAACAAATTTCATTTTTTTATTGCTTTATTTGTTCAAGTATTTTTTAATAAGTGCAGTATACCTCCATTAATTCCATATACCGTACCTAAAAAAACATCAATTTTATCTACATATATAGGACATTGTCCACCATTGGATAAAGGTAAGTATTATTTTGATATGTGTATTTTTGTGATAAATGCAGATGAATTTGGGAATGAAAAGGCATTGAACTGGACTTTTAAAGGTGTTTACATGGTGTGAGATATTTTGATATTTTTAAGGGATAGTCTGGTTACACTGAAGAGATTTACCATATTTTCTGTTTACTTATCTCCATGCATTAATGGGAGATATTGTAATACACTTCATTTATCATCTATCATCCATCAATCTGCATGTAACTCCATATCTTCTTAAACAGGTAACCAATTAGAAGCCATGATCTGTGGGTGGGGTTAGATTCTGGAACATCTAGCTTGAGTTCTTGGGAGGGGATCTAAGGTCAAATATTATATTACCAAAACTTTAATTACAGTAATATTTTTAAATACATTTTGCAACCAAACTTAATGCATGCAAATTATAGCAGGTGAGACAGAATACATTTAATTGATTTGGGCTTATAGCCTCTGGGTGATCAGGTAGTGGAAGTGGGATATGTAATATAAACTTGGAGATTGATATGGCAAATGAAATTCATTTTTTAAAATAAATAAACCATTTTATTATCAGACTATTTCCTTATTTATTTATAATTTTAATGAAAATTGATGCACCTGTTGATAGAAATGTACCAGTGAATTCAAGTACACTTAAACTTGTTAATACAAGCTCTAAGGCATAAGTAATTTGGAAAAAGTAATTTTATTCAGATAGAACAAAATATGTGTACATACATGTTATGGTCATTTGGATTTAAATTGCTACTTTGTGTTACATGTTTACCAAGATTCAATAAATCTTTATTATTACTAGGCTTTGAATTAATAAAAAACACTGGAACAGACTGCAGATTTCTTCTAAATCACTCCAAAGCCCTTGATGACAATTAAAAGATATTTTCACTTCTCGTAAAACTTTTCTAAAATGTTTTTGCAAATTTGGAGAAACCATACTTTCAAAAATTGAGTTTTGTTTACAAAACATTCAATCTTGAACTCAAAGGGATTCATGAATTTCATGAAATTTGCAATCAGATTTATTTTGCCTGACCAATATTTTTAAAATAAATATTTGGTAAGTTCTGATAGATGTGAGGGAAGCCATGATGGCTCAGTGTGGTTAGCTTACTAGACCTCTGAGGGACAGGAACATGTATACCATTTGTCTCTATGTGATATAACCCTGTAGATATTGATGTGTTGTTAAACACCATTCATTCATTCATTCATTCATTCATTCATTCATTCATTCATTCATTCATTCATTCATTCATTCATTCATTCATTCATTCATTCATTGTAATAGTTATTAATTTTCCTCACAATGATCATATGCTGCTCATGCTTATGCTTCCCCTAGCTATACAGCCATCCCTCTTTATAATGCCCTTATATATAACACAGTAACATTAGCTATACAGCCATCCCTCTTTATAATGCCCTTATATATAACACAGTAACATTATACATCCCATAACTAAAATTAAACCATTGTACTTGAATTTGTCCAGCGAATGTATGACAGTATGAATCAAAATAAAACAATAATAAATCTTCATATTATATCATTATTTTCTTTTTTTTAAACATTATTATTTCATAAAAATAAATGTGCAAATTACCATGAATTGAAAAAAAATATATTTCATTCATACAAATTAAAATTATCATTCCTCCTCCTCCTCCTCCTTCTCTTCATCTTCCCAAACCCACACTTACTTGCAATCATTAGAATTTTAGATCTACCAATCACAAACTAGAAGAGCTTATGTAATTGGTTGTCCATTATGATCCACCCATCTATTAGTACAAGTTTGTCATTGCTACTTCTCATAAACTACATGGAGAATTGACATGAAACCTGGCATCCCAAGATGTAGTTGATCAGTATCGCAGCCATATTGGCCATCTTGAAGTCTTGTTATCACTACCTTTCCCCTGAATGTAAAGTCATATCAGCATGAGGTTTTCAATGGATCATTCATTATCAGACTACTCTCAAGTGCATCATGGTAAACAGATTATAGGTCAAAAAGAGGTTAAAGGTCAAGGTCACAGCTACAAATGTTAATATTTTCAGAGGTGATCATTGGTTGAAGATTTGTATTTGTTAGAATCTTCTGTTGCTGTTGTTTAATTATCATCAGTTATAGAGAATACATTATGCATATAATTATGAACACTTACAATGTTATTTTGTATATGATATATCCCATTATTATAATTATTGTTTAGCATTGCTATTAACAGACCAAAGTATAATTTTCCTTGTTTTGCAAAAACAATGCTTTACTTAATGTGTCTTCTGTCAATGGCATTATAAACAGGAACACCAGCACCATTGTCTCTTCATCATCATAATGGTTATTATAAATTATTACTTTTAAATTTTTCTTTCATTGTTATTTAGTTTTTAGAATGGCAAGTATTCACTTTATTTGGATCCTCATTAATCCATATTCCTTTGGAAGTTTGTTATTTACATGCCCAGAGAAGTACATACAGCAAATTCAATGTTAAATTACATAGACAGTTTTGGATGATATTGACCTAAATGTGTGATACAGTACAATCCGAATTGAATGTCATGCACTGTGATGTCACAATAAAAGCTACACATATTAATAAACAAATTCATACCACTCTATATTGTGACTCAACATGATCTTTTCTTAGTTGTTGTTGCTGTAGGGTTTAACGTTATTTTTCAGCACAAGATAGGCTATACATGTCGGCCAGTATTAATGGTGAAGGAAGAACCCTGGAAAACCCAGGGAAGAACAACCGACCCATGAGAAGCTACTGGCAGGCTTTCTCACTTACCCATGTTAGTCAAGTCTGGACTCGAACTCATGCAGAAAGAGGTGAGATGGCAGTGATCCTTAACGGTCAGTGCTTTAGACCACTCGGCCAATCAGGGCCCCTCTTTTCTTAGTACTTTTCCACCACTGTAAAAGTCCAAAGAGATTGATAATCTCCATCTGCAAGTTTCTTGATGACAATTAAGGTGCAGAACATTTAATATTAAAAATTGAATAGAGTTTGGTCAAACAAATTTAGTATTAAATTTAAAACAACAATTTATATGTGACTAAAGATGAGTAAATACACCTGTATGACTTGCTATAAAACACTTCCTGTCATGTTTAATGTGACACTAATAATGAAATAAGAAGTATTGCTTCTCAAGCCCAACTGAATATCTGTAAATGTTGCAAAATAATAATACACATCCTGTCCTATTCACAGCTTGTGCCTATTGCAGAAAGTGCTGTGCTCAAAAGTTAATTCATCAAAAGATAGGCAAAATCATGAAAACTCTGAAGATAAAAAGTTAATTGATTTTCTTCTCTTTTTTTCTCTTGTTGCAGATCAGTTGATCTGACCAGAAAAGTTCATTCACATTGTACTATCATGACTTGTAGTAGATACAGTAGTGTCTTTTAACATTTTGTACACTTTTTTTGGGATGTACAAATAAGTACATCTACAAATATTGATTATAGTTTTTAATTTAATTCACAAATTCATATAAAAAATCTATTCTTAAAATATAAAAAATTTTGCAATGGAAAAATGAAAGTCTTTCTTTGAGGATGTTTGATTTTACAAATCCACCTTAATGGTTGATTTACCATGAGAATTACAAACCAGCAAGATCAACTATCAAAACATTAACACAGCTCATCTTTATAATGTAAGTATATGATTTCTAGATAAAGTGTCAAAATCAAGTGCTTCCTAAGTGACTTTTTGCAACTAAGCAAAGAGATTATCTTGCAATTAAAAATGTTTTGCCAACAGCAAAGTATTTTTTGTGATTTAAGTGAAACTAAAATGCATTATAAGAACATGTTGTAGACTGGAATAATTATGCCTGAACTCTGAATGAACAAATGTGAATCATCTGCAGATTAAACTTGTGCTAAATAATCTAACAAAATTTGCCATTATATCTTCATAGAAGCATGTTTTAGAGTCAGAGAATATACATGTATAAATGCAGATTGTCCACATTCCCATCCAGTTCTAAAGCTACAATGGATTGTTGGACCAAAGTACATTATGTTCCCTTGTTACAAATCTGACACCTTTGCAGGATAAAATTGTCATTGTGTAAAATTTTGAAAAACTTTGAGAAGTATGTTATTATGTAGGGAAAAGAAAGAAACAGGTAATATGTGCTAAATGTATGACAAGTATAATTATTAGTTATACAAAATTTGCTAAATACATGTACATTGAAAACCTATCTCTATTAACTCTGTAATTTTAGTGAAGATATTAATTGCTGCAGTTCCAAATTTTTGTTCTAAGATTTGACATAGAATTATATATTTTTAATCCAAGTGACTGTCAATAGCAGCCATAAAATTTGTCTTTTAAAAAAATACTTAAACATTTAGACCTTGAATTTATAAATTTTGAATTTTTGAGACTGAGAATTGGTTTTAATCTTTAGGCTTGGAGCTGGCATGGAGACAAGTCCATGCAATTTATAGGCACCCACTATTCCCTATTGATGCATCTGATTGTGTTATACCATGTTTGTTTCTCTGTTATTCTGTCTGTTTATCCTGCATGTCCATCATGAATTTCATTTCTGCTCATTAGCTTTTCAAGAGCTTCATGAATTAAAACTAAATTGGTACTGGCATTTATATGACAGTGATCTGTGCTAAGTTTGATTTTTGTCAATTTCTTTCTTACTTTGATTTATAGTCTCTGTTTGACTCAGACCACCCATGCATCATGAGTTATATTTCTTCTCAGTAATTTTAAAGAATTTCATAAAATGAGGGAGGGGTGTTTGGCTTAAGTTGTAAAAGATGTAATCTAAGTTTAATTTTAAATTAAATTTATTTACATTTGAATTGTAACAGCTCTTGTTTAAGTAAGAAATTTGCATAAAATAAGTAAGAAATTTGCATCACTCAGTTACTTTTGAATTACTTCATGGATTGAAACCAAATTTGGTGTAATTACAGTATGCTAACAAGATATAGTTAATTAAAAAAAATTACCTGATTTTGTTAAATTTTTAAGAACTTGTGTCCATGTTAGACTTTGTAATTTATCATCATGAACTAATTAATTAAATTAATTTAATTAAATCATACTGACAAGGGCCTTTGTGTCCACTGGGTTAGTACAAACATAAAGCTTGTTTTGGGAGAGCACCCCCAATCTGCCAACAAAGCCTAGTCCCTTAAGATAGGTGAACTCTCATAGGTTATTTTTCACTGTAACAATAGTTTGTGTAATAATTATCTGGTCTCTTTAGACAGGTTGTATCATCAAGACAAGTTTTACTGTACCTCACACTATTACAAAGTTTTCTGGAATATTTTTAAATTCAAAGTTGAGTTAATTAAATAAATTATAATTTCCAAAAACACTCATTTGTAAGATTGCGACTGAGCTTTGAGCTCAAAAAGTTTTATGAATTCAAGGCTTGGTTAATTACTGAAGATTTGACTTATCTTGGCTGTGGGTAAATTGGTGGTGGTGAATGGATTTTTTTTAGTGTGTAACTTGTTGGGAAAAATGTATGTTATGTGTAAATTTTTTTCTTGTCAGTTCCATCTACAAATAACCTGTGATGGACTGGCTGACCATGTAATTGTTTTGCACACATGGCTACTGATTTCTGATATTCATTGCTAAATGTTTTGACCAGAAAACAGTGATGACTTGGGCAAAGTAGATCACTCCAGTTGCCTTGGCACTAAATAACTTCGCTTGGTATGCTGTAAAACACCAAACAAAACCAACTTGAACACATTTTTATATGTATCAAGTTTTGCACATCTTAAAGCGTGTTTTAGCTTGTTCATATTTTTCTGTTATTGTTTCTGAATAATTTGCTGTTTGTTAAGATTTGACATCAATATGTCTTGTGAATTATCTGATCGAGTATGCTTGTAGTAGCAGAGAGTATATATCTAATGCTTTAACACACACACACACACACACACACACACACAAACACACACACACATGCAGATCTATTAGATATCACTTTATCTTGCAGAAATATCAACACCAAATCTTCAAATAAATAACACATTTTGTAAGTTCACAAAAGAAAGTAATGAAAAGGTGTAATTGCATGTTTAGATTTGAAATTTAATATGTTAAAAGAGAGATATCAGTTTGGTTCACAGCTCTGTCCACATTTTCTAGATCTTGTTTATGCATAACTGAAAGACCACACTCATGGTTTGCTTGTCATATCAGTGAGAGATATTGATGGCCACTTGTATCAAAGTTGATTGTATCAGACTATAGAAACCATTGTAGATAAGTCAACCACTACTTGACTGCTCTGCTCTGGAAAATGTTAACTTGTAAGCAGCAAATTCAACAAGGATTGATTTATTCACTAATTCTTTCATGTAAATTTAAGCTTAAATGTGCCTTGATGGGCTTCCATGGAAATATTAGCATTTTAAAATAAATGTGCCAAGAAGGACTTGTAGCAAAATAATGCATTAGCAACATCATAGGTTAAGAGTGTCCCAGCTAAAGAGGAAATGGGAGGCATGTTGCCCAGCCACATTGACTGGTCTTCAGTTTGTACCACAACACTTTTCATATTTTTAAGATTAAACAATATCTTTTTACAAGCATTGTGTCCCTTACATACAGGCATGTGTCAATACTGCTTGGTGTTTCACTTCTCAAATATTAATGAAAAGAAACATTTAAGGTGAAAAAAAACATATTTATCTGAACTGAAAAGGAATAGATTGCACTATTTCAAGAATGACAAAAATCTACCAATAAAAAATTATACAAGTTTGGGACAAAGGATATTTGTCAAATCCAAACTAAATGGAAAAGCTTGACATATCAGACATTTTTGGCACTGATGGCAATCATGGTATCTCTGGTGGCATCACCAGATTTGCGGGGGTGATGAAAGTTTTAATTTGCATGTTTCTTAAGCTTCATGATGGATTTTGTTCATACTCGACATGAATGATCATGAAACATTGACAATAAAACACACGCAAACTTAGAACTTTGAATTTGAGATCATGATCACATTGGTAAAAAATGTACATTATTGTTTTTGATGAAATATTTTCCATTTGCTTGATTATTTCCTTAACCCATTAATGGATTTAGTTTATTCTTAGAATGATTCTCTATGAAGCTTCAGCAATCCATTCTGTTACATGCTGGTTTGCCTCTTTGACCATGGGATCAAGGTTACATTTTACAACCATGCTTCAATTGTGGTCCTGACATGTAGACCTTAGCCTTGGTTTCAAAGCTGATGGAAATAAACAAGATCAACAATTAAATTGATTCATGCAAATGAAAATAGTAATTGAAGACTTATTCCAAAAAAGTCTAAGTCAAAATTGAAATAATTTTGTTTGTAAAAGTCTCAAAAATATATTAAAAAAATACTTGTAGTTTTAGGTGCATTCAAAATCTTTAAGCATTGTAAACTGTTACCATTGCATGATGCATTATCCAGCAACAACAAATGCAAATAGGTTTCTACTTATATTCTTGACAGTTATTTTTTTAATGTTATATAGATGCAGCTTTATTTTTAACTAGTACATTATTATTATATGTATTTTTTCCTGTACACTGACATCAGATTAAATGCCCTTTTACAAAACTTCTGTGCCCTTTTCTGAGAGGACTGGCACCCCACCCTTTTGATACTCTTGCTGGAATACTGCTTAAGTTGCAAACAAGAAGAGTCTAATGGTCGTAATTTATATGAACAATTTCGAAGGAAACTGTCAGACAAGGAGCCTTGCTGCATATTAGCCTAAATTGCCATTGTTTTGATTGTGTTGTGACTGGTGCCTCACATCACAAGTTTCATCCTGAAATCACCACATATTATATCATGACAAAATTCATGCTTTGTTTGAATTCTAAATTACATTACATCAGTATTTTGTAGTAATTTTGTTTAGTCTCTTATTATTTTACATTTTAATTGCAAATTTATTGTAAAAGTACATTTAAATGTAACAAACAAACATTTGGATAAAAACTGCACTGATGATTTATTAAGTGGGCCAAGATTTAACTTTGTAACAATAAACCATTTGTGTATAATATCATGCCACATCATTGTGCATATCTTATGGTAAGTGTGTTAGGTTGAAATAAATCTACCCTATTTAATATAATGTTTGCACACCCTTTATTAAGTACAGACCCTTCTTTTAAGTTAAGATTTATATTTAAAATACATGTAAACACTTGTAAACATATGTCTGAATTCCAGCATGCCTTTTGGAAGGAAGTGGCTGATAAACTCTGATATAAAAATGTATGACTTTCACAGAATGTACATCCATGCATAATGCAGTCTGTGTTTTTCTACTGATTACTTCTTACTAACTGCAGAGACCCAGATCTACCAGCATATTATATGATTTCAGAGCTGTGTCTATGTATTTTGCAGTTTTGCTCAATTTTAAAGCAAGTTTTTTAGAGAGGTGGCATTCTTGAATGTAGAAGTAAACAGGAAGAAATTAATAGACATATCTGAAGGTTTAGAATTTAATCAAATAACTCAAGATAAAATTAGGAGAAGCAGTAATCAGATCTCTTCTGAATGGTGTTTATGGAAGCATAGTATTGGGAAAGTTGTTATGTGATAGCAATTGCTCATCTTGTTTATTGATGATGATCTCAATTTTCTTCATCACAATGAACAAGGAAGTGAATTTTTTAAATAATACTTTTTCATTATGTCATTAATAATTTTTTTACATATGTATTGATTACTTATTACATATGTATTGATCAATTGTTACATATATATTGATTGCTTATTACATATGTATTGATTACATATTACATATGTATTGATTACATGTTACATATGTACTGATTACTTATTACATATGTATTGATTACTTATTACATATGTATTGATCAATTGTTACATATATATTGATTGCTTATTACATATGTATTGATTACATATTACATATGTATTGATTACATGTTACATATGTACTGATTACTTATTACATATGTATTGATTACTTATTACATATTAAAACTTTTTCTATTTTCGCTATAAGTCAATATGACTAAGGTTTAAGGTACTGATTTTAGTCATAGTGGTCATTGTGAAGTTGTATTAATTACTAAATTTTTTAATTTGTGCATTTCAGATCAGCTAAAGTTTGTTACCCACATCTATGAGGAGGATAAAGATAAACCAGGGTATGGAGCTATTAGTGATACAGCAAAGGTGAGATAATGAGGATTAGTGTCCTGAGATATTGAGTTGGGGGAGGAGCAATATTACCGCAGTGCAGCTTAAAAAATATGAAACTTGTTTAACCACTTTTCAATCATTAATAGCATCCTCTAAATGTATTTCACATCTGTTATCAAAAATATGAACTGAATTCAATTAGACATGTTGTCAAAATATGCACTGAATTCAATAAGACATGTCGGAATATGCACTGAATTCAATTAGACCTGTTGTGCTTTTTACTGTATAATCAGTAAAAGAAATGAATAGTCCTTGTTTTAAATACTGAAAGATCTTCTGATAAAAAAAAAACGTGTATATTGCTGAACTACTGTTACACCCTGACTGTTGTTTAGAACTGAATTGTAAAATATGGAGTGGGGCTTGATACTGATTAAAAAGACCAAATCTATGTAATCTGACAATAACTTTTGGCTTTAATCTTTCAATGATAAAAATTAATTGATAACCTTGATGCATTTAGAACAACTAATCCCAGATTTTATCAGTACATGTATGTGGTAATATGATACCAGTTACAGTGGGCCCTACCTTAAATGCCTCTGACTAGCAGCCACCAGGTTTATATGGTCAGAATCCCTTGGCATAGACAGGTTTGTCTTCAAAAGTAATACCATTCATTATTGGACAGCCATAGCTCTATGGTGTACAAAAGTCTGCATGTTAATGCAAACAAATTACCCTCCTTATCAAACACATATTAAGGTTTGAAGATGGAAATCTCACAAACATTTTTGGCTTTCTAAGTTCAACATACTGACATTTGTTCCAAGATGTGGATGAAGTATAGCTCTGTCTTGTTATGTGTGATGTGATGTGATTATGATTTTTAACATAGCTTTAACAATTTTTCAGTCATATCGCTACGATGTCTGCAGTGTGGCAGTTTATTAGTGATGTCTAGCACTGGGGCATCATGCCGCAGACATGTAGCATGATGTCCCACCCAGTCACATTATCCTGACACCATACCAACCAGTTCTAACACTAACCTCTTAATGCTGAGCATCAAGCGAGGCAGCTGTTAGTACCATTTTTGTAAGTCTTTTGTATGACTCGACCAGGGATCAAACCCATGAGCTCCTGCATCTGAAGTGGACACTCTAACCACTAGGCCACCAGAGCGGTTCTCTGTATTGTTATAATGTTGTAATCTTTTACAAATAAAATATAATACTAAACACAGTGTTGCATTCTTTCAAGGTGTATTGTTAACATAAGATAGAGCAATTCAAAATGAACGGTTTAATTTGGGTCCATCTTAGTAATTTTATCCAGAACTGCATTATATTAAAGCAAGTTATAATGAGAGAGATGTAGTTAACTTGAATTAAAGCAGTAAGTAGTCATATTATTGTTACTGCTATGTGTTCCTTAGATGTCAGGTTTTGTCACATTAATAGTTATTGGCTATTATTACAACCAATAATTATCAAGGTGATGAAAGTCCGAGTATATTAACCCATTTGTTTGTACCCTCCTACCAATTTCAATAATGTACTGTACTTCACATACATGTACTGGCAAAGTGTCAGTGTGTTTTAATTCGATAAAAAGTGCAAGGAACTTGGTTAATTCATTCATTGATTTATAGTTTCTAATCTGACTCTGAGTAGAATGACCCAAACACTGTCATCTTCTTCGTGTTTCATGCTTAATGGAAGTTTTCAATATAATAGATGGACATGCTCGAGACTCATTTCCAGTTTCTGCACAAGTCCATTTTCAGCAAAGGGGTGTATGCGCGTATCCAGATGTACATACATATGTCATCTGCTTCCAATATTTACAATGTCAAATCAAGCAAACGAAAATAATGACAACAACAAAGTTGCCTTTCACATGGATTTAGCAAGCGGTTAAATTAATATGTTCATGTGTGCAAACTCCAACTCAAAATTATGATAATTTACAAAATTATTCAACTGAGTTACCAAATAGAATGAACTGTGTCATTATATTGTCTGATGGAAATAAACTAGCCCATAGTATTTGGATTATGGTGCAGTGTTAGTATGGGAAGTCCATTAAGCATGAAAGGTGCAAGGGGATGACAGTATTAATGTCATTCTGGTCACAGTCAGGTTAGAAATTATAAATCAATGATTCAACTGACCTTGTTCTGTGCACTTTTTATCACAATAAACATTTTTGTTAATGAAATTGGTGGGGGGGTACAAACGGGGATGTAAAGTCAGACTATAACAGATGAGATGCACATTATTGTTCAGCTTGAGTCAGCATGATGTCCATTTGCCATAAAGTAAAAGTCTTATATTCACTTTTATGGCTGGTCTCTCTCACAGACTATGCAATGCATTTGAAAGAGTACAAGACCATATTAGATCAATCACATAAGAAGCTCACTTCCTTTGTAAACAGAATTTTGATGAATTTTATGACAGAAAGATTAAAATATCCATTTGATCTGCAGACAGAAATTATGGTTATAGCCAAATGTTCCTACACTGATTTAATTTACAAAGTTTTTCAGTAGTTTCACACTGCAATTGATGAAATAAATTATATCACATTGACTCCATAATGTTAAATAACAATAATATAAATTATATGACAATGATTCCATAACATTTGTAAATGAAAACAGTGATGATTTAAATATTACATATGACTAGTCTACATTATATGTACTTATTACTAACATATGTGTTGAACCCCAACCCCCAGAAAGGCAGCCAAGTCAAGTCCATTCATGCTGCAGAAAGTGTAGCCTTTTTAGAGAGAGGGGGCACTCAATGGCAATATATAGCAGTACATAAGTTCTGACAATATCAAATCCTAATTGTCTGTACACTTTTTAAACACATAACACTTTGATGCCCTCCATTCATTGGTCTATCAGTCTATGACAGCATTCCTCCTAAATTGGTCTGTGGAAATTCAAGAAACTTTATGTAGCTCTTATGTTGACAACCTGCAAAAGGTGTGTTATTGACTTGCACACCTTGGGTACCAGGAAGGAGGTCAGCAGTCAGATGTGCTAAAATTTCTACTACAATATTTCAATTATTTTCTGACTAAACAACAGATACTCAGCCATGGAAGAAAGAGGCATCATATATATATATATATACACACACATACATATATATATATATATGTATGTGTGTGTGTGTGTGTGTGTGTGTATATATATATATATATATATATATATATATATATATATATATATATATATATATATATATATATATATATATATATATATATATATATATATATATATATATATATATATATATATATATATATATATATATATATATATATATATATATATATATATATATATATATAAGAAATTTTGCTGGTTACTTTAAGGGGTAAGGGGATTTGGAATATACAGTTAAAATCATGGGCATTTTTTTATGGCAAACCATTGCAGTTCTTCTAGACAGTGTTGTGGTCAAAGTGTCATCTTTGCTAAACCATGTTATATTTTTGTATCCTTATGTCATAAAGTTATTAGATCTGCTATAACATTTTCTCTGCTTGCCAATCAAACAGTTTTTAGTAACATTTTTTACAGACATCTATTCAATTGGTGTAATTCCTTTATAATATAAAATACTTTGAGAATTGAATCATAAATTTAGTACAGTCTATTGACAATTAAAACACTATTAATTCAAGTCATAGTTTGTTTCTATGCTTTTCAGAAAAACCCAATTTTTATCTTTCTTACTGCATAGTAAAATGCATCCTTCATTCGTCATAGAGAATAGAGACTTCCAACATTTGGATTTGAATGGAGTGGAGTTAAACAAAGTGGACTTGAATGGAGTGGATTGTACAAAAACCATAAATTCTGGATTCACTGTCACTTGGGGAATGGACCTAGGGGATAAAGGTGGTTAATTTTTTTAACCCAACCCATGACAGTTTTGATTAGCCTTGATTGGCCAACCCACATGAGTTTTGATTAAAGTCCCAAAACACTTCAATTTTAATTGCGGTCCAGTAATAAATGTTTTATCAAGAAAATTAACTGAGATAATATTCAAACAATGAGATGACCCAAATTCTGAGCACTAAACTATACAAAACAGTTCTGTAAGCATTAAGTATGATTAAAACAAATTATAAAATAAATAAAGCAATACATACTTATTCATTTCTTTGGCTGACAAGAATATAATATATTTTATTGAGGAAAAATGATGTAAGATGAATTTAGATTATCAAATAGTCTGGTATTATATCATCAAATAAAGGCTTGGGTACCAAGCATTTTCCAGGGATGGATGATGGGGAATAAAAACACATAAAACAGCATCTCTTGACTGACGACAATGTGTGACAAGCAATCATCTCGATTTTGACATTATTAAGTAAAAATGTAGAAGCATTAAGTGCAGGGCATAGCATTCAAGAGGTAGTGACAAATGCAGTGCAGAAATTTGTTTACGGTTAATACTTCATTTCCATGTTGTGGTTTTGTGTGATTTTTGTAGCTTCAACCATAGTGAGGTTTACCATATACTACATGGACCTGTGCCAAGGAGGACCCAAGCCAAGTAATGTAATGTAACTTATTTTGCAAAGTATCAAAATAAAATAATTTCAGAGACTGAATCTGTTTAATGTTTGTAGGAGCAGCATGACAAATTGGCTAAAGATGTTCAGGACTTCAAGAAGACAAGAGATGGTCAGCGTGATAAATTTGATGAATCAGATGTAAGTTGCCGCAAGTTTTTAAATATACAGTATTAACTATATTAACCCTTATTCATTTTGCATTGTTACAAGTTGTAAAAACTTGACACAAAGCACTCTTAACACTTAGATGTTGGCATGATGTTGTGTTTGAATTGAAAGAAACTGTAAAGCAAGGAAACCAGCCAAGAGCAAACACATTCACTGAAAATGTCGGAGCTGGGCATCAATCAGAAAAAGGATATGGATACTATCTTGCCCTCAAGTGCCAAGTTGATTTTAAGGTTATATTTACAGGATTGCATTTTACCCTTGATGAATTCACTATCTGCTTACAGATAGCTAATGAGCTGTTAAGTGGGACAACTGGTTGAAATTGTTCAATTATTTAGGTGTTCAGTGTAAATTCAATCTGACCCCTTTTCTTCAGACAGTATTAATATTGTATTTAACAAAGTTCTTAGTGGATTCTTGCTGATAATTGACTGTTCATTCTAAGATGTTTAAAGTAGGTCACCTGGACAGTGAACTGTACTGTAGTACCATTCTATATTGAATGAGAGAAAGACGGCCATATTGAAGGTGATGAATAACTGACTAAATGTGTTTTGTATTTTTATGCTGTCCAAAACTTTGAATGAGAAATTAGGCATTTTGCAGAGACAGACTTCTCAGGAAAGGGTATTTGTTTTATATAATTTGAGAAATATAGCCCAGCTTAAGAGTACATATAGTTTCTTTTCCCAAGTTAATAGTCAAAACTTTCTTGATTTCCTTGGATGAACACTGAAATGTCCTACAATTCTTGTTAATAGTTCTAAATAAGTAAGGACAGTTCTGTGAAGTAAATGTACAGAGAGATGTAAAAAATGCTATTGGTGGGATCACTCTGATCTCAAAATTGTGCGCTTATAATTATGCCTTTTTTAATTATGTACCAATTTATTGAAATGGAATTTGATATAGGATTTAATTCTATACCACTCTCCCAGAATAAACTATTCAGGTCTTTTCATTGACATCTGTGTGTTGATATTGTGTGATGCATCCAGTTTTAAAAAAAATGTTCCAAACTTATTTTGAATTCCATTTAAATAAATTTTTGGAAAATATACTAGAAGGGTTTTGTAATAAATAAAAACCATGCATGTGGTTCCTTCAGTGTTGGTGGAAAAAATTTGTTTGATTGGGCTTATGAATATATCTTGTCCTGATGGCCTCTTGATAACCTTACATTATACCTAAGTTTTTTCTCCACTGAGATAAAAAAACAAAACAATTGCATATGTAGTTTTGTGTATTTTTTGTATTTTATTGACCATCTTATTGACTAACCTGGCTACATTAAGGTAGGTGGTCAAGGTAAAACTCAGAGCCTACCATGAATGGCATGTACATCAAGCTACTATTTCTTAGGACTGTACTGATCATTCTATTTATAGACTCAACTCTCAATTATTTTTCCTGTATAGTCTCCCTTGTTTCTCACTTTGAACATTCCATTATATACCAAACTGAATAAATCTTATGTTAATCTAAAGTAAATGTACCGTCAAAGATGTACTCACTGTGGAGTTCTTGTCAAAGATTGTCCAGCATTATTTGAAGAGGCTGGGCTGTAAACAAAGCAACATGCAACGGGTGCACAGATTTCACTTCTAGATCAATATTAGTGTCTCATTACTCACAGTTCACTGTCACCAAAATATTCAAACAGACAATCACACCTAAATGCTCAAATTCAGAAGAATAAACAATTATCTTTAAATCAATGCCAAGAATGCCAAAATTTGCTAAATCTAACTCTTCTGTCACTACCAAGGTTTATGAAGAAAAAAAGTGCCCAATAATAGATGAAGACTACATCATGGGTACTGATGTACCCTGATGTAATATTAATTGTGACCTGCAATCTCCCAAGCCAAATTGTTTATGGTCAATTATACTCTAGCTTTTATATTTGCATGCCAGACCTGTTTCAACTTTACTCATGAAGTCTATTCGAATTTCATAGCAAAAAAAGGTATATGACAGGCTGGACGTAAATAAAGCAACATGCAATGGGGATCAAAGATTTCACGTCTGGATCAGCATCAGTGTCACCAGACAACTTGTTCTAGCACAATTCCCTCTATGTTACATCCTGCCAAGTGAAATAGTAGTGGACCAGGACATTTTTGATGCACCATTAACTAATAGTACTAGTTTCAGTCAAGTTGAAACTTTTTGCAGACTTGTGATTTGAATGATACTTTTAGCCACAAAACAAGCGCTTGGCAAAAAAAAAACAATATTCACCAAAGAAACTGCATATCCAGCAATTATAGTAGTCTGCCTTAGATGTTAGCATAGTAAAATCTGTTGTATAAAGAAAAATATAAATTGTTTTTAAAAGAAGGAAAAGTTTCAAATTGTAATTGATAAGTTTATCTTACATGTTCTTTAAAGTCAGGGCTTAAACAAAAACATGCAACTATTTGACCTGGTATCACTGTATATATAAATAAAAGAGTAGTGTCAAATCCATTTAACATGGAATGTTCATTAATTTTACTCTGTGGGACATATGGGATCAATATAAGTATAGATAATTGAAAAAATCAATACCATTATAGGTAATATCCCTGTGATGATGATGATGATAATAATAATAATAATAATAATAATAATAATAATAATAATAATAATAATAATAATAATAATAATAATAATAATAATAATAATAATAATAATAATAATAATAAGAACAACTAAACATTATTTAGAGAAGGTAGCTAAACTAATTATAGGAACTAATTTACCTTGAGGCCTTCCCTTCAGTACAGTACAGGGGTGGTCCATCCATAAAGGTAGTCACCTAGGTCACCAAGTTAAATGGGGTGCCAAATTTAAGGAGGTGATGGGGGTGGGGGCACCAATAGCATGGTTTTTCTATGGCACCAGTTGCTGGCAGCTATTATAGGGCTACCCCTTGTGCAATAAACTCAGTAAATATAGCACAATGTGACAAAAATACAGAATGATCAATATGTACCAAGGTTTCAGTATACATTTTAAGATATGTGCCACTGATGATGTTGGTTGCTTGCTGCCTATGAATGGTACTTTTATTTTATTGGCTATAACATGTTATAGAAAAAGAGAGCTGTGTGCCTTTACCAAGGATGATAAAAAAGACAACTGATGATGGGTATTCTAGTTAAGGATTAAAATAGGATTGGTAAAAGTTTGATACTTGAAAAATATTGAATCTCTTAAATACAAGCAGATTTAAAAATTGAAAGTCATATATATGATTAAGATTTTCCAGTAGTTCATTACACAGTCAGTCGCAAAAATACTTTCAGTAGTTTTTGTGTTTGGCTCAAAATATTCCATATTCGAGATCAATTTATTGGTCAAATGGGAAGTAAACAGTATGATATTTGAATTTAATACCGAGTAGACATTTGCAAACAATAGTGTGTTTGTCAAAATTAACTATATTTTGCAACTATAAGGTACAGAACAATCACTTGCAGAATCACATAAAAAATTGCAATATTAAAAGTATATATTTGATCACTGAATTTTAAAATATTTTCCAGTCATTTTTTTTCTTAAACAATTAAAACAATTTGGCTACATTTTGGAGGAAGGATATACTTATACTAAAGGGAAAAAATATTTCAGATATTGGTGATTTAAATTGAAATATTTATTTCTTATACATGTATATATAATTCATATGTGATTCAAAGTATGTACATGTATTAGGAGTCAAATCTTCTGTTGCCATGGAGATAAGTATTCTGTTTGCAGTCTGAATGTTGAGGGATTTCATTTACAGAATGATACTCCAATTTCATTTTGAAGTTTTCATTTATCATATAGTTTTTCAACAAATCTTTGTCTTCACAATCCTTTATGAGTGAGTTCCAGTTGTAATGATACATAATGGCCGTCTGAGGTTATGGTCATACCTCAGTTCAAAAAATAAAAGCAAGTAATGTGAGAGGTAGTCTAAATTATTTAACATCAAAGGTTACAAAGATTAGTGATAACAGCACAATGACTTTTCAATACACTAATATACATGACAGTGACAGTTACTTATTTACTGTCTGGAAATAATGGGAGATTATAGCACAGAAGTATGTGAGTCAACAAAGATTTTGTCCCAAGTATGATTTAGATGTTACTACAGAAAATAGAGAACTGTTCAGCAAAGTGGGCAGTGTAACATAATGGAGGTAAACTGTTGCCTTGCTGCTAGTGTACAAATTGGATGAATGTTTTGATATTAGATTCAGATTTGCTCTGAATTTAATTGGATAGATTGGAATTACTATTAATGATAAATATTAAGGTTATCAGTTTCCAAATATCTGAATTGTATTGTTTTAATTGCAAAAGATCAATGGAGCAAATATGTCTTAGTTTTGCCTATGATAGGATAGTGGTTCTTTACTCAAACAGGATACATTTTTTTGTAACATGGCTATCAAGGTAGGTATAACAAAACCCTACGAAATGAGGAGATATCAAGAAAAAAGTGCTAATTTTAACAAAGAATCAGATTCAAGATTCTCATTTTGCTTCTTGTTAAGGAGGGAAAAAAATATGAGCACCAGTAATCTACGGTGCCTAATTTCAAAATTAGTTTTCTTAATATTAGTTGTTGAAATAGGATAAAATTGGGGTTGGATTTAGCAAAGACACAACAAAGAGAAAATTAATATGTTTAAGATGCAAGCTATTGAATGCATCATTTCTGAGACCCTAACTAACTTAATTATAATCTTATTCCAATCAATCAGACTTAAAGACTAAAAGACCTATCATGCACACAAATACATGTACAATGTGCTGAAAAAAATCCTTTTCACACTTTTACTGGTACCTATAGTGATTTTCAAGCAAATTCAATAAAATAGTATTGTCCGCAAATTATTGAATGTACTAGAATGATTTCTGACATGAATCGTCAACATGTATGAATAAATATCCAAGATACTTGTCAATAGATGTGACAAATGCACATAAGATTCATAAGCAAATATGATAAATATATTGATTTCATTCAAATAGTGACATTTACATTTATTAGTTAAAAAATTGCAATATACTGTTCATTGTCAAATATCATACTGTTATTCTGTGATATCTGCACAATGATGATGAATATTCCACCCACCCACCCACCAATCTGCCATTCATGATGAATATCTGTAGAATGATTGCAAATCTTTCATTCCTTTCAGTTTGATAAACGATTCATCAGAACCTCTCTACTCTGTGCATACCCATTGGTCAAAAATTGTTACCCCTCACAATGAATCAACCTGCATCATCCAATTCCCCTCACAATGAATCAACCTGCATCATCCAATTCCACTAACAATGAATCAACCTGCATCATCCAATTCCCCTCACAATGAATCAACCTGCATCATCCAATTCCCCTCACAATGAATCAACCTGCATCATCCAATTCCACTAACAATGAATCAACCTGCATCATCCAATTCCCCTCACAATGAATCAACCTGCATCATCCAATTTCCCTCACAATGAATCAACCTGCATCATCCAATTCTACTAACAATGAATCAACCTGTATCATCCAATTCCCCTCACAATGAATCAACCTGCATCATCCAATTCCCCTCACAATGAATCAACCTGCATCATCCAATTCCCTTCACAATGAATCAACCTGCATCATCCAATTCCCTTCACAATGAATCAACCTGCATCATCCAATTCCCCTCACAATGAATCAACCTGCATCATCCAATTCCCTTCACAATGAATCAACCTAAATCATCCCATTTCCTAGCTTCATAATGTTTTCATTACAATGATATCCAGGTTAATAGCCATATGAACTTCAAAACTCCTCTGAATAGCTAAAAATAAATCAACTTAACCATGTAATACTTGAGTCACAAAATGTATTAAAGCACAAGCAGAGTGACCTACATTATTCATGTCTGCATATGAACTGATTTTGTTACCTAGTAAATTTTATTTCCATAAGAATGACTGTATGAGATATACCTGGAATAATGAAATGGTAAGGGGATGCATCTTGATGAGTGCTTCACCCTCATCACAAAAGCAGGTCACTGTGACCTTTGTGTTTAAAGTCCACTGGTTAATTTTTTTTTCTAAACTTTTCTTTTCATACTCTGTACATGATAGAATCACCTGATCTGATGATTGTATGCATCTTTATTTTTACCACAAACGATGTCACTGCAACCTACATTTTAAAGACACCTTGTCTTTTAAAATTGTGCATTTTATATATATATATATATATATATATATATATATATATATATATATATATATATATATATATATATATATATATATATATATATATACCACAAATGATGTCACATATAAATACATATATGGTACAAATGTCATTGTTGAAGACCTTATAGAAGATTGGTTGGTTGACCAAATAAGCTTCTTTATTGTTGTTGGGTTTAACGCCTTTTTACAGCACACAATAGGCTATACATGGTGGCCAGTATTAATGTATTAATGGTGGAGGAAGAAACCGGGAAATCACAGGAAAGAACCACCGACCCACGAGAAGCTACTGGCAAGCTTTCTCACATATCCACATTCCACGAATCCTAGACTCGAACTCACATAGGTGAGATGACAGTGATCCGTAATGGACAGCGCTTTAGACCACTCGGACACTCTTTAAATAAAGCCATTATATATTTTAAATACATATCATTTTTTACTCCAAGGTTTTGTTTTAAGCTCATAACTAATTAGGGTTTTTGCACCTTTGTATACATACTGTTATTAAAAGACCAATGAAATTTGGTAAAACTGTATTTTTATGAATGATACACTAGCATTTCAAAAAAGGGTCAGTTTTACCCATATTTTTATATTTCACCATGTTGGGTTCAATCTCAAGACCTGTTCATGCCAAAATCATCAAATTATATGATTGTCTGCATCCCTTTTATATTGCCACACTCTTGTAACATTCTGGATTATGTTAAGTTTTTGCATTTAGTTCATGACCACAGTCTATTATTTATAGTATTATATTTGTATAGCCTTGAATTATTAAAATTGGCATTGAGGATGCATATTGATAAGTACTACACCATCATCTTAATGTAGGACACTGTAACTTATATTTCACATTTTACTGATTTCTTTTGTTCATTTGATATTTTTTTTTACTATTATTGCTTTATTCATTAAACTAGATTAATACATACATCTCTCTTAGTACTATATAATATTAAAACATGTCACTATAACCTATTTTTCACATTTTAATGTTTGGGTGAAGTTTTTGTTTACCTCATGGCCATATGAGTTTATACAAACTGACTGGATTCATCATGATAAATTCTATACCCTTTTTGCCTAAAGAGGTCTTGTTGACTTATCATTAACTTTGTTAAAACTTTGTATTAGCAGTTCAGTTATTGGGTGCTATTGAAGTTCCAAACAAGTTGATAATTTGATGCATCTCTGTGACTACTTCATTTTTAATACTAAAGGTCACTTTGAGCTGCATTTTAATTTATATCATTAAGTATTAGAGATTATGATGAACTAAACTAATCCATGTTTGCAACGGAGTTACTGATCATAACACTTAAAATTACCTTTCTTAGCTCCATTGCACATGCCCACAAAAAAATTTCAGTCCCGGATAGTTCAGAATCTTAGCTGTACTACAGATCATTATGGTTAAACCAATGAATAAATTATATCTGTCTAACATCTTTTGTTCATACTAGGAGAATAATTATAGACATTACATAAAATAATTAGATTCATGTCTATACTTTCAGATACTATCAGATATTTAAATGATATTTACTGTCCATACTTAAATGATATCAAATAATTAATTTAATATACTGTCCATATTTATATTATACTGGATAATATATATTCATAATCCATAATTTCAGATACTTTTTTAGGAATATTTCATTTTGCTCTCCAATTTTAAACATTTATTGCACATATTTGGCTGCATAACTTTAATGAAAATCATCTCAATAATTTGCATTTTTCATATGTTGATATGTCCTTCCTTTTGAGTTATTTTCTCAAGGCTAATAGTTCGTTTATAACACTAGTTAAGAAAGCTATAACACAAGTTTGATAAGAAAATTATAACATGAGTTTGATATGTCAGCTGATCTGTAATGCTGAATATTTTAGGCCAGAAATTTTTTAAAAAATGGAACACAGTAAATTAATGTATTCAGAGGAAACAAACAAAGCAAAAATTACATTAGCTATTATAAAGATAAAGGAATGTAATTAATGCAGATGGAATATTTATTCATATTTCAGTGTAAATATCGTACAATATTCAAATTAACATTCACAATGACGTTTTTTGTTTCATTTTCTTTTTAGTGGGGGTGGGGTGAAGGGTTCTCATATCTTTAAACAATCAAAAAAGTATTTCCTCATACACATATTTTATCTTGCCTTGTCCAGTCAAATATAGCCATGCATTCATTTAACCTAATATTTAATTATTAGCATTCTTGCTGGTGTTCTCAAAACTTGAAACATCAAGCATGGACATGCAATAACTTTCAGCATGATTTTTCTTTGCCTATGCTGACACATTGTAATAACTCTCAAATTTAATGCAGTCTTTAGACATTTCTAATTGCCACCAACAAATTCATCTGAAACAACTTTCTTAAATTTAGTTTAATTCTATTTGACTTTCCATGCATCAAATACCTAAGTTTAAAAGATTCAATTATTTCACAGATTCCATCCTGTTACTTTGGTTCACCTTTTAACACAATATTGATCCATGTGACTGGATGTAAAATTGCAGACAGGATGATTTAAAGAGACTGTTTGTAAGAACATACTTTTCAAATCAATAATAAATAAATAGTCACAAATATTCATATTTGTGGTCTTTATCTATTACTCACTCTTTCTATCTTAGCACTTATATGCTCATTTTTAACCAGAATTATGTTTATGTAATATACCTATGGAACACAGTTATTCAAGCATATACATACATATACATACTCATTCACAGTGATCATTCATGGGATTTAAGCTGATTGGTAACAATTATTTTTTAATACTATATTACTGTTGTCAATTTATGGAATTGTGGTATTTTCCACGCAATATGATCACTATGATATGTAATTTATGAACATTACAGTCGAATGAAAGTTTGTAGAGAATTATATGCATTAAAAGAAATTTTTTATTTCTGGTCTCCTTTAAGAAGTTAGAATTTTTTCTTGTTGTTGTTCAACCTCCATTAACTGCAATGAATAAAACTATAATAAACATATTTTCATTATTCTAAAAGCGAGATAAATTGCAGTAAAAATCATTTTAAGCAGCAATACACTTTCACACAATCAAATAATACAAACTAGAGCATGAGGTAGTAATGAAAAGATAATGAAGTTTTGAAATTGGCAGGGAACATTTTTTTTAAGCTGGCAAAAGTGCAAGTTACTGAAAACATTAAGGATGAAAAAACAATTGATCAAATATTGATAGAATTTCTTTTTAAGATAATGATATATTGATCTTGCTTGCAGAATGTGAGCGGTCTGTCACATTTCCTTGATCTACATCTGCCATCTTTATTGATTGAACTATCTGGAACTGAGTTGCACTGAGATGCCCTCTTGTGTTTTTAAGGGGAGATAATAACCGTGAAATGGTCTATAGTATATCATGTGTGGAAAATTTTCATTAAATCCATAATAAAAATAATAACAACAATAACAACAACCTTTCAAAGTATTTTTACCTTGTACCATTTCTAGTTTTAATTTGTACCTTTTATCTTGTAGGACTATATATTTATGTTTATTTGGAAGGATTTATCTTACTAAATTTCTCTTGCAATTTTCACCATTACAAATTTTTGGAATTTAATTTTGACAATTTAGCACTTTATAACCAGGATTGTGCTGATGTGCCATTGGACCCTATACAACATACTGAATTCATTTGTAACTTATTTTATATTGACAATGATTTTGGGTCAGAGTATTGTGTGGCACTCTTTAGGATGAAGTTGTAAAAGGTATCCCTACTTAATGTTATGTTGATAAGGTATCAAATATAGACCCACTAAATGATTGATGCTTTTGAGTAAAATGACCTTGAGTAACTGCGCACATTGAATTAAATATTCTGTAGGAGTGGATTGTTACAGGTATGATTATGTATTATGTTACTTAGTATCATGCAGTCATGTCAGAATTGACCTTTCTTAAGCATTTGACAGAAAAACACGTGTACCATCATGATGGATTGGTAAGTTTATGCATAACTTTCTTACTGTCTTTTAGTTAGGGTTCTTTTTCATGGGGTAAGATTGTCTGGTAAAATTTGCATGCAAAGTGGATGGGAAAGTATCCCATGAAATTATATTGGGTTCCAGTTTTTTTTTTTACACAGTTGCTTTGCCATCAAGGATGTTGCCATACTCTCGTTTTACTTCCATCTGTCTGTTTGTCTGCTCCTATCATTATTTCCTTAACCACCATTTTGGAAATTAACCAGACTTTAGAGTTTTGTTTTCCAGATTATATTTTACAAGAAATGTAATGTTATTGATTTCTTACCCAGGGGATATATGCAGTATTATTTTAAATTTATATTCACCCATGTATAGATACACCTATGCTGTGGATAGTACAGACCCAGATTTGCTTGTACATTATGGGATGGCAGGTCAGGGTCTGCTGTTTTGTAGTTGGGTTGATTTGCACACCATTTGCAGTATGACAGGATAGTTGCAGTATGACAGGATGGTTGATTTTTGAAATTTAAAAAAAAAAAATTAAAATGTATATTCCCTCAAAATAATGTTGCTCATGGGAGCCATAGAAGTTGAGTGGCTGATAAGTGGTCACCTTATATTGAGGTATTTTATGCACAATATTACTATTAAATACTGATATGATCCATGACAATAACTGCTTGATACAAGGAACTGCCTTATACTGAGGTACCTAAGAGTGAAGGTGGGCTGTATTTTTACATGGTTATGTAGTATGTTGTTCTGGGTATGACAGGATGGTTGCAGTATGAACGCATAGAAGTTATAGGCTTGTATGCATATGCATATGCATATATATATATATATATATATATATATATATATATATATATATATATATATATATATATATATATATATATATATATGATGTTGAAAAGTATGTGTAAAATTATTGGTGAGGCCCATTTTTACTATTGTTCATTATTTATTCATGGTATTATTACACAATTAAATGGGATGCATGACATACATACATACATACATACATGTATTATGAAAGAGATGGTGTTATAATCAGAAGCCTTATTGTGAGGGACAACTGTATCTATGTTCTGCCAACTTAAAACAATTGACATGAATCTGCAATTGCATAATGCATCAGGGTATTCATCAATCCTGCCCTAGTGAAGCTCTGTAAAACAATTAAATTTCCATCTGTCCATTCATCCATCCATCCACATCCTAGATTATGTTAAAGTTTTTGTTTATGATCAATATTAAAAGTTTTACTTTGTACTTAAATAAAAGGTAGACTTATCTAGATTATCATAGTGTACAACCCAGAGCTTTTGGTGCATATTACATGGTGACAAAGCTGGGATCATGTTGTTGGAAGTTTGAAGTGTAGTGTAGACTCTGTCCTTCTGGTACATTAGATGGTTACAGACCTGGGTTAATGTTCTTGGTATTTTGAAGTGTTTTATACATGTGTAGTCTGGGTTCATGTTCTTGGTATTTTGCTGTTTTTTAAACATGGGTAGACTGGGTTCAAGTTCTTGGTATTTTGATGTGTTTTATACATGGATAGACTGGGTTCATGTTCTTGGTATTTTGATGTGTTTTATACATGGGCAGACTGGGTTCAAGTTCTTGCTATTTTGATGTGTTTTATACATGGGTAGACTAGGTTCAACTTCTTGGTATTTTGATGTGTTTTATACATGGGTAGACTGGGTTCATGTTCATGAACATCCAGTTTTACAGTTCTTAATTAGATTTACATTATCATGCCTAATTCTGGTCCAGATAATCAAATGTTCAAGCCATTCATGATTTTAATTACTAATGATATCACTGTGAATGGAGCTTTTGCATTCTTAAAGTCAACATATTAAAGTGACATTTGATAGCACACAAAAGATAGATCTTTTGATATTTGCAGGTATATAGCTCCTTTTGCTGCTAATGATTAGAGATACATATTTCATGTGTTGGATCATTGTAAATTACTTGTTATTGTAACAGATGTTTGTGATGTTAGAGTATGGCTTGGTATCAGTTGGACACAAAAGGTATGACATATTTAAATGGAATTAGAATGATTGGTAGACTTATGCTCTTTGTAATGTAGCTACTGTATTGTATGTACTTTTTCATCTGATTTTTCATATATGCACAATACATACAGTGTTTTCTTGTATATTATTGGTACACATAACATTTGATTGTTATGATATCCACCTGAGCCATAGAGTATTGTGAAACAATTTTATGATAAAGTACATTATACATTACAAATACTTAAAGAAATGGGATCTCTGACCATACCCACTTTATAAAAGAACTGTATTGTACATGGATAAACTTGTAAGATATACTGTGCTATAATGAATAACCTTATAGTGAGTGAGTGCTGCAATTATGTTTTTACATAGAGTTATTTGTACTCCTGAAAAAAGTCATAAAATTATGTTTTTACCTACAGTTATTTGTACTCCTGAACAAAGTCATAAAATTATGTTTTTACATAGAGTTATTTGTACTACTGAACAAAGTCATAAAATTATGTTTTTACCTACAGTTATTTGTACTCCTGAACAAAGTCATAAAATTATGTTTTTACCTACAGTTATTTGTACTACTAAACAAAGTTATAAAATTATGTTTTACCTACAGTTATTTGTACTATTAAACAAAGTTATAAAATTATGTTTTTACCTACAGTTATTTGTACTACTGAACAAAGTCATAAAATTATGTTTTTACCTACAGTTATTTGTACTCCTGAACAAAGTCATAGTCAAAAGTTGACAAAAAGTTTTAGAGTATACAGCAGTATGACATACTACTCAGTACTAATTAGAGAATACAGCTTTATGACATACTGCTCAGTACTAACTAGAGAATACAGCATTATGACATGCTGCTCAGTACTAACTAGAGAATACAGCATTATGACATACTACTCAGTACTAACTAGAGTATACAGCATTGACATAATACTCAGTACTAACTAGAGAATACAGCATTATGACATACTACTCAGTACTAACTAGAAAATACAGCATTATGACATACTACTCAGTAAGTACTAACTAGAGAATACAGCATTATGACATACTACTCAGTACTAACTAGAGAATACAGCATTATGACATACTACACAGTACTAACTAGAGAATACAGCATTATGACATACTACTCAGTACTAACTAGAGAATACAGCATTATGACATACTACTCAGTTCTAACTAGAGAATACAGCATTATGACATACTACTCAGTACTAACTAGAGAATACAGCATTATGACATACTATTCAGTACTAACTAGAGTAAACAGCATTGACATACTACTCAGTACTAACTAGAGAATACAGCATTATGGCATACTACTCAGTACTAACTAGAGAATACAGCATTATGGCATACTACTCAGTACTAACTAAAGAATACAGCATTATGACATACTACTCAGTACTAACTAGAGAATACAGCATTATGACATACTACTCAGTACTAACTAGAAACCAACTTCAGCACAACTGTCACTACAAGGTGCTACCTTTATTCATAAAGGTGTACTATTGTCAGAGTATTTAACCTATCTATCTGTCTGTCTGTCTGTCAATCTATGTCAGTTGATCTATTTGTCAATTCACCCATCCAGTCAATCTCAAATCTCAAATATAATGAACTGAGACATTCTGAAACACTTAGTATTTTCTGAATTGGTTTTATTTCCATTTTCTAAGAAAGTTAATGATATTTTCACTTATTTGGCAAATATTTATAATCAATAATGTTTATGGTACATAAATAAACTCATTACTGATATGAATGTTTTCAGTGGACAGGAAATTTGTTTGTTGGTGGCAAAAATGTGAACACATGAGTGATAAAATGATTCCAGTCCCTCAATTAATTGATAATTTGCTATTTGCAAGATTATTAATTTGTTTGACATAATTTTGTTTTAGAATTAGTTATTTCAGAATATAATTTTCTAACAAAAAGCAGAAAAACAAATTCAGGGACTTGAAAATGTCTTTGCATGAGTCCAAAATTTGCTGTTCCTGGCTCAATTAAAAATCATATTAGACTATTTTTGACTATCTTTATTTTTAATTCCATCCATCATCAATTCATATGCCTGTTCATCTATAATAGCACTTCCCTTATTTCACAGTGTGTTGTAATCATCACCAATTTTAAATACTAATTGCCACTTCAACCACTGAGTGTTTAATTTGGTTACAAATAAATTTGACTGTATTTGATGAGACACCACACTCCATCTCTCAAGGAATGATGGCAAACTCTTGTATAGCATTGTTTTAAAATTTCTTTAAGAATTCTTTTTCAGGGAGATGTTTAAACATGGCTCT